>JARYHS010008075.1:135590895-136038526 GCA_031002005.1 Vandiemenella viatica
GTTCTTCACTTGTCAATGTGTACTGAAGGCAACTTGATTTTTCTTCTAGAGTGGGGCAGCAGCCCCCACCTGCCCCCTGCTGGATACGCACATGTTACCATTCAACTACAACACATGAACCTACAGACATTCTAAGTGCAATTTAACAATAATTCAGTATAAAAAGTTGGATCAACCTTTCAGATTATTCCACTTTCAAAAGTAGAGATTTATTCATGAGCATATTCTAAAAGTTGATAATAACTAATGATTCTATACTATTACAATAGCAAAACTGCAATTAATTGAAGCTGTTTTGCATCAGACCTATTCTCATCTTTGTGCATATTAATCGTCAGAAGCAAGAATGAAGAATGAATATATGCAAGTATCAATACAGCACATTATTTCCCTGATCTTATCTCTCATCCACCTCCAAAAACATCAGTTCGGAAGTACTATATTTATATTTGAAAATATAACTAAAGTGTTAGCATGTTAGTCAGTGACTTCATGTGGAAAGCAAATCATCTGACTGTCATACTATATCAGTACAAACTGTGGATCAAGCTTATGACACTTCGGTAACAAGTAAGCCATGAGATCAAAAAAAATCATTATCCTTCTCTGAACTTCCTTCTTCTGATATGAGTCCCATTAAACACAATAGTATTCTAGATTGATATAATTGTTACAATTGAATACAGTGGAGCTTATGCTCTGGTGATAATTTTCCTTCGCATTTTCTTTGCATTATATGCATTTGAATTTATTTATTTATTTATTCTGCTGCATTTGTTCCAATTCTTGACTCCCTCACCAACAAATGACTACTTTCTCACTCCCTTACACCTGAAATCAACTACTAATTTACCTTCATGTTCATCTCTTTCCTTCCACATCTAAGTCTTCTGGGATGGCCCAGCATCATTCCCAAAGTATGCCTTAAAAAACTCAACACACACTTCACACGCCTACTGCTATCCAAACACATTCAACCCAGCAACTTACTTTTAACATATCAGTTACAAACTATGGTCCACAGTAACTTTCATAGAAATCTTGCTGCCCTTCTTTCTGCTGCCTACAACTCCTATTTGATACCTATAATATTGGCCCCTTAGTGCACCATTACACCAAACTACACCAAGGCCATACAAAATCACAGTTGTCTTAATTTTTTCCTGCATCCCTTCATCTTCCCTGTCAAAATAGGATAATTCATTAGCATAAGTAAAGGAAATACACTACCCTCTTAATCTCATGTTCTCATTTCCACTTTCTTTGAAATTTCATTATCTATGTTGACTTTCATTCCCACCTCTTATAAATCCCCAAACCCACCAAGGCACATTCTGATTTAACCTAGTTTTAATTTTATTCAGAACCACTCCATGGCTCACTTTATCAAATGCTTTAGGTAACTCTGGCTCTGCATTATAAGCTTAGCTTCCCTTGTCCACTTCATCAGACATAGCTTCCACATTGCTCCTAACTAAGAGTCATATCAGATGTCAGTTCTTTTATTATGTTATTGTGTTCTGCAGTAATTTTCACAAACAAATCTAGCTGTCCTTCTTTGCACTCCCTTCTTTCCACTCCTACATTTGACACCCAGAATGTGATTCCATACTACACCAACATAAATAAGTATCGTTCTGGCCAAGGTTTTGTAAAACTTAACATCTGTGGTATATCCTCTCATCACCCTCTCCAATAACCTCATCCAATCCAATCCACCCATCCAATATGTTGTATTCAACGGCGTTACTATCAAGTTTTACAACAAGTTATTTGCTCTTTAGGCCTTCCCCACACTATAATTCTATAGGTTCTCTTCTTAGCATTTATCTTCATTCAATATTGAACTACACAGCCAAATATACTATACAGGTCAGCCTGCAGTAGTTTGCAGCCTTATCCCAATGTCTGCCTTCAAACCATTAACACAATCATTCATTAGAGTAATAAATAGCAATGATCCCAACACACTGCTATCTGCCACTCTAATTTTCACTTTCACCTTTTTTGATAATGTATCTCTTTTCATTATACCTTTTAAGAATTCCTCAACCCAGCAGGTCACTTTTTCATCCACTCCAATGGTATTTGCCTTATTTAACTTAAAACCATTTTTAGAATTTGGTATGGGGGGGGGGAGGGGCGCAATCATTCCCCAAATGAGTGCCAGCATCTGTAAAAGTAATTTCAAACTTTGATCTTTCAGATAAAAATAGATACAGCACTGACAAATTGGTCTCTTTTAAAAGAATGAATTCAAACCATTTTCAGACAAGAACAGAAAAAATTAAAAGAGAAAATTTTATTTTAACCCCATTCTTTGCCTCCATGTTCACTAATAAAGCTTAAAATTATGGTCAATTTGATGTGTAACTTGTACAGACTAAAAATTTTCTTTAAAGACACCAATTTCAAGTCATATTTTTCCATGATGTTGGAGAACACAAAGGAGAAAGCACATAATTTAAAATTATCAATTTTGGGAAATAATTACCACAAAGTTTGTTGTTGGCATAGCTAGAAGTATTCTGAATTAAGTTTGAGTAAAAAGGTATTTCTAAATATTTTTTTTTAGTCAAGTAAAGAATTTGATCATTTAAAAAAAAAAAAAAAAAAAAAAGCAAAGAAGTTAAAAGCAGGCATAAGTGAGAGAAATAAATCCATTCACTAAAATTATTATAACAATTTGAAGGTAACTTAAAATTTAAATGAAGAAAAGGAAATTTTAGTATTGAAACTTGATGACATCACTATGTGTGACCCTTAGTAATTTATAACTCTTAAACGAGGATAATTTTGAGGAAATTTGTAATAACTTAAAAGATTGGGAATAAATCAGACTATACAACAGAAAATATTTGGGAAAATCTGAGCAAAAATAGTGTACCATAAAATATGGGATTTTTGTAATTCACATGAGAAGAGTACTTCCTCTCAGGAATACCCCTTTATTCTGGAATATGTCAGCTAAAGATTAGCCAAGACTATAAAAAGCCAACCCTTATGGAGGCAGTTTCCAGCAGTACTTAGTCAGGTTAGGATGGCCGCAATCTCCAGCCAACCATTGAACAAGTGTGTCTTGCATTGTTAGGTATAATCTCAATATGTAGCAATAAAAAGTCAAATTCTTTATCCTCAGAACAAGTTTATGCACTGTATCATTCATTTTAAAGAACTTTACATTAAATTCAGTGAAATAACTTTTTTAAATAGTTTAAGGGGTCAATAGTAGCAGTGATTAAAACTATTACTAAGCTTACTCTGAACTTAGGGGTGCAAGTATAAGTAAGTATGCCAGAGTGAATGCTTTTTCATGGTGTTGTGCCTTGAAGAATAAGCTGCATCTTCATACGTGATTTCAAAGTTTTGTATTGCCTTAAATAGCTTAAACAGTGTAATCTGATATCTGTAGTAATTTCATTAAACTTTCAGAATATATTAAAATTCATAACTACAGTGACTTGTTTTCTTGCATGTATGATCTGTTAGCTATTGCAGGGTAAATTAATAGCTTGGCAGCCATTTTCAAGAACTCTAGCATCTTTGAAAAAAGATATTAGTGCCATAGGTATGGTTAATGCGAATGTTGCAAAACCCTTAGCAACATTTTGTCATTACACTCCCCCATTTATTTTTGTGATTTACGAATATTAATTTTAAATTCCCTTAGCATTTTTGGTAAATTACTCATCATTTCACTTGGTAATTTGTTCCAATTCCTGACACACACAAATGAACATTTTCTCTCAATTTTAGAGATGGTAAAATGAAGTACTGTTCAGAGTTAAATCAAATCATAACTCATAGATTTAGGAACCAATGATTCATTTTTCTTGCTAGTCTTTAATCCTTATATAAACTTTTGTTTCTTTTATTTTTATCTACTTATCTCTATAGATCAAATATTGTACTTAACAGTTTTACTTTTCAAATTTTATTTTTCAGTAGCATCAGTAACAGTATTATATGTACATGTTCCAATTTTTGATAAATGCCTGCCTAAATGCAACATTTACTCTTTGTTTGTTAGGTACGGAATACAAAATAGGCGAAGTACTACCACGAGACACTGGCACCTGTCTAGAATGCGTTTGTGATTCTGAGGCAAGAGTTACATGTTCACCAAAGGACTGTGCAACCCATGATGATTTCCATGGTTCCAACAACCTTGACATGTTTGATGTTGACACTTTCTAAACTGTATCTGGAAGTGTATTTTTTTCTTATACTTTCACTTTTGGTTCGTGTGAAAGTAACAATACTGAATACCAGTACACACAATTAACAGAGTGCATCTTCTGTAATTTTTGGTATGGTCTTCTGTATTACTTCTCAAAAAATCTGTAGGTGGCATTACTGTTGTTATAGATAATATCTGAACAATATTAATATTTTTAAAAAGGAAAATAACTTGAATTAGTTATACTTCGTTTTCATGAAATTTAATCAAATGTAAAGGATAAAAACCATAAATAAAATCTACCATGAATAATTCCTACCTGACTCCAAACAGTACTAAAATCTTCTATTTGTGGTCTCTTAAATAGTGGTCTCTGTGTGGACAGTGTTAAAGTAGCATACTGTAGATGTAATTAGCTGCATCACTCTTCATTGTGTAAATCATGATGGGTTGTTGATGCAGTATGCATGAATGCATGAAATGGAAAACTGACCAATGAAGTGGCAACAAGCGTCATACACTGCTATAACAAATGTGGTAAAAAGAAATTGACAGTTTTGAATACTAATAGAATGAATGTAGTCATAGGTCTATTTATGTGGCTAGCCCAAGATGTGTAACATTTTTCAGTTGAATACATACAAGCTTCCAATAATTGCACCAAAAAATAAAGTAAGTAGGGTCCACTTATTTTATTATGAAAGAAATGTATTCAAGTTACTCTCTTCTCCCACCAATTAAAATAAATCATGCTTCAGCAAGTTACTGTCACCTTCCTTTCTATTATCAATTTGCCTAAGGTGTTTCACAAAAATAAATAAGGATCTACAATACAACCATCACTTACCACAGATGAAAGTAGGTGATATAGAAATACATAGTTACAGATATAACAACAGTACATAAAATTTTTAATGTGATTTTATAACATTCTGGTGTCATCTGGGGTAGATGATGATTACTTTATATTCCCCGGTTTATTTTTGATATTGTTTGTACAGCACTCTTAATTTCTCACTAAGTCTAAGGTGTTAAAATATTTACTAGATCATTGACAATACAGAATTATAGACAATCTGACTATCCTCTTCTGCAGGTCCAGAAAGGATTAGAAACAATTTTTCAGTTACTATTCTATCCCAATTTTTTTTTTAAAAAACACAATTTTGATTATTTATTAGTAAATTACATATTTAGATTTTTTAGTTTCTTGTAAGCAATGTAACTAACAATGAACTTCACATTAGTTATATATAGTTAATTTACATTACTTTTTATTAAACCACATTCAGTGTTAATTCTTGACAAATAGATTTCTTCTGAAGCCCTTTATCAATATGTTTAACAGAAACCCAGTTAATATATTCAGTCTTCTGTTCCTTTTGATCTCATTGTGACAGGCTCAAGGATAAAACAATAGTCAAATAACATTTTAAAATATCATAAAGATGATGAAACATGAAGAAACAATGTGAAATCACTAGTGTAAACAAAGGAGATATTATGTTAGGTACTTCAATCAATACCAATTATCATTTTAACAATGCAGTGAAAACTATTATTTTTTTTATGTTAAATAAAGAGTATGTTGAGATGAAGAGGTTAGCCTAAGATAGGAAGAGATGGAAGATTGCATCATACTATTCAAGAGACTGATAACAACAAAAGAAAATTAAAAAGATCTTTTGATTCTCCATGTATGCCTATGTTTTTAATATTTTCAGAAAAGAAAGTTACAACATGAGAAGTAAAATATCAGTTACAAATAATAAATTGGTGTAGCTCCATTCTTATAGCCACAGTATCAGCCTTGTCAATTGTATTTCTAAATGATGTTAAAAAATTATTAGATTTACCAATGTTTCAATAAGACAGTAGGTGTAACACAAACTGAGAAATGTTGGAATGAAAAATAATAATTTGTAATAAAAATTAAAACTAGGCCATTTTACATTTGTTTATTTAATATGAACTCATAAATATTTTCTCAAAAATATGAACTAACCCTCTGCTGAGAAACTGATATTGTTCTTCAAAGCAATAATAATATAATATAACTTTCCAACATCAATATTGCCGCAATGAATAATTTAATATCTATTTCAATCAAGCACACAAACTTTCACATTTCATGATTTTTTTGTTTTTAATCTTAAATTCAGTCCATTAATTTCGTTTTTGCTCTTTATGAGTTTTAATTTTGGAATTTTTCAATGTTTATGGCAAATTTTTCAATGCTTCACTTCGTAATTTATTTGAGTTCCCAACTCCCTCACTTACAAAATAAAATTTTTCACTCCCTTAACCCTGAAATCAAGTGCTAGCTTATAGTTGTGGTCATCTCTTCCCTCCCATACACTACTTCTAATCCTTCTTTCAGCATCCATCCAAGCATTACAGTGATTCAGGAAAAACAAACATAAAAATTTCATTTTTTTAGATAAGCAGGAATTATAGAAGATTATTGTCACAGTTCACCATATTTTCTATTTTTATAAACAAAATTTGAACATTGAATACGAATATCCTCTCTTTCATTCTGTCTCTGACTCTAGTGACTAATCATTTCGCTATTTCCATTAATTTTTATCTCCCTATAGTATTGCTTATGATATCAATTACTTATAACTGCTGCATAAATTTCTTCATAAACAATCAAAGTTTAAATCACAGCATCAAGATGTTAGTGAAAAGCATTTTGGTTACCAGTATTTGTGAGTGCTCATAATTTTAAAAGCTAACATTCATCGTCAGCTTATTGCGTGATTCTTCTTATTTCCCAATCCCTTTTACAGTAAGTGTTTATTTTATTTATGGCACTACTACAACTATGAACTATCATCACAACTTGAAACCTAAATACTTACACAATTTGACTCCTGTCTTTCCCAGTACTACATACCAGTCCTTCCAAAGAACTCTTACTGAATTCTACAATTTTTTTAAAGTAAGGCTGAACATGTAATAATAGGAAACCAGAGAAACTCATGCAGTGTAATGGAAGCTGAAGTAATACTTGCAAAACAAATTGCATTATAATAGAAGAAATATCATTTTAAATAAAAAATAAAACCTTCATATTACTGAGTGGTATCATTAAAGTAAGGCGCTGACTGAATTCTCAGTCTTATATATACACACTTCTCATCATCGATGACAGCTTTTAGCCTCAAGCCAGGTTTTCCAGGAACAAATTTGTCTCCAATTTCTCCTGTCCTTCCACTACTACTTTCCAAAATGCTCCTCTGTCTTGCACATTCTTTTTCTATTCCCTTTATTCACCTAATCCATGGTCTTCCTCAAGGCCTCTTTCAATCCAATTATTCTCTTTGGCATTCTTTCATCGTTCATCCACTACATGTGTCCATGTCCCTGGATTCTATCCTCTATTTTTCAAGAGCAAGAAAAAACTTAATTTATTTATGTAATTAAATCATATTGAGTAGGCCTATATGTTCATAAGATATTACTTTCAAAACCTGGTATTTGTATGCATGTAATACACAGAAAGTTAAACTGGCATTTATTGTTTGTCTAACGTCAATTAACTATCTGGTCTCCAAATGACTTAAAGGCTATATAAGAGTGGAGGCTTCCTTTACATTGTGTATAGATTAAATTCTCTTTGGAAACTAGCTGAGTGGGTACATTTGTATAAGGCGACATTTAAGCAGTCATATTCTCTGCCACCATTGTCAAGTAAAAATGTACAGGAAACATAAAATTGGATTTCACTAAATAAACATAACCATACGAATTTATCAGCAAGACCTCCTAGTAAAGTATTGCTGTTAAGAACATTGGTTGTAACATAAAATCCAAAGTGGAACATCCCAACTTTCTTTAGTTTGTGAACATCAATTTAGGTGGCTTGTTTGAACTTAAAATTGAGTAATGTACAATAATGACTATATAGTATGCAAGAAGTATAGTTAAAGGCCTACATTTTAACTGGAAGGAAGAAAGGAAAGGTAACAATGTTTCTATAAATACAGAAAGACTGAATACAGAATTCACTTCCTGTCATTACATACAAAATAAATATTCTGACTTAGAATCTAGGTATCCATAAAAGAAAATTCATTGAAATGTCTTATTTCATTTTAGACATGTAAAGATGTGTAAATACATAGTACTATCAATATGGCAGTACTACATACTTTGAGTTGTATCTTAATCATAAGGCCACTAAAATATCACCAAATTTTTTTGTATCACTGTTGAGGATAATAAATTAAGTAATTCATATCAGATATTATAGATTAATTCCTCAAGTCTTTGAAAGTTCTCATCAAACAATTTTAATTGCTGTTACAGATTAACCTCTGGATTTATGTCATAAAATTATTAAATGCATTTGTTTCTATTTGTTTAGCATTGTTTAATATTTCAAGTAATAAAATTAATTCATATCATTAACTATAAAATTTAACATTTGTTTAGGTTTATTACATGTTCTTAAGATGTAAGTGATGTATTTGGTGTTAGCTCTCACAATTGTCTTATGTTCTCTTTGATTTGGTAACCAGATTACAATTCACTTTTCATTTAAGATTTTTGTTAATTCTCTTCAGTACACAACGTATTCTTAAATTTAATCTTTACTGCCTAGTATGAAGTTCATAGTTTGTTACATGCATTAAATATCTATTTAATATGACCAACATAACTAAAAAATTAATGACAGTAGAGTGGATACAAACAGACCTGAGGTAAACATAAATAGTTCAAGATTAATTAATCTATTATTTTCATGAGCCTACTGGATAGATTATATAGTAGAACATATTTACAAAAATTCTAAACTATATATTTTGTATTGTGTTTTTTAATTTTTCTAACAATTTTAACTATGTTCAAATGAGAACCATTGGAGTGTAGGTGAATAGCACATATTTGACCATAACTGAAACAGGTGCTTGAGAGAATTGTTAGAGTCTCTTAGTTCATTAGTATACCATCATAATTGCATCCTTGTGATAGGTGATACTATAGAAATTTTATTCACAGAAAATGATATATTTATATAAAATCAATTTAAATGTATTTAATTTAATATATGGAAGATAACAGAAATTGTGATCTGTTACAATAATTGAAAGATAACATTTAATAACTGGCACACTATAAATGTGACATTCTAGCCTTACATATGGTCACAATCATGCATTTGTGATTGAATTTAGAATAAACTTAAATAAAAGTAAGTAGATTTCTACATAAAATCTCTATGACCCTAATACTATATAACATGTATGATAAATCTGTCAGTAGTTTAAGTGAATGTGTTTCATATGGAATGAAATGAAGAGATCATGAAAGTAACATAAATCATAATCTATCATTAAATTATTAATTTACATTTTCTTTTAAAAGGAATGTAACATGTACATGTGATGACATTTATATAATTAGTATACTTAAAAGATGGTATTGATTGCTGATTTATTTTGTTGACAATTAAACTGTAGAGATCTCTCCTTTGTATTATGTGCATTTTGATCCAAAATGTTTAAAACCAATCTCACTACAAATATGTAGAGATGAAATATTGCTAAATCAGATACTCATATCAATCAAATGACTATAGATTTAGAATATATCAAATAATAAAAAAAAGGAGATTTTCATCTCCAGTGAGTAGAACTGGTTTGTAAATGAAATTAAGTTATATGCAGTGAGTTGTTCGCTATGGATATTTGATATATAATTTATAAGTGATTGTAAATGTTATTAGCAAACAACTTATGATTTTTATAAAGATATATAATACAACTATGGAGATATTTCCATATTTCCAGATATTTTATTAATGTGTATTGTAAGTAATATTCTGTAATTAAGATATGATTTTTTTTAGTCAGAATTAGTAAAAACAAAAAAGCTGTTAGCATATATACATATTTCTTTAAATTTTATCTGAAACAAAAAAAAATTATTATTTGTAGGGATACAATGTGTGATGATAATATAAGTAACAAAGTGAATTATAAGTAATAATTAAAATAACCCATATTTATTGCACTCACTCTCTCATATCTCTATGGAATGAAATTAAGATGTGATACGTGTGTATTATTGCTTGAAGAAACATCCTCTTGCAAGATATGTGTTACCACTGAGTGAATTGGATTAATTTTTGAACCAGCAAAATGAAATGTATTTACCTATTATGTTCCTGTTCATGTCATTTTAAATCACCCATAGTTCTAAGAACTGTAACATTATTATATAATACAATCCGGAAGTCTTCCATGATTGATAAGTTATTGTTGCTGGGTTTATTATTATTATTATTAGTTTCTAAATTTTATTTACCATTTAATCACACATTTTTTATTACTGTAATCTTAATTAATAAAATGAAATTGAATACAATCTTATTGTTTTTAGACTTGTTTTTAGATCACAAATAAACTGAAGAAAATATAATCTTTTAATAATGTAAGTCATAGAGAATTTGTAGAAGATTTGATGTTGCTTGGGGATTTATGTTTTAGCATTAGCTTTAACTTCTAATTCTGACCATGTCATTTACTTGAATTGCTTGGGTTCTTTGCTGCAACTATTAATTTGTTCAACTAGCTTCAAAGTAACTAAATACGGCTGCTATCTTCAAGGAGAAGGAATAATCTCAACAGACTTCATATAAAGTTTGGAAACAAAAGTCAATGGAAATTTGTTTTTCATTCTTCAACTCCAATGGTTCTGATACCAGTTACAAGCATATGTATGAAAGCAGCTTCGATAGGTATGGAAGTTAGCAGGTCACTGGTTGACAACAGTTTCCTGACACAACACTGACTTGGTTTATAAAATCCTCATTTCATAATATTAGTTAACTGAATTTAAATTTCACAATACTTAATATTCCCCTCTTCCAAATGGTTTTGCCAAACCAAGCATGGTGGGTGAACGGTTAACATTCTGGCCTAGTATTTGGGAGAAGGTGGGTTCGAATCGCCATCTGAGCATCCAGATTTGGGTTTTCCATGGTTTCCCCAAATCACTCCAGGTGAATGCTGGGATGCTTCCTTCAAAAAGACCATGGCCGAATTCCTTCCCATTTCTTGTCCCCAGTCCCATCCCGCCTCTAATGATGACAGGGCATAAACCCACAAGTAAAAAAAAAAAAAAAAAAAAGATTTTGCCAAAACACTATCAAAAATTCAAATTTCATATTCCTTGTACTCACGTGGCTTTGATACTAGAGTCCCCGTATCACTCCACACTCCACTGTATTTCTCCGCACCAGGAATAACCTTCTCGCACAACCACCCCTAACAAGAATCAACTTTAAACTTATTGCTTAGGCAACATGCATAGAAAGTTTTGAACCTGGCATGCACATTCTTATTTGATGATGGTTTTGGTTGTACTGTCTCAAGTAGTAAAGCAAGATGGAACCTTTGATGGAACTCAGCTGAGTCCACAAACACTCCATTTACTACATCATTTTACTATCAGTGGCAAAATGTAACTGTGGCTGATATACAGAAATTAGATTTTGCCATGGCTATTGTTTTAATAATAAGAAGAAAATAAAAGAACAGGTTTAAGGAGAAATAGTCAAAACATGCTTATTTGGGTTGGTAAACATGGGATGAAGATAAATGCAAAGAAGAGTCAGTTTATTAGATACACAAATAAAAAACAAAGGGTTGATTATGGTTATAAGATGGGGAAAGAATTGCTTGCTGAAGACTTGAAATGCAAATATCTTGGCATTACATTTGATAACAAGCTTAACTTGGCAGGACACATTGGACAGGTGGTAGCAAAAGGTTTCAAAATTCTGTACTTGTTGGAGAGAGTGATGAGGGGATGTACAAGGGAAGTAAAGGAATTGGGTTACAAAAGTTTGGTCAGACAATTGATTGAATATGGTAGTATAGTATGGGATCCACATTTTGAGTATCAAATACAGGAGTTGGAAGGGGTGCAAAGGAGGGCTGCTAGATTTGTTACTGGAAATTATCACAGAATGCAATCAGTAACAGATATAATAAAAGAGATGGAATGGGATTCACTGCAAGAAAGGAGGAGGGTGAAGAGGGTCATGGGAGTGTACAAGGCATATACTGGTGATGAGGCATGGAAAGATATTGGAATAGGTATGAAAATCAGTGAATGAAAGGGAAAAGAGGACCATGAGGACAAGCTGGCACTGGATTTTAGTCACAAGGATGTGGGAAGATTCTCAACCTTCTAGAGCACGTTGGGTGGCACCGGATACATATGGACGTGCATTGTCCTGTTGGAACAGCATGTTACCTTGCCGGTCTAGGAATTGTAGAACGATGGGTTCGATGACGGTTTGAATGTACCGTGCACTGTTCAGTGTCCCCTCGACGATCACCAGAGGTGTACGGCCAGTGTAGGAGATCGCTCCCCACATCATGATGCCGGGTGTTGGCCCTGTGTGCCTCGGTCGTATGCAGTCCTGATTGTGGCGCTCACCTGCTCGGCGCCAAACACGCATACGACCATCATTGGCACCAAACCAGAAGCGACTCTCATCACTGAAGATGACACGTCTCCATTCGTCCCTCCATACACGCCTGTCGTGACACCACTGGAGGCGGGCTGCACGATGTTGGGGCGTGAGCGGAAGACGACCTAACGGTGCGCGGGACCGTAGCCCAGCTTCATGGAGATGGATACGAATGGTCCTCTCTGATACCCCAGGAGCAACAGTGTCCCTAATTTGCCGGGAAGTGGCGGTGCGGTCCCCTACGGCACTGCGTAGGATGCGACGGTCTTGGCGTGCTTCCGTGCGTCGCTGCTGTCCGGACCCAGGTCGACGGGCACGTGCACCTTCCGCCGACCACTGGCGACAACATCGATGTACTGTGGAGACCTCGCGCCCCACATGTTGAGCAATTCGGCGGTACGTCCACCCGGCCTCCCGCATGCCCACTATACGCCCTCGCTCAAAGTCCGTCAACTGCAGATACGGTTCACGTACACGATGTCGCGGCATGCTACCAGTGTTAAAGACTGAGATGGAGCTCCGTATGCCACGGCAAACTGGCTGACACTGACTGCGGCTGTGCCCAACCGCTGCGCAGCTAGCGCCCTTCGATGGCCAACACTGCTGTTCCTGGTGTGTCCGCTGTGCCGTGCGTTTGATCATTGCTTGTACAGCCCTCTCGTAGTGTCCGGAGCAAGTATGGTGGGTCTTACACACCGGCGTCAATGTGTTCTTATTTCAATTTCCAGGAGTGTATGTTTAACTCAAACAGGAACTTCAGTTCCCAAATAATGTGATAACTTTGAGCACACCTCAACGGGAATTTATTGGCTTCACCTTCATGGTAAATGTACACACTTGCTTTATTTGTCTTCATATCGTAAACACAAAATACGTTAAGCCAGAGTTGACGCATGTAGAATACTTCCTGAACTGGAATATTTGGAAGCGCAATGTTTTGCGCTACTGTATCTTCATCCTTGTTTTCATTCGTTTCTTTTTGTTTTGAATAAAAAATTTCGCTCTGCGCTTTGCACTGTCACTCAAACCTCCTCACATTTGAGGTACAATGTCTCGAGTAAGCCAAATATCAAAATAATTTATTCTTTATTTTTGATTTGTCTCGTTAAGGTGCGTACAAATTCATCATCAAATTTGTATATGGCGAAAGTTTTCTTCTGGTCCATGCCACATTTCAACCTTTCCACGTCAATTTTAAGGTACAATATCCCGAGAACTAAGCGAGAAATCAAACATTTTATTCTTTACTTTCAGTTTGTCTGATCGAGTTACATAATAATTCGTCATCAAATTGGGAATTGTTGAATCCCCTCATAACCTAACAACCTCACTTTTGAGACAGTATATATCGCGAACTAAGCGAGATATCGAACAATTTTATTCTCTATTTTCGATTTGTATAGTCGTGTTACATAAGAATCTATCGTCAAATTTGACTCTGGGGACATGTTTTTTTCTGAATTTACACCAGAAACTCCACTCATTTGAGACAGTGTATCTCGAGAACTAAGCACGATATCAAAAAAATGTATTCTTCATTTTTGATCTGTCTCATCGAATTACATAATAATCCATCATCAAAATGCGGTGCCACAGTTGTCTTACGACTCCCTTGAGGTTTTTGTGCCTATTCCCAGTGTTTCCACGGTCAAACAATATGGCGGCCTCCCACTTCTCTCTACCCGGTTTCACTTCAGTACATGATGAAGGTCCCTTGCGTCGTCTCCATATATTCCTTCCTCCATGGTATGAAACGCGTAGAAAAAAACCCAGATCTGAATTTTAGAGTCATTAACAATAGAAAAACTGCATTTTCGTGCACATTTGCACACAAGTACATTAGGAATAGACTTTTCTGATACAATGTTACCTTCATAGTTAGTGTATTCTTCACCTTTCACTCTTGATTGTTGTATAACAATGCGTTTGTATTTATCTTCATTGGAAGTGCCTCGTTTCCTTTTTAGCTGAGGTCCATCACCAGAGCTTACACTACTCATTTCTTACAGGAAACTGTCACAAAAACAACATGAAACCACACAAAATGTTAAATAATTTAACACTTGAACAATTCACAACAACTGATGTTTGATGTAGTAAAAAGATTGGTTAAAACAGGTAGTACAATATAATAACAAGCAGAAGTGCCACAAGACGAACACGAAATTTAGTGGGAAAACGCGCCATCAGATGCCGTTAAGCGGATTTCAATATTCGATGTTTGAAACAAACCATACAGAGGCTTGGCCATTGACGGTTTTCTTCTCAAACATGGTATTTACACATCATGAGCCATATTAAATATATATCTCAATTTTGAAATAAATGTCAGTTGACGGTTTTCTGAAATAAACGATTCAAATATCTTTCACATTAGTTTCTGAAAATCATATTATTAATGATCTTTTCAATAGGCAGAGTTAAGTCTATTTCAGTACTGATTTGTAGATTATTTAGATAAAGCTTACTTGTCAATTAATTTAGAAATTTTTTGTAAGGCTATGTTGAACAAATTTTCTCTCTCACATTCTGTTCTTTGTTTTTGTTAGTTGCTTGATTAGTGAGGTGGGATTAGTGAAGTGTGTGAGAAATGGTTTCATTTGGGAGGAAATTGTAATGGCGTCGAAAATGGGGAAACTGAGCATGCTCTCCCATGGTTCTGTACAGATTGTTCAAAAAATAGGAAGTTATTTGAACAGGAAGTAAGAATTAGTGCTCTTGAGGCTGAACTGAAAGACGCTAGAAAGGTGTTGGATAGGCTGCGGAGGGAAGGAGACAGAGGTGGTTGGGAACGGGTAACAGAGAAAATGGCAAACAGAACAAGAAGGGCTTCTGATTCTTTTGTTGTTGAGGTGGAAAATCGGTATGCCCTGTTGCCATAGTTAGACAGGGATGAGCCTTCTGTAGCTGTAGGTGTAGGAAAAAGTAACAGACTCATAGGAAAAGCTATGTAGTTAAATCTGGAAGCCAGGGATTGGGGAAAAAGAAAGTCTTGCTGCTAGGTAGTAGTAATGGACGAGGTGTGGGCCCATTGGTGCTGGAAAAATCAGGATCTGTTAAGTTTTTATTGCTAATACGTACAGACCAACGAACAGGAAACAATTACAAGTACTAAACAGTACACTGTACAGCATGTCGGTACAAAGATTTTACAACGACAAAGATATAGCACACACACACACACACACATATCGAAATCATTCAATATATTTTGACCAACTCAACACCCCCACTTAAAAACATTTGAATGATTTCCTTAAATAATATCTAAACCTAGACATTTCAGAAAGTCATAATATTTCTCTTTTCCCAATCCTTTAGTCATGATATCTGCAGGCATATCAGCAGTTTGTAAATAGAGAGGTTTTACAATTTTATTTGACACAACTTCTCTTATAAAATGATGTCGAACATCAATGTGCTTTGACCTCTTGTGATTTGACGGGTCAACAGACAATTTCAGGGCACTCTGAATGTCATTAAACAATGTTATACACTTATTATAACCTATGAGTTCATCTAACAAATTCTTTAAATAAATGGCCTCTCGACAAGCTTCAGAAAGAGCCATATACTCTGCTTCTGTGCTAGACAGAGCAATAGTCTCTTGTTTAGCACTCTGCCAATACACTACAGAGCCACCCAACTTAAAAATAAAACCAGTATATGACTTCCTGTCTACGGGACAGTTTGCCCAATCTGCATTTACATAACCACATAATTCTAAACCTCCTTTCTTAAACTTTAAAACATAATTCTTAGTCTCTTTCAGATATCTCAAAATTCGCTTAGCACATTTCCAATGTTTTTCAGTATGAGAAGTATTGAACTGGCTTAAGAAGCTTACACTAAAAGAGATAATAGGTCTTGTTAGTACTAATAAATACATTAAACTACCTATTATCTCCTGATAAGGCACATCATCAGTTTTAGTTCCCTCTTCACTTAGATAATCAAGTTTAGTTTCAACAGGAGTTTTACAATCTGTCATATTGAATCTTTTCAATAATTGATCAATATAGTTCTCTTGACTTACAGCTAGCACTTCATTAGCCTTATCATATTTGATTTCCATTCTAAAACAATTTTTAGCCATTCCTAAATCCTTCACTTCAAACTCTGAACTCAACCTATTTTTTAAAAATTCAGTCTCACTTGAGTCATTGGAAAAAATTAAAAAATCATCAACATACAACGCTATCATAGTAACTAAACCTTCATCTTTATGTTTTGTGAACAAACAAGGTTCCAAATCAGATTTTTTGTAACCTATAAAGCTTAAAACATCATTTACCCTTTGATTCCACACTCTGGATAATTGCTTTAAACCATACATAGCCTTTTTTAACTTTAAAACTTTTATTTTATCACTACAAGATTTAAACCTTCAGGTTGTTTCAGGAAAATATCCTCTTTAAGAATACCATTTAAAAAAGCAGTCTTAACATCATGATGGGTAATGTTCAAATCTAGTTCAACAGATAAAGCCATTAAAAGTCTAAGTGTTGAATGTCTTACCACAGGAGAAAAGGTTTCACCATAATCAACTCCAGGTTTCTGAGTGAATCCTCTTGCTACTAACCTGGCACGATGTTGCACTTTACCTTCACTGTTGACTTTTTTCTTGAACACCCACTTACACTGCACAGCACTTGCACCTTCTGGAAGATTTACCACTTCCCAAGCATCGTTGTCTTCAAAAGCTTGTATCTCTTCTTCCATGGCTTGTTTCCATTGTTCTGCATCAGGTCTATCATGGGCCTCCTGCACAGTTGTTGGGTCCTCGAGTTGATCCAAAGTTCCAGCCAAAAAAGAAGTATTATAATCATCAAATCATCTATTTGGTTTGGGCTGCCTTTGTGATCTTCTAATTTTCTTTACTTTATCTTCTTGCGTACCACATTTTTCATCATCAGTTTCTTTCTCTGATGTAGTATCAGACTTTTTGTTTTCTTCATCATCCCCCACTGAAGTGATGATTTATTCATGATTCTTTATTTCAGTTTCTGCATCATTAATATTTTCCATTATTGTCACATCTCGGCTTATCACTACATCATTCGTTTCAGGATCATAAAGTCTATAGCCTTTTGCAGTATTGCTGCAGCCCACTAAAATCATTTCTTTTGCTTTTTATCCCATTTCTTTCTCTTAATTTTGGGAATATGTACCATGACCTTATTTAGCTTGTACACACTGTCAGTAAGATCTGCAGTTGTAACTAGTTTATTATGCCTATTATAAATATTGTATTGATCCCTATTAAATTCAACAGAATTTCCATGTTCAATCAACTTACTCACAGAGAGCAAATTTGTAGTTAGTTCTGGAGCACACACAACATTTTTCAAAGTAATTTCAAAAGCGTCTTTTCCAACTACAGTTGTTAAATTAACTTCTCCAGAGCACAACACTGGAATTTCTGTCTGATTCGCAGCCATTAGTTTATGCACTTTAACATAATTTACTTTGTTTCTTATCTAGTCTTCATTTGCTGTGAGATGTACACTAGCCCCTGAATCAACATACCAATCACTTTTGTTAAAAGAGCTACTCATAAACACTGCACTGAGAACGTTTGAAGTTTTTCTTTGTCTTGTATCATTGTCACTGTTAGGACACTCTCTTTTAAAATGCCCTGATTTCTTGCAATTATAGCAGACAACGTCCTTCTTATTTTGATTTCCCACTACATTTCGGTGAGAAAACTTTGGCTTACCTTGCCAACTTTTGACCTTTAAAGCACTACTGACACTAGTAACATCTTCTTCCATATCTAGAAGCTTACTTTTTATTGCGTCCGTTGTGATTTGAATTCCTGAATGCTCAATTGCCATTATCATAGGAGAATATCTTTCCTGCAATCCTGCTAACAATAAGGAACCAATCCACTCATCACTAATACCAAAACCAGTTCCACGTAATTTCTGACCATTATCTACTACCTGGTTCACATAACTTGTCATAGAATCACAATTTTCTAGACGTATTGATATCAGTGTTCTCAATAAATTAATTCTTCTTGCGAAACCAGAATCGTCGAACATTTACTTCAACTTCTGCCACAAGTCCACTGTTGTTTTTGCTTCTTTTACATGCACATACAAAGATGGATCAATCGTTAGAATTATCTTCGCTTTGGCCTTAGGATCTTCCGCTGTAACTACTTCTGAAATACATTTCGCTAATCCTTCGAGAATAAGCACATTTTCGATAGCGAACGCCCAATCTCCGTAGTTCTCGCGACCTTTCAGCTTCGGCACATTTACTAGATAATTCGTCGCCATATTTATCACTTCTTCACTGTGAACAACAACACACAAAGGACTTTAACGACACGTAGTTTTATTCAGCAATTCCTACACTGGGTACCTGGGCCCATAACCTGTTGAGTTTTTATTGCTAATACGTACAGACCAACGAACAGGAAACAATTACTAGTACTAAACAGTATACTGTACAGCATGTTGGTAAAAAGATTTGCAACAACAAAGATATAGCATACAAACACACATATCGAAATCATTCAGTATATTTTGACCAACTCAACAGGATCAGATTTCCAGGACATGAGCTTCTTCAAACCTAGTGCTAGTCTTGCTCATGTGGTAGAAGGTATAGGTTCTTTGTGTAAAGAATTCAGAGTTCAGGGTCATGAAGTGATAGTGTTAGCAGCGGGAAATAGTTTGGGCAGGAATGATAGTTATAGTATTAGATATGACCTGGAGAAAATAGCAAAAGCAAGATGCCACACTCGGGTCAGTACTATGATCAGCCACATATGAACTCTGCTGTGAGGTGACTGAATTTGGTACTGGAACACATTCTTATTTCTGATATTGGCTCTAGGATGGGCTTGGTACCTGTAGAAGCTATTGATAGTTGAGGTTATATTAGGCATGGCCTACACCTCAATCGTAGAGGGAAGGTGGTTCTTTCAGATCTGATAGCTAAATGGTCTAGCCGGTAGACCATTTAGACCAATTAAACACACATAGTGCTCTGAAGAGTGCAACTTGAGCCATCACTGTGCTCACGGTGAACTATCTGCAGCCTGGAGGATCGTGCGCCTCCTGGCGCACATACATCACACTGACGCTGTTTGTGTTAGCACAGAAATCTGTCTCCGCTACAGAACGATAAAACCAAGGTTACTCTACTAAGCTAAAACTATTAAGCCAACTGAAAGAACTCAGTGCTCGAGTTTTTTTAGTTTCTTCTCCCCCTTGACGACTCTGTGCGGAGAAATCTGCTAGATTATTTCGACCCATCTCCAACGAATATTCTGAGCTTTGGTATACGTGTGGCCAAACTGATAGGATATGGAAAGATTCGGTCTAATTTTTTATCTATCAATATTTTTGTTTAATGACTCCCATATTTAATTAAAACTATTACTTTTGTTTCTATTTTGTTCCATTTGTATTGTGAATCATATATAAAGCGTTGAATGTTTTATATTAGCTTCTGTTATAATGAAACCATGCTAGGGTTTCAGGTGAACTTTTGATAATTATTTCTTTATTCTTAAATTGTAAGACACCTTGTTGCTTTTGTCATATCACTGATTATTTATATTTGGTATTCAAGTAATCGTAAATACATCGATGTCTGTCTACCTATCAAGCTAATAGAATTTGTTGTCAGGTTACAGCATTATTAGTGGTAAATCGTAGTCTAGTGCAGTGGTCCGCAACCGGTGTGCCGTGGCACACTGGTGTGCCGCGACAGGGTGAAAGGTGTGCCGCGAAATTTTACCCATTATAAGGAATTGTCAAGTTTTTTATTACTTATATTTTAGTTTCATGTGCCCCCAATTGTTACATATTGTCGCATTCTAAGAAATTAAACGTTATTTACTTACAGTTGCTGTTAGTTTTGTTTAGTCATTTATGAAATATTTTTATTCCTGGCCTCAACTGCTGCTCTTTGAGGTTCTATTATATTTACCACATGTTCTGTGTATGTGATTTTCCCCCTGTCTAAACTGCTGGGATTAGCAGAATTTTCCAAGCCTTATATTATTTTATTACATTTTCGCTGTCGGTGCTTCTCCAACAAAACTACTTTGTTCCTGTACCGTTGCATCGACACATTGATAGACACAAAAAAAAAAAAAAATCAGCACCGTATATGTGACTTCTTTAAAGTTCCGCCTCTTACAATTACTTCAATTCCATCGTAAATGTGCTCTCAAGTGGTCCAAAAAAGGTGTTAGTAGTTACTCTTGATATTTTCTAGTACCGTACAATCAGCAGACTATTTTATTTCTTCAAGATGGAAAAATTCCTTGAACGGAGTGTTCCGTCTATGAGTGCAACGGGTCAAAGCGTTGAGCCAGAAAGGAAGAACCCAAATTTGATGCAGAGGAAATATAGTGATAATCACCTATGGTTGTTTTTGGTGTGGTGAAAAAAAGTGCCCAATTACCAAATGTATTGTTTGTTGTGAAAAACTCAGTAACGCTGTTTTGGTTCCCAGTAAGTTGAAACGACACTTGTCAATAGAACATTCTTCTCTGTCAAGCAAAGATGTCAATTATTTTCGTAGGTTGTTGGAAAATAAGGAAAAAAAAAAGAACTTCCATGACCGCTACAGTACGTGTTTCGGAAAAAGTACAGGAAGCTAGTTATTAGGCAGCCGAACTTATCGCAAAGGCCAAGAAACCACACACAATAGGTGAAACCCTGTTTGTAAAGAGATGGTGAGAATAGTTCAGGGTTTAGAATCTGCCAGTGAAATTTCAAAAATTCATCTTTCTGCTGACACAATCAGCCGCCGAGTTATTGATATGTCTCGTAATATTGAAGACATTATGAAGGAGAAAATCAACAACAGTCAGAAGTTCTCACTTCAGATTGACGAGTCCAAAACATATTAGCCACCACGCACAACTTCTGGCTTACATTCGCTACATCGATGGAGATGTTATTGTAAGTAATTTCTTCTTTTGCAAAGAACTTCCAGAGAAAACTACCGGCGAAGAAATATTTCGCTTGAATGATGAATATTAGCTCCTTAATGAATTAACATGGAAGGATTGTGTTAGTGTTCGTGCAGCCGGAGTGGCTGCTATGACAGAGCCATTCAGTGATTTGCAGCTAAAGAACTTGAAGTAAATCCCAAAATACGATGCAATCATTGTCTCATTCACCGCAAAGCCATTGTTGCTAAGTCTTTCCCACCTTCTGTGAAAGATGCGCTGCAGGGAGTAGTAAAAGTTGCGAACTTCATAAAATCGCGGCCCATAAATTAGCGATTCTTTTCCGTTTTATGTCTGGAAATGGGTTCAGTACACACTACACTCCTGATAAATACAGTAGTATGCTGGCTGTCACGAGGAAAAGCGTTAAAGCGAATATTTGAAGTTAGAGAATAGGTCCAGTCACTTTTGACTCTTGAAAGAATAAGTACGCGGATTTATACACAGATGACGAATGGATATGTAAGTTGGCACATCTTTCCGATATTTTCTTATACTACTTGAATGCGCTTAACATCAAAAATGCAAGGAAGGAACGAAAATATTCTTATTAGTATGGATAAGATTAAAGCATTTGAGAATAAGCTGAATGTCTGGTTACAGAGGACTGAAAATGGGTCGTGTGAGATGTTCCCGACTGTACGGTCACTTGATAACTAATAAAATGGCGATGGACTTAATTAAAGAACATTTAGAAGTCCTGCAGCAGAGATTCAAAAAGTACTTTGTAGAAAGTGTTGAAAATTTCGACTGGGTGATCCATTCGTTACAAATTAGGAACATCTTCAGATTAATGTTCAAGAGTAACTCGCAGATTTAAAAGCTGACAATACTTTGAAATTAAAACTTCTCGAAGTTCCTTTAGATACATTTTGGCTAACAATAAGGAATGAATATCTGTCTATCTCCGACATGGCAGTTAATGTGTTATTGCCATTTCCAACTGCATATTTATGTGAATTGGACTTCTCGAAGTTGACTCAGATTAAAACATCCAAGAGGGAAGACGAAATAAGGCTTGTATTGTCAACGATTTCTCCACGGATCAGCCACCCATGTGCAGTTAAGCAGGCACAAGTGTAGCATTGAAGGTACGTGTACAATTATTTATTTATTTAATTTATTTATTTATTTTTTTTTTTTTTTTTTTTTTTTTTTTTTTTTTTTTTTTTTTTTTTTTTTGCTCAGTTCCCCGAACGGTACGGTGTGCCGCGAGATTTATGGACAACCTTATGGTGTGCCGCCAGTAGGAAAAGGTTGCGGACCACTGGTCTAGTGTATAATATTCCGCGACTGAGAGCGTTCAGTTTAGTTCGCAGCTCCTTAGTGAACTAGGTCCCTCTTTTAGTTGGTTACAGAAAGATTGATTGTTCGCTCGCTTTACTACCACTACCACAGGCGCTCTTTTGTTTGTTATGATAGTAGTAGCTGTCAGTGGTCATATTTTAATTGTCAATGGGATCAAAGCGCATTTTGTTTAAAATTCCATTTGAGCCTCCTGCAATAATTATTAATGTTGAACAGTTATTTTTTATTATTATTATTATTATCTTTGTCTTTAGTAAAAGGTGTCCACAGGGAAATATCTTTCCTTTCTGATGACATCGTAATATATAACCTAAAGCAAAACATATTAACCCCATAATCAGACTGATATAACGTTACACTTCTTCACATCATCGCATTGTAGAAGTCACATAATATTTACATTACAAATATAAGGTAGTTACCTTTCAGAAGTGTGGTATTATTATAAACCATATAGACTAACATTCGCCACTAACGCTATTAACAGACGGTCGTCGGAAAAGGATCGAACGAACTAACCAGCTAAGGAGCGAGAGATCTGGGAACTAGTCCGTCTGTGGGAGCGCACTTCCGAACTAATTTGTTCGTGAACTATACAAAATTAGTAAATGGTAGAATATTATTTTGCACCCACTTTCCTGAAATCAAGTTATCAAATTATTTAAAATTGTAAAATTAATGAAAATTATAAATTATGAAAATTAATAAACAAATGACTAAACCTAGATAAATAACTCATGATAACCAATTACACCCTAATCAGACCCTTCTTATACCATAATATGCGTCACACACTATTTAGTAAGCGTTATGCTGGGGGCTGGCCTCAACACTACCTGAACTTATACAATGAGAATTACCGTTGCCTTCTGGTACTGGTTATTTTCAAACAATGCGGTCGCCATACGATTGTAATACACCTCAAAGGTGAAAGGTAGGAGCAAAAATAAAGTTCACTGCACACAGTTTAGAGGTCCATGAAAATTATAATCTTTAGAAAGTTTTTATACAAAAGTTGGGTACAAGAAGCAAAGATTTTTTCGGATAAGGCTATCAGAATAACAGTTCCATTATTGGCAGTGCAAGTTCAACACATACACGAGAGAAGCTAAACTCTCATCTCCCCCTTACTAGGATGAAAGTGAAACTACTGCATACTAAAGTTTGCTATAAACAACTAACACAAGGTGGCATGGTTCCACCAATTACACGCGGACTGGCCTACATTATCACACGAGCTGAACTCTCTAAAATGTGCCCAAAGACTATACACCAGCCAAGATGGCTAGCTTCTATTTATCAAATGACGTCAGCTTGCCACTTTTAAAATTAGTATCTAGATAGATACTTAATATTTTGCACTTTAATTAACATATGTGCCTTCAGGTATCTTATTCTACCTGCTTTAACCTAGCTTAAGCCTCTAGGAGGCAACTATTGAATTTATTACTTATTCATTCACGTCATCAATCTTGGTGCCTATTCCAATAACGTGTCTACAATAACTTCCAAAAATTTGATTTATCTTTCCAAAGCCTTTTACTTTCCAATGAGACCAATAATTCATTTTAACCCTCTTGAATTTATTTACCCTCCAAAACTAATTTTCTGTTCTGCCTTCTTTATTTTAAATCTTTATTTTTTCTTTCAATTAAATATCCTACTTATACTTTCTCTAATTAATTAATATTATGTTCAAAACATGCTAGGGGATGCTGACTATAGCTGGTGGTAACATATCTCATGTGAAATATAATCTTCGCGGGTTTTTCCGCCGTATATTGTTGAAGAGAGACAACAACGAGCTTTCGGCGGCTGGCTCTGCCGCCATCTTCAGGTTAGATGTGTGCTGCAGGGAGTACCAGCGCTGCACTGACAGTGTCTGGCCTCCGACGACCACAGCCAGTTGCTGCTCCGTTGAGCAGAGTAGGGTGGAGTGTGTTGTCGCTAGACATTTACTCCAGCTTCATTTTGATGGGACATTTCTTCACTGATGGTTTGTCGTTGCTTTTGGCTGTCGATGTTATCTTGTACTGATGGGTGCCGCCGCGACCTTCTTCCTCAGAAGTGGTAGGCCGCATTTAGGTGTCGTTTCATTAATGCTCCCTCAGGGGGGCAGAGGTGTCTTCTTTTGATGTGAGGTGATTTACAAGCCTTGTGAGAAGGGCGATGAGCGAATCCAACCTTTCTTCTTTCTGGACTGAAGATTGACGGGTGGTGTGCTCGCATGATTTTCTGCCGGTGACTTCTGCCTGGGTTGATTCTTTGGTGGACGCCCGTCTGGTGTAATCAACGTTTTGTACAGTCGTCCTCCGCTGGGACGGCCCTGTTCTGTTGTCTGGAGCTGCTGAACTTCCGGCGCTCCTCGGACCGTGTGTTAGCAGTAGGGCAGACAACGCTCACTTGACGTCTGGTTGCGGGCTGCGTATGTGACCTGCTACTCGGTTGAGGATTCTTCCTACTGCGTTGCTGCTTCCATGCTCGGCAACCGCGGTATGAAGCAGCATGTGAAGAGCCGCAGTTGCAGCAAACGGCGTCCTCGCGACGCTGGTTGCATTCTGCGACATAGTGACCACCACCACAACGGACGCATCTAGCTGGCTTTGTGCATTCGCTAGCAAGATGCTGGAATTCTTGGCACCTGTAGCACTGCACCAGCTTGCGTGGCTGTGGTTTTTCTGCAGATTTCTGCGTAGAAGTGCCGGCCTTCTTCTTCCTGGGGCAGGAGAGTGTGACTTCATAAGATATGGAGTCCTGCTGCAACATCTGGATGGCGGCTTCAAAGTCTTCAGGGCAGGACAGCAGGATCTTCAGACCCAGGTGGTCTGGCCAGCTGAATACAGGAAGCTTCATGGCACTCTGCATCTGAGCCAATAAGATGCAGTAGTTCCCTGCATAGCTGACAGTGATCGGTGGTACTGGACCTACTTGTGCGGCAGGGAAGATTACTGGAGCTGGCTCACCATTTAGCGAAGGCGAAGGAGTTGGTGGAGAGGGTTGTGGTGGGCCTTATCGGCGTCTTCTTGAAGTTGCGGTACGTCTTTGGGTCGTAGCTGTAGGTCTGGAATCTTTTTTTGGTGTCTTCAACATATTTCCTCCCAGACGAAGTCGCTGGCCAGTGGGGTTGGAAACACAAGTGCCTCCGGCCACGCCTCGACTCCTCCAGCAGGACGATACTTAGTGACCAGGTGTCTGTGGTCACGGCTAGTCAGGGCCTTCTTGAAAGTGGCAGCGTCGCAGGTGGGAACCCGCCAGCTGAACTGAAGGCCGTCAAGAATGACTGAGATGGCGAAACTCCAGTTCTCAGGGTTAACCTCGTGCAAGGCGTCTTTTCCAAACTTTAAAGGACCAGTCTTCTGGTCTGACTTCTTCAACAACACGTTCCGTGGCCCCTGGTGGAAGGTGGGAGGCCTCCGCCAAGAAGCCAACATCCCGCGGGAAGGCGCCGGGTGGTTTAAATTTCTTCTTCCGTTTAGCCTTCTTCATGACGGCGAGCTTCGCGGGCGACTCGGAGGCGCTACTAGAAGCTGTAGTGTCTGCCTTAGTGATAGCAGATAGGCACGAACGAATAGACTTGGCTGCGCCAGTCTGCACAGGCGACGTGGATGCCATCACGGCGGCGAGTGTCAGTGTGTGAGTGTGTGTCTGGCCTCCGCGCGCCCTAATAAGGCCTGGCCTCTCCCCTCCCCTCGCTCCGTCCCGCGGCTGCCGTCTTGCGCTCGTCGCGGGACGGAGCGAGGGGAGGGGAGAGGCCAGGCCTTATTAGGGCGCGCGGAGGCCAGACACTGTCAGTGCAGCGCTGGTACTCCCTGCAGCACACATCTAACCTGAAGATGGCGGCAGAGCCAGCCGCCGAAAGCTCGTTGTTGTCTCTCTTCAACAATATACGGCGGAAAATCCGCGAAGATTATATTTCATCAATACGCCGTGAAAGCCTTCGTTCTCACATATCTCATGTGGCTTTTTTCAGTAACTAGTTGTTTAAGATTTCATGTTTCACCACATGAAAAACTGAAATATCTTCTAAACTAAATTTTTCCAAGTATGATAAATGATTCCCATAAGGGGGCGTCCATTAATTACGTGAGGTGTTTTTCCGGAATTCCGGACCTCCCCTCCCAATCGGTGAGGTTTCGTGAGATTTCGCCGGACCCCCCCCCTCTATTTCACCTCACGTAATTAATGGATTCCCCCTAATGAATTTTAGCAGTGAAAATGGATGCAACAAAAACCAATGTACTTGAAAACCTACTCTAACTAAAGTTTCTATCTTTCACAAAGGCAGTCTTAAAATCGGACTATAATGCTGGTAATAGCTGGTAGAAATGATTTTCTGAACTTTTTCTCTGGATTAAACCTATCACAGAATCGTTTTAACAAGTTTATATATATATTACAATACTTAATTTCTGCAATAAGCGTCTTTGAAGTATTTTCATAGTGCTTCTAGTTCCTTATATATAACAATTTTAAAACATAAAATCATCATTTTTTAGGTAACTTACTTTAAAATTCTAGTTGCTTCTGTAATGGTTTGATCTGTATCAGATATTGACTTCGTTTCAGTTTTTAAAGGTTTCAAATTTTCATGAACTCTAATTACAGTTTCTTCTGGTTGACGGAGGGCTTGGTATGCTGCCATCCATATGTTTCTTGAGAATAGGTACATGCTATGGTGATCGTAAGAAGAACATTGGAATGCCTGAAGTATTACAAACAAACAAAATCTTACATTGGATTTTGCCTTATTAAATTTAGCGGGTAACAGTTAATTAAATTGGGATTACTATAAACTATATTTGTTTCTGTATGGATACCTGTTTTTTTTTTGTATTTTTTTTTTAATCTTAATGACGTTAGCACCATCGAACGTTTGTTTAATTAGTTTCTGACATTTTCCTTGGAGAATTGTATGTAATTACTTTTAAATACTTTTTGATCTTCAATCTGCAGTTTGATTTTATGTAATAAAGAATCCCCAAAAACATTCAAATATTTCTTCATTCAATACCTACATTAAAACAAATAACCATTTGAGCTTGTCCTGAAATATCTGTTGAGCTTCATTTATTACTGTTAAAAAGAAAGTTTATTTAATTTCATTGTTTATCTCATCAAGGCACATTCGCAGCATACAGTCAAGTCTTACGATGATCTCAGAAACGCCTTTGAATAGCTCATTGGCTTCTATGTGGCTCCTTAAATCTGAATCCAATTTAGTTGCAAATATTATAAGTAGCCTACTCCAAATATTCCTGTATTGACAGACAAATCTTTTTATTCCTGTCTACATAAGGCAGATTCAAAGTTACCACAAAAGAAAGTGCAGTCTAATAATTTGGATAGTATTTCATAGTTATTTTTAACCTTCTTATTATGGTCAATGATTGGAATTTCGTCTGCTTCACCAAATTTCGTCTTAATATTTACACTCCACAAAGTGACAACGACATTTATTTTTAACTAGCTGACCCGGCAATGATTCTCTATTGCTAGACTTGTGTTACAGCCCTCAAACTTAAAATTAAATCGAATGGTATTTTATGAAGCACTTATATTAAGCTGGAGTTTGGTTGAATATGATCTGGTAGGTTTGTTTTGCAACTTCCTGTAAATCAATGAATATAGACCTTGTTTTATGAAAAGAAATTAATTTAGAGACCACTTAATATGTTTAAGAACAGTAATGTGCAAGAGAATTGCTTAAATGTTTGTAATTCCAAGTATTAAGGCTAGTTACGATGGATAAAGGACAATTTACTACAGTTTAAAATGATTTCTGCGAATAATTTTATATTTAAGTATCTTTAATTTCCATTTCAGGACCATTTTTTAATGATGGTAAATGATTATTCATTAATAACCATTTTTTTAATATGTTTCAATTGTTTAAGTGTTGTTAATGTTCGAGAAATATCTGTCGGAATCTTTTGAAGTGTTCTAGAAATTTCGATGTAGTTTATATAAAGCAAACATCCGAGACAGAGAAACAGTTTTTCAGCAAAGTTTTCACCGACTCAATTTACGACGGCCAAGCACTATATTGTCTGTGGAAGAAGTATTGAATACAATCGCTGGATTGTATGCCTTTAACCAGTATCTTTGACGTCGTGTTTTCTATGAAAATAAAAATAAAAGGTTAAAGCGAATTGTATCGTGGACTGGTTATTTATCATATTAATTAAACCACGAACAATCTAATACTTGACTACACATATAGATTAAATTAATGCATTTGAAATTTTGTGTTTAGTTAAAGTTAGATATTAACAAATAAATTTTAAGTAAAGTTTCATTCAATTTCAAGTCCATTGCAATTGTCTTGGATGTACAATATTTTTATTTTTAATTTAGTGTACAGGTATGCAAATTTCCATCAAAATCGGATAAAATATTTGCGTTTGTTAAATTAGAGGGATGTAATGGGGAAAAGGGGTTGCGTTTTCGAAATCACATATAGGAATTATTTTCCTATTTGGAATTTTTTTTGTGAGGAATCTTCGCAGACGCGCACTCAACAACTTACGTAAGTTTAATCGTAATCGGATAAAAATTGTGGGTTTCAATAAATATCAATGGTAATTAAGAGGAGCGGGGGTTAAATGGGAAAGGGGAGGGTTTAGGCAAACCAAATGAAGACAGTATTTTTCTGTTTGTTTTAAAGTATATGTGCAAAGTTACTTCAAAATCGGGTAGAAGCTGTAGCTTTAAATGAAGTACATTGGCAAAAAATAAGGGGATATAAAGGGGAAGAAGGGTGTCATTTTTGAAACCATATATAGGCAGTATTTTTCTGTTTCTTTTAAAGTATACATGTGCAAATTTCTATCGAAATCGCCTAAAATCTGTGGATTTGTTTAAATTTGGGGAATGTGAAGGGAATGAGGGGTTGCGTTTTTGGAAACTACATGTAGGCCAACTTTTTCAATTTGTTTTAACGTTTACTTGTCCATATTGTGGTGAAAATTGGGTAAAATCTGTGGGTTGTTTAAATTAAGAGTAGTAAATTGGTGGGGGGGGAGGGGGGGGTTGGAAATTATATTTGTTAGGAACCTTCTCCAATGCGCAATTGACAACTCACCAAAGTTTCACCCTAATCGGATGAATGGTTTAGGAGCGCATAGAGGACATAAATACATACAAACAAACGTACATTCGTTTTGTTATTATATATAAGAAGATATGTTTCTTTGTATTCACATGCTTCCAGTTTTTTCTTTCCTTTTGTTTATTTTGTCGAGCCCGTCTTTTGTCTATTTGCATAGCTTTTCTACAGAAGACTTTGGAAGCGAAATAATATATTTTTTACATCATACTCTGGGAGCCAGATATACTTTTGGTACCATTTAGAATTAAAACTACGAATATATTTCTTATTTTTACCCGTTCCTAGCTGACCTATTATAATATTTGGGGTTGGTCTGCCTCTTTTCTAATATACAATTTTCTCCTGGACAGAAAACTGTGTTACAGTCACAGAATTTATTTATTTTTAATGAGAGGATGCCACTATAAAAATATTATGTATAATATATAGTAATCAGCTAAATCTAATACATAAGTATATTTATATGAATTGAAGTAAACGGACATAAATTTATGTTATTTCATTCCTCTAGTATAAATCAAAACGCACAGGGTTCGCCCATTTGCTTTAATCATATAAATATATTTGTGACACTCAACGAAAATAACATATAAATCAATTATCATAAATTAGTGTATGTTAGTTAAGCTTCCTGATCTCTGTGCATAACGGTAATTTGAAGCATACAGCGCCATCAGCACCAAAGCAAAGTGGCGTATCCAAGTATTACTTTCATATTTTAAATTAATTGTTTATATTATATGATCGTAAAAAAATATAATTTTGATTAAAATTTTAAAATTTAACATTAGAAAAATATTTTAAAAATGAAATCCAGTTCCGACCATTTAAACGCCGCCAGTTTGGCACGCTGCACTGTGAAAGTCATTCTACACCACTACATTGGCGTATTGTACATTGTGGAGTGTTGTATCTCAAAAGATTTTTGTTTTATAACTAATTTCGATATGAAAGGATATCGAAAATCAGTTTATAAATACTGTATTGTACCTATGTGCAAAAATACGATAAGAAATGGACTTGATAAAGTGTTTTTATATGTCCTGCGAGATGCGAATGTAAAAAATAAAAATAAAGTGGTGTATAGCTATGAGAAAGTGAATATTCAACTGGTTGTTTATATTGTCTTGAAGATAATTTTAATGTAATATCGCTATGTTAAATTTGTTATATTACATAAGAAATATTTACCTATTCAAACTCTAATCATAACTTAGTTTAAAAAAGTTTAATAGGTTTATTTTTCAAATAATTTCTTATTCAAGTTTAATCCAAAGCTACTACGAACCTTTTAATGCCATCAAAGGAGACCATCAAACATTTTCAAAACGGATTTCACTCTCCTGAATATATATTGAAGGATATATGTCTAACTGAACTCTTGACTTTAAGAGGCAACATAATTTAATGACTGAACTGGCTGATAATAATATGTCTGCGGTACCATCGTATATTTAAATGCGCCTGCCAAAAAAAGTGTTTTAATTACAAAATTTGGAATATATTACTCAGAGTCAGCGTGATGTAGGTGGTAAGGTGTCCGCTCCTTAATTTTATAAACCTGGTTTAAATCCCCGCAGTATCAGATATTTCTATTTATTTTTATATGCAGAAATTGTTGAGCATGAATTAATTATTTTATTTTATATCAACTTTAAAACATATCTCATTACTTTTAACAGATACAACAAATACAATTTCGGCCAACGACTTCCTAATATGCCACGCCAATAGCCATTCAAATCTGGCTAGGAGGCGAATCTGTTTCCGTCAGGTACTTACATGATTTTATTTTCAACCATTCACAGGTATTCTCGTTGTTACATACTACTTTTAAAGTACTTCTTGACGACATAAACTAAATGGAAAAGACGAAAATGAATTAAAGTTAAAAAAATTATACCTATTTCAATTAAAGCACAATAAACTTATTAACAAAACATAAAAAAAATTAGGAATGTAGACTTTCCTGCCGTATGTTTAAAGTGAACTCTTCACATGTGTACCTCCGGATTGTATTGTGAAAACAGAATCCAACGGTATACCCGTGAGAACTTCATTTCGAATGAACGATTTTCTGGAAAAAAATGCTTTTCTTCCACTTTATCAGGTTACTAGCTTCAAAGCCTGTCAAAAATAACGTGCTGAACGGTATGTTCTGGCAAGTCATTTCTTTGGAATTTATTAACTTAGTAAAATTGTTATAAAACAACGAGCAATGTAATAGTCTTGTGTAGCTCGCGAACGAACTAGTTCGGAAGAGCCCTCCCACGATGGAACTACGCGAAATAGTTCCTGGATCTCTCTCTCTTTAGTTCGTTCGATCCTTTCCCGAAGACCAACATTTGTTTTAGTTTATTATCTAAAAGGTAACACAGTTCACTGTGGACACATTTCACTGAAGAGACAGATATAAAAATAAAATAAAAAAATGTAACTTTAAACATTAATAATTATTGCAGAAGTCAAAAACGGAAATTTAACATGGAATGTGAAAACAAAACACACTTTGATCCCATTATCACTTAAAAGACAACTATCAGTAACCACAACTATTATAACAAAGAAGAGAGCGCGTGAAGTAGCGCTAGCAAAGTGAACGAACGAGCTCTTTCTGGAATTCCAGGGCCGAGCGACCTAGTTCGCGAACTAAACACAGCACTATCGCTCGCGAACTAAACTGAGCGGTACCGTTCGCGAACTAAATTGAGCCCTACCGTTCGCGAACTAAATTGAGCCCTACAGTTCGCGAACTAAACTGAGCGGTACCGTTCGCGAACTAAACTGAGCATTCCCGGTCGCGAACTATCACCATTCGCCGCTAGGATTACCACCATTTTTTCGGTTAGTGGTAGAATGTTTTTTTAGAATAACCTATAAAAAATAAAGTACACTTCAAAATATAATATTTTACGAAAGAGTAGAAAAGGGCAAAGGATATATTTTTTTTACTATTTTATTTTTTAAGCTATATTTTTTTGCACTTCTTGCATCTTTAACAATTTTCTGTCTACAGTATAATTGTAATATGCTTTATCGCTTTCAGTTGTTAAATTAATGCCGATCAAAAGCTCATTTTTACTAATGAAATACGGCTCTTACTTTTACCTAGATTTCGTATAATACTGTTATTTCAGAGTCAAGTTCGTTCACTTTGATACTCATTTTTTCTCATAAATTTAGAACCTCTAATATAGTCTCACAGCCATCAAATGAAACCTCGTGTTTTAAATTTAATTTTTGGATTTTCTATAGCTAATTGCTTTAGTTAAAATCTAACTATTTACTAAGATACTCCAGACTTTTATCAACAAATACTAGAAAATTATATTTAATATTATCACTTTCTGTGGAGAATTTGGCTTCTTAAGAAATTTTCTTGTTTTCTTAACCAAAGAAACAGTATCTTTTACATTTTTCTAGCGCTGATTTTAAAGCTGACATAATATAATACTTATCTCAGTCTGTTGGTTAACAGATTTGTGAAAGTTATGTAAAGAAATGACTTGCAAAATTCAAAAAGATTTTAACTTTTGTGTCTTCATCAGTTTCATTCGTCACCAAAATATTGGGAATGTGAGTTGGATTATCCTCCCCTACACTAATAAAAAAATAGCTCAATGACTTCCAATTTACTGGAAATTTACGCACTTTAGATATTTTTCCAATTTCTCATTTCACTGTCATTTTTATATGTCTAATTGTTAGGTATCAAATTGGAAGTATTACTGTTACTTTTCTTAATAATATAGGTAATATTGTTTCTGTCATATAGTACTTAACTTGTAGCCAATAGTAGAATTATATTTTGTTCATGATTTCCAAAACTATATTTAAATAAAAAAAGCCGATTACCTATAAACGGGTATTTTAATTCATCAAAATAAACGTATTTATAATATTTTATAAGTAATGTTATGTTTTTGTTGGGGTTTAAGGGCGCGTCGACGGCGGGGTCATTAGCGCCTTTTATAAGTAATGTTTCGTTCATGAACTAATAAATAAATCCATTTAAGAAATTAATATTCTACAAATGCATGTAAAGTAAATAGTAAAAACAGCACAGTTATTCAGTTTACCCATTTGTGCAAAGGACTTTGTGCACTTTGATTAATCGGCGGCAACTGATCATGCTAATCTCATTTGAAAGTGTTATTATTAAGCAATAACTTTTGTTAAGAAAGTTATATTAAATTCCATTTAGAAACGACAAAAAAAATGATTATGTCCTAATAAAACTGACATAACAAACAAAATAGCGCGTGCAGTAGCGGTAGCAAGGCGAGCGAACAATCTGTTTCTCTGAATTCGAGACGCGAACTAACGAACTAAAAGAGCGAACTAGTTCGCGAGGGAGCTGCGAACTAAACTGAGCGCTCTTCTTCGCGAACTATAATGCGCAAGTCTACAATGTAATTCCTTGCGTCTTACCTGTAAGAAAAACTGTCAGTTTTCACTCTGGTTTGGGGTGCATTTAAACTTTATCACAAACTCCGCTAATATACCAGACCTATATTTCATTGTCGGTTACTCCGGTGTGTCCCTTGATTCACATTAGATATACCTCATATGTAGCTATTGCTCTAAAAGGGAAAGAAAATTATTAATTCAAATATCTAACACTTAATTACCTTGCAGCTTTCACTCGTTCGACGCAAGCGATTGTAGAATCTGGATTTTATCCAAAATAAGTTTTCATTATGAAAACATAGTTTTTTAGGAGATTATTTTACAAAAACACTTCCATTCACTTTTTACTGTATGAGTATTCTCGCAAGAATGCAATGTTTCACCAGTTATGCTAATAAATTACCTTAAAACTTAAACACTATCATAAAATTATAAAAAACACCCAGTAAATACGCCTTCGTTTACAATACAAATGTGTATTTTGTCGTCACAATTTGATTCGACAAAGAAAGTCATTTCCGCGAAGTTACATTTCCCTTGATTTTGGTTAATTAAAACCAATCCTCTTATATAAAATGCTAATTTGGAAACTGCGCACATCGTCTATAGCTATTGGCAAGAGAAACTGCTTTCATAAGCGCTATCTATGTTACTGAAAGTATTAATTCATGCGAATGGAAGTAGTTCCATATTTATTGTGCTGAATTGTGCCTGAACCAGGAATAAAACAGATATTATATGGTATAGCAAACGTTATTGGGATTCTTAATTTATTTTTAATTTGTTTCTATACTTCTGTCGTCAGCAATTCAGTTGAAGTTATTACTGTGTTGCTATGTGAACTGCTAAAAAAAATACATAGAACATGGAATGAAGATTATATATGATAACAATTCCGCATAATTAACTAGCTGAAAAAATGTATCACTTAAGTAAATGACAGTTATCCGTCATTGATATTATACTTTCCATCATTTAAAGTAAAATGCATTTATTTAAATAAATCAGGATTAACGGAGATCACGATTCCGCCGGGAATTGGCTTCATAACACTGCCATGGTCAAACACAAGACTCCTCTAGAAATACATTTAAGTGTGTTATACTGGTCCAAGCTGTATTGCAACGGAATTACTGCTTGAAAATAATGTCTTGTGATTGACTGCAGCAGTATTACGAAGTAATTATCGAATGTTATTTTGGCGGTATTGCGATCTTCAGTAGACCCGATCGTTATTCGTTTTTCCTTACAAGCTTTTCCAGAAGAAATTCCTACTATCAACATAGTTGATGCCCGTCATTATTCATTGGGGATAAAAAAAGCTATGATTTCCGAATGCAATATTAGTGGGGGTTGTGGTTAAATTGACCATAATCGCAACTGAAACACTTTGTTGCAGCATAATTCACCCTGCAATCAGTTTTACAAACCATTTAAACTGCTTTTATGACTAAAGGTAACTAAAGGTATTAATGCAGGTGGAGTAGTTCCATATTTAACATGCAGAATTGTGCCTGAACCTGGAATAAAACTGATATTTTATGGTTAGCAAACGTTTTTTGGATTCTATTTTTTTTTTTTAATTTCACTGGTTCTATACTTCCGTCGTTATTAATTCAGTAGAAGTTACTACTGTATTTTTATGTAAACTGCAAATGAAATATTTAGAACAAAATCAAGGCAATTAGCATTTTGTAAAAACAATTCCAAATAATTAACCAACTGCAATAAATCGAACTGCCAGAATATTGAATTCAAACCGTCATTTATGACGGGCTTGAAGCTAGTAAATAATAATTGAATTAATAGGAAAAAAAGTTTTAGTGGTAATTCTGCAGTAATATGTGTTCCAAATAAAAATACTAGACATATATTTGAAATTCATGCATACTCCCTATTAAACTACAATCCTGCGCCGAAATGTTTGTGGTTGACATAGAATAGACAAAATGAAAATCACTATTAGGTCTATAATTTGGGGGTGAAAAGGGGTTTAGGAGTTATTCTAGCCCTTTCCAACCGACTGTCTACTTCTCCTTCACGTGGTCTGTTTGCACAGACCAGGCGCTGGCGACTGAAAGATTCCCGTTATAACGAGTCACCCGCTGCTTGCCAACGGCCTCCGAAATGGGGGCGGAAGAGCGGTTCATGGCACCCTCCTGCCCTTGGGGTTGGAAACGGCCCCTAAAGGCGGGTGAAACACAAATGATCAACGGCAATGGGAAACAACTGCATTAAAGACCTAAATGGTATCCCGAGGACATGTAATCATCTCAAATTACATATATCCTGCGTAAAATATTCCGTATGTAAAATAGTCCCCCAATCGGATCTCCGGGTGGGGACTGCTCAGGGAGGAGTCATCAGAATGAATAGAAACATTCTACGAGTCGGAGCGTGGGATGTTAGAAGTCTGAATAGGGCTGGTAGGTTAGAAAACTTAAAAAGGGAGATGGAACAACTTAAGTTAGATATTATTGGGATTAATGATTAAATGGAAGGACGCACAGGATAATTGGCACACATGCTGTCAATGGAGTCACTGGTGTAGGATCTGTAATGAACTGAAAGTAGGGCAACGAGTGCGTTATTATGAACAGTTTAGTGACAGGATTATTTTGATGAGGTTAGAAAATAAGCCCGTCCCAACCACATTAGTACAAGTATATATGCCAACGTCACAGGAAGATGACCAAAAAATAGAAAAAATATACGCTGAAATTGAAGAATTAATCAAATTTGTGAAAGGGGAGGAAAATCTAATAATCATGGGTGATTGGAATGCAATAGTGGGAGAAGGAAAAGAGGGCAATACTGTAGAAAGTTTTGGTCTAGGAGAAAGAAATGAGCGAGGAAGCAGGTTGCTAGAATTTTGTGAAAGATATAAGCTAGTAGTGGCAAACACACTGTTTAAGAACCATGCAAGAAGAATTTACACCTGGAAACGTCCTGGGAATACCGGCAGATATCAGCTAAATTATATCATGGTCAAACAGAGATTCAGGAATCAAGTTCTGGACTGTAAAGCGTACCCAGGAGCAGACCAAGATTCAGTCCATAATTTTATAGTAATGAAGTTCCGGCTGAAATTCAAGCAAATAAGGAAGCAGCATAAGCAGAACTGACTGGATGTGAATAAACTGAAACAATCTAGCACAAGAGAAAAATTTGCAGAAATGGTAGACTTAGGTCTAAGAAGTAACTGTGAAAGTAGTTCAATCGAGGACGAATGGAATGCATTAAAGACCGAAATAATGAGAGCTGGCAGAGAAACATTAGGCTTTAGGGAACAAGCTGCCCGAAAACCTTGGATCACTGAAGAAATTTTGCAGCTGATGGACCAGAGGAGAAGGTACAAAAATGCTCAGGAAGAAGCAGGAATAGAGCAGTACAGGCAATTTAGAAATCAAATAAATAGGAAATGCAAAATAGCAAAAGAAAAATGGCTACAAGAAAAGTGTGAAGAAGTAGAAAGGAAATGGTCGTAGGAGAAGTAGATGTTGTATATAGAAAGATCAAACAGAATTTTGGAGAAATGAAGAACAGAGGTATGAGCATTAAAACTGCTGATGGGAAACCTCTTCTTAGCTCAGAAGATAGAGCTAACCGATGGAAGGAATACATTGAGAAACTGTATGTTGTGGACGACTTGAAGTATAGTGTACTGGAAATGGAAGGCGAAGACGACATTGATGACTTGGGAGATCCTGTTTTGAGGACAGAATTTAATAAAGCTCTGAATGACTTGAAAGCAAATAAGGCAGTTGGAATTGATGAGATCCCTGCAGATCTTCTTAAATCCCTATGAGAGGAAGGAATCGAAAGATTATTCAAGCTGATATCAAAGAGTTTTGAAACAGGAGAAATCACAACTTATTTTAATAAAAATATCATCTTCACACTTGCAAAAAAAGCACAAGCCTACAAATTTGAGAATTATCGCATCAATAATCAAACATCACATGCTTAAAAATTACTGACCAGAATAATATACAGAAGGATGGAAAGGGTAGCAGAAGAGATAGTTGGTGAAGATAAGTTTGGGTTTAGGAAAAATCGCGGTACAAGGGAAGCAATTCTGTCTTTGAGAATAACACTTAAAGGACGGATGAAGAAAAGCAAAGAAACTTTTATGGCGTTTGTGGATTTAGAAAAAGCTTTTGATAACGTTAGGTGGAACAAGATGTTCAAAATTTTAATTAAGTCAGGTCTAAAGTATCGAGATAGAAGAAAACTCTATAAACCCTACAAGAATCACGTGGCTATAATAAAAGTATAGAATCACGAGAGACATGCATCAGTTAAATGGGTGAGAGACAAGGTTGAAGTCTATCCCCGTTAATATTCAACTTGTATGTAGAAGAACCAATAAAGAAAGGCAAAGATAAATTTCCATGTGGCATAAGTGTTCAGGGGAAAAAATCAGTATGCTACGATTTGCTGATGACATTGTCTTGTTAGCAGAAGGGGCTGAGGATATTGAAAAGTTACTGAATGGCATGAACAAAATACTGAAGGAAGATTTTGGACTGAATATAAATCAAAACAAGACAAAATTGTTGAAATGTATCAGAAATGATACCGATACTAGTAAATTAAATATAAAAATAGGATCAAATACAATAGGAGAATTAAGTGAATTCTTATACTTGGGAAGCAAAATTACAACCGACGGGCGGAGCAGGAATGATGTTAACTAGCACTAGCAAAAAATCCTTCATGAAAAAGATAAATCTTTTAGTTTCAAATATTGAATTAGGAATTAGAAAGAACTTTTTAAATCTCTATGTGTCGACCAGAGCAGTTCATGGAAGCGAAACATAGACTTCAGGAATACCGGAAAGACGGAAAATTGAAGCATTCGGATTGTGGTGTTACAGAAGAAAGCTGACAAAGTTAGAAATGAACGAGTTTTGGAAATGATGGGTGAGAAGATAAGTTTGTGGAAGAAGCATTCAGAAAGATACAGATCTTATTTTGAGACATGCTCGTTTGGATAATTTGGTGGTTGAGGGAACAGTAGAAAGAGGTGGTGGAGTGAACAGTCGAAGGAAAGAACTGTAGAGGAAGACAGAAATTATAATAAATGAAACAGATAATTGAGGACGTGTATGTAGAGGTGAAGAGGTTAGCATCAAACCAGTCGAAAGACTGACGACAGAAAAAAAAAGGTTAAAATTTATTTGTCCACCAAATTTCAGCTTTCTACGACTACAGTAAGTAACTTAGAACTTTTGCGACATTTAGTCAGTAAGCCAGCTAGTGAATGATAAAATCGATAAATTGTAGTGTATTTCCTAAGACTGCATATACCTATGCGAAATAAAAATTAAATGCATGTAGCGTCCTAAGGGAGAATAAATCGAGGTACAAAAACGATCCCAATCGCTTCAAGAAAAGTGAAGGCAGGGCCTTAGTTAACTCGACTTGGCAGGTGCACGGCACTGACTACCACGGAAGTAAGAGAGGTGGGTTACAAACCTTTGGTGAGGCCCTTGCTAGAATATTACATAACGGTATGATGCCCACATTATTAATTTTAAATTCTAAAGAGGCAGGGGCTGCAAAGGAGGGCAAATAAGGAAAATAACAAAGGTTGGTCTCAGTAACTGAAATGATAAAAGAATTTGGCCATTGCAGGAAAGAAGAGGGTTGAAGAGAACTATTGTCATATACTGGCAATGAGGCATGGATAAATATTGACTAAGAAAAAGCATTTGAAAGGGGCTTGAGAACCATTATGGTATATTATTTATTGATTTCAGACATAAGGTAGTAGGATTGTTTTCAATTGCATGCAAGGGAATGAGGGGCTGGAAGGAATTACCTATGGAGATAATGAACACTCCGCTGTAAAGGATTTTGAAGTAAACATATGTATGAATAAAAAGTTGGAATGCAGGAAAATTGCCATTGAGGGTATGAGCTTCATCTCAGTCAATAATAATAATACAGCCCCTCTTCTGATAACCACCCTCCCATCCCCGGACGATAGTTCAAAATTGTCTAAATTAAACCAGTTGCTTAATGTCTCTGTCTTTCTTTCAAATCCTCAGCTTCTTTTTTTTATTCTTATATACAATCGTCTGAATACTTTCCCTTGCCCTCGGTTTTCTGACATTTTCATTCATAATATTCCTGGCATGCATCATGCCGGACAAACCACTGTACCAATTCAGGCCATTATTACATGAATTTTCATTGAGACGGCGTGAAAAGGATTTTTATATATATATATAACTCTTTACGGTGATGTAAGGGTTTGGGAGAGACTAGACTAGACTTTTCCAACCAAATGTCAACCTCTCCTTCACGTGGTGCACCCTGTTTGCACGGACGAGGCTCTGGCGACTGAAAGATTCCCGGTATAAGGAGTCACCCAATGCTTGCCAACGGCCTCAGAAAGGAGGGCGGAAGAGCGGGGAGCGGTTCAGGGCACCCTCTTGCCCTAGGGGTTGGAAATGGCCCCTAAAGTCGGATGAATCAGAAATAATCAACGGCATGGGGATGCAGAAGGCAACGGGAAATCACTGCATTTAAGACCCAAAGGATATCCCGAAGACATTTAATCCTCTCAAATTACATATATCATGATGGAATCTTCCTGGGTAAAATATTCCGGAGGTAAAATAATCCCCAAATCGGATCTCCGGGTGGGGACTCCTCAGGGAGAAGTCATCAGAATAGATAGAAACATTCTACGAGTCGGAGCGTGGAAGGTTGGAAGTATGAGTAGGGCAGGTAGGTTAGAAAACTTAAAAAGGGAGATGGAACAACTTAAGTTAGATGTTATTGGGATTAATGAGATTAAATGGAAGGACGCACAGGATTTCTGGTCTGGGGAACACAGGATAATTGGCACACAAGCCGTCAATGGAGTCACTGGTGTAGGATTTGTAATGAACAAGAAAGTAGGGCAACGAGTGAGTTATTATGAACAGTTTAGTGACAGGATTATTTTGATGAGGTTAGAAAATAAGCCCGTCCCAACCACATTAGTACAAGTATATATGCCAACGTCACAGGAAGATGACCAAAAAATAGAAAAAATATACGCTGAAATTGAAGAATTAATCAAATTTGTGAAAGGGGAGGAAAATCTAATAATCATGGGTGATTGGAATGCAATAGTGGGAGAAGGAAAAGAGGGCAATACTGTAGAAAGTTTTGGTCTAGGAGAAAGAAATGAGCGAGGAAGCAGGTTGCTAGAATTTTGTGAAAGATATAAGCTAGTAGTGGCAAACACACTGTTTAAGAACCATGCAAGAAGAATTTACACCTGGAAACGTCCTGGGGATACCGGCAGATATCAGCTAAATTATATCATGGTCAAACAGAGATTCAGGAATCAAGTTCTGGACTGTAAAGCGTACCCAGGAGCAGACCAAGACTCAGTCCATAATTTTATAGTAATTAAGTTCCGGCTGAAGCAAATAAGGAAGCAGCATAAGCAGAACTGACTGGATGTGAATAAACTGAAACAATCTAGCACAAGAGAAAAATTTGCAGAAATGGTAGACTTAGGTCTAAGAAGTAACTGTGAAAGTAGTTCAATCGAGGACGAATGGAATGCATTAAAGACCGAAATAATGAGAGCTGGCAGAGAAACATTAGGCTTTAGGGAACAAGCTGCCCGAAAACCTTGGATCACTGAAGAAATTTTGCAGCTGATGGACCAGAGGAGAAGGTACAAAAATGCTCAGGAAGAAGCAGGAATAGAGCAGTACAGGCAATTTAGAAATCAAATAAATAGGAAATGCAAAATAGCAAAAGAAAAATGGCTACAAGAAAAGTGTGAAGAAGTAGAAAAGGAAATGGTCGTAGGAGAAGTAGATGTTGTATATAGAAAGATCAAACAGAATTTTGGAGAAATGAAGAAAAGAGGTATGAGCATTAAAACTGCTGATGGGAAACCTCTTCTTAGCTCAGAAGATAGAGCTAACCGATGGAAGGAATACATTGAGAAACTGTATGTTGTGGATAGTGTACTGGAAATGGAAGGCGAAGACGACATTGATGACTTGGGAGATCCTGTTTTGAGGACAGAATTTAATAAAGCTCTGAATGACTTGAAAGCAAATAAGGCAGTTGGAATTGATGAGATCCCTGCAGATCTTCTTAAATCCCTATGAGAGGAAGGAATCGAAAGATTATTCAAGCTGATATCAAAAAGTTATGAATACAGGAGAAATTCAAACTGATTTTAATAAAAATATCATCTTCACACTTCCAAAGAAAGCACAAGCCGTCAAATGTGAGAATTATCGCACCATTAGTCTAACATCACATGCTTGAAAATTACTGACCAGAATAATATACAGAAGGATGGAAAGGGTAGTAGAAGAGATAGTAGGTGAAGATCCGTTTGGGTTTAGGAAAAATCGAGGTACAAGGGAAGCAATTCTGTCTTTAAGATTAATACTTGAAGGGCGGATCAAGAAAAACAAAGATACTTTTATGGCATTTGCTAATTTAGAAAAAGCTTTTGATAATGTTAGGTGGGACAAGATGTTCAAAATTTTAAAGATGTCAGATCTTAAGTATCGAGATAGAAGAATAATCTATAAACTATATAAGAATCAAGTGGCTATAATAAAAGTAGACAATCACGAGAGACATGCATCAGTTAAAAAGGGTGTGAGACAAGGTTGTAGTCTATCCCCGTTAATATTCAACTTGTATGTAGAAGAAGCAATGAAGAAAGTCATAGATAATTTCCATGTGGCATAAGTTTATAGGGAGAAAAAATCAGTATGCTACGATTTGCTGATGACATTGTCTTGTTAGCAGAGAGGGCTGAGGATATTGAGATGTTGTTGAATGGCATAAACAAAATACTGAAGGAAGATTTTGGACTGAATATAAATCAAAGTAATACAAAAGTGATGAAATGTAGCAGAAATGATACCAATACTAGCAGATTAAATATATAAATAGGATCGGATGCAATAGGAGAAGTGAGTGAGTTCTGTTACTTAGGAAGCAAAATTACAACCGATGGCCGAAGCAAGTTAGATGTTAAAAGCAGAATAGCACTAGCAAAAAGAGCCTTCATGAAAAAGAGAAACCTTTTAGTGTTAAATATTGATCTAGGAATTAGAAAGAACTTTTCAAAACTCTATGTGTGGAGCACAGCACTTTACGGTTAGCGAAACATGGACTTTAGGAATACCAGAAAGAAAGAAACTTGAAGCATTTGAAATGTGGTGCTACAGAAGAATACTGAAAATTAGGTGGATAGACAAAGTAGAAATGAGCGAGTTTTGGAAATGATGGGTGAGAAAAGAAGTTTATGGAAGATGCTTACAGGAAGAAGAGACAGGCTGGTAGTTTATATTTTGAGACATGCTGGATTGGTTAATTTGTTAGTGGAGGGAACAGTCGAAAGTAAGAACTGTTGAGGAAGACAGAGATTAGAATATGTGAAGCAGATAATTGAGGACGTGGGTTGTAAGGGGCATGTAGAAATGAAGAGGTTAGCACAAGATAGGAAGAGATGGAGGATTGCATCAAACCAGTCTAAAGACTGACGACAGCAAAAAAAAAAAAAAAATATTACGATAGTTGGCGCTGAACTATAAGGTGTACCATTTCTTGTCAAATGAAACTTTATATCTTTCGATAATTAGTTTATTTTAATTGGGCGCCAGTGAAAACATTTCACAAAAATTAAATATAATTTCAGCAAGATTAATACAAATTATCACTTTTGAATGACCAACTGTAGGAGCAGTTATTGTTATAAAAAAATATTTTGCCTTCAAATTACCACTTAATAGCATCACAATTAATTTATTTTGTATTGCTTGATTTGCAACTGCTATCCTTGTGACATAAATCATTGTAACATGAATACATTAACATTAAATGAATATAGAGACGGCAGACATTATTAATTTAACACAAAACGTTTAAAAATTGATCCTAAATGATTGTGGCTTTAAATAGTCTTTGAGTCCTCTTTACCTCATGGCCGTTACTGGGTGACAGAATTTAAACTGTGGTACGTTAATGCAATTCAATACAGTTCATTCATTACCGTGACGAGGAGTGGTGTTGGCGCGATTGTCGGCTGTTGCGACATGGCATCGGGTGGCAGTCACTTCAACCGGCTATATGCTCTTGCGTCACTGGCGATGCATCCTTTCCTCCACGTCGTGGAGCGCGGAGCAATATGGTTGGGTACTTGCGATACTTTCCACTAACATCTGTTGGCGTCGGCTGCCCGTACTCAAGTGTCTCGGGTCACACACTCTCCCGTCTATTGCCCTAGCCCCCGTTATCTCTCTGGAATGCGGGAGGGTGGCCAACGCGATTCTAAACACTCACTACCTCGTCCACAAATATATTCGTGTTTAAAATACCAGACGCACTGTCTCTGTCACTGTGTTATATTACAACTATAAATCCTATATTTATAATTAAGTTATGTAGACGGTGATTCCAAAGATAACTCTGTATTTACATAGCATTACCCACAAAATATTACACTACTGCTGTTTTGATTTTTTTTTTCTTTTTTGAGAACCAGTATTTATTTCATAAGCTTTGTTAAATGGAGTAGATGCTTTAAAATAAAACAGAAAACGATAATTAAAAGTGTAATTTATATTTTATTTAACTAAACATAACTGTAGGGCTAACGCGTTCACCAATTTTTTGTGTTGCAAAGATATGTTTTGAAACCTAGATTTAATTATCTTTAGTTCGAATTTGATGTACAAAAAGTGAGATTATGGTAAGCGGTTATTCGCAACCGTTACACGTTAAGTATTTCGTGTTGTGTGTTGCAACATGCGGTTCATAGCAACGGTATTTTCGTTTTTCAACAGTTGTCACATTACAACCACTAGCTGAAAGCACGGCTTTGTGACGGCTCGCGAAATTTTGTTATAAGAAATATTATATACAATTAATGAAATTAGGTAATAATAATTAGAATTTTAATATTTAAACTTTAGCAACAGTGTTTTTAGTTTGTTGACAAAAAATAACTAAGCACATTTGTGATAAGAAGCAATCTTCAAATATTTTTTTAAATTATTTAATTTGTTTTTAATTATATACAAAATTTCTCATTACAGATTCCTTTTGTTTGTTGTCACTTTATCATACTCGAATATTTAATATTGCTAATTCTGTCATAAGAAAAACTTCTACTGAATGATAGGCTTTCTAAAGTTTTTACCCTTGATAACGCAACAGAAGTTATTTTTCCACAATCTTCAACTCTATCCAATGGTAAACATTGAAATTTACGAATTGTGATTGCGAAAACTAAATGCAGTGGAAATTGTTTTCTTGTACAAATGAATATATGCAAGATATTTAAGATGAAATGGACAGGGGAGGCCAAAATGATAGTGTAGTGTTTCGTGTTGGGACCATTGCTATTCATTATTCTAATGAATAATTGTGTTGACTATTTACTATCGGAAATTAGATTGTTTGAAGATGACATAATGCTATATAAAAGGATCAAAACGGTAGAGGATTGTAAACAGTTGCAGACTGATCTGGGCAGGATATCTACTTGGGTTAGTAAACATGTGATGAAAACAAATACAAAGAATCAGCTTATTATATAAACAAAATAAAAATCTAAAGGTTGATTATGATTAGAAGGTGGGGAAAGAATTGCTTCCTGAAGACTTGACATGTAAATATCTTGACATTACATTTGATAACAACTTAATTGGCAGGACACATTGGACAGGTGGTAGCAAAAGGTTTAAAAATTCTGTACTTGTTGGAGAGAGTGATGAGGGAATGTACAAGGGAAGTAAAGCAATTTGGTTACAAAACTTTGGGCATACCTTTGCTTGAATGTGGTAGTGCAGTATGGGACCCACATTTTGAGTATCAAATACAGGAGTTGTAAGGGGTGCAAAGGCGGGCTGCTAGATTTGTTTCTGGATATTATCACAGAATACGATCAGTAACAGATATGATATAAGATCTGAAATGGGATTCATTGCAAGACAGGAGGGGGATAAATAGGGTCATGGGAGTGTACATGGCGTATATTGGCGATGAGGCATGGAAAGGTATTGGTGTATGTATGAAAAGTAGTGGATAGAAGGGAAAAGATGACCATGACCACAAGCTGGCACTCGATTTCAGGCACAAGGGTGTGGGAAGATTCTCGTTTTTAGGTAAGGGTGTCAGGTATTGGAAAAGTTACCAAGGGAATTGATGAATAACTTACCAAAAATGTTGAAGGAATTTAAAGTTGAAATTTGTAGCGGGCAAATGTAGGTGGGTGCAGGAAAGGTGGAAGATGGTTGTGTTGGGAAACTGCTACCGGAGCATTCGCTCTATTGCAATTTAATTGTATAAATATATTCTGTCTTTTACAAAATTTAGCTGTCTGTGGAATCGGAACATAACCACTATTTTCATAAGCTGAATGAAAATAATTTTCAAAACGAACCATATATCACTTATGACATTTGATAAGGCGAATTCAGATTTTCTTCAAAAATGATGTATTCAACATAACTTTAAAATAACCTTAAGCTGAATTTACTAATCCTTTTTCGAGCCATAAACTATAATGTAACTTAACTCTAGATCCAATATACTAGTTATAAGTGGTTTCAGCCCACTCAATAATTCAGCACTTATGTGTAACTAGCTGACACGGTCACGCGTTGCTGTGACTCAGTAGTTGTAGTACCTAAGTTGGATCAATGTTATTCTAAACTTCCTAATGTAGTCAAATTAATATTCACTAATAAAGAGAAAAACGTTTTAGTCGATTAGAAAATTCAAAAGAGTTTCGGAGAGTTGAAATTAAGGACAAACGAACATAAAAAAATTTAATTTATATTTTATTAAAAATTACTTAATTGAAAATATATTTAAAAAATAAATTATTTATTTGTTTATTGAAATTTCAGTTTTATAAATGAGGTAGATGAAGTTGATTTTTTAACATTTTTAACAATTATTTTCATTATTTTAAATTATTGCAATTTATAACTTTAATTTATCTAAGCCCTAATTGGTGCACAATATTTTTGGTTAGCCTGTCTTTTGCTAGGACAAACAGATTTGATGGTTTCCCCACACGTGAGCAGGCGACGTATAGCTGCCCATGGGAGAAACACGTATTCTCTAATTCTAAGCCGCAAACAGACATTGTTTGGCCTTGAGAAAGTCAAACGAATCGGAAATTGAAGCCTTCTAAATGGTATTGGAGATTCTGACGGTTGGAATACGTGGCAACAGGACGATTTCTCCTTTAAACTTTCCAGTCAAAATAGTTTCTTCAAGAACATTTCCGGTGATCCTTTTGATGACCAAACGTGTACCGTTGCACGTTCTAGATGGATTCAAATTACGAAGAATAATAATCGGTGAACCAATCTTTAACCGAAGATTGTGTGGTTTTAAAAACTCAGTTGGAAAATTAATGGCTTCATCTTCATCTACGATAGTGTCTATTGATTTCAACGAAATCAGGTCACCTGGCAACAGTTAATTTCGTTGATGTAAACATTTTTTATGCCAAAATATCATGATTACTGAGCCAATTATGATCTAAATAATTATTTGATATAGCCGGTCACGCGCTGCTGTACGAAATAATATCTGTGAACAGTATGGAAAAAAAAATTGAAAGCAGATTTCGAATATGGCAGGATTCCAAGGTAGAGAGGAGATAAAGAGAAAACACAGTATAATAATGAAGGAGTACTGGAGAGCTGGCCATAACGAAAAGAAGAAAAATGAGAATCAAGCGAGAAATATTTATACGTTTTAGAATTTATCGTAACGTTTTCTTCAATGTTATATTCATGCGTGTAATTACTTTGTCGTTACGTATAATAACACATAAACGATGCACAACAATAAAGTATAATTATAACACAATATACAGCACAATTAAAACTCAAGAAACAAATAAATTGAATTCTGGACTGCGTATCGAACCTGTATCCTACGTAAGTGAAGAATCACATAAGTGAATGAAAACTGAGTTCTCTAAATACTTCATTTACTCCTATTAAAAGTTGGGAATGTATTGTTTACCAATTTACATCGACAACAGCAACGAAAGTATTATTAGCCGTTTCAAAAAAAATTAACTAAAGGATCACGCAAGGTAATTATTATAAGGAGAACGTTTGCCTGGACTGAGTATGTAACCTACGTCCTATATAAGTGAAGAATCACAGAACATGCGTAAACGAACTATGAACAGATGTAAGAATGCACCAAATGACGAAAATGTCATAGTACTAATTGAAGTACTTACAAAAATTTAAACTTTATTTCTGTCCAGAAAAGTCCTCAAGTTTTCGCTTGTTTTCGCCTTAAAACATTTGTACACTATATACAGAACATGTGACCTTATTGTAATGCACATTTACTAAACTAAATTCTCTAACGAATGATATATAATATTTCTTGTAGAAAATAACGTATACTGTAAGGTCAGCTGCACGAACTGTGGACGCGTATTAATTTTCTGTTTTCTGTAGACGAATTAAAGTTTTGTTATAACGTTCCTGGATGAGGAATGCTTGAAGCGTAGTTAGTCAGACAGAAAATATGTTTCGTGTTTATGCACCTTATTGCTTCAATGGTACAAATTTTGTCCGTCTACTTCTCAAAGAATTACTACGAGCAGTGGCAGATAGAGGGCCACAGCTACTGTGCTTGCGTTATAGAAGTCAGGCGACTTGTCGGAAAGCAGAATAACCATCAAAATATTGCACACATATAAGACTGAAGCTACATCTGTCAAGTAACATCTGACAAATAAAAGTAATCCACCGTTACTTATTTCGATCTGAACCGTTTAATAAGCTTCGAATATCTTCAACACAACTCGTCATTTCACTTCAGCAAAAAGTGACGACACACAATTCAATAGCAATAACACAGAATACCGCCCTCTTGCACATTGCAGCAGGCAGCCCAGTGTTGGCTGGCGGCTGATTGTCGAACGGGACTCTGGCAGACTTTGCTATGGTCAGCCGACAGAGAGGTAATTATCACTCAATGCTGGGCATTAGAGATTAGAGGGACACAAGCAAGATAAACATGAAATTTTTTCATGAACATATGGTGATGAACACGAATTCTTATAGAAAATAACAGATACTCAACCGCACGAACTGCGGACGTGTATTAATCTGAGACACTTTACCGACAGAAATTAGCCGATAGTTTAAACAGTTTCTCGGTGAATTTGGCCGTGGAGCCATTATCTTTGACTCTTTGAAATGAAGGCAGGATGTTTCTCCCATTAAACAGTTTTCAAAACCTCCATCTGGAATGTATTGTTTTTTACTTCTAACTCAATTATTTACTAAGGTTCTCTCAACAGTTCAGTTTGTGCCAACGTTATTTTCAATTAAAATTGTTTTCACAAACATTCCATAGAGGGTGGCACTTGATGCATCTGCCAGCACTTAAATTATAATATGCTTGTGTATTACTAACAAATAGCAAAAATTATTGCAATTTGTTTGTTTTTTGTAAAAATAAAGATTGTTAACACAACTAGAAATAGCTTTGGACTATTATGTTCAGTTTAACGTCAAGACATGCAGTAATTTTTACGAAAAGTGTACCACAAAAGTGTAAAAATCTTCGCTTAGTGTAAAGCCCCGCTTCACTCACCTTAATTAATAAATTTTACAATTAGTTAAATTCCTTATATTTAGCAAATATTTGTAATTAAAATTTATTTAGAATTTTGTTACATGCAAAATTGGAAATGCCAGCGATTCGAGGGTCTAACATGTATATTTGATTTAACATATTTATTTATTATACTTACTTGCAATCCGATTTTGTAAACCTTGAATTGACAATAATCAAGTGACTGACATGAAATCTCTGGCACGTGTTTTTACACAAAATTTAAAACTTCTCATTGAATTCATCATTAAGGGTCGTATATTTGGCGAATCAGTATATTAATGTTCCATACGTGCCCTATAGTCTTACTTCTATATTCCACTGCGAGATGCAATTATGTTATGTTGTCCGCGGTTCTGTAGGACGATTTTGCTCATACTTGCAGTAAATGTTTGTTAGTAGACGAAACTTTTTTTAGGTGCCCTTAGCATTCGGTTGGTAAAATGGGATATGTTTCACCTTGATGTTAAGTTGAAAAGCTGATAAATTAAGGATAAAAGATTCCACAAATCAGTAAACTTTTTTTTTTACTGAAAGTAATAGTTTCTTTCTCCCACTGGCGTTGTGTTAGTTGTGACATAATCGGTTTAAGAGGGAGGTCCGTACTTTAACATCCTACGTGAAAGATGTTGCTGGCATAATCCATAATTTCTTTGATAGATTTCACATTTTGCATCGATGAAGTCCCTAGTACAGCTAATACCCATAGAAATTTCTGTGGCTTCTTCACTCATAGTATCCTTCATGAATCCATCTTTAGCTTCCCTATTTGCTTCTAATAATTCCATGTTTTGTAGTGTTTCCTACTTCCTTGATGCGTGAAAAATCAACTTCTTTATTCTATCTGCTCTTTAGCCTCGCCACCTTCCCATTATGGTACATAGTTTCCGTAGAACAAACAGTTCGTATGTTGATGATGGGGCTTAATTTAATTGTGATGGAACGCACGCTCCAGTGACAATTTCCCTACACACCCAATTTTCCCCTTTCCTGTACCACCCTACGGCCCCTATGAATTTCAATTTTAAATGCTTTCAGCAGTTTCGGTAAATTAATCCTCTTTTCGCTTGGTAATTTATCCCTGACTCCTTGCTCTACAAAAGAGAATTTTCCCACACCCTTTGCCTGGAGGGATATTGTTCGAAGAATTAGTAGGGCATGGAAAGGAAAAGATAATTATGGGCACAAGCTGGCACTCGAATTCATGCTTAACGTGTGGGAAAATTTTCTTTTGTGGATTAGGGTTTCATGGATTGGAATAAATTACGAAGGGAAGTGATTAGTAATTTATCAAAAAGGTTGAAGGAATTTAAAATTAAAATAGTATCTATATGGCAAAAGTAGATTGGCGGAGAATTTGAACACATAAAGTATATTATTATTATTATTATTATTATTACTCCGCGATTCACTATAAGTGTGTGGCGGAGGGTGCATAGCACCTATCGAGAAGGGTTATGGTTTGGAAGGGTTATAAGGGATATGGCAGGAGGCGCCCATGGGCTATTGTGAGGAACCATCCCCGCATTCGCGTGGAGTGATCTGGGAAAACCATGGAAAACCCAGATCAGGATGGCTGGAGTGCTTTATCGAAAGCTACTCCTGTCGGATTTTAAGTTTACTCGCCCGGTAAATACTTTCTATTCCATTCCCTAATCGCTCGTGGGAAAAATGAGTACAGAAATGAATCGGTTCTGGCCCTGATTTCTCTTATCTTATTTTCACGGTCATTTCGAGATATGAATGTTGCTGGTAGCAATATTTGCTGACTGTCATTCCGAAATACATCTGTCGTGAATTTTTCAATTAGCTTCCGTCGAGAGCAACGCCTTCGGTGTTCCAGGTCTTCCCAACCTAACTCCTTCAACATCGCACTTACGCTTTCCCTCCAACTATATATACCTGTCACGAATCGGGCGGCTCTTCTTTGGACCTTCTCTAAAGCCTCCATTAACCCCTTTTGATGGGGACCCCATACAGAACAACAATACTCTAAGTGAGGACGTACTAGTGACTTGTATACAATCGATTTAACTTCCTGAGTGCATTGATTTAAATTACGACCTAGAAATCGGAGTATACGATTTGCTTTCCCCATTACATTCTCAATATGCTCATTCCACGACAAATTATTACGAATTGTTACCCCTAGGTATTTAGCGGAATCTACCGTTCTAAGGACAGTGTCATTAATCGTATATTCATAATTAAATGGTGTCACCTTTTTACTCACACGCATGACTTGGCACTTTTTAGCGTTTAACTCCAACTGCCAATCTTTACACCACGCAATTATTTTCGTAATATCGTCTTGTAACAAAGCGCAGTCGTCCAGGGTTTTGATTTCGCGATAAATTATAGCATCATCGGCAAATAATCTTTTCATTCCCCCTATTATGTCGCATAGATCATTGATGTATATGAGAAACAACAGAGGCCCTAACACGCTTCCCTGGGAACTCCAGACCCCACTTCAGTAAGTGATGAACGCTCACCGTCGAGAACTACACACTGTGTTCTGCCCTTCAGGAAGTCTGCAACCCAGTCGCATATTTGTCTAGATATGCCGTAACCGCGAAGTTTCCTAAGTAACCTAGTGTGAGGCACAGTGTCGAAAGCTTTTTTAAAGTCTAATAGAACCAAATCAACCTGGGATTGCTCATCTATAATTCGGCACAAGTCGTGAATTAGAAGTGCAAGTTGTGTTTCGCAGCATCGGGCCTTTTCTGAATCCATGTTGATTTGGATTTAAAAGCTCACCTTCATCCAAGAACCGCATGACATTCGAATAGATGATATGTTCTAAAATCCTGCAAAATATTGAAGTTAACGAGATCGGCCTATAATTCTGAGGATCATTAACATTCCCATTTTTAAACACTGGAGTTACGATAGCGGTCTTCCATTCGGCTGGTATTTTTCCTTGATCCAGAGAGACGGTATACAATTTCATCAAATACGGTGCAATTTCCTTTGCGTATCTTGAGTAGAATCTTGTAGGAATACCGTCTGGTCCGGGAGCCTTATTGGTTTTTACATTCATAAGCAGTTTAGTTATTCCCTCGACATCAAGAACGAGATCATTCATAATTTTGTCGGTACGATTGTTAAATATCGGTATCTCCTCTGAGTTTTCTATCGTGGAAAGCCTTTTTAAATATATCATTCAAAATTTCTGCTTTCCTCTACGCTTGTTTCTGATAATTCACCATTTTTTTTAATCAGCGACGGCATAACCTTACGAGAGCCTCTTATTACTTTGATATACGACCAGAACTTTTTTGGATTAGTAATCAGATCTTCGGATAAATTCCTGGCTTGGAATTCTTTAAACGCATTTCGCATTGCCTTACGCACTTCCGCACGCAACTGGACTAATTTAGCACGATTAGATGAGTCCCCCGATTTTTTCACCGCGGCATGTAAACGCCTTTGCCTCCTGAGCAAACGTTTCACTTCCCTATTGAACCAAGGGAAGTTATTACTGACCTTAATACACTTCTTAGGAACAAACTTGTTTAAACCGGTCCATATTAGTTCTTTTTAAATTAAACCAAAGTTCCTCAACATTTGTATTTAGCGTGTACGTTTCAAAATTCTTCGCAAAATGGTCAACCATACCCGCATCGTTTGCCTTATCGAAGCAAAACACGAGTTTCTCTTTGTCATGCTTCAGACTCAGACTGGAGTTTAACGTTACCACAACCGCCTTGTGATCACTTATACCGTCAACTATACAAACTTTATCTACAATATCAGGATTGCTAATTAGAAAAAGATCCAGAATGGACGAGGAATCTTTGTGGCACCGTGTTGGCTCTTCGACCATCTGTTCAAGAGATCTTTCTGCAAATGATTCTAGGAACGTTTCGGTTATTAACCTATCTCTTCCACCCAACCTGAACGTGTATGTGTCCCACCTAACCGACGGTAGGTTAAAGTCACCACCCACGATCAATATATGTCCTTGAAATTTTTTTGTAAATGTTATTAAGCGACTCCCTGAAGTATTCCGCGTTAGCTAAATCAGAATCCGGAGGTCGATAAAATGACCCGAGTATGAACTTTAAATTTTTGCCAATTTTTACCTTGACCCATATTAACTCGCAAAAATTTTCCGTTTCAGTTACGACAGAGCAATTAACGGTTTTACTTACGGCCACGAACACACCCCCGCCCATTGAGACAGTTCTGTCCTTCCGAAAAACATTGAAATGAGGGCCAAATACTTCGCTAGATTCAACTTCAGGCGTCAACCAGCTCTCGGTTCCAAGTATTATATCGACATCATTAGTCGCAACTGAGGCGTGAAAAATCCGCTACTTTCCCTCTAATACTCCGACAATTTAGTACCATTATCCTTAGCTGCTTCGTATTGTTATTTGTGGAGTCTAAAAATAGCATTTTTCATACTCGCACTCTGACGGTAAACGGGTGAAGTAATTGGAGCTGTAATATTAAAATTATTCGCGCCATCCCTACCGGGACCAGCTTCTATGTTATCAGCACATCCTCTTCGGTGAAATGAAGGATCCTCGGGCCTCACGCTGTTCCTAAAAAATAATTCATATCAAGGCGGTTTCCAAATTTTAGCAGCCACCATTGGACGCCATTCTAGGTGTGTAGTGGACGCCCGACCTGTCAAATGCGTCCCCAGCTGGCAGCTATCATCGGACGAAGGTCGACGAAGCCCCAGTTGTTTTTGCGACACAGCTCCTGCAAATTACTATTTAAATTAAAGATCTTCCACCACACAGCCTCCCCACAATCGACACGCGGCACCACACTGCAAATTGAGAACTGTAATGAAACTGAATTTTCCCGGGCGGCTTCATACGCCTTTCGGCCCAACTTGTCCATGGATTTAACTATATCTGGAACAGAAACACGACACGAGTCATTAGTGCCGACGTGGCGCAGCTACTCTTAACTGACGGCAGTTCGATTCCCTAATCGCTTTTGGAATGGCCTCGATGACACGTGGTACGGTTGCTCCTGAAAGAGAAACGGAATGAACGTTAGTATGAGGATCTGCACCGTTCTTCGTGGCTAATTCCCGTAGCGGTTTCTCCAGCCGTCGCACGTTGGAGCTGCCAATGACCAGTAAAACCTTTTCCTGGCAAGGCTCGGGGTCTGCGGGTAAATCTTTCCTGCTGCTCTTCTGGGCCATTCGCGCTTGAATCTACAACTTCCTGCAACACAGAAAACGCGTTACTTAGGGGCAAGGTATCATTTTCCCTTCGGCTAATTGGGAATTTCGACGCCTTTCTCCGATCACACGATGCCAGACGTTTTCTGCAACTGGAACCTGAAAATCAAAACTTGCCGGTTCCACTGCAGTTGGCTGCGGAATTTCTTCGACGCACTGCCGCTCCTCGTCTAGGATGCTCCATACCTGCGCTTGAAGAGACGCCATAGTATTAAGAATCTCCTCGAGAACCAGACGCCTACCAGAACACTTTGCACAAGCCATGTCACCTGAAACAGACAAAAACCGAACTACAAATGAATACACAAAAATCGGCGACCGCTACTAACGGCTGCTAAGGCTCGTGGCTACTGCTGCTACGGCTGCGAGGCTCAACTGACTGGCACACTACCTAAACAGGAAATATACAAAGATAACGACAAAAACTAGCACAATTCAAATCACACACAAAAGTTGGCTACGGCTGCGGAGGCTCAACTGACTGGCACACTACATAAACAGGCAATATACAAAGATAACGACAAAAACTAGCACAATTCAAATCACACACAGAAGTTGGCTACTGCTGCTACGGTTGCTCGACTGCTGACTCACTGCCTACACAGAAAATTCAAAGATAAAAACAAAGTCTATCTTGCACACTTTAGATTAAAACACAAGAAAGTCGATGACTGCTGCTCACGGCGGCGGTTGCTCGACTGCTGACTCACTGCCTACACAGAAAATTCAAAGATAAAAACAAAGTCTAACTAGCACACTTTAGATTAAAACACAAGAAAGTCGACGTCTGCTGCTCACGGCGGCGGTTGCTCGACTGCTGACTCACTGCCTACACAGAAAATTCAAAGATAAAAACAAAGTCTAACTAGCACACTTTAGATTAAAACACAAGAAAGTCGACGTCTGCTGCTCACGGCGGCGGTTGCTCGACTGCTGACTCACTGCCTACACAGAAAATTCAAAGATAAAAACAAAGTCTAACTAGCACACTTTAGATTAAAACACAAGAAAGTCGACGTCTGCTGCTACGGCGGCGGTTGCTCGACTGCTGACTCACTCCCTACACAGAAAATTCAAAGATAAAAACAAAGTCTAACTAGCACACTTTAGATTAAAACACAAGAAAGTCGACGTCTGCTGCTCACGGCAGAGTTCCCGGCGTTGCCTGGTATGATCTAGATTGATTTGCACAAACAGTAAATATTGAAGCTCATAAAGAGGTAAATTTTTACACTTCGGAGTTAAATTTCATGTCAATCGCTCCATTTTTCTATACATATTTAAACGGCTAACCCCCGGTGTAGCAGGAAAGAGATAGTGTTGGGGTTGATTTATTCCTGCAATATTTTTAGCCATGATATCAGAAACATGTGTACCAAGTTTCATCATAATAACCACAGCGATTCGTGCAGCAATAGAAACAATGCTTTTTTTCCTGGAAAAGTTGTAAAGACAGAATGGCTCATCAATAAATTACAAAAAAATAACACTACGTCAACATTAAAGGTTTTAAACAGTTCTATTTCTTGTTCAAAGCCACCAGATATACATTACCTACTATTAACAGCGATTTTAATTCACTTCCAAATTTCAGAGATTGTAGCTGTGCGGCCTGAGACCATAGTTTCAAAAAGCAATAAATTTCTCAGAAGGTTCTGCACTGAAGGTTTTACACAGTTCCCTTTTATGTTCAAACCCATCAAAAATGCATTACTAAATGTCAACAGTGAATATGGTTTCACAAACATCAGTGATTGTTGCAGTGCGGCCTTAGATAGTAACGTCAAGAAACACAGAAGATATCTAAAGGTTTTTTCATTATATTATTAAAATTAATATTTTGCACTTTACGTAGTTTCCTCTTCGTATTCGATATAGGTATGTATGGGGTTTAAAGACTAAACACCAAAATTTAAGAAAGTAAAAGTTATATGAGATAATAAGGCTATTATTTTTTTTAAGTTATATGACCTTTGGATCGCATGTCACTTTTTTTTTTCTAAGGCTGTACGCTCCGGCGTTATGTTACGTTGGAGCATAAGGTATACCAAACAATGCAATTGAGATTCTAATCTTTAAAACGGCGAAAACCACATCGAAATCTGCACAGTAATTTTTAAGTTTTCTCGTACAAATACGCCTGGTTTTCGTTCGATAGATATAGATAGATAATAATTTTTTTTTAAATGAGAAACGGGTAATTAGATGACTAGGGAAAGTGCCACCGGAGTATGTACTTCATAACAACTAAAAACCCTACTCAATACTCAATGTGTCGTCCAGTCACTAAATAAAAAAACATATTCTTTCCTACCTGTGTACATACTAAGCTGACTCCTTTTTTAGATCGTTATTGCGTGTTGACCTATCCAGATAGCCATCTTGTTAGATTCAGATATAGCCGTTCACAATACTCTTTTGATTCTGTTCCACAAAGCTATAATATTTTCTTGTAACAGGACAGTAAATCAATAATTTCCCTTCAGGGCTGGTTTATTCATTCAGACCAACGCCAGTTTCTTTTTTTACAGTCGTCAATTTTCTGTCGTCGAGACTTCAGACTGAAAAACTGACAAAAATAAAAAAAGGTTGGATGATGGACGAAGAGTCAGGACACAGGAGTAGCCTGTGGGAGTGAAAAACTGACAATGTCTATAAATTAGCAACTGATTTCAGGCTGAAGGTAATTTAATTTGTAGGTAACAAAGTCAGACACTCCAATAAAATCTGGACAACAGAGAGAAAATTTAAAATAAAAATATGCGTAATTTTTTGAATAAAGAAATTGTCACTGGAGTATAAGATCCACGACATTCTCTCCAATGTCTACGTGAAACCATTTTTACTGCTGTATAGTTCATTGATAGACCAATTAGCTTGACATCAGTGGTAGGTAAATTAATGGAGAGATTGAAATGCAACCACATCAGAAATATATGTGAGGAGAGTAAGTGGTTTTCAAGTAGGCAACATGGCTTTAGGCAAGGATATTCATGTGAATCTCAGTTGGTGGCATATATGCAAGATATTTCGGATGAAATGGACAAGGGAGGTGAAATTGATGGTGTAGCACTAGATCTTTCAAAAGCTTTTGACAGAGTGAGCCATAAAATGGTAGTAAATAAGGTAAAATCTATTGGAGTTGATCAGAAAGTGATTTGCTGGGAAGAAGAATTTTTGAAAGGCAGAAAACAGAAAGTTAAGAGTAGGAAATGCGGTATCAAAAGAAGTGGAGGTAAAACTAGGAGTGCCACAGTGTAGCGTATTGGGACCATTGCTATTTATTATTCTAATGAATAATTGTGTTTATTGTTTACTATTAGAAATTAGATTGTTTGCAGATGACATAATGCTATATAACAGGATCAAAACAGTTGACGATTGTAAACAGTTGTAGGCTGATCTGGACAGGATATCTAGTTGGGTTGGTACACATGGGATAAAGATAAATGCAAAGAAGAGTCAGCTTATTAGATAAACAAATAATAAACTAAAGGTTTATTATGATTACTAGTATTTACCCGTTGCTTCGCACACGCCGGTCTTGACGTGTATAGAAATACTCTTAGCTTTTCAAGTATAGTACCAAATATTAACTTGGAGAAGCAAGAAATATAGATTTCATTTAAAAAATTTCCTTCCTTTTAGTTGCTACCTGAGATTCAGTTTCCATTACTATAGTTAGAAATTTTTTATTATACTTATATTTTAACACAATATTATATAAGAAAAATAAGAAATTAAAGCTACATAAACCATTATGGCCAATAAGAAATTTGAGACACATTTTCTGGGGGATAGAAACTGCCTATTAATGTAAAAACAAATGTACCTTACTTTAGACATAAAGGCGACACGAAAGGTGCCGTCTGCGATAGTTTTGACAGTTCATTCAACCATGGAGGAAGGTATAAATGGAGACCAAATAACGATAAATCCGTGAAACCTCATGAAAAAACTGCTCTCCTACTGCGCATGCGCGGCGGATATCGTAGGAACACAAAAACATTTGGCTGTTTGCACTGTGTGAGCTGCTGAGAATATTTCATTTTTTAATATTCTAAAGTTTTCTATAATGCCAAGTTTTGCTGCATATGGTAGCACAAACAGATGAGATAGGAAAAATCCTGGAATAGGCGTTTCATATGTAAGTCACATTGTAATTATCGTTCTTGAAGTACGATCTGACAGGTAACTGCAACATTAGGACCATTCGCTATAAATCTATTCATTGCTCTCAAAAGGATCATATCGTTCTCAAATTTTTGTTGGTGTAGTGTAGACAATTAGCATATGTTACTATTTTTCACCTGAAAAGCTAGCCTTATAGTAGACAAGTGTTGAAAATTTAATTTAAGCGGGTCATGTTTACATCGCGACACAATGAGTATGGTATTCTGCATGCGGGGATTCTATCATTACCGTGGCGCCACAATATGATAATTGATTCTTATAGAACTCGACGAGACAGATTGAAAGTAAAGAATAAAGTTTTTTGATATAACGCTTAGTTCTCGAGTTATCGTATCTCAAAATTGACGTAATTACATTGAAAAACGGCCTGGACCAGAATAAAAATTTCTGTATAGCAAAATTTGATGATACATTCGTATGTAACTCGACAAGAAAATTGAAAAATAAATAATAAAGTTTTTGATATCTCGCTTAGTTCTCGAGATATTGTAACCCAAAAGTGAGGAGGTTAGGGTGAGATCCAGCCTGGACCAGATTTTTTTTCACCAAAACCAACATATCTACACCGTGGAAATGCACTATAGGTGTTTTATTTTCTTCCTTGTGATTGTTGCTAGGTTGAAATACGGCCTGGACCAGAAGAAAAAACACCAAAAGCAGAAGGAACTATGCCTCTGACTGATTTTTAGCATGACATATCTCGAAAACCAGGCAAGATATCAAAAAACAAAACAAAAATTTTTTTTGTTTTCGATTTGTTTCTTCGAGTTCTACAAGAATTCATCATCAGATTTTGGCGCCACGGTAATGAATGAACTGCTCTGCATGCATTACTCACGTTTAAGATTACACTGAAAGTGTACGATGAAATTAATTGTGATAATTTGTGCTGTGCGAACTACTAAACGTGATGAAATAAACTTTGTTGTCCGAAATGTAGTTCGCGATGCATTTCTTGTGTTTAGATGTGTCTACATAGTTTGATTTTGCAGCGGCAATATTAATGGAAATATTGACAGGTTGAAATGCGGTGTGTACCAGAAGAGAACAAACAATTTATTTATTATTAGCTGTTAGCTTCTGTTTATGAATGCACTGATTTTTCTAGCAAAATTATATAGGCCACTAACAGTACAATATCTTCTAAGTAAGCTCAAAAACTATGAGGTTTTTTTGAAGTGTTAATTTTTTTTAAAGTTCTAAATATTGACTTATGGTATTTTTAAAATTTCAGATATGACTTGTTTCTGTTTGTAAATATGTATACAACTATATTTCTAGTTTTTGAAATCTTTCTTACCAATTACTGAAATATAATGTGAAATATAAACTATTTGAACATCAACTAAAATTTAAGGACTGTAGAAATAAACAGTTTGTTATTCAAGTTAAAAAGAATTACCTGCTCATTTAGTTACGTCCGAATTCATCATAAAATATGGATATGGTGAAAGTTTTCTTCTGGTCCAGGCCGCATTTGAACCTAACCACGTCAATTTTAAGGTACAATATCTCGAACTAAGCGAGATATCAAAAAATTTTATTCTTTACTTTCATTTTCACTCATCGAGTTACACAATAATCCATCATCAAATTGCGGTGCCACGGTTGTCTTATGATTCCCTTGAGGTTTTTGTGCGAATTTCCAGTTTCTCCTGACAAGCAATATAGCGGCCTCCCCTCCCCACTCTCTTCATCCGGTTTCACTCCAGTATGTGGTGAAGGTCCCTTGCGTATTCTCCATATATTCCTTCCTCCATTCATTCAACGGCCATTTATAAAAATATCTTTGCCACCAACGATAGCATTTACAACAACGAATCTAAAATTGCTGACCAGTTTTCGTATGTAATATATGTATAGTAAATTCTTATGCCATAGGTAATAAAATGTATTTTTTGTTTATAAATTCTACGCATCTACCCGAACTTCTATCCATTTTTCATCATCGTATCTCAAAATCGAAATGGTTACATTGAAATACGGCCATTGCCACATGGAAATATAGACATGGACATGCACAGCGGTTGGATTGTTTTCATGATTACACTTCATCACTAACATTGCAATCATTATTGTAGCTTATTAATTGTTGACAGCAATTGAATGCCTCATGCCTTTTGTTGTTCCTGGAACATTCTTGTTCAGGTTGCATTTCGACCTACCCACAATCATACTGATATTGCCGCTTCAAAATCAAACGATGTAGATAAATTTAACGCATGAAATGCATCGCTAAATACACGATCTAATTGTTTATCACTATTAAATTGCGGGGATACGGTATAGTGAAAATCCTGAAGCACAAAATTAATTACCATAAATATGAAACTTCTGTTACCCTTATTGAAGAGTTAATATATTGTGTAGTGGTTTGAGTAACCATTTCCTTTTAATTATACTTATCAAAATACATGAAACCGGAAATATGTGGCCAAAGACTAATAAAATATAAACAATCCAGAGATCAGTATCGTCTGTGGTCAAATGCTTGAAATGCATTTTTACATTAGATAAAAAAAATTATCTTATTTTTAATTTCGGATACGAAGGATTTCATGATAACCGTGGTGCCGTAAATTTAGTTAGAGATATATATAGCAGTCTTCTTTGTTAATAATAATAACAGCATTTTTTTTCTAATTATTTTATTTATGTCGATACGATCAATTATTTCTGTTTTAAAATAGCACGTACTAAAACTAATCTTATGCATTACGAATTATTTTTAATTTCCTTCGTTTTCAGTGAGACCAAATTACTAATGTCATTATTTCACCCGTATGTAAGTAATTCTAAAGTTTCAAGAATCGATAACGATACAGCGATAGTAACAGAAACTATGATATACGAACGTAATCATTAGTCAAATTAGTGGTTATGTTGAAATGCAGCCTGGACCTGAATGACAATTGACTTGCTTTGTTAGAGCATAACTCTTGATGGATTTAGTTTTATTGTTATTTACACGGTGTGGCCTACCGTTTTAAGATGCTTAATTGATTTTTAGTTTATATGGTTCCATGTTGCTGTTGTCATTAACCCAAAGCACATATGGCGATAAACATTTGTAGAATCAAGGTTATGAGACTTATTTAAAAGAAATAACAGTTTATTTTACTGGTCGTGATTTGAACAGCAGCCAAAATTTGTACACACGTTCCATTGGGCAATATTACTGACGAATATATATTAATCGAGTAACATACGTAGAAATATGGAAAGTTCTGCACGAGTCATTGTGGGGAAAATGTATTGTTACCTGTTGATATTTATGGTAGCTCTTTTTCATACATCTTTCTTCGAGAAAAAACTGATTTTCTTAACAATAATGATATCTAAAGAAGAATGGCTTATTAATGTGCAAAGTTTAGTGACTATTGTTCCAGAGACCAACTGTTAACTGTCTACCAGATATAATATATGTGTAATACCATATAGTAATTAATCTAACGCATTTTGCATATTAACTTACCTGTTGCGGTGCAAGTCAATTCTTATTGGTTTAATTCGCTTATTCAGTTTATTTTAAGCATTGCGGGCCAGAAAACTGAGTAACAAAATTAAAAAAATAAAACTGAATCCAAAGTTTTATGAGATTATTGCGAAAGGAGTGCGCGTCTGAATTGCACTATGATCGGCAGCCCACAATTTTCCAAATATAAAAGTTTTTGACATTTGCTCCTTCCCATGGTACATATAAGTCATTTATTTTCCCAGATTTTGACTGACACCATTAGCTCTAAAAAAGTGAAAACCACTTCCAAATTGCTGCGGTACTTATTGCGCGATACCCGTTAAAGTAAACAGACAAACGCAGCTTGCTTACAAATATATAATGGTATAGATAAAGTGAGGAAAGAATTGCTTATTGAAGACTTGAAACGTAAATATCTTGGCATTACATTTGATAACACTTTTAACTGGCAGGACACATTGGACAGGTGGTAGCAAAAGGTTCCAAAATTCTGCATTTGTTGGAGAGAATGATGAGGAGATGTACGTGAGAAGTAAAGGAATTGGGTTACAAAACTTTTGGCAGACCATTGCTTGAATATGGTAGTGCCGTATGGGGCTAGATTTGTTTCTTGAAATTATCGCAGAACGCAATCAGTAACAGTTATGATATGATAAAAGAGGTGGAATGGGACTCATTGGAAGACAGAAGGTTGTTGAAGAGGGTCATGGGAGTGTAAAAGGCGTATATTGGTGATGAGACATGGAAAGATATTGGTGTAAGAATTGAAAGTAATGCTTGGAAGTGAATAGATGACCATGATTACAAGCTGTCACCCAATTTCAGGCACAAGGGTGTAGGAAGATTCTCTTTTTTAGATAAGGGTGTCAGGGTTTGGAATAAGTTACCAAGGGAATTGATGAAAAATTTGCCAAAAACCACGAAAGACTTTAAAGTTAAAATTCGTAAAGGGCAAATGTAGGTGGGTGCAGAAAAGGGGGAAAATGGGTGTTCAGGGAACTTGCTACCGGAGCGTACGCTCCATTGCAATTTAATTAAATATTACTATTATATTATATTGTGGAGTTTAGCTGTAATAGGTTCGTGGAATCGTGGAGATAGTTGAATTACCTTACTACTGGAAGTGATAGAAGATTGTTTTAATCAAATTGAAAGATTGGTCAGTGGAAACAGTAAAAAGGGATAGTAATTATATTGAATTTGCGATTAGATGATATGATATCACTCAACACTCTGTAATCTGTAGATTCTTTGTTCTAGCTGAAGTTGTTTGGCTTAAAATATGATTGAGGGAATTACAAATTGTTATGGTTCTCTTTGTGTGGTTGTTATTTATTTAGAGTGATGACATCACCTTTAGGTGGTTTGGTATACCCAGTGTAGACTTTGACGTGCAATATCTGCTTGTGATGGCTGAAAAATTTGACGTAGAATGTACGCCTCTAAGGACCTTAGAACAAGTACTTTCGTGGGACAGTTTTGATCACGGTTGTTCTGAGAAAGTACTGCCACTGTCGAAATCAACAAGTTATTGTGTTAGTGGTAGGCAGTATTGCCACGAATCTGTTTTAAGGCCACAATCTAGGTGTGAACGCAGTAGTGTACCAAGAACTTTAGTTTGTCATGACTTGAAAGGAGGTTATCTGGAGGACAGGTGATTATGACTTCAGTTAAATAATCGCTGAAACATTACGTTGGAGAGTGAACCTCTATTTCAGGTTTTAGCATCGGCCCTTGTAACAGCGTGAAAAAGAAATCTGTTTAATTTTAGATCGCGATACCGCTTTAACGCTGTAAACACTTTCTCCTAATACCACTGTGGGACAGGGATCATATCAACCTTAACTTTTGTTTATTTAATAGCAGTTGTGGTTTTTGTTGAAATCAGGCTTTAACCATGAGGACAGCGAAAAAGTTCGATTCCTGATGGAAAATATTTTGCCATTATTAATTTGCTAAATGAAAGAAACGGAAATGTCGAGACCACAATACAACAAAGGAATTAACAAACATTTCAATTTTGTAGCCTTGGTGTCATAGCAGTATCGCGATTTATAATTGAACCGAAATATCAAGATATGTTTACAATATCTTGACATTTATTGCAGCAATGGATCATTACATTGTGTTAATTTTTTTTTTCTGTTCAAGTGTATGGACTGTTTTTTACTTAGACTTATATATGATATAATAAGTAGTATGAAATATATGCTACTTTTCCTAGATCTGTTCTTATAATGTAGTAAAAAAAACTATTGGTATTATATTAAAAACTGCAGTATACAAGTCAATAGCCAACAATCAGGTTACTGCCATCACCAAACTAGTTTGCTCGATTCTTGCTGTGATAGGATGCAGCTTCAAGTCTGTCTGGGCATTTAGATTGTTGTTTTCAAGGTAAATGCCTGGTGTGATTTATATGAAAGGCTATATACAAATTTCTCCCCATTCCTTGCCTCCTGTCTCCCAGGAAGTAAAACCATGGTTAATGGAAGTAATGTTGAACAGTGAGATTTTACCCTTGAGGTTATAAAGTTGAAGTGAATTGAATTATGGTGGTGATAATTTCCCTAATCATCTAATTACCCATTTCTTAATATTTTAAATTCCTTCAGCATTTTTGGTAATTTATTCATCACTTCCCGGATCTATTGGAGATCACGATTCCGCTTAAACAACATTCACTAATGATGTCATAATACTGCTATAGTCAGTCACAAGACCTATTATTTTCAAGCAGTAATTCAGTTGTAATACAGCCTGGACCATTATTTTCAAGCACAAATTAGGTTGTCATACAGCCTAGACCAGCATAACACCGTTAAATGTTCTTCGAAAAGTATTTCTAGCAGTGACTACAGCATTATTATGATGCCTATTCCTTGTGGAATTCCCTTGGTAATTTATTCCAATCCCTGACACCCTTGCCCACAAAATAAATTTTCTCACTCCCTTAGTCATGTAATCAGGTGTTAGCGTTCACTTGGTTGTCAAAGACATCGTATGAGTTAGTTTTTGGTTATTCATACTGGCTGTCAATGACTAAAATTCACGAATTATGGATAAGTTGGAGGAAGTGTTCTGGTGTAATAGAATGGAAAAATAAGTTTCTTGGCCTCTTGCATTATTAAGTTTGTGGGCTGTGTGAAGCTGCTTCAGAAGAAATGGATAAATGGAAAGGACATAAATGTTAAAAGGTGTAAGGTTTTTCATGATACAGTTGGGATTGAGATGAGTGTTGAAATAAAAAAAAAAAACCATACATATCTTTGCACATAGGGAAGGTGGTGTACCTCAGACCTATTTTGACTATTTAATTTTTAGTTTTTAAAAGAATCGCCAAAATTAAAAGAAGAAAAGGTTTTATAAAACTTTATGTTGTTACAAACAACATATATTTTTCTTAAATTGTTATATAAATAATTTCCACGAAAGTTTTTGAATTAAAAATAAAATGAAAATAGGACCGAGGTACACCACTAGTGGCGTACCTTGGTCCCATTACCAACAAGTGGAAAAAACCTATGTTTTTAGTGAAAAAAAAATTATTAATCAAGAAGCTACATATATAAATTTATAAATATATAAGGATCTTCTCTTTTGAACTTCTGAGAATTTGGAACTCTTTGTAGATATTGTACTTCATATACATTATCAGTAACTGAAATAATTTCAGCAATAAAGTATTTAATACTTTTTTTTTTACCAGCAAACTTCACTAGCAGAAAAGCACCAACTGAATATTAATATTATCTGGATCTTCCAGTTCACCAAAGTCTTCCTCTGAAAGACCAGATTCCTCTCAAATAAAGCAACTATATCCTCGTCTTCTGACTATGTTGAGCAATAATAAAGCCTCTTTTCAGCTGACTTAGTAGGAAGTTGAACAGTTTATTTTGTTTTATTTTTTTCAGTGTATTTTTAGCTTTTTCCATTTTGATGCAAATTTTCACTGGCGTATCAGTTAAAATACAAGTCTTCCTCCCTGGATTCGTTTTCTCGGTATTGCTTTTGGATATGGTCTTACTTGTTCAGGAGTGACAATATTTGGCTCCGATTCTGTGTTAACAGACTGAGAATTTGATTAGCTGGGATAATCAATTTGTGATTGATTTTTTCGTGGTCTTGGATCGAGCGATCTGCGACATTCGATGGTAGGAATTCCGAGTCTTCAAAAACATTTTCATTCAATGGATGCAATCCACAAACCTTAAATCCTTTGATGGTGTGAAGGCTAGTGTAAATGTTTTTCCAACTAGTTCAGCTACATAATAAATAGTTTTCCAACATTACCTGGTGTAGTCATCCCGTCATTCATAGCTCTGTTATAAAATGCTTTAAAACAGTGTTTCCCACTTAAAACATATTATAGCTGTGGTTACAAACAAGGATAAGGAAATAAATGCAACAATTGTGTCAGCATCATGGGGTCTGTGAAAACACAAAGTACTTAAATACAAAATATTTTGGTTGAAAATTTATGTAAGCCAATGGGAAAGAGAGTGATTAAAAATGTGCAAGCATATATGTAGATGCAGGGGTTTAATACTAGATGGGGATACCGCTGCCTCGCGACTGTTAACGTGACGTCACGTTCACGTACAGTCATCTGCGTAAAATACTTGTTATTACTTGTCGAAGTTAACAGCAGGTAATTTATTATTGAAATGCACTTTACCTGAAACATTGAACATCCGGTTGTGTTATCGGACATCTGCGGCCGCTTACCAGCGGCCGCCTGCCTCTGATCTACCTTCAGGATATCAGTTTATGTTGATATTGTATAGCTTTAAATTATTGTGACCGAGCGTAGCGAGGGCACAATACAATAATAAATGATGACTGTACGTGAACGTGACATCACGATGACGTCTCGTTAACAGTCGCGAGGCAGCGGTATCCCCATCTAGAATTAAACCGATGCAGGTAGGTGGTACTTACTTGTGGCTCTCTCAAAATGTCATATATTCTGATCGTTTTGCGTTTTGTCGCACCATACCTGTACCAAGTGCACATCTAATAAATGATGGATTTGTTTTTAATATCCTTGATTACATTATAAATTGCCTATTCAAATTTTATTGCGAAATAATTTAACTGACACATTGAACTAACCTGACAATGATTTTTTTTAAAATCCATTGTAGATTGAAAAGGCCTTTTTAAATAATATGATTTACTTACAGTAATATGAGAAGAAAAACTCTTTCAGGTAATGTAAATGGGGAAGAATATATAAAGAAAATTTATAACTTAAATGAAAGCAAGAGGATAGAGTTGATGAAAAAAAAGTGAACACACTTTAAGATATTTTGGAAGAAATCTAAATTTAAATTATATAATGTGATTATATCAATATATATACTGTACTCATCAAAACTCTTATGCATTAATATCATTCATTGTTCATAATCAGATCCTGAGAAACAATCCATCTGAGAATATTTGCTTATAAGGACCATAAAAAACAAATCAATGTACGTTTATTATTATTAGCACCATAACTAGTGATACCAGATCAACATTATTACATTTTCTGTAACACAATTATCTTATGCACATAAATATAATTGTGATACATAGTTTTCATGGTATAAACTTGAAAAGAATGCTTAATGTAGCCTATTGCTCATTAGTTTAGAAAAACAGTACTTCATTACCACAACAATCCCTTTCAAAACCAAGTCATAGTGAACTAAATCAAATTTGATCTGTAACTTCTGCCATTGATTATGTTAGTTAATTGTATTCTACAACTACAGGAAGTCATGTAACAGTAAAAAGAATATACGACACACCATATAGTTGAAGATTAATATTACATCTTCAAACTAAATGTCAATTTTATTTCAGAAGCCATTAATTTAGTCCCAGACACCAAGATGGAGTGAAATAGTAGCATGATCATAACTGTGGCACCACAATTTGATGATGGATTGTTATAGAACTAGACAAGACAAATTGAAAATGGATGGTAAATTTCTTTGATATTTGCCTTAGTTCTCGAGATATCGGCCATCAAGTATTAGTTATTATAGGTACAATTCCTTTTACCTTTGGCAACATTTTTCTTATGGTCTAGGATGCTTTTCAACCTAACAATAATCGTTAGTAAGAAAACAAAACATCCATTGTTCGTGTATTTTCTTGGTTCTGCGGCTGGAGCCATGTCGATTTATTTAAACCTAACGTTCCTGCCATCGTACTGTGGCTTTGATCAGAAGACTCCTATGTAGTTGCTGCTATCGCTTTATGACTACAGTCCTCTGATGAAAGCCACAGCAAATCGAGCGTGGTAGGTGAATGTTTAATGTTCTGGCTTCGCATTCGGGAGGATGCGGGTTCGAATCTCGGTCCGGGCATCCAGATTTGGGTTTCCATGGTTTCCCCGGGCGAATGCCGGGATGCTTCCATCAAAAAGGCCATGGCCTAATTCCTTCCTGTTTCTTGTCCCAAGTCCCATCCCGCCTCTAATGACCTTAGCCATTGACAAGGCATAAAGCCATAAGTGTATATACCGTGTATATATATATATATATGAGGCAGTCTCCGGGTGCACCTACCTCTCATAATGTTCTCTTGTTGAAGAAGGGTTTTTTTCCCGAAAATTACTTTATTATTTGTGTTTGTGTCTTTTCTGTGTGTTCGCGCCCCACATCCATCATCTAAAGGTAAGTGGTGGCTCATTTCCCTATCCTAATTTGATTCCTTTCCGCTACTTAGCGTCTTTTTTTCATTGTTATTATATATATATATATATATATATATATATATATAAAACTTAACTTAGTCCACAACCCGAAGGTTGGTTGGATCCTCCCGAAGGAGGCGTACTAAGCCATTGTGTCAGAGGTAGGACGGCCAGTTCCTTTCCTCTGGGACCTACAGTTTAACGTGGAATCCGAACCACGGAGCGTCCTGGCATAGCTCATATGATTAAACACAACTCTCAAAATTCCTGCGCCTCCCGGGATTCGTGCCCAGGGCAGGAGCAGCGAAAGTTTTGAAAGCAAGCGCTTAGGCACTGAGCCACCAGAACGCTCATATATATATATATATATATATATAATATATATATATATATATATATAAAGCCACAGCATGATGAAACGTTAGGTTCAAATAAATCAACGCGGCTCCATCCGGAGACCAAGATAATACATACAGTAACCGTAGAAGCTTTCAGAATCACCCATTGTGCATGTCCAGCTTGTAGTTCCTTGTGGTATTGTTGAAATTATTTTTTGGTCCACATCCCACCATAACCACCTCAATTTTGGACAGTGTGCCTCAAGAACTAATTGAGATATCAAAAAAATTGATTCTTAACTTTCTCTTTATCTTGTTGTGTTACATAAGAATCCATCATCAAAATTGGCTTTGATAAAAAAAAATTCTACTGGTCTAGGCTGCATTTCAACCTAACCACCAAATTTTTGAGATACGATAGATCGAGAACTAAGTGAGATATCAAAAAAAAAAAAAAAAAAAAAAAATCATCAAATTGTGTCACCACAGTTATGGTAGAATCCCATGTGAAAATTGTAATTACAAATTTAGAATGCAATAAAAGAAGGATAAAAACTGAATTCTGCTGTCTTGTGCACTTATGGTTAGATTCTGAGATAAAGAGTAACAAATTTTCGTTATTATTTCTATGAAACTCGTGCAGGTTAATTGGAAGTAAGGTACCCATGAAATTAGTTTACGACATGTGGGGTTAATGACACCATAATACACCACAAAAATTGCTTTCCGAAGTCCAAAATAGCATGATATCACTAGAATTACTTCAGAAAGTAGCAGTTTTGTTGTTGTGCTGGTCCTACTTACTAATATCAAATAAAAAGTCAATACCTCCCATGGTATAAAGAAGTCCCACTGGAATACATAATCCTACAGACATGCTTATGTACTGGCGGCAATTTTCTTATATTCCTCCTTTTGCAAAACACAAATTTTTACTTTAAATTCATTCAATGTTTGTAGTAAACTTTTCAGCATCTGCCCTGGTAATTTTTCCAGTCTACAACTTGCTTTGCTACAAATGAACGATCCTGAATGTGTTATATCAGAAATAAAACACAGCTTTACAGCCAGTCATCTCCTCACTTATAATATTTCTGCAAGCCCACAATTTGCTGAAGGAAATGAACTACTCTTCATTGGTGGCAACCTGAATGGACACTTTGGAAAGAATAGAAACGTTTTTATAGAGTACATGGTGGGCAGGGTTTTGGAGAGCAAAATGTGGGTGGGAACAGAATGCTGAATCGTGCTGAAGCATTGGACTTAGCTGTGGTTATCGCCTTTTACAGAAAATGTCCATCACACCTCATTACCTTCAGCAGTGAAGGAAGAAATGCACAGATTGATTACTGGTTAATTCAAAAGAGTGACGTTAAGTTTGTAACTGATGCAAGTTAAACCACCGAACAACATCGTGCCCCAATATCATCATCTTGTAATCAGTTTCAGGATTGGCTTCGAACTCTACAAGAAAAACTTTGTCACCATCAAAGTGAATTAAATGGCGGAAATTAAAGCAGTATCACATCCAGCTGAAAACATCAATAGGCTTCCTAAAATTGCCGGAAAATGGACACCACGTTAACGAGGTTTGAGCAACAGTCACCAAATATATTAAGACCAAATATATACTAATATCATGGGCATAGCAAAACTTGGATGTTGTTTCATCAACAAAGAAGTATGGAATCCCAGAAGGAGCCAAAAACATTAACAACGAGGGAAGAGTCATCACTGTTTCACTCAAGATGTTGGGCATGTTATGACCATTAAGGATAAAAACCAGAAACTGTTACAGACACTGACCAATATCCTCAGCCGATGGAAATAACACTTTGAAAATATCAACAATGAAGAATTTTGACATCCAATAATGCCATCTGCAGATCCTGCCTATATGGGACAGTTTCAGCCATCACTGCTGGTGAAATAGAGACTGCCATGAAGAAAATGAAAAATGGAAAGGCAACTGGACTGGATGATATACCATCGGAGGTATAGAAGATGCTAGGATCACAGTCAACTCAGTTCCTGGTGGATATTTTTAACAAGATCATAGACCAGAATGAAGCTCCTTGTACTTGGCTCACTAGTGTTACAGTACCCCTTTGGAAAGGAAAGGGTGATGTGCTAGACTGCTCCATCTATCAACCGATTCACCTTCTTTGCTACACTATGAAGATTTTAGAGCATATTGTGAATGCACACTTTTGAAGCATACGGTAGTTAAAGATTTTCCCAAATCCGTGTGGTTTCATGAAAGTGACAATTGTTGCTATTTATACCTCACATCTTTTGATGGAAAGGCACCTTGAAAAGAGAAAACTACTGGACATTTTTGGAAAGGCCTTCGATAGGGCACCTTGAGATCTAATCTGGTATGCATTGATACAGCTTGGGATACCAGAGCTATATGTTAAATGGATCCAGCTGCTATATCATAATGTCATTAGCTATGTTAAATATGCTGCAGGAAATTCTGACTCTCTTCCCATCTGAGTTGGTGTTTGTAAGGGAATGGCTTTATCCCCACCCCTTTATCCTCTGTCTTGACACCATTGCTGCGGAACTACTCACTCCACACCCCTGGCCATTGCTCTGTGCTGACATCATCATGGTCGCCTGTGAGTCTTGACAAGAATTGGAACAACAAATCCAATGATGGAAAACTTCCCTCGGTAAATATTACAGGTGACTTAATGTATGGAAGACAGAGTTCTGAGTGATAGGTCTGTTAATATCGTCAGCATTCAAATCTATAAGTGATCTGAGTTCAAGTATCTGGGAACAGTAATCTGTTCAGATGGTCGGACACTCTCAGATGTCCGAAACAGAGTCAACACAGCCTGGATAAAGTGGCATGAGGTCACAGCTTTTCAACTGGAAGGTACCACTGTATCTTAAATCAAAGATTTACAGAACCATCATTCGACCAGTGGCACAGTATGGAACCAAATGATGGACAGTCATGAAAAGACATGAACAACAGCTGCATGTCATGGAAATAAAGTTGATTCACTGGTCAAAGGGACACTCTACATTGGACCGCATCAGTAATGAGAATGTTAATGTGGCATTTGGTGTGGCTCCAATCCCTGATAAAATGTATGATTGTATGGATGTAGGTGTAAAGGGTAGCTTGGTATGTAGTGAGAATGGTTATTAAAAGTATGTATTTATTTTTATTACAACAATGATAAATACAGTAAACTCATCTATTAGCCTGTGGACAGCATGATCATTGTTTGCATGTGCGGAGGCTGCTCACGAAACTCCAATTTATTACATCACTAGCTAAGTTTTGTAGGCTAAATAACACTAAAATCTTTAATCTATCAAGTAAATTGTTAGACTATTGTTAATGAGAATAAAGAAAACTACAGAAACAGAATCTACATAATAGAATAGGCAGGTGAGGAGGATAAAGCTATTAGGAGAAGAGACAGCAAGTCAGTAGGAAATATCTAAAACAAGCCCTTAATAACAGTAAAAATGGATTTATGAAGATTATTGGTGCAGGAGGACATCTAGACAATGCATCTAGAAATTTCTATGGTTGTTATAAAACTGAGGGGAAGGTGTGGTTTTCAGACAATTATGTAGAAAAAGTTACTATGAATTTGAAAATGGCAGAGATAATGAGTGACTGGTTTAATTAGACCACTGGGGCTATCATATAAAGCTAGAAAAAGGACAAAGGGGCTGATGTGTGAAGATAATAACACTATAGATGTATTAAAGATAGTGCAATATGATATTGTACGTAGCCTTGAAATATCATTTACAATGTTTCTGGAGTCTGCTGCTACCAATTCATAAAGAAACGATGACAAATAGGATCGAAAATTACAGACCAAAAAGTTTGGCATCAGTGATAGGCAAAATGATGGAGAGAATAATATGCAACTATATCAGAAATGTCTGTGAGAAATGTAAGTGTTTTTGAAGTTGGCTACATGGTTATTCATCTGAATCTAATTTGGTGGGCTATATGTAAGATACTTCAGATGAATGAACAAGGGAGGACAATTTGACAGAATAGCACTAGATCATTCCTAGGGATTTAACAAAGGGAGCCATAAAATAATGTTAAACATATTGAAAACTATTAGATTGGATGAAAAAGTTACTTGTTGGATAGATAAATTTTTAAAAGGCATAAAGCAAAGTTTTAGAGTAGGAGATACAATATCAAAAGAGGTGGAAGTGAATATGGAAGTGTCATTGGATTTTCTATTGGGACTATTGCTATTCATCAGTGTAATGAATGATTGTCTTGATTTTAGGTTATTTCAGGTGACATAGTGGTATATAACAGGATCGAAATGGTAGAAGGCTGTGAATAGCTGCAGGGTGACCAGGATAGAATATCTAACTGGTCAACATGGAATGAAGATAAATGACAAGAACACACAGCTTATTAGGTACACAGATAAAAAAAACTAAAGGATGTTTACAAGGGTGGTTCAAAAAATAAGGTCTCTTATTTTTTATATATATATAGAAAATCACATTTATTCACCACTTATGATACATCATTGGAAAGCTTGAAGTTTTAGCTATTTTTCTGTTTAATCGCCTTTCCATTTGATGACCTTCCACGTCCGCGCTATGAGCTTTTTGATCCCGTCGTCTACCCAGTCTCCCACCGTTTCACGAAGAAATCGAATGACTGCGACCTGCCTTTCCTTGTCTGACCGGAACTTCTCGCCTCCCAGGTGTTTTTAAGTGCGGTAATATTTGATAGTCGCTTGGGGCAATGTCTGGGCTATAAGGGGGGGGGGGCATATTCAACGAAGTCCCAACCAAATTGTTCGACTAGGGAGGTCGTTTGATGTGAGACATGTGGACGCATGTTGTCATGGTGCAGACACTCTCTTCGTGAGCATTCTTCTTCTTTTGTTCTGGATAGCCCACCGTAGTTTCTTCAGAGTTTTACTGTAGCGGTCTGAGTTAATTGTTGTTCCTTTTGGCATGAAATACACCAACAATACCCACTTACCATCCCAAAAAACAGTCGCCATAACCTTACCGGCTGACTTCTCTGTCTACAACTTTTTGGGCTTCGGTGAAAATGGGTGATACCATTGTTTAGACTGCTTCTACATTTCAGAAACGTAATGATGCACCCAGGTTTCGTCTTCAGTCACTATTGAATCCAGGAAGTCTTCTCCTTCCTCTTCAAAGCAGTGAACAAATTCTTTGGCACATTCCATGCGCTTTCTTTTGTGTTAGTTGGTGAGCTCTCTAGGAACACACCTGGCGGACACTTTACTGTACTCTAGAGTTTCTGAAACAATTGAGCGTATGGAGATATTGCCATACTCTCCATTAAGTCTCTCAGTTATCTCATCAAGAATTATCCTTCAGTTACTGTGCTCCATCTCATCAATTTTGGTCACCATTTCGTCAGACATGCTCCGTCTTCCAGGCCGCTTCTCGTTGTGGATGTTGCTGCGACCGGCAGAAAACTCCCAGCACCACTTCCGCACGTTTTTAATGTCCATACACTTTTCTCCATACACTTCCACTTACTGACGATGGATTTCTATCGGTGTAATGTTTATCGCGTTCAAAAATCGGATCAATGAGCACAGTTTGCACGTGGCGGGTGAGCTAAGCGGCTGCTCCATCATGGACAGCTGTCAGGCAGCCTGATTGACCTCGAACCTGTACCATTCGGTGGTGAGAGAACCAAGGATCACGGCATTGGTGTCGGATTTTGCCTAGCATTTTTGGTTTTGATGCAGTGTTGTTGGAGACATTATTTTTGAAACACCCTTGTATGATTATAATGTGGGGTTAGATTTGCTTCTTGTAGGCTTGAAGTGTAAATATCGTGGTGTAATGGTTGGTAATAAACTCGATTGGTTAAGTCACATTGGACAGGTGGCAGGAAAAGGTTACAAAATCATACATTTAGAGGGTGATGAGAGAATGTACCTGAGAAGTTAAGGGATTGGGTTCCAAAACTTTGGTCAGACCATTGCTTGAATATGACGGTGTAGTTTGGGACCCTCATTTTCAATATCAAATTCAGGATTTCGAGGGCATGCAAAAAAGAGCAACTAGAATTTTTTGGTGAAATTACTGCAGTACCCAGGCAGCAATTGATTTAATAATGGAGCTGATTTGGGAGTCATTGGAGACAGGAGGAAGGTGAAGAGAGTGCTGGGAATGTACAAGGGGTAAATTAGCAATAAGGTTTAGAAGGATATTGGTCAAAGAATTAATACTAGTGCGTGGAAGGGTGATGATGACTGCAGGAACAATTTGCAATCTGGCCCTTGATTTCATGCATATGGGAATGGGAATGGGAAAAGGTTCTTTTGTGGATAAGGATGTTGGGGATTGCAATAAATTACCAGGGGAAGTAATGAATAATACATACAAAATGCTGAAGTAATTAAACATTAAAATATGTAAATCACAAAAGTAGATCGGGGAGGAATATTAGCACTCAAACTAAATAAGATAAAATTTAAAAAAATACTAAGAATGGGGCAATTAGATCACTAGAGAAATTGCCACTGGAGCAAGTGCTCCATCACAATCAATCATCCAGTTCAAATAATTGATAACAGGAGGAGTGTGACAGTACAAAATAAAACAAATGCAAGAACTAAATAATATTTTGGATTTAATTATTTTATTGCAGTGGAGCGCATTATTCGGGGGCAATTTCGCTACACATGTATCTTCCCCATTTCCTGCATCCACCTACATTTGCCCTCTAAAAATTTCAAATTTAAATTATTTCAACATTTTTGATAAATTAGTCATTTTTCTTGGTAACTTATTCCAATCCCTGACACCCTTACCTACACCCTTGTGCCTCAAAATGAGTACCAGCTTGTGGTAATGGTCATCTTTTCCCTTCCATGCATTACTTCAAATTCTTTCTATGACTCATCACAACATACGCCTTGTACACTCCAATGAGCCTCTTCACTCTTCTCCTGTCTTCCAATGAGTCCCATTTCAACTCTTTTATCATATGTGTTACTGATTGCATTCTGCTGTAATTTCCAGAAACAAATCTAGCAGCCCTTTGTACCCTCTCCACCTCCTGTATTTGATACTCAAAATGTGGGTACCATGCTACACCACAATATTCAAGCAAAGGTCTGACAAAAGTTTTGTAACCCCATTCCATTACCTCTCTTATTTTACATCCCCGTATCACACTCTCCAAAAAGTGATGAATTTTTTAATCTTTTCCTGCTATCTGTTCAATGTGTCGTGCCCATTTAAGCTTGTTATCAAATTTAATGCCAAGATATTTACATTTCAAGTCTTCAACAAGCAATTCTATCCCCTCCTTATAATCATAAACAACCTTCAGTTTTTTTTTATTTTTATCTGTGTACCTAATAAGCTGTCTCCTCTTCGCATTTATGTTAATTCAATATATACCAACCCAACAAGATATGCCATCCAGATCACCCTGCAGCTGTTTACAGTCCTCTACTGTTTTGATCCTTTTACATAGCTTTATGTCAGCTGCAAAAAATATAATTTCTAATAACAAACAATCAACACAATTGTTCATTTGAATAATGAATAGTGATGGTCCCAATACGCTAACCTGTGGCACTCCCTATTTTACTTCAACTTTTTTTGATACCTCATTTCCTACCCTAGCTTTTTGTTTTCTGCCTTTTAAACATTCTTATACCCAGAAAATTACTTTATCATCCATTCCAACAGTGTTTACTTTGTTAAATACTGTTTTATGGCTCCCTCTGTCAAAAACGTTTGGTAGATCTATTGCTACACTATCAAGTTGGCCTCCCTTGTCCATTTTGTCTGAAATATCTTGTATATAGCCCACCAGCTGAGATTCACATGAATATCCTTGTCTAAAACCATCTTGCCGACATGAAAACCACTTACGCTATACACATATATTTCTTATTTGGTTGCATATCAATCTCTCCATTAATTTACCTACCACTGATATTAAACTGATTGGCCTATAATTTTCGACTCTATTTCACACATCTTCTTTATGTACTGGCACTATTGTTGCACTTTTCCAGTCCTCTAGTAAGCAGCAAGTATCCAGACTTGATTTAAATAAAATTTTGAGATAAGATACAATGTCACATCCAGCTAACTTTAAGATATCTGTAGTAATATTATCTACACCAGCCCCTTTATGTTTTTTTAGCTTTCTTAGTTCATTTATGATATCCTTGGGATGAACTTCAAATTTTTTGGTCTGGTTATTTTTAATTGAGCTGTTAAGCTCATTCTTTGATTTAGTCTCTCCCATTTCTGATTCATTGTCCCTAATGGTCTCACTAAACTGGTTACTTAAAATCTCTGACTTTTTCAAATCCGCAGTAACTTCTTCTCCATCCTTATCTATAAACATCTCATTAGTTTTCTAACTTATCCAAAGAAATTTCTCGATGCATCAGCGAATGGTTCCCCTGCACTGACAATACTCTTCATAAACCCATCTTTATTCATCTTCTTAGCTATTATTGAGTTCTTGTTTAGTTGTTTTAAATGTTCCTTACTACCATGCTGTTTCTTAACTCTGTTATGTTCTCTTCTTACCAGCCTCTCTAACCTCCTCATCTCCCTATTAGAGTACACAGGTTCTCTACTCGTGTATTTCGAATGAATATTTCTTCCCCCCTTCTTTTTATCTCCTTGAACTCTTCCCATCTCGACTCTGCTATACTTATTCCTTCCCTCCATTTGTTAAAACGTTCTCTGAAATATCTCTTCAAGTTCGAAATATGTGCTTTTATTACCGAAAGAGTATGAAATGCACAATATCTATAATGTGGGCAGGTTTCAAATTCTGTATTATAAGTCACAGAATGTCACTGGAAATCTATGGATTGGAACAAACAAAACTTTAGGCAGTGTTAACGAGGGTGGAGGCAGGAAAAGAAATTAATGATCTAAAACAAAAGCTTTTTTATTATTATTATTATTTGGGGAAAGTGGGAGGGAGGAAGATGGGAAGATGAGTTCATACAAAGTAATAGTTAAGAATAACAAGAAATTGATTAAATACTAACATGTATATAAGATGCTAGTGTTATGATATCAAGGCTGGGGGTTTGTCTGCGACCTAGGATTCTTGTTTTTTATATTGGTTTCTATTATATTTTTTATTTTTCATTAATTATGGTAACTATAATTATTTTTATTAATATGTTTGTAAATAGTAACAGTATTTAGTAATGATGCATTGAAAATAAAGAAGAATATGAGTGTTACCATAATATATTTGTAAAAATGTCGAAGTTTTGGTTGCACAATTTTTAATGGAATATCAATTAAAATAAAAAATTGCCATTTAACAGCAAATGTTTCAGATATGACATTAACAGTTTAATAAAAATCTATTCTCCTTTGTTTTTAAATGGATTTCCAGTTTGACAATCACCAAGTTACTGAAATATTAAGTTGCTGGTATGTATTTGAATAAAAATTCATCTTTCTGTATCTGTAAAACGAAAACCAAATAAATTTGAATTAGGAAAACTCAGAAACTACTGAGCAGATTTCGATAGGGTTTAATGTTTTCATCATTTCAAAGCTTATTGAATTTTTTGGTATATCTTATGTTTCAGTGTTACATAACATCAGAACATTAACTGAAATCCTAAATGTATGGTGACAAATACCAAAGATGGAATGACTTGATGTCGCATACTTCGCAATAAACACTCAACTAGAATGTCTCTGATCATAGCCTTTAATGAAAGCAATAGAATCTGTTAAAAATTATAACTATTTAGCACACTAAACAAAACTTGAAATATTCTTTCCTTAATTTAGGATATTCAGTTTTTAAATGCCCTGGATGGCCGTAACAAATGCGAAAAACTAATAATGAAAAATAACAGAGATGTTCTTTGATCACAAGCTAGGACAGTAAAACTACAATGTCTCTGGCTATCATCTTTGGTGTTCTGTTCACAAAAAATAATTGTTTAAAAAAACATAAAAACTGCCTTAAAAAAAAGTACTACAAATTTTAAAATAACTTATACCTTGCTTAGGAGAAAGTAAATCCAAACGGACAATATTTTACATTACTGTCATTGAAATTTTTGCATTAATTAGTTATTTTTGTAGTCGGTGCCAGCTGTCACATCGCGAAGATCGAATTACTGAAGTTCTTTTGGTGTTGGAGGCGAAACAGGGAGTAGCAACAAAAATTCCCAATATTTTACAGCATGTCATGAGGCAGATAGTGTTAATGCGGGAGACAGATTAGGGAAACAAATTAACAGTATTTTAATCTGTACCTCAGCTTTATTGGTCATCCAGGCATACATCTGGCACTACAGTGTCAGTTGGTAGGTTGCATCATGCAGTAAATGATTTACAGTTAGTATAATTTCGGCTTATTATCTGCATGTTTCAGTTTTGTTGAAACATGTTTCTAGCATTAATTGTAGGTAAGAAGTAACATGATTTTTAATGTATTATTGTTGTTCATTATTGTTTTTATCTTTTTGTTTTTCATGCTTTCGCTGGCACAGATTCCAAAAATAACTAATTAATGTAAAAATTTCAATGACAGTAGTGTAAAATATTGTCCATTTAGATTTACTTTTTCCTAAGCAAGGTACAAAGTTATTTTAAAATTTTTAGTGCTTTTTTTTGAGGCAGTTTTTATGTTTTTTTAAAACAATTATTTTATATTTAAATTTTTAGTAACTTCCTGGTAGCTCAGGGATTAAAGCACTTGCTTTCAAAGAAGAATTCTGTCTTTATATATCCCAACAACTTCCAGAATAGGGTGAATTGGGTGTTGTGTTTAGGAATGTCAGTTTACATTTTGGTCCAGGCTATGTTTTGATCATATCATAACATCTGTTAAAACTGCTGGTGGATAACCGAAACATGTAACATCTGGGCATTAATACATGTCTCATGCAGAAATCTGTTTGCTACGGCATCACATAGAAAATATAGATTTTTAATTGGCTTTCACAACGTGAAAGCTTGGGATCCAAGTTGAAATCTGAAGTACATGTTGACACATTATGACATATTTGTTTTTAATTATACATGTGCAGTGTTCCATGGAAATCTGATAAAACTGTGGGTATCTATAAAGAACATTGGAAATTAGGAGGGGTGGGTGTAGAAGGGAAGAGGGATTGTTCTTCTGCATCCTAATTTAAACTCAATTGTTCTGTATGTTTTAAAGTATACGTGTGCAAATTTTCTTCGGAATCAGATAGAAACTGTACATTAAAGGATGTAAAAGAAGGAGCGGAGTTTGGACTCTCGAAACCAAATGTAGACAGCATTTTGCTGTTTGTTTTGCAGTATACATGTGCATGCTTCCTTCAAAATCAGAAAAAAATGGTAGCTTTGTATAAAGAATATTGACAGTAATTAAAGAAGGGGGATAGGGTTTGTGTTTTTGTGAATGTTATGTGGACAGTATTTTTCTATTTGTTTTAAAGTATACGCATACAAAGTTCCACCAAATCGGATTAAAATGTGGGTTTTGTATAAATATTAAGGGAAGGGGACCTAGGGTAGTTATTATGATTTTTTGGTCAGAAATCTTATCCATAAAAATTACATATATATGTGCCAACTTTCATAAAGATTGATCAAATGGTGTCGACTGTAGCTTTCTAAAAATAAATTGACAAAAATCAAGGGGGTGGAAATGGGGAGAGGGGTTCAGTTTTTGCAAACCAAGAGTTAGCATTATTTTTTTCTTTGTTTTATAGTGAAAATTTGCTAAGTTCTGTCTAAACCGGATAAAAACTGTAGTTGTGTATAAAAATTAAGTGGTTTAATGGGGAGAGGGATTGGTTTTTAGATCTGGTCAGACACCTACTTCGTGAAAAAATACATATAAGCACCAACTTTCATGGTAATCAGTCAAACGATCGCGACTGTAGCTTTTTATAAAGACCATTGACAAAAGTTAATGGGATTGAAGGAGGGAAAGGGGTTGAGCTTTGGCAAACCAAATGTTGACAGGATTTTTCGCTTTGTTTTAAAGTATACATGGGAAAAGTTCAATAAAAATCAGTTAAGAAATGTAGATTTCTTTAAAATTAAGAGGCGTAAAGGGAGACATGGGGTGGTTTTTTTATTTATTTATTTTTGGTCTGAAACCTTCTCCATGAATAATTACATGTATATGCCAACTTTAATGAAGACCAGTTAAATGGTGTTGGCTGTAGCTTTGTATAAAGAACATTGGTTAAAATTTAGGGGGTGGATAGGGGGAGAGGGTTTCATTTTTTTTCAAGCCATAAGTTGACAGTATTTTTCTCATTATTTTTAACTATACATGTCCAAAGTTTCATCGAAATCGGATAAAAAATGTGGGTTTGTATAAAAATTAAGGGGTGTAAAGGGGAGAGGGGTGGTTTATTTATTTATTTATTAGTCAGATTCTCCATGAAAAATTACATGTATATGCCAACTTTGATGATAATCGGTCAAATGATGTTGAGTGTAGCTTTTTATGAAGAACATTGACAATAATTAAAGGGGTGGAAGGAGGGATGGGGTTAAGCTTTGGGAGACCATATGTTGACAGGATTTTTCTCTTTGTTTTAAAGTATACATGCGCAAAGTTCAATAAAAATCAGATAAGAAATATAGTTTTCTATAAAATTAAGGGGTGTAAAGGGGAGAGGGGTGGTTTTTTATTTTTTGGTCAAAAACCTTCTCCATGGAAAACTACATGTAATTGCCAACTTTAATGGAGATCAGTTAAATGGTGTCGACTGTAGCTTGGAATAAAGAAAATTGGAAAAAAATTAATGGGGTGGTTAGGGAGAGAGGGATTCAGTTTTTTTTAAACCAAAAGTCGACAGTATTTTTCTCTTTATTTTTGGCCATATATATCCAAAGTTTCATCGAGATCGAATAAAAAATGTGGATTTGTATAAAAATTAAAGGGTGGAAGGGGGTTGAAGGAGTGGTTTCTCAATGAAATTCATATGGGATCACTTTGGAGGTATACCCTATCCACTAAAAAAAAAATTCATTTAAATCGGTTCAAAATTGTCGAAGATATCGCTGAACATGCATTAAAAAAAAAAAAAAAAAAGAGAGAGAGAGAGCTACAGACGAATTGAGAACCTCCTTCTTTTTCTGAAGTCGGTTAATAATATGGTGCCACAGTTTGTAGCTCCCTGAAACAGATGGAAAGTAAAGAATATTTTTTTTTCATATCTTGCTTATTTCAGAATACTTAACATACAATTCTGAATACATGATATTCAACTGTACAGGAACCGAATATATTTTAATTATGTGCTCTAGTGTCAGATGAAGTAACATAATAATACAATCTTCAGCTCCCAGCGGCAGATGAGTTGGCATAATGAGACACATCAATGTTTGATAGTGTGAAAATTTGGGCTAAATCGATTCAGCAGTTTTGAGGTAATGCTAGATTAAATGTATCTTTATGTCTTAAGACATACATTAAACTTTTAACGTTGACCCCAAACTTTAAAATTCTGAAAATCCATTCCAAATCTGTATTTTCTGCACGATGCTAGAATGAACAGACACATTCCACATACATTTTTATGTATGTGGTATGTATTAATGTGGTTAACGTTTCGATTTTCAAGCAACAACATTAACAGATGTAATTACATTTAAATATAAGCTGGACTAAAATGAAAACTGACATTCCAGGCAGTTCTATCATTACTGTGGTGCCAAAATCTGATGATGAATTCTTATAGAACTCGATGAAACAGATCGAAAATAATGAATATTTTTTTTATATATCTCTCTTAGCTTTTATTTTTAGTTCCTTGTACTCTTGGTGACCTTTCTTCTGGTCCAGCCTTATTTCAACCTAACAACAACCACTAGGAAGAAAATAAAACACCTATAGTGCCTTTCCACTGTGTAGATATATTGGTTTTGGCGATTTTTTTTCTGGTCCAGGCCATATCTCACCCTAACATCCTCACTTTCAACATACAGTATCTTGAGAACTAAGCAGAATATATATATTATTTATTTTCAATTTGTCTCGTCAAGTTACATACGAATTCATCATCAAATTTTGCTGTGATGAAATTTTTCATTTGGTCCAGGCTGCATTTCAACCTAACCACATCAAATTTGAGATACAATATCTCGAGAAATAAGCAAGATATCAAAATATTTTGAATTTCAATTTTTCTCGTCAAGTTACATAAAAATCCATCATCACGTTGCGGCACCACGGTTATTGTAGAATCCCTACATTTCATGTCGGAGTACGTTGCTCCTAAATCACTGTTTAGTTTAGTACCGGAAATCAATGAAGCTTGGTATGCATAAATCTTTTTGGATGAATAATAACAGTGTACGGCTAAATCAACTTCAACCCACTCTTTTCTTGGCAGGGTGCGGGTGAATCTAGGTTTGCTTTAATTCTGGAAATGTATAGCGCAAATTGTATGAAACTTGGTACACGTATCTCATTGCGTGAATAAAAATGGCGTATGGGTAAATCAACGCCAACTAGACTGGGCAACACCGGGAACAAAATTGTAGAAAAGTTGTGTGTCTATATAAAATTTATTTCATAATGCATTATTTTAATGTACACTACTGAGGCTAAAGAAGCCAAAACTGTGAAATTTTGAGTTTTTGTCGGTTTATCCATCTGCACATCACACAAAAACTTATGGACAGATTCTAACAAAACTGTACATAGTGATAGCTCAAGTCACTGATTGGGATGCGGATTAGTAATGTACTTCCTAATGACAAAGAGGCAAAAATGTAAATTTGGAAATTTTTGTTTATCTATCTGCACATCATGCAAAAACTGATTTTAACAGAACTGCATGGGGTGAGAGTTTATATCATAGATTAATGCTTATGATACTTATTATTCAGATTGGTAACATACTTCATAGTATGAGGAAGCCAATACTATAAATTTTTGCCTGTCACTGTACGTATCGTGCGAAAACAAAAGAATGGATTTCAAAAGAACTTAACATAGTGGTAGCATATTAAATTGGTCAAGATGTAAGATACTTTTTATTATGGAAAATTACAATGTTTCTGATTATACAGTGGCAAAAACAATTTTTTTCCTTCACCTGTGCACAGATCAAGCATAAATAATGAGCGGATTTCAACTAAACTACATAAATTGATACCTTATGCCGTGGATATATTTTTTTCTATATGGGTAAGCTTTCTAAGAAAACTTAAACAATCCCCACTTAACACATTGATAACTTAATAAGTTTCTATGGTAATGAGGATAAAATCTGAGCAACAAAGAAATCTGTAGCACTTGTTTTGGTGTTTGTTTAGATATGTATAGTTCTTATATTTATGGAAATAGTTCACTGACTTGTCAGTAGATGATCGCCTTGGTTTTTTTTAAAAATAAATTTAATTTAATTTAATTTAATTGCAATGGAGCACAGGCTCCGGTGGCAATTTCCCTACACAGCTATCTTCCCCCTATCCTGCACCCACCTACATTTGCCCTCTACAAATTTTTTCTTTAAATTCCTTCAAAGTTTTCGGTAAATTATTCATCGTTTCTCTTGGTAACTCATTCCAATCCCTGACACCCTTACCTAAAAAAGAGAATCTTCCTACACCCTTGTGCCTGAAATCGAGTGCCATGGTCATCTTTTCCCTTCCATGCACTACTTTTCATGCCTACTGCAATATCTTTCCATGCCTCATCACCAGTATATGGTAAATGGTGACAGCTGTACAAAAAGATTGTCTCTGTAATTTTATTAGGAATTTTAAATGATTGTTTATACACATAAATATAAAGCAATTAGTCCTTACACATACCAGGCTCAACCACCTCAAGTATTGCTTACAGAGAAGCTTTGTAAACAATGCTACAGTTTGTGTGAGAGCAGGCCCGCCGCTAGCTGTTTGAATGCCTGCGTGCAATTCCGATTATGCCGCCCCTCGTCTAACTACGGCCAGTGGTTGATCTAGGAGAGATCACTGCCCCTTGGAACATTATTTGCCGCCCCCATTGTTGCCATCCCGAGTGTCGCCGGTCGCCTGAAGCAGCAGTTGAGCTAAAAAAAAAGGTCGCCAGCTACACAATATGCTGCAAATTTCGTCGCGGCGACAATGGAGTGGCAACTATTGCGGGCAGACAACTGTCAATCACTCGATTTGCCGCCCCCCTCGACGTGCCGCCCGCATGCAGTGCACGCCTTGCACGCCCGCTTACGGTGGCCCTGCATGAGAGCCTCCCACAATCGTAAAATCTTGCAAATTTGTAGAAGTTTCAAGGAATAATAGAAACAAATGATGTGCATGGATGTGTTTAAAACATTTTACAATCAAAATTAAGTGGATATGCAAAAAAAAGGGATGAAAAAATGGGTTTGCTCCTTTTTCCTAAGCAGTTAATATTTCTTTTGTAGTTTATTAGGGAAACAGCAAAAAAAAAAAAAAGGAATATTCTGGCCTATGCCTTTCTTCAAGCAATTTGAACCATATTACTGGCATCTTGTGAGCACACAAAGACCACAAGGCTGTTTTCTTGAAGAAAGACATAGTCAAGAAATATTATGTTTTTGTGTATGTGGAATGTTTTTGCCCTCATCGCTTCAACTTTAGAGAGTGGTGCATATTTCTTCCTTTCCATATAAATATCTCCTCATGGAATTTCTTCCTGCTCCAGTGTTGCTGAGATTTAATAGTTTATCAATGACTTAACAGCACAAATCTGAACTTCATGTGGATGAAGTTGCAGGTGCATGTAGTAAATATCCAAAATTTCAAGTAAAAATACTTCAGCTGCTACTAAAATAATCTGTGTTATTGCTGACTAATGATTCTCGAGCATTTGAAGTAACTGTGTTCTGTTTTGTTTCAGATTTTTGAATGACTGTTCAAAACATGAAGAATATAGATTTTTTCATTGGGCAGGCGTTGACTTATTCGTTTACTTCAGCCATAACTTTATAACAATTCCACCTGTTGGCTGGATCAATGCTGGTCATTTGCATGGTGTTAAGGTTCTCGGTAAGATCATCAGATTTGTTTCCTGAACTGCAAAGAAAATCTAGTACTTGATTATAATAAAGGAAAGAACTAATACTGACACATCATTTGAAATTCTTGGCAAAGGCAAATGATTAAAAAAAGTCATAAAGGTGTATTTTCTACTGATAAAAATATTCGTTGCAAACTGAGAATTGCATGTGGGTGTGCCTGATTTATTGGAAAACACCTTGTTTGTGCTTATGGCCATAATTGTCAAAAATAGCTACTGCAACACGCTGAATTAAATTTGGTCGCCACTCAGAGTAACTGAGAAATATCTTCCTCTGACTAATAAACAAATGCAAGGATAATGTAACAAGAAGTTTTCTTAAACAATTTACTGCTATTTATTCACTTGTTTTCCCAAAGAAAAATTCTAATTCACCACTGTCTACAATAGCAAATGACTGTACCATTACATCATTCCGAAATTATGTTGACTACAGAATTCCTTCAAAGATTTTATCTCATTTTTACACAGACAGTCACTAACAAATAAATTTTAAATATTCACAGCATCTAAATTTTGTATTTATTTATCTGTCCCCTTAAAAGTTCACCATTTCTTTTCTTTCAGGAATTATATGAATTTCAAAATTACTTTTCAAATTTCAAAGTCTGAAAATTAAGATGACCCATTATGGGCTGCTGTTGTATGTACAGTGTCCATCTACCAACATGTCGCCTATGCCATTCACACCTCTGACTACATGCCCACCTTCACTACCCCACTGCTGAAACACACAAGGCTTCTGTGACCAATCTCTCACCTCTATAGGATCCCATGAAATTGTGATGTTTTACTGTAAAATCATGATGTGTCACTGTTGTGTGACTGTCAGTCTTTCCCAAATTTGTACATCACACAGCCACAATTATTCTAAGATTTTCTTGCTGTTACAAATATTCTCTAATAATAATTGATAATTGTGCAAAATTCAACTTTTAATTTCTCTATTCTTTTTCATTTAAAAGCTTATTTTAAATGCATTGCCTTTTCAAAACTTATTTTTTAATATTATGTATAATATTTTTATACTCACTATAGCCCTTTGCAAGGTTCTAACTATGTATGTATAGGTAAATTACTACCTCTCCTGTGATAGAGAACTATGCTGGGCTACATGAAGTGGAGGAGGAGGGTGTTCTGAGCAAAGTTACATACCTTTTTATTTGTCACAGTTAAAACAGGGTACAGAATACACAACAGCCTCTTGATACTTATTACTGCCATCTAATTAGGGAGCGTCCATCAACCACGTAGCTCCATTTTGGCCTGCTGTGAACCCCCTCTCCATCCCCATTTAGCCCGAAGTGACTTGTCTCTACCCTAGCCACGTAGTCTATGGATGCATCATGAGTTGATTTTTTGCATATTTATGAATAAATTCAATTGGAAACTAAATCATCTGTCTGCCAGACAATACAGCTCAACTTCTGTATCATAGGAACTGAAGCAAGCGATCAGAAAAAGGATATCCCATCTCTGTACTTCATTGATACTAGTATATAGTATAGTATAATTATTATACTTGCAATCCCATAGAATTTAGGAGTACTGTAAATGAGGCTGTAAGTGAGTTTTATATGCTTTCTCTCTTGAATATGCATATTTTCCTCTCATAATTTTACCTGTGAATCTCAACCTAGAATAAATCTTACATATGACTTAACGTAAATGCTGATCCCATGTTGCTTTGGACTATTACACTCGTATAATTCAGGAAATCAACCTTATCAATAATTCTATAGCTTACTTTGTATTTGTGCACAATGCACATAACTTTGATAGTTTTACAATTTTGTTTAAGCTGTGATTTATTCAAGCTTACCAAAATAACATCAAGGTAATTAACAAAATTGTTTACTTCCTTATGCATAACTGCATAACCAACCAACAAGAACAAATTTTTGTCCATATCATCTACATCATTTATAAAAATTTGGAAAAGAAGTGATCCTATTGCTTTCATTGCAGCGAGACAACTAGTGTGATTTCATAATATTTATTTTTATTTTTTGTATAATCAATTTCTTTTCATCTAAGGATTTTCATAATGTCTGCAAAAGACAGTTAATATTTTTTTCTTTTTACTGAGTGTGGTGGGGAAGTGGTATTGCTTTATCCTCACATTTGTAAGGAATCCCCATCTGGCCACCTACATTTCAGTTTTCAGTCATTTCCTGAAATCATTCTAGGCAAATGCCAGGATGGTGCCTTCAGAAGCCCATAACTGAATTCCTTCCTGATCCTTGCCCCCAGTCCTTTCCCACCTGTAATGACCTTAACATCAACAAGGTGTAAAGCCATTACAGAAAATGATATATATTTTAGGTCCCTTTGTCACTTTTCTTCGGGAATTGCTTTTTGAGCCTTTTTTCATGTCACTTGTAGTATAGTGGATTGTTCCCTCTATGGTTATGGCAGATATTGCTGTTAGTAAGTTCCTTGATTACACATGTAAAACAGTGTGTTATGTTAAAGTAATATGCACTCTTCAAGTACAAAGCTTTCTCAAATTTGCAAACAATTTTTCTTGGTATTCTTTACTATTGACTGTATTGTTGCAATTACATCTAAACAAGCTCTTATTCTTGTAGCTGTTGAAATATCTTTGAATAAATATTATTTGTTTAGACCATCATCATCATCATCCTCAACAGTTTCCAGCCTCTGGCCAAGTCTGCTTCATGCACAAGCCTCTCCATTTCCTTCTTTCTTCCCACCACCTCTCTGTCACCACCTTGTTCCAGCCCTCTCCTCTCTTCTGTACACACTCCTCCACTCCTTTCAGCCACCCATCTCTTGGTCTTCCTCTGGGTTGTTTACCATGCATCTTAATTTCATGGCTTTTTCTCCATTCTCTTTACATGTCCATACCATCTCAGCCTGGTCCTCTCTACCCTTTCTTGTAGGGGTTCTTCTTTTATAGTGCATCTAATCACTTCATTGATTATTCTGTCCATTTTAGTAACTCCAATTCTATCTCTTAAATATTTCATTTTGCTAGCTTGTACTCTGCTGATGTCCCACTTCTTCATTGTCCATGTTTCAGCAGCATAAGTCAAGATAGGCACATAGTATGTGTGATAGATTACTCTCTTGCTTCTCTGTGGCACTTCCTTATTCCATATCAGGCTTCTAATGCTCCTTAGAATTGCCTTTGCTTGTCTTCCTCTTTCACCTATCTTGCCATCATTTGTTCCACATTCCTCTAATACACTCCCCAAGTACTTGAGCCTGCTTACCTTCTTTTGTTGTTCACCTGCCATCACAATTCCCTGGGTTAACCTATTCTTCTTTCTGGTTGTTGCCATGTACTCACAGTTCTTTACATTAAATTTCAGGCCATCTTCCTTTACACTGTGTGTCCATGCATCCAACTGCCACTGCACTTTCTCTTCATCACCTCCACAGATCATCAGATTGTCCGCAAAAGCCATCACCTGCATGTTTTCCTCTTCCATCCTCACTGCCACCTTCTGCTTTATAACATCCATGATTACAATAAAGAGTAGTGGTGAGGGGGCATTTCCTTGTTTTAGTCCATTCCTTCGTTTCAGCCAATCTGTTCTTCCTTCACCTATTATCACATAGATCACACTTCCTTGGTACAGTTCTGTCACTCCCCTGAAGTTTTCTTTGGGAACTCCTCTCTTCTCCAAGGCCTTACTCATGTGTACACAATCATATGCTTTCTCAATATTGAGAAATAACAACAGTAGTTCCTTTCCATACTCAAAATATTTTTCCTGCAGCTGTCTCATAGCAAATATCAGATCTACTGTCAACCTCCCTGATCTGAAGCCATACTGCTCTTCCCTTAGTCCTGTCACCCTGTCTTGTATCCTTTTTTCAATGATCTTCTCATACACTTTGGCACAGTGGCACATCAGTGTAATATCTCTATAGTTTCTAAACTCCTTCCTGCTGCATTTTTTGAATATAGGTATAATTATTCTGTTTTTCCAGTCTTCAGAAGTTGCGCCCTGATTCCATACCTTTCTCATCATACGGTATAGCCACTGCTTTCCTACTACTCCTGCTGCCCCTATCATTTGCACGGTCACTTCATAATTGCCTGGTGCCTTTCCAACCTTCATCTTACCCAGAGTTGTTTCCACTTCTTCCCAAGTTAAATCCTTCTCTTTCTCTCCTACATGGCTGTTATTTTCCTGCTTCTCCTGAACAAATGTACCATCCTGTGACCAACCTGGGTTCAGTAAGGTTTCAAAATGCTCATTCCTAATCCTTTATAGTCTTTCTGAGCTGTTTATTTCCTTTCCATCCTTATCCATCATGTTGACATTTTCTATCCACTCCTTCCTCTTCCTTTTTACCATTCCATATAGTACTTTCTTATTTCTTTTGTTATTTTCTTCCATCATGTTGGTCCATTTCTCCAGCCACTTCCTCCTTTCCTCCGTTACTATTTTTTGGCCTCCTTCTTTTTCTTCACATAGTCATCCCTTGTCTCCTGTGGCCTCTGTTTGGACCATTCCCTAAAGACCCTATTCTTGAGTTCCACTGCTTGTTTTATTCTATCATTCCACCATGCTGTTTCTTTCCACCTTTTGGTGTTACCAGTCTTTCCACACACTGTTTCTGCTGCTTGAACTAACGTTGTTTTAAAATATTCCCACTCCTCTTCCACTGTCCCCATTTCCACTGTGGGTATCTTACTCCTTACTATTCTCTGGTATTCCTCTTCATTACTCTTCTCTTTCAATTTCCATACCCTTAATCTCCTATCCTGTCTTCCTGATTTTCTCCTCTCTGTTGCAATCCTTAGCTCCATTACCAATAGCCGGTGATCACTATCCAGTGCCTCTGATGGTATTACCTTCATATCTGCCACACTCTTCTTCAGTTCACCATTAAATATAAAGTAGTCCACAACTGACTTCCTTTGCCAATCACTACTGTACCATGTTACCTTGTGGCTCTCTTGCTTTTTGTACCAGGAATTTCCTATTTTCAATCCATTTTGTTTGCAGAGATCCAGCAGCCTTTCCCCTTCTATATTTCCACCACTCCATCCTGTCCCTATTACTTCCTTATACCCCTGCCTTTCTGTGGCTACATGAGCATTCAGTTCTCCCACAATTATAATATTTTGCTCATTTAACTGTCTCTGCAGCTCCTGTTCAAACTCCTCCTGCTCTTGGATTGAACAGCCTACTTGTGGGGCGTATATTTGAAGTACATCCAGGATTCTTTCTTTGACCTCACTATTAAGCTTCATCATTCTGTCACTAATCTCTTCCACTTCCTCTTTCAGCCCCTCTCTCACAACTACCCCTATTCCATTTCTTCTCCCTTTCTCATTTCCGTTCCAATACAGTTGGAAACCATTTCTCAGTTTTCTCCAACCATTTCCTTTCCACTTTGTCTCACCCAACCCCAAAATATCCAACTTCTTTATCTCCATCATGTCCACAGTTTCCTCCACTTTCCCAGTTAATGTCTGTATATTCAAGGATCCAAATCTTAAACCGTTCCCATCGCCTTGTCTTCCGTCTTTCTGAGGCTTTTTTGTTTGTTTTGCAAGCAGGCTCCATCCACTACCAGCTTGCTAGGCCTCTCGTAGCTTCACCAGAGCCTCATTGGTCACCATTTTTCAGGTTTCCCGTAGGGCCTTCACAGCTACTGTATCGGCCCCAGGGCACACTACTTCCCCACTGTACCTCACCCCTACAGGCAATCCCCTACTTTATGCTGTTACCCATCTCCCACCATGTGGAAGAGGGTTTGGACTTTGGGAGATATTTGTTTAGACCATAAAGGTTTTAATTAAAAGTAAGACAGTTTGAAATAACAAAAGCAAATCAAAGACAGTAGACTGGGTGATTTTATCCCTGTCAACAGTTTGGTAAACATAATTTATTCAGTTAATATTAAGCACGTTGAGGTCCTCTACTAGTATTATTGCATGATTCTGATATCTTTGGGCCACATCAGTTACATCAGTGCCTCAGTGACCATTCTGTCTGCATCTTCTGGATAGAAGAAGAAACTTGTCACAAACTATTTCTTAATAAGTTGATTCTTGGGGTCTTCTTCCAGGGAAGAAGACCCCAGAATGAGGGTCGAAACATCGGCTACGATGAACATGACGCGGCGCCACCCCGACAGCCAAGAATCAACTGAATCTGGCCGTGGAAGCCTACGATTATATTTCTTAATAACTTTGAGTGAAATCAGCATGCTTTTGCAACCCAAACTAACATTTATTTCACCACAAAGGAGAATTTAATTTACATGGCCATAAATTCATCACGTCCAGGGGATTCTAATTTGACCCTTTGAAAAACTTTCATGCTATTGTTAATAATTTCTGAGTTGTGTGCCAATTGCAATAATTCGGTATGCTTTCTTAGTGTGCACATGTATAACAGTTCCTAGCTGTGCAAACATTTCTGCAGTTAACTAGGAGAAGTTTTAAATGATGGGATCATTTTGAGCTATGCTTTGCACTCAGTGAACTATTTATTTGGCCACTTACGATTGTATTTATTGTACCAGGTCTTCCTCTACTGCATAAAAAACTGCCTATTGCACTCCACCTATACTCTGTCACCTGTAAAGTTAATTTCTGTGTGTAATATGATTCTGACCCTATGTTAAGGAAGGAGTAATCTGCAGGCAAGAGCACCACAAAAGTACCACAGCCTCTGTTTCAGTCTCTCCACTCAACTCTCATTCCAAGGTCCCCAGTCTCTTCTTTTGATAATGCTGCTGATTATTAATTCTGCCTAAATCTAGCACCCATTGGTTGCAAAGTTTACCCTTCTAGTGAGCGACCAGAAGTAAGAGAGGATAACCTCAGATTCCTGGCAGTAGAAATCAATAAGCCTTGATCTATAGAAGACTGCACTTAGACTGCTCCATGGCGTACTGAATGGCCTCTTTCATATCTTGAACCAAACCACCTGTAATATGCACTGAGTGGATGTTGGATTTCTTTCCCGAATAATATACCAATACCTTAAGTGAATCCATAACCCCCTAATATCTAAGCTCCCAACTGCTGGAATTCCTGTCTAAGGATCCTGAGACCTGCTGAGCTGGGATACCACCAACTGACCATTTATGTCTGTGCAACTGTGTGAGCTCCCTTCAGTAAAATGTTGAAAAACCTTGGATTCCTGACCTCTAAGCATTAGAAACTGACACTCAAAAAAGTTTCAAGATCCAAATTCAAGTTGCCAGTCACTCATAGGTGATATGTTACATGTCATTCCTCTCTGCCTGGGAAGCAGATGCAATAGTTGTTAAGGAAGAAACTTTGAGTGACCTTCCTACCTTACGTTTCTCCCTATCATTTCTCCTGCATCCTCTTACACCAGCTTCCAGCTATGTTACTTTTGTCAGAAAACCTGCAAGCTGACAACTCTGCCACCTCCCTGTGTCTTTACACATCATCTATAAGCCCTAGACATTTCTGGCACTTACTCGATGGAGAAATCTTGAATATGAAAACTTTTAAACTACTAACTTTGCCATGCCTATTGCAGAAAAAGCTCCAGACATCGAAGGTCACAAGCATTGAAGAATAAGGTAAATAGCTACCATACAAAATGGGAAAAGTCACAAGTGAAAGCAAGAAATTGTGGTTTTACAGCATCAAGTACCTAGTTCAGTTAAGTTATTTCGGGTCCAGTGGTCAGTAGGATCAAAAACTGAAAAACAGGTGATCAGATGCTAATATACAGTAATTAAGTAATTTGACAGCAACTGTCATGTGCACTCACAAAATATTCAAGGATTAAATACAAGATAATTTACACAGCGGTTAACGCTCTGCCCTCGCATTCGGGAGGACGTAGGTTCGAATCCCCATCCGGGCATCCAGATTTGGGTTTTCCATGGTTTTCCCAAATCACTCCAGGCGAATGCCAGGATGCTTCCTTCAAAAAGGCCATGGCCAAATTCCTTCCCGTTCCTTGTCCCCAGTACCATCCTGCCTCTAATGACCTTAGCCGTTGACAAGGTGTAAAGCCATAAGAAAAAGTAAAAAAAATTACACTGTATTGGAGAAATGTTATACAAAATGCATCTATTGTTCATGATGGCTATTCAGCTATAACTGATCTGTGCACTGACTACACATAGGAAGAGATTAAATAAAATATTTGAGGCATGTCAAAAAACTAAGAAGAGTATGCACAGCTGATGCCATATTAATGATATCACCTTCAGTTAGTTACTGACCATAGAGCGCAACAACAGTGTGAATTGTGCTATTGTGTAAATGTTCCTCACTTTGCTGTATTGGTTGACGTTAAATTCGAAAGTGCTGTTGTTGATGAGCCTTTATACATGCAGATAGTTTGTATATCAGAAATTTACAGGCGAGTAGTTGAAGTTCTTGGTGAGAAGGTTATGAATCAGGTTCATATCAGTTATTTAATGGAGTGTATGATGCTGGTGATTGCTGACTAATGTGAATGCAAAAATTCTGGGAAGCAGGAGATTAACAATTTCTGAATTGCATGAACAGATTTCAATAGTGTCTCAATATCTGTTGCACAAAATGGTTACAGAGCAACTTCATTACAAAAAGCTTTGTGCCATATGGATGTCAAAACCATCAGAGCTAACTACATTGTGAATCACATGATGGCTGCCTTAATGTTTCTTGATTGTTATCAGCAAAAAGGCGATGAGTTTCTCGATTACATTATCACTGATGATGAAATATATATTTCTCATATCACACATGAAAGCAACTATTACTTTTTACAGTGGTGGCATAGAGGTTCCCCAAAACAGAAAAAAATTAAACAGATGCTATCAGCTGCAGAAATTATGGTCACTCATTTTTTTGGTACTGTAGTGGAATCCTATTCATGGAATTTATGCAACAGATAATGACCATAAATTCAGTATTGCACAGTGAATCTCTAAAGGAGAGATGGAGTGGGCTAATAACAGGTGAAGTTGCACAACAGTATACTGCTACACATTGCTGTATGTACTCCTGCATTATTTGAACAGCTTGGATGGGAAACTCTTGAACATTCACCTTTCAGTTCTGATCTATATGTCAGTGATTATCAATTGTTTGTCCATCAGAAGAGATTTTTAAGCAGTTGAGATTCTAGAAAATGATGAACAAGCAAAAATAATTGATTAGTAATGACTGAACAGGTTGGTGGTCAGATTCTTTGATGCAGGAATACCAAAGTAGGTGTTATGATATGATAGATACCTCAATAAAATTGTTGACTATGTAGAAAACTATTGCAATGTTTGTGGTAATGTTTGGCAAGAAAATATATTTTTTTAAATTCTTTCTAATTTTTTTTTACACCCAGATAGTTCTAAGTTTGTGAGTGCAACTGATATTATTTGTCACCAATTAACAATCTTTAATTGATGAGGCCTCTTATAAAGTCATGAGATGTGATCATCATGAATACCAAAGGAGGTGAAGTTTAGTTACAACTTAAGTGCGTAAGTATCAGATTGATTCTGCTTGCTGGGAGGAACCTACACTAATGGGGATGCTTAATTGTTGTCATCTGTATGTGATTCTTGTAACTTATATTACCTATGATAGGTGTATTTTTGTTTGTGAAATGTGTAGTTCGAGGAAGAAATTGTGGACCATCCAAGCATTTGCCTACCGCTTAAAAATTGTAATTAGGATGGCCGGTATGTAGTGGACCAAGACTCAAAACTGGTCCCATTGTACCTCCTCAGACCAATGTGCTGGCATCTTAATGCGTGCGGCCACACTGGTGTGTGCACCTATAAGAACTGTTTTGCAGACACAGTGAAATTAATTTATCGTGAATCACTACCTGCACCATCACCTTCTTATTTGAAGGCCATTATAAAATCCTTGCAGCAGCAGTTGTTGTCTAGTCACCACAGATCGCTCTGTGGAATTAGTACATGTTATATAACATTGTGTGGAGGAGGAATAATTGGGCAACTGTGGAAGAAGAGAGAGAGTGGTTAGACAGGAAGCGCTGGTGAGGCTTTTGTTCCCAGCAGACCCGGCCAGTGGCTGGAAGCTGTCCTAGATGATGATGGTATAACATTTTGTTTGAAGAGACAGATATATTTGTGCCCCAGTCTTTTTGGCCCTATTTAATAGGTTATGTCAAAAAACAGCATCTTTTATTTGAATTGTGTCTTTTAATTTATTTGCACTTTAGTTCTGATGTTTATTATTCTATCATTTATTGTTATCTTACTTTGTAGGCACTGTCATAACAGAATGGACTGATGGTGAAAAAATGTGGTCAGAAATATTGCAAAGTGATAAGATTTTGCAATTATTTGCTAAATCACTTTCTGACATATGCCATTTCTATCACTTTGATGGTTACTTGCTTAATGTTGAAAATAAAATTGATCCTGCACTGATGCCAAATTTCATAAAATTTGTTAATTTATTGTACCAGTCATTGCATGAAGCTGTTGAAACTGCTGAACTTATATGGTATGATAGTGTAACACACAATGGTGAGCTCAAATGGCAGAATGAATTGAATAAATGTAACAGGTAAGTTTTGCAGGAAAATGTAAATCATCTGAAGTAAGTAAGAAACCGCACATTTTTATAAGTAATATAAGCTGCAGGTAGTGTGACATTTCTTTTCCGCTTGTGGTCTACCATTCCTGTATTCAGTAAGACAGTCAAATGGTTTCTTCCTTTGCAATAGACCATTTAATTAAATTGGGATATGGTTTCATTATTCACCTATATTTACATTTAACAAATTTGTATTTTAAAGACTTTCATTGCAACTTCCCTTCTCAACTATTTTCAACTTCTATAAATTTTTATTTTAAATTCGTCTACTATTTGAGGTAAATTGTTCAGCATTTCTCTTTGTAATTTATTCTGGTCCCTGGTCCCCTTGCATATATATAAGTAACAAAGAAAGGAAAGAAATGCCGCGAGGCAATATTAAATGGAACGGACAGATAAAATACACCCAACACTCACAAAAGTTGAAGGGAGGAGGACAGCAGCAACACATCCCATACAGCCTAGCCATTCGAGGCAATTGCATCTGCTCTGATCATGAGTCCTTTACTCTGTAAACCAACAACCTGACCCAGGCACTCATAAACCACAATTATCCTCCAGAACTAGTTCACAAACATCTATCAAGAGTCAGGAACTGTCCCCCACACCGACACAAACAACCTAACCCAGTTTTTCCTTGGTATGGAATTGCTGAACCATATTCTTTGTTTGGGCTATGACTTTCTTAGATCCTTTCCTGAAATGCGCCACATTCTTCCCACTATCCTTCGCACCACATCCCGAGTAACCTTCAGCAGACTGCCTAATCTAAAAAACATCCTTGTACATAAATATCAACCCTCTGATGCTCCTAAACCACCATTTGGATCCTTCCCTTGTAAGAGACCCCGTTGCAAAACTTGCGGTCAGCATCCACCTACCACTACCTATAGCAATCCTACTACTAGTGAAAACTACCCCATAATAGGTCATGCCGCTTGTACAACCTTCCATCTCATATACCAGCTCACCTGCCTCCACTGTCCAAGTTCCTATATTAGCCCGACCTCAAACTCATTATCCATCAAAATAAATGGTCACAGACAAAGAGTTTAGCCCAAAAACTTGGACCTCCCTGTGGCTCACCATGCCAGTACTCACAACACCCGAGACCTTAATAACTGCTTCACAGTCGGAGCCGTTAGAGTACTTACAGACACTACCTCCCAATCTGAACTCCTCAGGTTGGAATTGGCATATCAACACATCCTGCAGACTAGACATCCCCCAGACCTTAATGTTCGTTAATATCTTCCATCCTCGCCCTATGCACCCATCACTAGCCTGCACAATAGATTCATATATTTTTCAAAACATTTCAATTATATTTTTATTTTTTTATTTATATTTTGTATTACTATTATTTTTCAACCATTTTAATCTTTCTTATGGTTTATACTCACGGTTATATTATCGTTGCTCCCCCCACCACCTCCGATGGCCTGTTGCATTCTATGAGTGGCTGAATTGATTGCAAGTCTTGCGCGAGCTCAGCCACTTGTATCTGTTAACTTTGAAAAGGTTTTACCCGAAATATTGTATTTTATTTGTTTTTGTGTTGCTGCTGCCCTCCTCCCTTAAACTTTGGTGAGTATGGGGTGTATTTCAACTGTTCCTTATATATATGTATATACTATTCCCTTCTGCCTGAAATGAAGTGTGCTAGTTAGTGGTTGTATACAAGTACTTCCTATTCTTATACCAATATCCATCCAAACACTATTACCAACATATAACATATGAACTCTCAGGACTCTCTTCACCCACTTCATTACTTATTTTTATTGGTAGAAAATATTTTATCTATCACATTGATGCTACCATTGTTCACTGTTTTTTGTGGGGAATTAATAATAAAGAAATTCTGTTGGGTAATGCTGCTTTTCAGAGGTGCACCATAAAGTTGAGTTTGGTAGAACATTAATAAACATAAATTTCTGTAGATCTCTGGCATTCATGGAATGAGTTGTTTCTAATGGCAGAAATCTGGTAGATATGGAAACAGGAAAATTGAAGGTAATACTACTTTTTGTGGCAACATGTCAGGATGGGGTGTTTCTTGGAATAAAATTGATTGAATACTAAAACTTCAGAGGTGTGATTGGGAATGTCATCACAAATGATGATCTAAAACAGATGTGTACTGGCAGGGCGGATCCAGGGGGGAGGCTAGGGGGCTCAAGCCCCCCCCCCCCCAACGTATCTAGGGCCACCCCTGATATTGTAGTTTTGAGACCTTTTTTTTTTTTTAGCTTTACAGATTTAAATACTACCTTTTTCCCGACTCAAGCCCCCCCCCCCAAACCAAAATCCACTGAACGCAAGCCCTCTGAACCAAAATTCACTCAAGCCAAGCCCCCCCCCAAACCAAAGTCCGCTCAAGCCCCCCCCAAAACAAAATCCTGGATCCGCCCCTGTGTACTGGAGAAAGGACAGAGATCTGTTGACACATGGGTGAAGTGATTTAAACAAATGATTAAAGGAAACATTTGATAAATTTGGTTTGAGTACATTGGTAGAGTCAAGGAGAAGCTGAGATGGATAGTTGAAGGTGGCGACATTAGCAATGAATTTTATGGTTTTTAAAAAAAGAAAAAACTGCTAATACAAATAGTATTACTTCAGTTGTATTAAATTTGTTAGTTGATTGAATTTTCTCCTTTTGGAAATATAGTAAAGTTTTGTTTAATAAAAGAATTTTAATGTATTTGTATGTTTTTGTTTAAACCAGAGGTCATCAATCACTTAACACCTACCACCAGCTTTTACTCTATGTTAACTGTAAAATTTTCATTTCACATACCGATACTCAGTACCTCAGCTTGTTGTGACTGTAAAATAATTCTGAACATTAAATAAAAACTTAAAAATATGCATTTATGAGGGTGGCCCATAAACTAATGCACCATATCTTTTTTCTCAGCCCCCAACAATGGTATAAATGTGAAACTTTAGATTTGAATTCTTTGAAGCTTTTAGAGTACATGCACAAAGTTTCTGTTTCTTCCGACAGATAGGGTACTTGTAGCAATGGTTCAACATGGTAAACAGCATGTCATCATTGAATTTCTTACTGGGGAGCAAGAAACGGTTGGAAACATTCACAAAAGTTTATGTGCAGGTTATGGAGCATTAGCAGTTAACAGAAGTATGGATAGTCACTGGACACAGTGGGTGAGGCTATCTGAAAGTGGTTCTGCAGAGCTCCAAGATTTGCAGTGACCAGGAAGGCCACCCACGGTTGTTTCAACTGACAAGATGCAACGTGCTGATGTGCTCATTCTTGAGGACTGGTGTATAACGAGTCTGCAGTTGGTGCGAGAGCTGCCAATCAGCATAGGAAGTGTGGGCATAATCGTCAGTGCTCTTGATTACTCAAAAAAGAGTACATGATGGGTTCCGCACCATCTTACGGAAGAACACACACTCTCACAAAAAAAGGTTCTTCTGAGTTGCTGAAACATTTTGAAGCTGAGGGGGAAACCTTCTTGTTTCAGGTTGTGATAGGTGATGAAACCTGGGTTCACCATTTTGAGCCTGAAACAAAATGGCAGACGATGGAATTGTGCCATCCTGTCTCTCCACAAAAGAAAAAAATTCAAAGTAACTTCTTCCGCTGATAAGGTCATGATCATTTGAGTTTTGAGACTGTGATGGTGTCATACTCATTGATGTGATGCCGAGAGGCACCACCATTGATTCTGATGTGTATATGTGAACACACTAACCAAACTCTGGAAGTGCTTCCAGCGACTTGGATACCATAGCAACTCAGGTGATTGATTGTTCAACATGATAACACACACACACACTCACACAAGTTTGAGCATTGGAACACATCACCAAACAAAGTTGGACAGTGTTGTTACCTCATACACTGCCTAGCCCTGACCTAGTTCCCTCAGACTTTCACTTGTTTGGTTCATTGAAGAATGTCATTCATGGGAGATATTTTGAGGCTGACGAAGAGGTGATTCACACAGTGAAAAATGGCTTTGTAAGCAAAACAAGGAGTGGTACCGCCAGAGAATACAAGCTCTTGTGTCTTGTTGGAGGCAGGCCATAGAACGGGTAGGAGATCAGGGAGTGTAGAAGGAACATCATTCTTTCTTGTGTACAAGTTTCATTGTGTTCGATAAATAATTGTTGAAGAAAAAAATGTGGTGCATTAGTTTCAGGGCCACCCTTGTACATACTGCTAGTGTAGCTCAGTGTGCTTACTTAATCAGTGTTGTACAACATAACTGCATTTTAGTCCTGGTCCTCGTGTATCACCCATCCTGATTGCAATTTTTAAGTGGTTGCCTGCAGTCATTTAAGTGAATGCTGGGATGGTTCCCAAACACCATCTCATAAACTACACATTTCACAAACAAAAATGCACATATCATACAGAACACAAAAAGTGAAAAGCTACATGTTTCACAGACAGCAACACAAAAATTCCTCCTATAGGTTAAGCACACTGGGTCTAACATACGTGGCTTGAATTTGAGCAGCACATAATTCTTTCAACCCCCCCCCTCCCCCTTTTCCCTCTCATGATTCAAATGAGCCAACTCAGCAAAAAAAAAAAAAAACACCTGGGTCCAGTGGCACTTGGTCAAGAGAAAAAAAATGCGTATACTTAGCATGCATTGAAAATGGATAGTTTAAATTTACTTAGTATTTTTGTTGCATTTAATTATTTTATTCAATCAGATATAATATTGTGGCATTCAATTTTATTTTGATTTTTGCTCTTGTTATTTTTCTCAGTGCAAAATGGAGATTATACTTAAAAGTTTCTCTATAAAAATGTTCAATCACCACCCAGTGTGTACCAAAAATGTTTGGTACTTCTTCTTTCAAATAAGCTATGCATGAATAATAATGACCTGCAATAGGATATTACACCATTTTTTGAAATTTGGCTTAATTTAATCCTTTGGTAATAATAAACCACCAGAATATTTATTTCAATTTTCTGAAATCATTAAGTGCCATAAATGGCATTTAAATCTTGTGTTTTAAACTTCTGTGTGAAAATGCTAGCCGCCATGCTGTTTTGGTTTGTGATGTCAGTATATAGTCGGCAACAACTGTCAACTGTAAAATAACTTCGAGAGTGGAGACTGGAGTGACTATAAAAATGAACTAATCTAAGTATTTTGTAATTTAAAATGCACCAAAATAGCAGCAGCAAGTTTCCCATCAACAACTAACTTCGTACCATTTAGAAGTTATTATTCTTCCGTATCTGAGTTACTGCCATAAGCCTCTTTTGCCTTGACCCCGAGTGTCTTTTTTTTCTTGCATTTTCTATGTTGCTCTTCTGAAACACCTAAGAGAATAGCACAATATTATTCAGTTCGAAGTGTGTTTGTGTGTGTGTTTGGGGGGGGGGGGGGGCAATCAGTATTCATTAAAAGATTAAGTAGCTAACAAGCAATACTAATTAACAGGAAGCATTTGTGTAGTAATTAATCAGATATATATATATGTGAAAGAATCAACAAAGATTTTTTTTTGTTGAGCTATCATTTGATCTAAAAATTTGGGAAGTTAAAATTAATTGATATACTAAGGGAGAATGCTTCTCTGCGTAGCACATATCGACTTTTGTTGGGCATGCATGGCAGAGATTTTAACTTATTAAAACTACATTACAAACTTTGCACATTTATTTATTTTTCTTCGGCTTAGTATTCTTATTAGTTTAAACTTCAAAATGTTGTAAGTGATTGCTATAATTCCATAATTTTCTTTATTTACCCATTTTACATTATAGTTTTCTCTTGTATGTTTAAAAATGGAACCACATTCTTCGGATTTTTCAATAATATTTGTATGAACAATAGGCGACATTGACATCATCATCACTTAATGAAAAGCCTGGTTCGAAGCCACAGCAGGGATGTTTATTAGAACGATGCTCACCATGGCTAGAGACAGGCTGAAGATATTGTATCGCCTCACAGTATTGTCAGTGTGTGTTATTAGATAACCTTAGGGAATTATTCTTAAAGGCAACTCAAACTTATGATACTCAAACATAATCAGTGTGAGGAGGGACTTAGTATTTACTATAAGAGGAATATATACTATGTAGGAATCCATTAAGGCGGACACCGTTTCATGGCAGACGAAAAATATTAAATCTTTTAAACGAAATAATTTTTATGTTTTGTATTTGAGATAAAGGTTAATGGCTTATACAATTAATCATTTTGTTCTAAGCCATAGACACGTGCTTTGCCTCACAACTCTAACCACAGAATATTTCCTTGGTCAACAACCCACATTATTAGTGTACACTATACTCTTGCCTTTGGCTGCGTAATTTCATCATTCTTCTGTCATACCCATATGAACTTTAGTGTGTGACACTGCCTGTATTAAAAAAATAAATTGTAGAAGCATAGTTTTAAAAGTCAGTCTTGACATTGTAAAGAGCGAATATTGGACATGAAGTAAAACAAATTTTGCTACAAAGAATCTGAAAAATGGATTTCTTACTAATAGCTGGTTGTTTATGTTTTGATGACTTCTTGTTTAGACTGTATGAGCTTGGTGTAGTGATTTTTCACTTTGTCTTCTGAAAAAATTTTCTATTGTTATCACTGTTGCATTTATTTTTTCCAAATTAGGTTATTTTTTGACATATGTGATGGTATTTTCCTGAATTACACTTGGGATGAACAAAATCTTGACGTTTCTGTTAAAAATGCTGGAGTAAGAGGATACGATGTTTTTGTTGGTGTGGATGTGTTTGGACGTAACTGTTTCGGTGGTGGAGGTTATCAGACTAATCAGGTTAGTGTTATGTTTCAGTATAATTTTTTTAGGTTTTTAGAATCATGATCAAATACCAAAACTTTCTATTTCATTTATTGCTTTGGGGTGGAAGCCATACAGGTAGCCAAGGAAATGAGCATTTGCCTCCAGATTTCTTTTTAGTTTTTTGCATATTAGATTCTCTTCATTAAAGTATTTACATGTTTATGTATTTACATGTTTTTGGTCCCACTATGCCATTCCACTTTCTTGTAAAGGTTAGATATGGGTTACAATTAGGTCAAGACTTAGCCTAGTTTTTGTTTAGAGGCTGCTGGTGAGATGGGGAAAAAAGGGTGATAAAAGGCATGCTGAAAGCTGTTGCATCATAGGAAATATGATAAAGAGTAAAGTAGTAATTGAGACTGATGAAAAAATAAAAGAAGGAAGGAGGGGGCAGCAAGAGAATTAAAGAGAAATGAAGGAAAATTCATAAAGCCAGCTGCAGAGAGTGTTACAAGTGAACTGTAGGAGAATAATAAACAATGTAATGGTTTGGTAACTTTTACACAAGTGATAATCAGAGCACAAATAGGCCAAATATGTTTGATATCTTCCTAACAAAAACCTGATGATCATGGAGTCTCAAAGAACTGAAGAAATAAATATTCACAAAGCAGTCCTAATGTATATATGATACAAAAACCATTGGACAGAATTGATGGTGGTTATAGGTACAGTTATAAAGGGGAATATATTTCAGAAGTGAAGAGATGTTTTGAGGGGAGATTAATTATGTGTATGAAGAGCACAAGTACAGTGGAGTCGAAGTGGGAATGGTTCAAGTGATATTGAAAATGGGGGAAGAAATGCTTATTCCTGAAACAGAAAATAAAGTGCTGTACCTACATGCTGTAATAGGGAGCTAATGTGATAAAAAGAGGTCACTGAGAAGAGAACACAACAGAATTAAGAGTCTGCAAAACACTTTAAACAACTAAGAAAGTTATTTATAACAGCAACAAAGGAAGCTAGAGATGGGTTTATGAGAATATTTGCCACAAGTGAATAATGCAGCCAGAAATTTTTATGGCTATGTTATAAATGGTAGGGAAAGTTTCAAACAATTTTAGATAAGCATGGAGGAGAAGTTACCGGGAATTTGTAAGAGTCAGAGATATTAAGTAACTTTTTTAATGAGACCATTGTTCATGGATGGGAGGGTGTATATAAGAGGAGTAGTTTTCCTGCATAAATAAAAACGAGCAGATTAAAAAATGTACTACTGTTCCGGCGGATATTGTGTAGGAACTAAAAAGGCATGAAGGAACTGATGTATATTATTGCTTTTTCACCCTTATGAATTTGCACCCAATTGGTGTTGAGGTCATTAGAGTTAGGAAAAGACTGGGACAAGGAATGGATAGAAATTTGGCCATGGCCTTTTGAAGAAATCAACATAGCATTCACCTCAAGTGATTTTGAGAAGATAGTGTCGATACAGATGTATTAAAAATCGGTGGAAACAATATTATATTTTATTTTTGTAATGTTATTTAGATTGAATCTGGAGACTTGCTGCTTATCAGAGGACTGCAAAATTGTTTTGGAACTGTAGCTATTGATTCTTCTAATGAATGATTGTGCTTATTATTTGCAATCAAAAGTTAGAGTGTTTGCCGATGACATATTCTTATATAACATCAAAACAGGAGAGAACTTTTAACAGCTATAGGGTGACCTGGGCAGGATGTTTAGCTTAGTAGGTCAATTGGAAAGAAGATAAATGCTGAGAAGAGTCAGATAAAAAATAAAGGTGATCTGTATAGTGGGAAAGGTAATACTTGTTTGAAGCTCTGAAGTGTAAATATTCTGGTATAACATTTGATAGTAAACTCAACTGGGCAGGACACATTTGGCAGGTGGTAGGAAAATGTTTCAAATTCCTTCATTTACAAGGGGTGATCAAATGAAAAGGTACGAAATGACACAGTGAGTACAAATGTAGACTTTATTCAAAATATACACCATAGGCCTGAGCACAACGATCCCACTGATGAACAAGCCGCAGGATTCCTTCTTCCCAGAATTGCTATGGCCATGACGAGACCCAGTCCTTCACAGCGTCCTTTAGTACGTCGTCCGAGTTGATGTGCTTCCCTTTCAGGTGTTTCTTCAGTGGACCAAACACATGGAAATCGCAGGGCGACATGTCCGGACTGTAGGGCGGATGGTCCAACGTCTCCCACTTGAACTCGGCCAGTTCCATGTGTGTGACTCTGCAGACGTGTGGACGCGCGTTACTATGGAGCAGAACCACACCCTCCGTGAGCAGCCCCGGTCTTTTGTTCTTGATGGACCTGCGTAGGCGTCGGAGTGTCTCACAGTACATATCCCCCGCCTGTACACCATCCTGTCCTCATACGGACTACCGCATCATTTGGACGCCACTTTTGATAAGAGCCTCTGCTCTCTACTGCACATGCGAGCACCCGCGCATGCTCCGATCTCAGTCAGAGACTCCAATCGCATCCCGAGATGTCTTGCTTCGTTCTCCCATGGCGGAATGTGCAAATATTTAACTGTTACGTGTTTACGTCGTTTCGTACCTTTTCATTTGATCACCCCTTGTATTAGAGAGACTGATGAGATGTACCATAGAACTGAAGGAATTGGGTTACAAAACCTTGAATATGGTGGTGTAGTATTGGACCTGCCATTTGGTTATTAAATACAGAAGTTATAGTGTGTGTAGAGGAGGGTGGATAGCTTAGTTTGTGGAAATTATTGCAGAGCAGAATTAATTACTGATATGATAAAGGCGTTAAGTTGGGAGTCATTGGAAGATGGGTGGAGGGTGAAGAGAGTGCTGGGAGTGTACAGGGCATATATTGGTGACGAGGCTAGAAGAATTAGGTGTAGTTCATGGACAGAAAAAGAATACTGTGACCATAAGCTGCCACTTGATTTGAGACTTAAGCAAGTGAAAACGTTTTGTTGCTCAGGGAGTCAGATTTTCAATAGAAATTACCTAAACAATTTACCAAAAACACTGACAGGATTTAAAATTAAAGTTTGTGAAGGGAAAATCTAGGTGGGTGACAAAATTGCACTAAAAGAATTTTTTATTATGATCTAGAAATAGGAAGAATTAAATATCTTGCTACTGGTAAGATTTGGTACCTTTTTGTCATCCGCTATTGATCTTAATTTTTAGGTTTTATCAAAAGATTCTGCAGTAGTATTTTCTATGCCCACAATTTCTCATGTCCAGCAGAGAACACTTACTGTAATTTATGTGTATGCTTATGATCTCCAATCTTTGTTTGATGCAGTGACACAGTTTTCACTCATTTATCATAATGACATTTAGAAGCATACACAATATGTCACAAGCTACACATATCCTTTTCCGTGTTACAGTTTCAAAGTTATTTCCTTCATTTTTAGTATAACTGTGTTACAATTAAGAGGTATCTCAGGTCACTTAAAAATGGGCCATATTAGCATAATTAAATCAATAACTGGTTCAGATTCCACAATAAACTATAGTTCCAGCTATGGCAGAGATGGCATTATTAATTGTTATTAATAGCGAATCATTTAATCTTTATCATAGGCTATTAATCATTAGTATTAATTAATTGTGATGGGGTATATATCCCAATCACATACACAGCTACTTCTGCATTACGTTAATTGTAATTTTGAATTCTTCAATTATTTGAGATGACTTGTTCAGCTTATTCTGTGATACCTGAGTACAGTCTCTTGTCTGTCTCCTTACCAACAAATGAAAATGTTCCCTTATGCAAAAATCAAGTGTTAATTTCTGATAAACTCTTCCTTTCCACACTCTACTGTCAATTCTTCCATCCAGGTATATTCCTTATACAATCCCTTTCCCAATCCCCTTTCTCTTAAAATCCCCCGTTTTCATAATATTAGTCACAAATTGTATTCCACAATAATTTTGAAAAACTGTTGCCTGGTCTTTGACCAAATATATTTATTTATTTTTCCTCAGTTTTTATCTTACAAATTTAAATTCACTAAAACATGTGCATAAGAGTAACATAAATACTTAGTAGAAATTTATTTTTACAGCCCATAAAGTATCATATAAAAATTATAATTAATTCTACTCTAATGTGGAATAACAGTACATCAGATTAATGTTTATTGTTTCAGGCATTCGAAGTAATTAAAGAATACAATTTGTCAGTAGCATTATTTGCTCAGGCCTGGACATACGAGTGCTTCAAAGATTTAGACTCATTTGTATACCGTGAATATGCTTTTTGGCAAAAATTATGGCCATATCTATTTATTCATGGGCCATCAGAACTTCCTTTCTCTACCTCATTTTGTCAAGGAACTGGAAAAAAATATTTTTTCAATGGTAAGGTAAGTTGATACCTATTTTCTTTTATTTCCTAATATAAACTAAGCTTTACTTTCACTTGTAATATTAACTTGTATGTACAGGTTGTTTCAGAGTATCCATGGTATAACATGAGTAAGCAGCAATACCAACCCTCTGTAACTTCTTGCTTGGCTCATGGATGTACCATTTCAGCAGAACAACATGCCAAATTAAAACAGGAAATAACAATCAACGATAAGGGTTGCATGTTTCATTACTCAGAAGATGCCTTTGAAGGAGGAGGATGCCTTATTATAAAGCATCTGCCATTAAGGAGGTACAAATAATATTTAATATGGGAATATTCTTTTCTGGAAAACTGTAGTTAACTGAACTCAAGAAGGAACATTACATGACATTTTTTATGGTTCAGAATAAGTGGCCGAAGACTAAGACTTGTACTCAAGAGACTTTTTCAGCTGGTAAGGAGCAGCATTTATTATTTATACAGTCATTCCAGGGCAATCACTTATTCTGGCGACTGGTGAGTTTTATTCTTTTATCATTAGTTAGTCAAAATCTACAAATTAAATTATGTTAGATGTGTTCACTCCATTCTTATGTGGGAACCATTTCAAAGATAAGAAACAGTGCATATTATCAGTTGAAAAACTGATAATAATACTAATTAACTGTCATAGATTAGATACTTAGTACCGGTACCCCAAATCTACACATAACTTCCAGTGTTAATTATAAAAACATATTTTTTTAGTAATAACTACAAATTGAACAGTTATAAAATATTGATCAAATGAGATTTTGCATTTTTTTTAAAACTTTCTTGAGCTGCTTTCAGCCTAATAATCTTCTCTCAGTTCTCTTCCTTATACATCTTGGTATATCAAAACCTCACCCCCCTTTTCTTTATTTCATTTAAAAAATAAGGTAGGATATGGAAAGTTCATTCATATTTATTTTTTATTCACAAAGAACAATGATACAATTTTAATATGGTTTAGAATATATAAGGCTATATTGTGAATCCCACATAATTTAAAACTAGTATGTGGCTTTAAGTTGTTACTAGCTTGATTCTTATATTATGAATACTTACAGTAACTTAAAATCTGTGGGACAATCTATACATGATTGTGTTTAAACAATAATCGATAGAGTATATGAGGATTATAAAATTACAAGTGATATGATCATTATAAAGATTAGTTCCATATGCATGGATACTGTTAAAATTACTGGTAATAAAGCACATATTGAGACCTACATAGATACATATTGTTTATACCAAGTGATGAAAGTTTATTAGTTTACTTAAAAAGTCATAGTTATCTAAAAATCATGTGGATATATACTTCTTCATGGTATATTTTGGTTTATTGATAACATCTGCAGGTAATTTAATATAAATTCATGGGCCAAGGCAGCTTATTAGAGTGTTCCGGCAAGGGATTTATTTTTTTGTGATTGGTCACTAGCATTGAAGACTTTTATATTGGCATGTATGTACATGACTGGTGTGTGAATAAATAGCTGACAGACATTGAGCAACTTGCTTTGTTTGTACAGCTCACAGGTGGAAAAATGACTTTTAATACATCACTTTCAGAATGCAATTTTGGCATCTGTTGATCTGAACCAAGTGTGAATCAAGTATCCCTCCCCAGCTGTTTATACCATATTGGAAGTATATTAGGACTAAGGTGAAATAAACAGTTCTTAATGCTTTGACTGGGAGAATGTTTCTTATCTTATAAAATACGTAAATAAGCTTTTTTAGTTCAGCAACTAAGTTTGACGCATGATGATTCCATCTCAAATTTGTCTTTTTGTATTTCTAGATACATAATGTTTTTTTTGCTTTCTGTAATTTGATTCAGTTACATTTTGTATGATTATTGCATGTGGGTTTGTGGAGTATCAGAGTTTGATGGTCTGGTGGTTGTGTTGTTACAGTGTGTGAAAAGCAACAAATTTGGTATTGTTTTCACTTATAGTTAGAAGATTTTGATTTAACCATTGCTAAACGGTGTTTAGGGCTTCCTGAGCTGCATTTAAACTGTCTTCCCAAGTGTTAACTGTAACATTACAACTGTTTCATCAGCATATGAAGTGATTTTTGCAATAAGATTTAGTTCACAGCGGTAATTTATGTAAGCTTTTTTTTTTATTGTATTTACGTCTCTCAACAGCGAGGTCTTTAGAGACGGGAAAGGATGGGGGGCAAGGATGGGGGCAAGGAATGGGAAGGAATTCGGCCATGGCCTTTTGAAGGAAGCATCCCGGCATTTGCCTGGAGTGATTTGGGAAACCATGGAAAACCCAAATCTGGATGCCCGGACGGGGATTCGAACCGCCGTCCTCCCTAATGCGAGGCGAGAACGCTATCCGTTACACCGCCACGCTCGGTATTATGTAAGCAAGGTACAAAATTGCTCCTAGTACTGTTCCTTGTGGAAAACCTACTTTGACTTCTGTAAATTTATTTATGGTGTCCCCAATTCATACCATTTGTGTTCTGTTACATAAACAACTATTAAAGAATTTCAGAGCAGTTCCTCGTATACCAATCTTCTCGAGTTTCATGAGTAGTATAGTATGGTCAACAGTGTCAAATGCTTTTTTAAATCTACAAATACGGATATTATCCTTTTGGAATTATCAATCATCTTGCATAAGTGATTTGTCAACGTGTGTTCATCCTGAGTACTTACATTTGGTCTGAAACTGAACTGATTTTCTGATACTGAATTCTTCCAAGTAGTTCATTAATCTACTTTTAACACATCTTTCTAGCAATTTTGAAAGATGAGTTTTTAGGGAAATTTACTTGTAGTTGCATAATTCTTTTCTATCGCCTTGCTTATGCACTGGTATAATGGTAGCTATTTTAAATGGATCTGGAAACTATCCTTCTGTTAAAGATAGGTTAAATATATGCTTTAGTGGTAGCAGTATAATTTTATTTACATTCAGTTTTGCTACTTATATTATCATACCCACTTGCAGAGTCATTCTTCAGTGTGATTATTTGGCTTGCTATTTCTACTTCTGATAGAGGAGGGAAGAAGACAGACTGTATCTGGGAATTTGAGATGTTGTTGTACTTGACTCTGTTTGTGGCAGTTATACTTTTAATTTTTTCATCAGGTTCTAGTCCTCTGTTAGGGAAGTATTCCATAAATCTGTTTGTTATAGTGATGGGTTCTGATTGATGTGAGTCATTAATGTAATTTTTTTTTAATAGATAATTTCTTATTTTTCTGTCTACCTGTTATTTCATTGATGTTTTTGCATAAAATTTTTGTATTGCTAGAATTTGTCATAATTGTTATGGTGTAATATTTTTCTTTTGTGATTCTGATAAGACTGTTTATCCAGTTTCTGTATAGTTTATCTCTCTTTGTAAGGCTTTCTAAGTCTACTGTGGAATGGTTTGTGGACTTTCTCTTTACCAGTGTTTGGTGTGATTTGTCTCTAATTCTAATAAAAGTTATCAGACCTGCAGTAATCCATGCAGATTTTTTTTTTTTTTAATTTAACCTAGTCTGCTTTGTACAAGAGGTGTGGTCTATGAGATGATGTATCAGTATGTGGATGAAAGAGTATGCTGCTTTATGAGCATCTTGTATTAGAACAGATTCCCATTTCTCTTTTGTCAAGGAATTAACCTTAGAATGAATGCTTTGTTCTTGTTTTCTTTTTTGGCATTTGTTGGACTGGTTTTGCATACAAAAAATAGGACTGTGGTCAGTGATACCTGCATGCATAACAGCTGAAGCAAATTCTTTGAGATTTTACGTAAATGTGATCAATATAGATTTCTGAGTTGGAGGTTATTCTTGTAGCTGTGTTTATATTTGAGATGAACCCTTTTCCACTAAATGTATTTATGTAATTGTTATTCATTGTGTGATTGTAAGTATTAATATTTGTGTCTCCTATCGAGTGTAGTATGTCTATTTTTAGGTATTATATGATGAGTATTTCTCAGTTCTTCGATGAATATATTGGTGTTTGTAGAAGGTGATTGTTATATGCCTAGGGTTGTGTAAGTCTCTTTGCAGTATGCTAGATTGATGTTTAATGCTTTCACTGTATTAATTTTTACTATTTTAACATCTTCTATGGATTTTGAGTACATGTATATTTTTAAGCTGTCATGGGTGGAGTTTTTTTTTTTTTTGTAGGTATGAAGAATTTGTGGTAGTCTGGTAGAGTGTAGGGTATATCTGCAAGAAGCTGTGTTTCTGATTATACTATAACTTCTGGTTTATGTTCAAGCTGGTCAATCAAGACAGAGAAACTTCCAAAATTTATGATGATACCATGTATGTTGATGTGCATAACATGTATTCCTTCATAGTACTTAAACTAATCATTCAAACGGCTAACAATATTTGTGATAATACTGTGACAAAAACTACAGTTTAACTCAGTCTTAGAGTCTTCAAGTTTGTTATTCATTTTTATGCAAAACTGTCCCAAAAACTAAAATTAGCGGCCCCTTCACATACCCTGTTTGCATTCATCTTCTGGTAGATCTGCTGCGGACTTGATATACAGGATGGCACTATTTTCATCTTTCCTGAGAAAGATATTCCTGTTTTTGGTCCAGGTATACTTGTAGTTCATGGTTCTCTTCACATTTCCTGCCAGCCAGTAAGGATTTTGATTCTTCTTTGATTCTTCTTTGTCAGATGCTCATTTACATTTTATGTGGAATTTCCATTTATGCCGATGTTGTGACAAAAGATTTCTCCAGGTCCCCCTTCTTTTCTAGAAACAATTTTTTTGTTTTGCATGAGTAGACTTTCGCTTTTATCAGCGGAAGTTTCTTCTTCCTGTCTTTGTCTGATCTGGTAGTTAGTCTATGACAGAATTCAATGTCTTTTTCAGTGTCTAAGTCTATTCCTAACATTGCAGCAACTTTTCCCATTGTGTCATAGACATTTTCTTCTTCAACATTTGGAATACCCGAGAATATTCTAGGTTTTAGTTTCTGGTATATTGTTCTAAATCATTCAATTGTACCTGCATAGGTTCAAATTGTGTTTTTAGCAGTAAATTTTTTGCTTTGAATTTATTTACATCATTTTTCAGTTCGTCTACACATTTTCTGAAATAATTATTATGTTTGATTAGTTCACCAAATTTTTTTTGGTTGAAATTCAATGGATGCACAGAGCTCTTTTAAAAGATGTTGCATTTTATTCACAGCCCCACAAATGCTACTAGTATCAACTTTCACTTTGTGTAGTTGGAAATTAAACAGTGATTGCTTCGATATGATGGAGTTATGTTTACACATCTTGTAGCACCATAATATTTCTCCAGCATTTGTCCCCATCACCTTGAACCTGGCATTTGACACTTGCACACATTTGAGGTAAAATGTTTCTCCACACTTTCTGTCGCATTGCAGATAACTTTCTTCTTCACTTAGAAGAATTTTACAGGAGCTGCATGCCATCTTTACTATTATTAAATAATCCATCATTTACCACAGATGAAGGCAGGAGGAACAAATGAACATGAAAACAAAAACAAAACATGAACAGACTTGACAGTATTTTAATTTAAAACCTTATGGAGCGTGCGCAAACTACATGGCTCAGTCCAGGGGGGGGGGGGGGGCTGGAAGGCTAAGTTGGGCTACGTGGGGGGAGGTGTGTTCCGAGCCAGGCCACGTAGCTTTCCTTTCGTAACATTTTTCACAGTTAAAATGAGGAACAGAACGCACAACAGCATGTGAATATTTATTTCCCTTAGTTAATTATCTCCATATGTAATTTACGATAGTCTGACAAGAGAAAACAATACAAAATGCCTTCTGGAATCAAAAAGGAAAAAAGCTGTGTGCTACTTGGGGAGGGGGGGGGGGTTCACAGGAGGCCAAATTGGAGCTACGTGGTTTATGCACGCTCCCTTATTCATGTACGTAGCACAAGGCCATTTGGGAATGAGGGATGTTCACGCATCATGGTATGCCACAGTCATAAACTGAAATATTGTAAAGCATGCTCATGTTTTGGTTTTTTAATGTTTGATTGGCCCTCTGGCCTTCATCTATGGCAAGTGATGCTTATTTTCCATATTCTTTCGTATTTTCATTGCCTTACAGAACTTTCATTTCTACCACTATCCAATTTTTTTCTTTTAAAGGAAAAGTGCATCTCAACTATATTTTAGGTTGCTTTTGATTATTTATTCTTATATCTACAGTTTTAATTTAAGTATTTTTTATTGTTTTTACTCTAGTACAGAATTAAGATTACTTGTATCTTTTGTAGTACTGTATTCTGCTTTGGATCATCTCTTCATGTTTTCCATTCCTATGAAGTTTCACTTCTAAAACTGTGAAATCTGTACATGCTTTTGCACTATTTCCTCTATCAAGTTAAGATCATACTTATTGTTCCTTATGCCTGTAGTTTATTTTACAACAATTCATTTATCATCCTTATTTTGTAGCATTCTTTGTTTTCTCCTCCATATTCTGTATCTTCGGTGAAGATGTACCACTTGGTCTACAACATAATGATGTTTGGCTAGTATCTTTGGCTGTGTGTAATTTTGTCTTTTATGTAGTGCTTATTTTCTGTATTATTTTAGTCAGTACTTTAAATTTGTTGATTTAACTTTTTTTAATAATAATAATAATACAATCATGTGAATACTAGGTCACAAGTATAGATAAGCAATTTGTTTTATAGATGTTGCAGAAGATACAGATGCACTTCATATCAACTTTACAAAAGAGGATCTTGTAGTTATATCTGAATGAGCAAGAACGGGATAGAGAAGATAGTATAGTCTGCAATCAGTGCATATTAGTTTATTTTTACTTGGAAAGTAAAGATAAAATCCACATCACTCAACAAAGTTGAAGGGAAGATGGCATCAGTGACAAACACCTTCACACAAAGCACAATTTTTCAGGCTGTGCCCTACTTTAAGAAATTGGAAAAATGTAAATGAGCTCACGCAGGCACCTGTGATCAATATGATCAATATTGTATTTTTTGTGCTTGTGGAGTGATTATTTTCCCCTCTTGTACCCTCCTCTCTTCAACTGTGGGAAGTGATGAGAGATTGTGTATTTCCTTTCCATATTGATATTGCCTCCTACTCCATTGTTGCCCAGTCTTCTTTTGTAGTTAGATTTTTTGTGTACAAGTTTTAATTTTCTTATTATTAGTACATTTAGAACTAGGCCTAAGATTGTTTCTTCTTGAAAATTCTTGCAGTATATCTTTTTAATGTATTTGCTGTGAAGTTAATTATCATATTGGATAATGTAGATGATGCCATAGTTAATAAGATCAATAGTTTTGTTTAAGAGTTGCAAAGTGAGGTAGACTGTTGAAGTTAAGAAAATTGAAAGGGATGGGGAATTAAATGGTGTTTATTTTATTTAATATGGTAAGGAAAGGAAAAACACACCCACCAAAGATGAAGAGCCTCGTTGTGCCATTTCTTCCTAATCAATTGTTGCTGGGTTTGTATGTTACTTGATAGACAGAAATATTACAGGACAAGTGGAGCAAATTTGAATCCTTCAGGTAGAAATCTTGAATGCAAAAATTGCATTAGAAAAATTAAGGTTAGGAAAAAAGTATATCTGGAAGATGACATTAAGGGATAAAGAAAAGAGGAAAAATTGAAGTTTTTTGCTGGTGCCACATCCAGCTGTAGGTTATAGTACTAAGCAATATATCAATGACAGGCCCATTCTGTAGAGACTTTGTAAATGAAGGTCATGAGGTTATAGAGTGAGTAACCTGAACAAGATATGTGCAAATATTTGACTTCCAAGTTTTAATTTTGTTGGAGTCTCTGAGTTCATGACTTGCCCTGCTGGATCACAGCCTTGAAATATGCAAACTGTGAACTGTATGTGATACTTTTGTGCATTGTATCAGTTGGTATAATTGGGAAAGTGCAATATGCTATACATGACTAATATCTCAATAGGATGGTTAATTGTTGGTTAATGGAAAAAGGTAGATAAATTGCGGTAGTCACAATCACACATGATAAAGAGTCCCAGTTGTTCAAATTGTCAAGGTAGTATCTTTTTTATATTAAAATAGGAATTCATATGGAAAGGACAGATGAAATAAACCCAGCACTCACCAAAGTTGAAGGGACGAGGGCAGCAGCAACCAAAAAAAAAAAAAAAAAAATAGAAAATTTTGTGTAAAACCCTTTTTCAAGTTAACAGATCTAAGTGGCTGGGCTTGCGCAAGACTTGCGTTCAACGCAGCCACCCATAGAATGCAATAGACCGTCAGAGGTGGTGGAGGGAGCAATGAAAATATAACCGTGAGTATAAATTATAAGAAAGATTAAAATGGTTGAAAAAATAATAGTAATAAAAAATACAAATAAATAAATAAATAAAAATATAATTGAAAAATATATTATTCAATTGTGCTGGCCAGTGATGGGTGTATAGGGTGAGGATGAAAGATATTAACAGATATTAAGGCCTGGGGGATGTCCAGTCTGTAGGATGTGTTGATATTTCAATTCCTACCTGTGGAGTTCAGATTGGGAGGTAGTGTCTGGAAGTACTCTAATGGCTCTGACTGTGAAGCAGTTATTAAGGTCACGGGTGTTGTGAGTACTTGCATGGTGAGCAACAGGGAGGTCCAGGGTTTGGGAGTAAACTGTTTGTCTGTGACCATTCATTCTGATGGATAATGAGTTTGAGGTCATTCCAATGTAGGAACTTGGACAGTGGAGGCAGGCGAGCTGCTATATGAGATGGGTGGTTGTACAAGCAGCATGACCTATTATGGGGTTGGTTTCACCAGTACTGATTTAGAAAAAGCTTTTGATAATGTTAGATGGGTCAAGATGTTCAAAATTTTAAAGTCTGGTCTAAAGTATCGAGATAGAAGAATACTTTATAAACTATATAAGAATCAAGTGACTGTAATAAAAGTAGAGAATCATGAGAGACAGGCATCAGTTAAATAGTGCGAGAGACAAGGTTGTAGTCTATCCCCATTAACATTCAACTTGTATGTAGAGGAAGCAATAAAGAATGTAAAATAAATATTTCCATGTGGCATAAGTGTTCAGGGAGAAAAAAAATCAGTATGCTACAATTTGCTGATGACATTGTCTTGTTAGCAGAAAGGGCTGAAGATACTGAGAAAGTACTGAATGGCATGAACAAAATACTGGATGAAGATTTTGGCCTGAATATAAATCAAAGCAAGACAAAAGTGATGAAATGTAGCAGAAATGATAATACTAGTAGATTAAATATAAAAATAGGATCAAATGCAATTGGAGAAGTAAGTGAATTCTGTTATTTGGGAATCAAAATTACAACCGATGGCAAAAGCAGGAATGATCTTAAAAGCAGAATAGTACTACCAAAAACAGCCTTCACGAAAAGAGAGAAATCTTTTAGTTTCAGATATTGATCTAGAAATGAGAAAACACTTTTTAAAACTCTGTGTGGAGCACATCACTTTATGGTAGCGAAACATGGACTTTAGGAATACCTGAAAGAAGGAAAATTGAACCATTTGAAATGTGGTACTACAGAAGAATGCTGAAAATTAAGTGGACAGACAAAGTAAGAAACGATTGTGTTTGGAAAAGATGGGCTAGGAAAGAAGTTTGTCGAAGAAGCTTACAGAATGAAGAGACAGGCTAGTAGGTCATATTTTAAGACATGCTGGATTGGTTAGTTTGCTGGTGGAGGGAACGGTCAAAGGTAAGAACTGTGGAGGAAGACAGAGATTAGAATATATGAAGCAGATAATTGGGGACTTGTGTTGTAAGGATATATAGAGATGAAGAGGTTAGCACAAGATAGGAAAGGATGGAGGATTGTATCAAGTTAGTTTAAAGACTGATGACAGCAAAAAACCAAAAGTGTCTTAACATCTTACTCCAAACTGCAAATTTTCCCTCCTTCATGCGTAATGTAACAATAGTTGTGGGAAAATCTTCCTACTTATTCTTAAGACCACGTAGGAATAATATACTTTTTAAAATTTTAAATTGGCTAGGAATACTGGTTTATAATTAAATGTTGACGAAAAAGAAAACCGGTGGTTGAGAGGAAATGCTCAGGCATTACATTTGGAAGAACAAATATTCAAATCTCCATCTGGGTTTTGGTTTTTCATGGTTTCCTGAGATCTCTGCAGGTGAATGGCAGAATGGTTCCTTCAGAATGCCATGTCCAAATTCCTTCTTGTACTTTGTTCCCAGTCCCTCCCTGCCTCTAGTGACGTCAACATTGACAAGGTGTGAAACCTGAAAGAAAGAGATTAAAAAAAAAAAACTAGTTTAGTGTGGACTAAGTTGGTTGTAGCACAGTCTGGATACATACAAATAAAGCAATCTATTCGTACATATGCTGGGCAGCACCAATTAAAAGTTTAATAGCAGAGATGCTGGTTAACATGACTGAAATGTGTCTGTGGGTAATCAACAAACAGAAACCTTTCCATTGAGTTGTAGTTTCAAGGTGAGGCAGAAATAAATGATGTGCTCAAGCATTATGGAAGCATTCCATACGATATAAATTTAGACAAAAGGGGGGGGGGGGAGAGAAGATCGAAGAATCCCTGTCCAGATATTGTTTTTGCATAGTATTCCTAACTCATTTCATGTGAATTATCTTTTCTTCAAAAAGATGATGACCAAATTCATTTGCATCCCTTGCCCCCAGTCCTTTTCCACCTCTCTAATGATGTCGACATGGTGTAAAAGCATAACAAAAAAACATGAAATCGGAAAAAAAAATGTTCCTCTTTATTACTACCCACCTAAATTTTTTTAACTGTTTTATATCTGTGAATTAATAGCACAAATCTGAAATCTCGTGTGACAGAGTCGCAGGCACAGCTAGCATTATCAGTAATTGTTTCTCAGTTGGAAACTACCACCACCCCTCCTGTAAAGGTAAGAGCTGGCATATTATAATAGTTTAACTACAACAGACATCCTCATATCCTCAGTCTTCGATTTTCCTGCCTCTTTTTAAGCTAGTCTCTGATAAAGCCATAATTTTTGTATGTTAATATTTTTTTTTAACTTAGTTGCAATACAGCAGAGTCCCGCTACTCCGAACCCTGGTAATCTGAACGTTCGGTTAATCCAAACAAGGCAGAAAATTAGTCTAAGTTTGAAAAATTCATTAACTTGTTTAGGTAAACAGCCTTTTCCTGAACCATTGGTCCACTCAAAGGAGTTCCCCTTTCTCTTTCCTGTGTAAACTAAAGGAAAAGAGCTTCATCCACTTTATCATCTTGGGACTGTTTCAAAGTCTGCCGAATTTCAAGTTTTTTTTTCCCAAAAACATTGCACAGGACTGTTCAAGCTTCACTCGGTTCTTCTTCCAATCACAAATGGTTTCCTTACCAACACCTAGTTCTGTCGCCAGTTTAGATACATTCTCACCATTGTCTAACCGCTTCAAAGCATCCAGTTTTTCTTTGAGAGTTAACGTTGTATGTTTCCATTTACTCATGGCGACAATATACCACTACACCCATACAATTCACCTGTCAAGCGTGCCAGCAATCGATAGCTAACATTAACTGAGCAGTTTGTGAGCTGGCTTACAGTGCACTGATCTCAAACAGTTCAAATATCTCAACAAAAAAGGGAGGGAGTGACAGTGAGCCATTGTCTCCCCACTTGTTCCCAGTTGTTACCATGGAGTACCTACTTATATGCTTGATATATTTCATTCTAGAAATCGGTAATCTGAACAAGGGCCGGTCCCAACTAGTTTGGATTATCGGGACTCTACTGTATTATTTCCATTTATTGTATCTTATTCCATTTTATTGCTTTTGATTTAGGTCAATTATTCACTTAGTGATCTCTATTCTCATTCCTGTTTTCTAACTTTCATCCACTCATTATTATTGCCTTCATACTTCACAATTACCTGCAGTTATCAGCATTGTTAAACCCTCAACTGAAAGCCAGCCACATAGGTTTGTTTGTGTGGATTAGTTGCACACAGGCACTTTTAATAATCATATAGTCAACAGCCACATTGTACACCTCTAAATTCACATTGCAGAAACAAAATTGACACTTCACACTAAAAACTTACCATACATGATTTACAGACCTGTGGCAAAATTTGCAGCTAGTCTCCCTTGTCGCTCTTTTGGATAGTTTTGATAATGGAAACTGTGTCGAGCTTTTGGTGGAACCAAGTACTATTGTGAATAATGTTTTGTATAACTGAAAACCATGGGTTGGTTGAGCTGGTGCATTTACCATCCCATTGACTGATAACTAATTGAGTCTAAACTTTTTATTTAGGTCTAGTCCTGCCAATCTGATAACCACAAGAAACGTAACTTCAGAACGTATGAAGGAAACCTCTGTTGCTGATGCAGTTGAAAATAAGTCTCCAGTAGCAAGAGAGTTATCAAATTATTTTTATAAGAGGTAAAAGCTTAAAAATAGTTGTAGTAGGTAATATTGGTTGGTTAAAGTCAGCTGTATAATAGTTTTTTCTTGTTTGTTCTGTAAAATGATAATTGTAGTTTTTATTAGAAATGTGAGAGTAAGCTGAAAAGTTCTTGGCCTGACACAGCGAAGATTTCCTTATCAAAGTTTTTATGTGATGTTGCAGTGATGAATGTCAAGTTTAAACTTTATCTGTGAATTAGCTTTCTTTAAATGGCTTTGTAAAGAACATGTTTTGTTTGTGTGTTGTTGAAATGGATAAATCGGAATATCACGCACTCATAAATTCTTTTTTTGGTCAATTTATCACCAATGAAAATTCGTCAGAAGTTCATAAGAGTTTATAAGGAATCTGACTCTTCACTGTCAACAGTGGAAAAAAATAGGTCGAATTTAAATGTGGTTGTATGGCTCTTAAAGATGATTCACATGAAGGATTACAAAAAACTGAAAATTCCGAGATACTGCCCAATGTGATGTTCGAAGACCAGCAACTGATGTTTATGACATAGCTGAAGTCACAGCCACATCACAATGAAGGGTACAAAACATTTTTCAGTAAGACTTTGTGCAAGATTGGTGCTACATTTTTTACATGCTGTTGTATAAAAATGTAAAAACAAATTTCTCAACAATACCTAGACTGTTTTTAAAATGATAGAACCAATTTTTTTTAAACTAATTTTTTTTTTGGATTAAAGTGGTAAATCTATATACTTAATCTGTTGAAAAGCGTAAAACAGTCAGGCAAGTAGTCTGAAAGTATTCTGGAACAACTGTTTGAAAAGTTCTTGAAGTTGTGTGGATTACAAGAAAAGCACTTTTTTAACTAGGTTAATGTACCTGTCCACCAAAGGTGCTTTTGTGATGGAAAACTGAGGAATCTGAAGTATGAATAGTAGGTACATCTATCCTGGTCATCAGATTATCCCCCTCTTAATCATGTTTGCAGATCTAAGGAAATTTGTGGATGGAAAACATTCTGGGTCAACTGCAGCCATAGAAGAGTATTTCTCAAACTTAACAAAAACATCCACATCAAATGAATATTTACTATATAATTTCCTAAGCTCATTCACTCACTCACCTACTCACCTACTTTGATAGTTATTGGCTGCAGAAAGATGACCTAACTCGCCAGCCTTCCCTCTCAAATTAACAGTGACGAGAGACATTATTGCTAGAAGTTCAAGGTTAAGTACACAGCTTAATAGCTAATTAAATGCTATGGAATTGTCATAATACATTAATTAAGTTTGCTTTTAATATCATTTCATAGATTAAAAAAAATATCGATAAACTTTATGACTGAAAAAACATGGAACTGCTTTTCAGTAACCCGTCACTAATGAAAACAACATAAAAAAACTTAAATTACTCATAGTTTCTGCTGTAATCATGAATGACAACTTTCATTCCAGCCTAGGATAAATTTCAATTTAATTAAAACTTTCCCTAATGTTGTTGCCTGACCAAAGTTTATACATTACAGTCTATTTTCTTTTTACATATTTTATTGACCACTTTCATTAATGGTCTTTATTCATTTCACTGAATGTTAGTTATTAGGTTACTTAAAGTGAACAATATACTATGGAATCAAGTATTTTAGCAATTCATTTCTTTGAAGTTGCTAAACTATTTAATAATCTGAAGTCTCTATTAAGTTCTCTGGCCGTTAGTGACACTATGATCAAAGATTACAGTTTAATGTTTTTCTAACCAACACAATAATAATAATAATAAAAATGATGCTTTCAAAGCAATTTCTCACTCCCTTTAAACAGAAATTCTTTAAATTTTGCAGAGTGAGCTTTTAGGGTCAAATACGAGGGGTTGTATTTCAGCAAGTCAGAGTCTACCAACCATGACCTTTGAAACAATTATACGACAGTGTGATCGTCTCTGTCCATGTTTAATATGTCTGTTAATACTTCTGAATTCTTGAAGCTCAAGAGATTTTATTCACCCTAATGGTGAATTACAGGTCAAGTATGTACTTGGACAGATCACGTCAACCTGTCATAAATTTTGACCTTATAAACTGGAATTATTTTAGACCCGTGACAATGTGCAAAAAAAAAAATGGTCAGATGCTTACACTAGTAAATAATTAAAAAGCAACTAATGATCAATTTGCTCCTATAAACATGATAAATACTTTTCCTTTAGTGTTTTGAAAATTTGTTGTTTTCTTGAATGCTGAGCTAAATAGAACTGTTGCTAAATAATCTGCATGACTTCGAGTTGGGATAACATATCTTGACTTGTAGCCTATCAATGAAGGTCAGGAGCATAAAGTCCATGTTGACACAGTGACCAAGTTTTTATTAATTTTGTTACTATTGATTACCATTACTATTAATTGAAAAAATTCTCTTTTGTAATGTTGGGTATATTTGCTTCAACTTTGAAACCCACTCCCTATCCTTGGTTGTCAGTTTTTTAATCCACCCCCAACTGTCACAAATTATAGAAGTGTGCCTTTCACTTACCCTCCACATACCATGTTCCTCCTCTACCATGTTCCTCCTCTGATGAAGGATATATTCCAATAATTACACCGTTTTGCGTGTCGATATTGTCCTACTGTCAACTCTTGCAAATGGTGAATTCCTTCTTGTTCTGAATCTGCTATTCAGCACTTGTTGTTTCATTTGAATTAGTGATGTGCCGGATATCCATATCCATATCGCAGATATCCGAGGGGAAAAAAGATCTGTATCCGTATCCATTACTTTTTTAGCGGATCTTTAACTTATCTTTTGTAAATAATTTCATCAAGCACGTGTATAAATTTTTAAAGATAGTTAACAATGAAATACTATTAACTTCAATTCCAATTACTTTGTATTTGTTAAAATCTCATATCTGGCACATTTATTTTGCAAAAATTAATTATTTAAACATTTATTTTACTAGGTTACCAAAGGTAACTGGTAACTTGTGACTGTAGTAAGTTTTAAGGTATTATTTTAACCAACTTCATGGTAAGATCAGACCTCTAATCTTTGTGATTTGCTAGCTGAAATTGTTATTTAGGTACTGTTAAAGTCTTACTTCAGATAAAACAATCACTTTTACAGAAACTTAAAAAAAATAAATGTTATATTTAAAATTAAGGTCGGTAAATTGTACTTCAAAAAGAGTAACTTGGCAGCTTTGTCAGCCAAAAGTCTATTGCGATGATGATCATAAATAATTCCTGCTGCACTGAAAAACTGCTAACTTGGAACGCTTGTTGCAGGTGATGATAAATACGTGCGACCCATGTGTCATAGACTTCCAAATTTTTTACTGTTATTGCTCACATCTTTTTTAAGAACCAGGTGCAGCTGATGTGCTGTACACTCAAAATTATCTACGTCAGATAAAGTGCAGGCATGCTTCATGTTGGATCCTCCATTTCTTATCATAAAGTGCACATTCTGTTTGGGATTCCCTACTCTTCAAACAAACTTTGAAATATTGCCGAAATCTCCGCTTTTAAAGCGATATTTTTTCCTATAAAATATTTTGTAATGTTAAAGATAACAATGAAACACCTGACCAAAAAGCCTACCAGATGTACGATGTGAAGGAAACTTTCACAAAATCCTTCAACATGTTCTTTATTTTCGGTCGTAAAGTTCGTTGCAAATAAATTACGTAAAATATTTCCTGCCTTTTAGAACATAATTTGCAACAACATTATCCATCAATCGTCGAAACGCAAAATCTTCTACATGTTGAAATGATACTCCAGATAAAGCTATCATTTTTGCAATTAAATAGTTAATTTTTATTTTGCAATGTTCCACATTTTGACTTTTTCTATGTATTCGTTAAAAATGTTTTTCTAAATTCTCTTTTTATCATTTTTAAAGATGTTCCTGCTGAATGTTCTCACCGGCTATCTTCTAAGCAGACTTTTAAGAATAACTAATATTTTTGTGGGTGTTTCGTCTGAAGGTGATTTTTTAACGAAGTTGTACCTTTATGTCAATACATTCATTCACAAAATTTGTATTTAGCAGATTCGTCATTTACTATCGTAAAATATTTCCGTATTACACTACTATTCTTTTTTTGTAGAAATTATTTTTATTTTTATTTAACTTACAACTTCCCAAAAACCACAAGCATATATAATCAACGCTATCCTATGTCATCTTAAAATATAAACATAAACACACACAGTACAAGGTCAAAACACGTCGCGTAAGCTGGATGTTCGTTGATAATAGATCGTCACTGACGACTTTTTCACTGTCGGTCCAAGTTGAGAAAGTTGAGATCCGTATCCGTATTTGCGGATCTAGACACAAGTGATCCGTATCTGTATCCCCGGATATACATTTTTGACGATGCGGCACATCACTAATTTGAATTTGGAGTCTCAGTGTGTACACATCAGTTCCCCTGGTCATTTGTCCCACATTTATAGATGATTATGGTTTTACTAAAATATTTGAAAGTATGTTCCTATTTATTTACAATGAACACCAAAAATAAAGGATGGACATATTTCACAATATTTTGGTTTCAAACCTTATTCACGTACAGAGAAGCCATATGGCTAGAAAACAGGTGTGCATGAATCAAGACTTACAGTGTGTATTTACATATATTTACTATTTCTGAAAAACTGAACTAATGCTGGGAAATAATAATGTTTCATTTCTGCAGTTTGGTAGACATCAATTAAAATCTTTGGTCAATTGTTTTTCCAAGAAATTTTGCTGATTGTAAAATTGGTCATCAGCCTAGAGTATCAGAAAATTACATTTGTATACTTTGCATAAAAATCAAGTAGGAATTAAGTATTGTGTTGGCTTTTTCATTACATTCACTTTGAGTATCTCACTACCATCCATCTATATTTAATTTACTTGCATCACTTAGCCAAAATAATTAAATAATTCAATATAAATGTTAGTATAGTTAGATGGTAGAAGCTTTCTTCTTCTTTGTTAATTGTAATTGAGTAAGTAAATTTTACTGATTACAACAAGAATTAAAATTACAATGTATTACATTTCTTTTCAGATTGTTGGTTTGCAATTTCACCTCTTCAGGCCTGATTCTGCTGTCAGTAGCAGTAAAAGACCCATATAATACAGGAACAAGAGTAAATATTCTTGTATTAGTCCGTGAATCTTCTGGTAGTTACATGTAAGCTTAATTTGTTAACACATACACACGCACAAACACATGGTATTTATACTTACATTTTCAGTGTGTGTGTGTGTTTGTGTGTGTGTGTGTGTGTGTGTGTGTGCTAGCTACAAATTTTCTTGTCAGTGTTATTGCATGTCTTTATGTGAGGGAAGAGTGGGATGAAAGTCAGTGATGTTGATGGTGAAAATGAAGACAAAGAAAGAATTGGAACAAGAGGGCAGACTAGAGTTTGAGTTCAACCATGATTTTGATACCATGACTGTTTTTATCTGTAGGATTCCGAGAAGCTATTGTTTTCAAACTCTTGTCTGCCTGGATCATTTATAAAATGTTACTAAAATCTTGGAAGTACCATAAGGAGTATATATGTGTTATGATTTATGTATACAAATTATTAGCTGTGAATGGAGACTTTCCCGGCTTATTGATGAAATGAATAATAATGTCTGAAGTAATAGACCTGATGAAGTCAAACGAGCAGTTTGTTGAAACATTGTCATTTTACTACACTATCTGGCTGATTTCCTGTGAAGAATTCATTTCAAATGATTAGCTGTTTATTCATCTTTATTATTTATTGTGTAACCAGTGCCAAAGAGTTAATACATGAGGTATGAGGTATCGAATATTGACATGTCACCAGATAAAAAGATATCTCCTAGTGGAAGAGTAATGGGGTTTGAATATTTAGTGACAACAAGGCATTGTGGAGAACTTGCAGTATGTTCTCTCAGAGGAGAACAAATACTTGAATTATTTCATAATGTTTATGGGTTGATGTTTCTGGATAAGGGTTTCTTTCATGTGAGGAGTCTAATGAAGTGGAAGTGATAGTGAACGTTCTAGCCCTGTCTAATTATACATGAAATCGATATAAAGCTCATATGAGCTGGGATTTTTTTCTACATTTTTAGGATGACAATCTTGTAGAGGTAACATTGTTTTAGAAATCAACTTTCACCGTAGATGTTGTATTAAGTTCCAAGTATAAGTTTTATTTTTTAATCACATTTCCTCTTACCTTCCTCTTAACTGCCAGAAACTTTGTATCAGATTTATGGATGTTAGCTCACCAACTTTTAATGTGGATTATGTTTAAAGTAAAGAAGATGTAAGGTATCTATCAAATTTTGTAAGTGCGTGACAAAATTTTATTCTCAGAACCGTGAGTTAGATGGGATAATATTGTATTGTATTTCATTTCTAAAGTCAGTTTCTATGTTTATTTGAGCTGGAAAGCAGGTTCTTATAGTTTTAAAGATAGTATTTTCAATTTCAACATTCTTCAGCATTTGCCTGGAACGACATTTCGAAAGTTCATACCTAAATTATTTATTTTTGGCTAAAATATTAAAGTTAGTATATTTTTCAAAATAACTAAAGTTAAGGTTTGCTAAAAGATCTAGCTATTTGTAAGATTTTAGAGTGATTGAATTATTTTTATGGTCAAGATCAAATTTCATGACGAAACTTTTTCTGATGTGCAATTTGATATCTGATCAGCCTCCCAGGATCTATCCATGTGAATGAGGAAAAGAGCTTGTTCCCACAGTTCGTGAGAGAGCAGTCGCCAGGAATCTTCGAGAAGCGGGGAGCGCGAGGTGATATAGACGAGTACGTTCAGTTGGTCGGCCTCAGTCGGCTAGGAACCGTGCAAGCAATAACATGTAGCTCGGTTGCCCAGGGACTGTGAGCATGACAAGATGTAGTCTCGCGCACTCGCAGATATTTAGTTTTGAGGGACTGTAGGCTCATCACTATGCAACTTCATTTATTCAATTCTATCATAATGTGGAGTTAAAATAGTATTTTTACCAAGTGAGGCCTTGGGATTGTTTGAATTTACTAAACTGTGGCACAACGGGAGTGTGTGACGAACTTTTATCCGCTTTCTTCAACTAGTGATTTAATTCATTGAACTATGGGGTGTGGTCTGGCTCAAACAGTTAATCGAATCTGCAAACATTCCTTTGGTAAATTTGTCTGATTGCCTGTACAGTTTGTGACTTTAAAAAATCTGAAGAATATAGTTATTCAAATGACAATGAACTCTTTAACACCATTGAACTTATACCTTCCCGTAGCTTTTGGTTTAAATAAGCTATGTGGCGACCAGGTCATTATATTTTAGTCAGAACTGTAACATCCTAGGCTACGCACGGTCAGAGCTAAGATTCAAGCTTTATGCTCCACCCCCAGCAAAAGTTTTTCGTCTTACAAAGATTTGATCACAATCTACTAATTTTCAGGGGAATCATTGGTTCAATATATGTTGTTACTGTTTGATATGAATAGATGTGTTGTTTACAAAAATTTTAATGATCATGATGTTGATTACCATAAAGTCATGTTAATTATTCATTGTAGAGTTATACAATTTAAACTGACTAATCCGTTTAGTTTCATTGTAAAGTCATAATAAAAATGGAACAAAAGTTAAATAAAACTAAGCATTCACTTATATGTTCATAAGCTTTAGGTTCATAATGTTACTGGTTAATTGCAAAGTAAATAAATATGTAAAAGTGTATGTTAGGAGGGTCACTGGAAAGATAGAATATGTAAATTTTGACCACATTTGCAGTTGAATACATTAAACATGATAATTCATGAGTCATTGAAATGTTTGACTAAAGAGTAACATATTAAAGGAATCCTAGAAACTTGTAAAATGTTGTGTATTTGGTGAAACTTTATTTTCGGCATGAACCTGTATTATAATTCTTTGAAAATGTTATTTTTGTTACAGAATTGATAAATTAAAATGTTTTTCCATCATGCAGTGTTCTGGACAAAGCTGATGTATACTCACTTTGTCAACTTTTTACTGTCATGCTTTAGCTACAAGTTTTATTTTCAAACTAAATATTTTATTAATTGGTGCTTTTATTTAGAATCCACCCAGTAAATTAAAATTCAGAGGCCTTCTCTCATACAGATGTTTTCAATTATGTATTACTGCTTCATTTCAGTACAAAAGAGTTAATAGATTCTTATACACCATCCCATAATGAAAGTGGAATATACCCACACCCACAACCAGAAGTTTTAAACAAGGAAATTTATGATTTGTTTAACAAGAACTTACCTCAACCACATGAAAATAGTGGATGGAGAATGAAGTAAGTTTATTTTATTTTATTTCTACATGCTACCAGTATTCATTAGATTCCCGTAACTAAAATGACAAAATATCTGCTATAGCTAAATATAGTAGGCAAAACATGGACTTCATGATTTTGATCATTATTTGAAACCATCTCTACATGATGATTCTATGATGATGTTACAAACTTTCAGGGATTATGGAAAAGGGTAAATGCATCAATTTGAGGTAAAGGATCCTGGTCTGGAAATGACCAAGATGAGAGTTGTTAGCTAAAATTGTTCTGATTCCCTGAAATTTGAAAAGGCAGAGGAGGTCCTGTTGTTTAACCAGCACATTCACCTGACCTCACCCCACTTGATTTCTTCTTGTGAGGCGATGTGAAATGTCTTTTGTATGAGACGCCTATGGAAACTCAGTAGGATCTCATGGCAAGAATTCTCGTTGCCTTCTACACTGTTCAAACTACACCGTAGATATTAGAAAAGGTAGAACAGAATTTTGTGTGACAATGCTGTGAAACATCATTCTGAACAACTGTTGTAAATGTAGCAGCTTGTGAATCTTGTGCAAGTAAATTAAATTAATTATTACTGTACCAAAGACTTAGGTTTTTCAGTCTCTCTGAGATCAGGTCACATGCTCCATTGCTAGTCCATCTACAGGAGAAAATTATCTGTGGTTATTTTGGAGAACCTACCGGGAATTCTGTACACCATGATTAGGGTTTGCGAGTTGTGACCCTAGTTTGAGCACTGTCCAAGGCAATGGCCGAACTTGAGTAGATTTTCACTTATAGCTTTCGACTCAGTCGTTTCCGGATCAGGATCCCTTATCTCAAATTGATACGTTTACACTTTTCCATCATCCCTGAAAGTTTGTTACATCACTATGGAATCACCATGTATATTGATAAAAAAAAGATGGCATTCAATCATTAGTCATTACAGGTGTAAAGTCTTTTAATTTTGGTCACAACATTAGCTTTGACTGTTATGTCTGCTATATTTTATCTGCTGATAAGGCTGACCCAAAGTGAAAACTATGGTGTATTGTGATTTCCTCGTACATTAAACTCGCATATAACAATAAATGTTTCAGTGAAAATGATGTACAACAGATGAAGGCAGACAGAAAAAATGAACAAACTTTACAGTGTTCCAGTTAAAATCTTATTCATTCACAGGGATGAGACATACATATACAAGGAAATCAGACGTGTGCATGCTGAAACTCACTGCATGACTTTATGATGAATATTATTGCATACTCACCCGATCACCTTTCCAAATGTCTCACCTCTATACAGGATTAAGATTTTAACTGGATTTTGTTATGTTTGATTGTGTTCCTGTGTTTGTTGTGGCTCTTATACCATTATTTGTGGTTAATGAGTGATTTACTTTCCTTACCCTTTCATATTTATACTGTATTACTGTTAACTGTTCTCCAGTAAGAACCATTAAAGAATTTCTCGACATCACTGTGGTCACATCATATTTTAAGAAAGGGATTTTTCTGAATTTAAACCTTAAAGGGCAAAAATATCAGTATTTCTAAAATGAGTTTTTTGTGTCTCAAGTCATTTATCTCCCTTGATAACAGGGCCGGTGTTAAAGGGGGGGGGGGGAGGTAAGCGGGTCAAAAGTACCCGGGCCCGTCGGCTGATGGGGACCCCGATCACCGATTGTAAGGGCCCTAAGGCCATGTCGGCCGGCCAGTATGTAGAGCTAAAAAAAAAAAACAAAAAAAAACAAAGATCGCACATTATACCCTGGGCCTGATACCTAACCGCGAAATTGATAACTGGGGTATTGTTTTAAATATGTAAATGACTCGGGAATGGAAGGTCCCCAGTTCAAATCCCAGTCTCGGGTGGATTTTTTATTTTTGACGTGAAAACTTCTTTAGACACATTGGGCATTTTTTGTTGGGTAAAATGTTCACATTACCAACATGCTAATGTTAACATTATATCTGTAGCTATAATTATGATATGTTGCACTTGGAGAGCGGTTTGGTTGCTCAGTTGGTTAAGGTGCATGATTGGGGAATAGAAGTTTCCCGGTTCGAATCCTGGTCTCGGCTGGAATTTTATATATATATATATATAACATCTGCAGTTCTTCAGGCAATGAGTATTTCATAGTGGCTTAGGAGTTATCTTACTAGTGTACTAAAACAGATTTCTAGTTGTTCGATAATATTTTTGCTGCAGATTTCAAAATTAAAACTTCTATAAAATTTGTATAAAATTTTAGATTTATGTGTTGAATTTTGAAAATTTGTTTACTAATGCAAAATTACTGTTTATTAGCATATATTATCAAAATTTTGGATAGGAAAATTTACTAAAAGTCTAAATTTTGCTGTTGAAACCTAAACATGCAAATTAACTTCTATTTCATATTTAGAGTTTATTAACATTAACTATTGAAATTTCAAGTTTATTTTTTCTTACTTCAATTACCATAAGCCTATTGTATCATTTTTATAATATAATGAAATGATTGATATTATGAATAACCTAAGTATTTTTTTAAATGAATGATAATGCAAACAATAAAAATAATGTTGAAAGTTCATGTAAATACAAATGCTATGTATTAATAATATAAATGTATTTTAATTAGGTTTTATTTATATTTTGTAGATACAGGTGTGAAAACAAACTAATGATTTTAATTTATAAATTATAAAAGTTTAAATTTGATACTACAGTTAATATGAAAGTAAAAAAACCCGTAATTTAATATTTTTATGTTTCCACTTCAGTCTGCAGTTCCTAGTGACTGCTTTTTTTTTCAAAAAAAAAAATAATAATAATTATTTAAGTTTATTAGAATTAATAGTTAAAGTAGACACATTACTGGCTGAACATGTGTGTGTTTATGAAAGTAAAGGAAAGGCACGTATGTCATACTAGTCAGAAACAACACCAAAAAATTTATCTAATTGCATCAAGTATACTAGGTGTTCTGGCCTCACATTCGGGAGGACGGCGGTTCGAATCCCCGTCCGGGCATCCAAATTTGGGTTTTCCATGGTTTTCCAAATCACTCCAGGCAAATGCCGGGATGCTTCCTTCAAAAGGCCAAGGCCGAATTACTTCCCATTCCTTGCCCCCCTATCCTTTCCCGTCTCTAAAGACTTCGCTGTTAGAGAGACGTTAAGCAGATAAAAAAAAAAAAAGTATACTAGATCATATTATTTGCTAAATTAAGAGGGGCAAATACTATTCAGTATCATTGCAGTCTACTCCAGATATATGACATGTAGACAAAATTACTGTGATTGTGCTCTCTATCCTGACATTTGGACCTGTGTTAAAGTTGGATATGAAATGCCATACTGTTAAACAGCTTACTCAAAGTACTTGTCTTAATCTGTCTCTGATAATGGTAAAATTGAAAAAGCTTTTTGGAAATAAAAATAACAAATCATAAGGAAAGTAAATCAATCTCTCACGATATTTGAAGGCAGGAGGTTCACAATGGACATACATAAAAATTAAAGGAAAACAATGTTACAGAATTTCAGTTTTAAAACTATATTAATACAAAGAGAAATGAGCCATTTGACATTGTGCACTCCTCACAAGAGTTGTTCAACACGTTACAAGTAGTGAACATTGACATACTCAAATGGCTCGTTTCTCTTTGCATGAATAATATTTTTAACCAAAAATATTTTAAAACTAGCTGTTGCCCATAGTCCTTGTTTACATGGACTGTTAATGTATGGATTTAATTGATTAAGTCATGGTTAGCCTGTCAGCAGAAAGGAGAGAAAAATGTATCAGAACTCCTCCAAATAATACCTAGCTGTTTGTACTCTGAAACAGGGCTGTAGCTAAGGGGGGGGGGGGGGAGGGCATTGTGGGGCAATGCCCTACCTTAAAATTCCAATGCCCTACCTTAACCATCAACTAAGATAATTTGATAATTAACTGTTTGTTAATAGTATGAAATGATGGGGAAAAATTAAGTTACTACTAATGTAGCTACGTGTAAATAATTCCAAATTAACTGCAGTTTATAAATATCATATATATATATACTAATTCTTTATTCTGCTCTCACACACATGGCACCGTTACAAGCAGGTGGAGGGTGGAGTGTTTGTCCGAAGACATTGCCTCCAAGGTAATGAAGATGTTACAATCCTTTACTATCAGTGTGTCTTGTTGTTGGGTATCAGTTTGCTAGGAGACTGAGCAGTCTTCTATGTCTATTGTCATATAGACCAATTGAGTTGACCGCCGGGTTGTTGCATTGCCTAACATTTTTGTAAAATATTTCCGCCAGCTGACAGAATCTGTACTTCAATTTAGGTATAACGGCATCCTCATGGCATGCATCCGTGGGGAATCGGCACGGGAGATGGAGGGCTCTCTATATTTTGAATGATCTGAAGCTTTCTGGTTCTCTTGTCACTAACGTATCCTCGCACAAGACATGCATATTCCATAATAGGGCGTACGTGCGAGGTGTATATCTTGACTCCTGTGGAAGGGGCTAGTTTGCTGTCCTTATCTAGTATTGAGTAGAGGCTAGGGGGGAGCTGGACTTTGTTGATGTGGCTACACCAGTTCAGTCTCTTGTCTAGAGTCATCCCCAGCTAGAGTGCTGTAATGAAAAATGGGATCTCTCTACCATACAGGCGAAGTAATGGGTCTGGATGAATTGGTTGACAGGCCCCAAATCGCTTGGTTAATATAATGGCTTGGATCTTGGTGGGATTTATATCTATACGCCACCTCCTATCCCAGGCATCGGTTACCTGCAAAACTTCCTATAGTTACCAGGTGGCTAGTGCTCTACTGTGACTGGTGGCCAAAGACTCAGTGTCGTTAGCGTAGGTTGCAGTCAGAATACCATTGCTGGTCGGTACTTCAGCAGTGTACAGGGAGTATAGCACTGGCCCAAGCACGGAGCTCTGGGGAACTCCTGCCTAGATGTTCCTGGTGGAGGAGTAAGCCTTGTAAACCTTGATGCTGAAGGTCTGGCCAGTGAGGTAGGATTTTAGAAGCTTCACATATGGCCCCAGGATACCCTGATCATAGAGCTTGAGCAGGAGCCCCGGGTGCCACATGAAATCGAAGGCAACCGAGATGTCAAGAATTACCATAGCGCTGTAGTTCTTGAAGTTGAAAGCGTGGGTCACCGCTTCAGCTACCCACATCAACTGTCGTGTGGTGGAATGACTACTTCGAAATTATAGCTGATGATTTGGTATAACATTAGCGTCATCGATGAAGGCAGATAAGACGTTTTAGTAGCAGCCATTTGAAAACTTTGCTAATGTCTGGGAGCAAACTTATAGGTCTGTAATTTTGAGGTAGGTGAGGTAGGTAGTTTTGTGGATTTCCACTATTTTAGCGTTTTTGTACAGTTGGGGGTAAAGCTGTCAAGATGACATTAAAGATAGCGGCCAGGTGGACAGAGGCCTCTGGTGGTAGGTGCCTGAAGAGAGTGTTGCTGATCTCATCGCGCCCTGGTGCTTTGTGTGGATGCAGTTTCGACAGGTACCCCCTCCGGGGTATTGTACTCTATTTGATGATCGTCTTCAGCTTTCATAGTAGACTCTGAGGTGCTGGTGGGCTGCTGTAAGATGGGTGGGGTCCACATTTGTTTGCGAGGCCTGGAAGTTCTTCACAAAGACATCAGCAAGTGCTTTGACCTTTTCATATGGAGTGATGGCTAGTCCTCTTTCACCGCACAGTGAGTCTTCTTGTTTGTAGACACAGAGATCAATCCTCTGGGTGGAGCATGGGGACTCTTGCGTCCCACTCTTCGTCCTATGCTTATCAGGGAAGCTTTATCTCCTTTTGCAAGCGACTTAGTAGTCTTCTGGTCTCCGGGTTTTCGTAAGCTTCCTGTCTTTAACAAGCCGGTTTTTGTGGAGGATTTCCGCCACGAGGTGGGGGGAAGGGGGTGGGGAAAGCTGCAGAGTGGGAGCTGGTCTTGGTATGCCTGACTGGAGTACAAGCTGCAGTTTCATCTTTGACTGCTGCTTCAAAAGACTGAAGGACAATGTCAATGTTGTTAATTTCGGGTGGATCCACTAGCTTAGTCTGTAGGAGTACCTGGTAACACCTCCAGTTTGTTTTATGGTATTTGAAAGACAGGTCTTCATAAATTTGCCAGGGTCCAGGGTCCAACCTCTACCTCTACCATAACCGACAGTGATCTGAGGAGAGTCGGTTTATGATTGAGCTGATAACGTAACCCTGGATGCCCTTGGTGATAACTAGTGTCTAGAACATCTGGTCTATTGTCGTTGGTCGGATAGTGTGTTGGCTCTTCTGGTGCCCATATGCACATGTTGTAACTGTTTGTGAGGCGTCTCAATGTTATACCCGCTGTATTGTTGTACCTACTAATTCCAGTCGGAATGTTTAACATTAAAGTCACTGCCGATCAGAACTTTTCCGCCAACATCTGCCAGAACCGTAAAGTCAGCTTCTTTGAGCTATCTTCCGAGGAGGCCAGTAGAATGAGATAATGATTAACTTCCCATTAGCAGATGCCACTTCGACGGCTTCCATCTGCTGAAGGGGTGGTAGGACTATTTCATGATGTGGAATACTGTTCTTAATGAAAACCGCGACTACACCTCTAGCGGTGGGTCTGTCACGGCATAACAACTGTAATTGGCTACTGCAGCTTGCAGACAGGGTTTCGAAAAGGTCTCTGACACCAGGCACACATCAGTATCTTGGTCTCGAAAGAAACCGCCTAAACTCTAGCAGTTGGATGATCATGCTATTAGCATTCCGAACACAGAATGATAGGGAATGTAATAATGGCTGTCTATCCATTGTGGTTGCAGTGTGGACACTTTGTGACAGCCAGAGCATTGATAACGGCACTGGTCATTTTCCTCCAGTTGCTCGGTAAGGCGGCATATCATCTTTAGGGCAGACTCCAGCTTGTTTGTTAGGCTGTCCAGTTTGTCTTGTGCTTCACGGTCTGCTTCTTCTGTGACTCTTTGCTGATGGGAGGTGACACGGTGACCGGTCGGTGGGTCGACTGGTGGGATTCTTTGCTCAGGAGGTGATCTAGCATATGGACCTGGAGGGTGCACTGTAGAGGCGACATGTTCTTTGTTGGAACCGGAGCCGTCTTCTTTCGCCGACGGATGTTGTTGCACTGCTGCTGTTCTCTTCCGTCTGCATGCAGCAAATGGGATGTTGACATCTTCACCTTGCCATTGGGGGCCTGATCTTGCCCTGTTACGGGCAGGTTTTCCTGGTGCCCTGGAGATGGATTACCATTTGTTGTTGGTGTATGGTCTGATGGCTTTTCCTGTTCAGTTAATAGTCCTCTAGGGCCGTCTCTGGCTCTCTTGAAGGCTGGGCAGCCCTTATAACTGGCCACGTGTCCACCTCCACAGTTGGATCACTCGGCAGAGTGTCATACCTTCTGTGAAGTGCATTTGGTAGAGTCATGTTGGCCTGCACACTTGACGCAGACTGGACTACATTTTACAATTCTTGGATAAGCGACAAAACGCTGGCAGTTGTAACATTGCGCAGGTCTGGGCATTGATCGAAGTTTCCCAACCTTCACTTTGAGGTGGCAGATTCTCTCCACCCGAAAGATAGCTCCAGTTTCCCTGGCAGTCCGCAAGGATCACCAAGAATAGGGGAATTAATATGTTACTGCCAGGACGGCGAAGTTGGGCCACCGTTTGTACAGTAAAGCCCATCTCTGACAGTTCTATCTTTCAGTTATTCAGTGGGAAATGTTGTTGGCATGCCCCTAAAGACTACTATGAGTAGTGGAACAGCTCCATTAGGAAAGGTGTAATATGGGATGATCCCTGTAGCGGCTGTGGTGAAGCTGAACTTGATCTCCAGTTGAGTTCCAGCAACCGTCGAGTCAAGTGCCGCCTTTTCTGAGTATTTTGTTTTAAAGTGTTGTAGGTAGATTTTATCTTTGAATATCTTCTGTCGTCGCAGAGGAGGGGATAGTTGAGTTCCAGCAACTGTCGAGTCAAGTGCCGCCTTTTCTGAGTATTTGTTTTAAAGTGTTGTAGGTAGATTTTATCTGTGAATATCTTCTGTTGTCGCAGAGGAGGGGATAGTTGAGTTCCAGCAACCGTCGAGTCAAGTGCCGCCTTTTCTGAGTACTTTGTTTAAAGTGTTGTAGGTAGATTTTATCTTTGAATATCTTCTGTCGTCGCAGAGGAGGGGCTAGTTGAGTTCCAGCAACCGTCGAGTCAAGTGCCGCATTTTCTGTGTATTTTATTTTAAAGTGTTGTAGGTAGATTTTATCTTTGAATATCTTCTGTCGTCGCAGAGGAGGTGCTAGTTGAGTTCAACAACCGTCGAGTCAAGTGCCGCCTTTTCTGAGTATTTTATTTTAAAGTGTTGTAGGTAGATTTTATCTTTGAATATCCTCCGTCGTCGCTGAGCAGTAGCTAGTTGGTCCCCAGCAACCGTCGTGACGAGTGTCGCCATCTGTTTACATAATTTAAAGTGTTGTGGTAGCGTTTGATTTATTTGCGTTAATTGAATTATAACAGTGTGCTCCAATCGTGATCGCATTTATTTGATTTTTCTATTGTTCATCAGTACGTCCTATTAACTACTAATTGCAGTCGTCTGGTCTAAATTCAATTCCTCAGGAGGTTCTTTTTAGGTCGTGTAGCGGTTGGTAGTAAAGTGTGAACAGTTAATTTGGATTACTCAGTTAGTTCAACTTTTATCCTCTCCGTAGTTTTTGCTTTATAAGTAATATGTGTAGGGACTGTGACTGCTGTGTGCAGACGCGGGTTGAGGTGGCTGATCTTCGCCCTCAGCTTGCAGTTTTGCTAACTAAAGTTACGAGGCTGGAAGCTGCCGTAGGTGACTGCAGCAGATGTGGAAGGGGTGACCCTGACGAAGCAGGTGTTGTCACAGGTTCTCCCCTGCCAAATATCGTACCTGCAGTCCAGGCTGAGGCTTCGGGGCCTGTGCGGCAGTCACCTGATGGTGTCTGGCGCGTGGTTTCCGGACGTCGACGCCGCATGCGGGGGCAGGAGTACAGGTCTGAATCCCAGGAGGGCAAGCCTGTACCACTGTCCAATAGGTTTGATGTGTTGTCTGGATCTGATTCAGATCCACAATCGTCAATCAGCGAGTTGCCAGCCCCCCCGCCCGCTAGGTCTGGGCGATCACAGAAGGGGATTCTGGTGATAGGTAGCTCCAACGTTAGGCCTTTCATTGAGCCCCTTAGGGACATGGCGAACAGGTCTGGGATGGAGTCCAATGTCCATTCTTTGTGCATTCGGGCGGTCTGATCCATGATGTGGAACAGGCCATCCCGGATGCCATTGAGCGGACGAGGTGTAGCCAGCTGCGGATTGTAGCTCATGTCGGCACCAATGATGCTTGCCGCGTTGGGTCGGAGGGTATTCTCTCTTCCTTCCGGCGGCTTGCTCATACGGTGAGCTCTGTGGTTGATGACCGCAAGATTTCGGCTGAGCTAACCATCTGCAGTATTGTCGATAGAACTGACTGTGGACCTCTGGTTCAGAGCCGAGTCGAGGGTCTAAACCAGAGACTGCGTCGTTTCTGCGATAATCATGGCTGCAGATTCCTTGATCTTCGCCCTGGGGTCGAATCGTGTAGGGTTCCCTTGGATAGATCAGGTGTGCACTACACATGTGAATCGGCTACACGGGTGGCGGGGGCCGTGTGGAGTGCATTGGGGGATTTTTTAGGCTGAGGGAGGAAGACCCGAAACTGGGATTACAGTCACGGGCAGCCCAATTAAATTTGGCACCAGATGTTAGGAGTAGCGAAAATCAATCTCGACCGTTAAAAGTACTCGTTATAAACTGTAGAAGTGTTTGTAATAAGCAGCCTGAGCTTGAAAGCGTTATTAGTAGCACAGAAGCTGATATAGTATTAGGTACTGAAAGCTGGTTAAAACCGGATATAAGTTCAGCAGAAATTTTTAACCATAGCATGAATGTTTTCCGTAAGGATAGGTTACATTCTAATGGAGGTGGGGTATTTATAGCTGTTCGTAAACACCTGTCGTGTAACGAAATAAATATTGATACAGTCTGTGAAATCCTATGGATTAGACTAATAGTAGCTAGGACAAAACTTGTAATAGGGTCTTTCTATCGTCCACCAGATGCAGATGTAGGTGTTGCTGAGGCCTTAAGAAATAACGTAAGTAATATAGCTCGTCAATTTCCGGATCATGGAATAATACTAGGTGGCAACTTCAACTTGCCGTATATTGACTGGAGTAATTACGCCCACGTTACTGGTGGCAGGGATGAAATATCCTGTGAGATTATTCTCGACCTTTCTCAGATCTTAATCTTGAGCAGCTCGTCACTGAACCAACGCGGTGCGACAACGAAAACGAAAACATTTTAGATATTCTCGTTACAAATAGGCCTGAATTATTTACGGACATTTCTACCACCATGGGAATAAGTGATCATAAAGCTGTAATTGCTACAGTAAAATTAACAGTCGAGCGCAAAAAGAAAAAGAAAGGGTCGTTTACAGGTTCGAAAAAGGCCCCAAAGGAGAGTTTAAGAACGTTTTTGAGGGATAAATACATTACCTTTGTAGAAGGAAGAGGCTCGGTTGAAGAGATGTGGCTTCGATTCATAAATATAGTCAGGGAAGGTATGGACTTACATATACCGAAAATGACAATCAGGGACGGGAACGATCCCCTGTGGTATACGCGTGAAGTCAAAAGGTTACTTAAAAAGCAAAGGAAGATTCATGCACGCTCAAGAAGGACGATGTATAGGAGTGATTTAGAAAAACTAGCTGTGCAAGAGGACAGGTCAAGAATGCGATGCGCGAAGCCTTCAATGACTTTCGATGCAACTCACTTTCCAAGAGCCTCATTGAAAATCCAAAGAAATTTTGGTTGTATGTAAAAAAAAATAGGTGGTTGTGACAACAATATGCCAGTTCTACTAAAAGACGGTCGGGAAGTTGATGACACCCGCGACAAGGCTACCGTATTTAACGCCGAATTTAAAAATTCCTTCACTGACGAAAACATGGAAAACATTCCCGTTTTTCCACGGCGTGTTGAATTTGAAATGGATCCAGTACAAATTGATAGTGTAGGTATCATAAAGCAATTAAAGCTCCTGAAGTGGGGGAAAGCGCCGGGTCCCGATGGTATTCCAGTAAGAGTATTTTCGGAATACGCGGAAGAAATAGAATCATTTCTGTCAGATATATTTCGTAAATCTTTAGAGGAAAGAAAAGTACCTTCTGACTGGAAAATTGCGCAGGTGATTCCCGTTTTCAAGAAAGGAGATCGGAGAGATCCTAGGAATTATCGTCCGATATCGCTAACATCTGTTTGCACTAGAATTCTGGAGCATGTCATATGCTCTAACGTTATGAAGTTTCTAGATGAAAACGAGCTACTTACAGCATACCAACACAGATTTTGGAAGAACCGATCATGTGAAACGCAACTGGCTCTATTTTCGCATGATGTAATGAAAGTTATTGATGCGGGATCACAAGTTGATGCTATTTTCTTGGATTTTCAGAAAGCTTTTGACTCTGTACCACACAACTGACTCTTAGCGAAGATCCGAGCGGACGGTATATCTGATCAGATTTGCGAATGGATACGCGATTTTCTAACAGGTCGGTCACAGTATGTCGTTGTAGACGGGGAAGCCTCTTCTAAACTAGATGTTACTTCGGGTGTTCCTCAAGGATGTGTAATAGGACCACTTCTTTTCTTAATTTTTATAAACGATCTCGGTGACAACGTTAATTGCAGGATGCGATTTTTTGCTGATGATGCACTTATTTATAGGGAAGTGAGGTGCTCCGACGATTGCTTAGAAATTCAGCGCGATCTGGATGTTATTTCGGAATGGTGCCGTGAATGGCAGCTTACACTTAACTGTAAAAAGTGCAAGGCAATGCACGTAAGTAATAAAAAGACCCCGCTTGCTCTGGAGTACAAAGTTAACAACTCAGTTGTTGACACTGTAGATTCCCTGAAGTATCTAGGCGTAACAGTACAAAGCAACATGAAATGGGACTTGCACATAACTTCCGTTGTAGGAAAAGCTAATTCCAAACTACGATTCATAGGACGTATTTTGAGAAGTTGTAATGCTCATACAAAGAAAATAGCGTACAAAACACTAGTGCGTCCGCATTTGGAATAATGTTGTGGAATTTGGGATCCGTATCGCAAGGGATTGATTGACGCATTAGAGAAAGTACAGAGAAGAGCCGCTCGATTCGTGACTGCTAGTTACAGTCCTTACGTAAGTGTCACAGAGATAATTCGTGGGTTGGGCTGGGATTGTTTGGCGGACAGACGACGTCGTTTTCGTTTGAATTTGCTGGAGAATATGCGAAAATCTTTAAGTTACGAGTGCAACGAAATACTTCTTCCGCCAACCTATTTAGGTCGCAATGACTGGAGGGATAAGATTAGAGAAATAAGATGCCGTACTGATTCATTTATGTATTCCTTCTTTCCTCGATCTGTTCGGGATTGGAATGTGCAGAATTAGGATTGGTGCTTAGCACCCTCTGCCACCCACAGTATTTGTGATTTGCAGAGTGTAGATGTAGATGTAGATTTTGGCAGCGAAGGGACTCTTCACTACAGCTTCAACCATATCGTGGAGCGTCTTATTGTTGTGCTCAAATTGCACCACAATAGGTGGGATGTGTGCAGATCTCTGTATTGATGGCGCTGGTTCAGTTTCGGACTGTTGGGGTTTAAACTGGTTTCTAGTTTCTACGGTATTGGAGTCTAGCATTGGTGGAGGTTTGAAAGTGTGCCTAGGAAACATGAAGTCTACCACATCGGTTCGCTGTGCAGTACAGCTTCATGCTGGCAGTTCACTTCTTGGGTGTTTTGAAGTCTCTGCAACAAGAGGCAAGGTGCGCCTCTTAGCTGCATGTGGTTCGTCATGTCATTGTGAAGGCTGGGGTGTCAGCATGTTACCGATCAGGGATGTGTCTATCCCCATGTCCAGGTTCTGGCAGGTCGATTACGCCTCGGTGTCTTCTGGTGAAGGCGAGCACAGAGAGTCGCTGTAGGAGACGGACGCTGGCGCGCGGGAAGTGCCACTCAATTCAGACATCTTCTGAGGTAGGTGCAGCCTAAAGAGAGCGTTGCTCTGGTCCCTTTTTGTCACTATTAGGTTTGCCAGGCCAGGGATAACCCTAACACTCCCACCAGGGGGTTCCAGTCCCCCGGGAGTGGGCCGTGTGGCGGTAAGTCCCTGTCAACCTCGGGAAGGGAGGGCCAAGCCAAACAACAAAGAAGAAGAGGCAGGCTAAGTACCTCACTCTATTCTTCGCTGAATGTATCATGCTCACAGATGGCATTTGAATTATACATTGTCTATGGTGTTTGTCAGTGTTTTGTAGGTACAATGTCTCAGTCAGTTTGAGACAAAACTGTTATTTATTGTTCTGAACTGAAGACGGATTAATTTTGCAGTGGATAATACGGGCTATCTTTAGCAAAACACGAAGATTTTAAGAGGAAATAGACCACAAAGGACCTCATTCCTCAAAACAGATGGAAGCATAAAATACAATTGCCACTCCTCATCCTATGGAAACAGGTTTAGTGAAACGGTAATGTTAGTATTCCTTCTGATATTGCACAAATTGGAGAACCGATAAAGCAAGTTATTTTAGATGTATATCTAAAAGAAAATAACAGAACCTTTGCAGCGGACTGGTTCAAGTGTTGCAGTATTCAGTCGAGAAAGATGCTGCATTTTACTATTCTTGCCAGCAATTTTTACCTCATGGAAGCAAACAGACTTTGTACACTTCCACAGGATTCAGAAACTGGAAAATTGCCACTGATTAAAAAACTGCTTTTCCAAAACACGAAAAATACATTTATAATACACGAGCCATGGTGATGTGGCAGGACAAATTACATGGAATATCTACTTATACAAGTAGCAGTGTTGAAACATTGATATGTAAAAAAGCATTACAAGAAAATAGGTCTTGTGTGAAGTCTATTATTGAAGTGATAAAATTTCTGGTAATCAATGAATTGGGTTGGAAATCATATTTTGGAGGAAGAAATAAAAAAACAAGCACTATTTTGGAATTTGTTTGAATATACGTGCATGAAACATCTAAATTTGAAGGAGACTCCCAGTCATATACCACAAAATGCAACAAATCGTTCACCTGAAATTCATATTCAAATAATTCAAGCAGTGCGAAGTTCCATTGTTAAAGATATTGAGGAATATAATGTGAACTGGTTATCTCTAATGGAAGATGGGAAGAGAATTAAAAATAACCGCGAAAATATTTAATAGCATTACGTTATATTACGGATAGATACGTCAATGCTGACAGTTACAACTACTGAAAAGATTGAAGCAGCCACTTTCACGGAATTAACATCAAATACAATTAAGGAAAATAACATTGAACTCTCCAGTATGCTACGATGGTGAAAGTGTAATGTATGGGGAAGTTTCGGGAGTTGCGACCAGAACAGAAAATAAATTTGGCTGAAAAATTCCTTACGTCCACTGCTAAAACCATCGCTTGCATTTTATAGTTATCAGAACTTTCTCGGAAATGACATTAATTCATCTGTTTTTTGATCAATACATCATGTTACTTGAATTCTTTCACCTTGGCAAAATAGCTGCCTTGTATGGTGAAAAAAGGATTGCCTGGCTCCTCGAACAGCATTGGTCAAGACACTTGGTGGTTAAAAAGTTGTAGTAAATGATACTTATTCATTGATTTTTATGACTTTAGATGAAATTAAAAATGACAGGTTTAACGGTGACGATGTCGCTAAGAGTGTTGGTATTATAAGTCATACTCAATTTAAAATTCCGAATGGCCATGGTTGTGAAAAAAAAAAATCTGATCCATGCCTCAGCCTCCAGACGCAGCTTTACAAGCCCAAAGTGCAGGATTAAAGATGCCATAACAATCGTAAAGTGCATCAAAAATGGAAAAAAACCCAGATCAGATGAAAAGTATCATCAACTTTTGGAAGAAGATAAGTCTAAGACATTCCGCAATTCTGAAAATAGGACCCAGATGTAGAAGGGGCTCAAGAGGCAAGTCAAAAAATCAAATTGTATGAATGTTTACTAGATGATGGCCCTTCCTCCGCGAGACAAAATATAGACTACTAGGATGCTCAAGCCATTTAAATCTGATTATTTTGAAACACTGGATATATTAATTGTTGAGTTACAAAGAAGATTTTTGGACAAAGACTATCTACTAAACTCATTAGCGAGTCTCAATGAGTTGGATGTAAACAAAATGGTACCGTTGAAAAATTTAGGTAATTGGTGAGAAAATTAATGAAAACTATGTAGCTGCTTGTAAAATATTAGTGTTATTTATTTATATCCAATTCACAATTTCAAGTTTGAATATATTTTTATGCCGCATTGTGCTAAAACGTTTGGTCCATGTTAATTGTTAAACACCTTACCCCAAAATCAATCGACACTGCTTGTGACAAAAGAACTGGCTAATTTCTCACACAGAAAATTTCATTGGCAACTCAATTTGGAATTCAACCAGCGTTCTTGATACCTTGCCACAGGGGCATATCTTTTTATGATTTTTAGTTTTTTAAGTAGTTTGTATATAGTAGGCAGATATTTAAGTTATTTTATTCTTTTCTTTTTTAATGTAACCTGTTTCTATGTAGTAAATAAATTAGATTTTTCGGTTTCAACTGATTTTTCAGGTCTAACAGCTAGAGTCGTTCAAAGATACATATAATTTTTTTGCATTTGTGGCGACCATATGATGTAGTATTACTGCATGCGAATCTACGTTTTCAAGTTTGACTGCAATCGACAGGCCTCAGAGGCTGTCAATGGGCCATGAAAGAATGACAGATATGGTATTTCTGGCCTTTGAAAAGAAAAAAAGAAAATCAATTGATCTGAATGAGATCCTTTGCATTTTTAACTATATGGCCAATCAAAGAATTCAGCTGTTTTATGGAAGGGATTTTTATTATTATATTGAATATAATATGTTTTTGGAAATAACATAAACTTGAATAAATGAATGTTTTGCTCTTGTCTATTACCCCTCCCGACAATTAAGTACTACCTCACTCACTCACAATCACAAGTACGACAAAAATTTATTTCATCAGATAAGTTGAAGTAAAATTTTAACTTCCGCCCTACCTGTCACCATCACTGGCCTACATTAAATTCAATCTCTGAAATCACAAAAAGCATTTTAAAAATGTGGAATTAAGTAAATCTGACCATTACACCAATCTGATCAGATTGGTGTAATGGTCAGATAGTGGTTAAGATGTGTTTTAAAAAAAATCTGGCTGAATACATGTGAAGACTGTTGCATGTGGACCCCATTCACGTGTGTTGTTCAGCTGATTAGATGAAAATATTTATTGTCCAAACAGAGTATCTGTAAAAAAAAAAAAAAAAAAAAAAAAAAAAAAAAAAACAAGTTTAAATCAGTTTTACTGTATCGAATTTCATTGGTTTGACTGAGTAAAATTAGAAGATTTTTTTTTTTGAACAAAAACTTTTGAAAAATGTCTAATGTGCCTCTAACGGCATGTGGTGAAATGAGACTATCGAATTTTTTCCCAAAAATAATTCAGTACACATTATGAGATTATTTATCCTTATAGAATAATGTTTTAGAATTTTTAGCATAAAAAACGTAATTTGAGTAGGTATGATTAACTGTGTTTTGCTGTTACTACTGCAACTCTGTTACAAGTTTATTTAATAAATATTGTCCTCAAATGTGCTGTTAATGTTACAGTCACTACTTGTTCCATGTTAGTGGAAACATCTTGGAGATTGGAGGAAGAATTACACAGGAAGGTGGAGAAATATTGCTTGGATATTTGGCAATTCATCCATATGGAAGAAGTTATTCATCAGTGAAACATCAGTAGGATCATAAGGTTGTATGCCTGAAAGATTTACATGAAGACTTTTATTCAGAAATTGTTTGGACAATCTACTTCATATTGGGAAAAATATCTTTTTTAATAAAAAAAATGAAAAATATCATCACTCACATAGTTGTTCAAATAATAATAATAACAATCGGAACTGAAAGTGATAAAATAGCATGTTAGATGAAATGTAAAAAGATATAACACCTTATGCTTAAACAGTATGGAAATGTTATGAAAAGTATGCTGAGACAAAATATTTTATGGTACTGTTTATTTTGTGGAAAAGCATTGAGCTGATTTTGTCAATCACAAATATTGTAAACTGTAGTAGTAGCCAAATGCTAAAATCTTTGGTATTTAACTAAATGATGATTTATGAACAGAGGAGAAAATTAAATACTGAGATCACTGAGACCAAAATAGATTTAAGAGGAGGTAATAATGAATTACACAAACTTCTTTGTATTGTCAAATATGACATTAGTTTTCTTACACCAGAATTTTTGTAAAACTTGTTGTCGATGAATTGAATTGTGATAGAGCACATATTCCGATGACAGGCCCCCTGGTCATTTATTTGCCCCTTTCCTCCTCGTCCTCTTTTTCTTATTATTATTATTAAATAGTTTATGTTAAATTCCGCCTTCAAATCCCTTACCCGTAGATGAAAATTTTCCCACGCTCTTGCACCTGAAATTGAGTGCTAGCTTGGGCTCACAGTTATCTTTGCCCTTCTATCCACTACTCCTCATTCTTTGATCAATACCTTTTCCAGCATCATCACCAAAACACACCTTATACACTACAGGCACTCTCTTCGCCCTCCTTCTGTCTCCCAGTGACTCCCAATCCAGCTTCTTTATCATATCAGTTATTAACTGGATACTGTGTTGATTTCCACAAACATATCTAACTGCTCTTCTTCATGCACTCTCCCAACTCCTATATTTGATACCAAAAAATGTGGGTTCAAACTACACCATCAGATTTTAGGATTAGTCTGACAAAGTTTTGTAACCCATCCCCTCAATTCTCTGGTACATCCTCTCATTGCCCTCCCCAGTAAATGAAGGATTTTGTAACCTTATCCTGCCACCTTGATATGCTTTTCAGTAATTAACTAATTTGTCCTGTCACCAATTAATGATGATTACCTTTAATTGTTTTTTCCTCTAAATCACAGGTTACTGTCGTTGGTCATTAGGAGGTTTTACATTCCCTCAAAGATTAATGACTACTGCTTTGAATGAATTCAGTAGTTCTAAATGGCAACACCAGTTAGTCACTTTTCACTTCATATTTGTTTCTCTGTGAGCTCCACAATAACATTACATGCAGATAAGGCACTAGACTCATCCAAAGTTACTAAAACACAAATACACAAATATTGTAGCAATTAAACTCACAACTGTCGGTAAAACTGCATGACAACTCAAAAACAAATACCAACTTCCAAAAACAATTGACTCTTCTCACTGCCAGTGAAACATCTAGAAGACCACAAAGAGTACTGACAGACATTTCAGTGTTAACAATAAAATCCATACAAAAATTAATTACAACTTGTACAAAATCACTCATAATCATTAGAAAATACCATAAAATAAAGTTAATGCTGTTAACATGCATTTACACACACAATTATCAACATAAACAGTTGAAAAATTGTCCTTTAAATGTTATGGCTTAGATCAGTGTTTCTCAAACTTTTAGCATTTATTTTCATTTCATGTTCATCTACCCAGTTAGATACTCTATCAAATGATCCCAATATACTACCCTGTGACACTCCCATATTCACTTCCACCTCTTTTGATACCACATTTCCTACTCTAATGCTTTGTTTTTTACTTTAATTATATGAGGGCTGTGATTATGTATATTTCTTTACTAAGGAATTGTTGATGTAAAACATGAGAGAAAAAGTGTGTAAATTGTTTAATATGAAAGTGACTATTGTCGTGTATATTTTTTTAATGTCGTGTGTAAGGATCAGTGTGGTCACTGATAATCTCCACATTATTTTAAACATTTAAGTTGAATAAAGAAATAATATTTTATACTGTGCTGTAGTTTTATTCTGCTAATTAAGATACAACATCACTATCAGTGTTTAAAACATTCACTGTCGACAATGGAGCATGTTTGTCTGTGTGTGTATTAGCTAATAAACGTTTTTGATAATCATAATGTTGTAGACTGAGCCTTCCTCTCTGGTGTTCATTTTGTTTTTTGTCACTTTTAATATGAAATTTTCTTTGCTGTTTAAACAAGAACTTGAACTGAGTTAAGTTTGCTGATAACTGAAACTCGTCGAATTCAGTGATTTCTAGTAATGTTACCACACAGCAGCCAAAGAGGTTAATGAACATTACAATTTTTAAGACTACACTAATTCTACCTTGTATCAAATATCATTATTATTAATTGTGATGGAGTTTGTGACAATTTATCTAACATCTCTACCTAGGATACATACATATTTTTGCCTTAAAGTACCTAACAGTGTGAGGTATAGTCTTTTTTCCTTCCTTAGGTAATTTGTTCTAGTCCCTCAATAACCTAACAACAAATTAAATCTTTCTCAGTCCTGTATGTCTGAAGTCAATACATAATTTACTATCATGGTCCTCTCATCCTTCCCACATACCGCTTCCAAGTCTGCCACCAGTATTTATCCAGGTGTCATTGCCAATAAATTCCTTGTACTGCTTTGAAAACAGCTAGTCATGAAGTAAGCCCTGGTGTGCACACACCTCTCTTGCCAAATGGCCCACTCATCTCTGCATGAATAGGGTTTTAATCCAAAATATTGTACAGTTGTGTTTGTCGCAGCCCTCCAACTGTGGTGAGTGGTTTTTTTTTTTTTTTATTTATTGTTATTGACATAGGAATAGAATTTACTACTTTCTCCATTATGTGTTCCCAGTAACCTTCCTATCTCTGACTAATAATTTTTTTTAATTTAGCAACCGAACTTCTGCATAAGATTGACTGCATTCATTGGAGGGTGTTAGCTTATTGACCACAAGCTTAAAGAGTCAGGAACATTTACAATAAAATAATCAGTGGTTTGATGAACAACACAAATTCTAATCATATTCTGCTCTATTTGAGCAAATTGGATACAGATTGGCACAAGAAACTGGTAAAGTGTGACATTTGGTATATGCAATTAAACATGTACACTGAAACTGTCCTAAAATGAGCAGTTGTGAATAGCCACCATTTATCTTAGCATTATAATCACACGTAAGCAAAGTTCTTAGGAATCTTCCAACCAGTAATTCTAAATACCATCAATTTATTTTCACATAATTAATTTCCTTCGCATAATCATACGTAATGAGAGTGAGCATTTGTGCAGAGGCATAGAGAGAGAAAATGGAATTGCATCTTTATACAGCACATGCTTTCAGTAATGGCAGCAAAATTTATGGATTAATACTGAGGGCTCATATTGTGTGCTGAGTGGCTCAGATACCATTCATGTAATGGTAACTTAGATTGTGTTGTGTCTTTCTTCAATTGGGGTTACCAACACTGGCTTCATGAATTTATGTTACTGTGTTGAATCTCTCTGTGTTATGGAGGAATGGACAGGATTCCATTGATGATAACCTTCCATAAGTTGACTTTTACATCCATAAGTTTGGACTAGAGGGACCTGGCTATTCATGCCAATACATTGGTGGAAAGAGGGGATGAATGACTTTTAAACATCCTTTCCTTTCATACAATGGCTGCCATACAGGAGCACGCCTAAATCCATAGTAAAATATTTGTAATGACTCACTTCCACTACAGCAAAATTTAGATTTACAACTAAGTGCTTATTACCTATTTAATACTAGATCATACAGTCCCAATTATAATTATTCACACTTTTATTGCATCTGTTTGTCTCATTGCATCATAATTACTCCCTCCCCCTGGCTAAGCGTGCATCTGTTTGCTGGTACAAATTTATGAACTGTTAATAAACACTATGTGTTGCATCACCCTCACAACACTCACTAGGTTGACGGTCTCTCTTGATGTTGTTGTTACTCGGTGCTGAGGTTGGGTGGTGGTCACTGAACAGTTGTTTTGGTAGAAGGGTTGCTGAGGGAGGAGAGGTAAGGTGTGTTCTGTGGCCAATCTGCTGCTGATGAGAAGAGGAAAGGGTTTGGGGGTATGGGGGGTGATGTCCCTTACTACTTGTCCCAGTCTACTTATTTTCCCACCCTGATACCATATTACATGAAATGCACTTTAAAGAAACCTGTAGAAGAGTAATGTACTTCCCACAACTATCAGGAAGTGTTACCCATCTCTTTTACAAGGATTGTAATATGAATTAATGTTCTCTGTTTTGCAGAACTAAGTGCATCAATGTTGATGTCAAAAGAAGTGGTGGCTACTCGCAAAAAGTTCTCAAAATGAACATTAGTGATTTGTGTCATCTGGCCATCCTTGCTAGATCAAGCGAGTGATGATATAGATTTTAAATCAGCTTAACGTAGTGTTTAAAGTGTTTGATATTACCGTTGAAAGTTAAAGTTGAGGTATGTAATGATCTAGCTCCACTGATCGCATGCTGATAAATGGTGGGCTGCAGGTTAGCCATCCCTCCTTTAGATGATGGATGTGGGGTACAAATACACAGAAAAGACAAAAACACACATGAGATGGACATTTTTGGTTCTAGCCCTTTATAAACAGAAGAACATTATTGGGGGTGGATGTTGTGAGAGCCTGCCTCATAGAATGACTGTTAGTCAGGAATGTGGTGGTGGTAAATTCAAATAGAGAAGAGGGAGTGGGGGATGGTGAATTGAAGCTAATACCAGAGCATCACAAAATATTGCAAAAATAGCAGAATAATATAATCTTCACAACATAAATCTGAGTAAGCAAAAAATAAATTTAAAAAAGTGAATAGAATAAAATTTAAAACGGAGAAATTTAAATTAAAGAATCTATGGGTTTTATGTTGAGACCAGGAGGTTGCCTTGTGCCCAGTTTGTATTAACAGGCAAATACCTATCTTCCGAGTTCAGAGGAGCTACTGCTGTTTGGGAGGACTGTGATAGTGTGGACTGTGAAACAAGAATTATTGTTGTCATGGGAGATGGCATGGACAGCTACTGGATGGTTTGAATTCTGGGTCTGTCTGTCAGTGGCCATTCATTCTTAAGGCTAATGGATTGGTGGTGAAACCTATATAGGAAGCCAGGCAGTGTTTGCAGGTTAACTGGTATATAACAGGAGAGGTTTCACAGGTGGCATGTCCTATGGGAAAGCTCTCCCCAGTGACAGGGTTGGTGAAAGAGGCGGAGGCATAGTGTATGTTTCACATCTTATTGCTTGGGGAAGAGCCTTGGGCCTGTCTGATGGAATGAGGAAGACTGTGTTTGTGGACTAGGAGTTGGCAGAGGTTAGGGCGGCCTGCCAAAACAAGTTCTTGGAGAAGCAGGGAGGATTTTTGGGCAGTTTAGTAGGAAATCATAATCCTGCCGAAGGATTCTTTTGATGGATCCAAGGCCAGGGAAGTATTGTGTGATCAGGGCTGGACTATGGTTTGCTATATGTATATATAGTAACTAGGAAATATACGTTCTAATTAGCGAAAAGGAAAGGCAAATTAGGATAGCGAAATTAACCACCACCTTCCTTTGACGATGGTTGCATGATGTGAACACAAAAAAAGACAAGAACACAAATAACATAGATATTTTGGGTCTTGGCCCTTTGTCAACAGGAGAACGTTATGGATGGTAGGTGTTGTAGGAGACTATCACAGAATGACTGTTAGTCAGGAATTGGGAGGGGGGGGGGGAAATTCAAACAGAGGACAGGGAGAGGGGGATAGTGAATTGGAGCTAGTACCTGAGCAATGCAAAATGTTGCGAAAAGAGCAGAATCATACAGTAAAATCTTCACAACATGAATCTGAGTAATCAACACTAATAAATAAGTAAATAACTGCTCTAATCTAATGGTCCCCTGTGTGGTTATTCTTTTTAGCATCAGTCTTTTTAATAATTTCGCCATCAAACACTGAAGGCTAATATGTATATGGTTTACTGGATCATGTGGCCTTTTCTCCATTTTGGCAGTGCAACAGTCTTACTCATTCCCCTTTGATTTAGAAAATATTAATTCAGTAGCCAGGCATTGAAAATCCTCGTGAATAGTACAATCCTCTTCTCTGGTAGATTTGTGAGGTGCAAATTTGTAATTTTGTTGGAACCAGGTGCTTTTAGCTCCTCTAGTTTTTCCGATGTCTGTTGGACTTCTCTTTTTTTAAATTAATTGTGATGGAGGCATGCTCTGTTGCCAATTTCTCTAAACATCTTACTGTTTCCCAATTTCTTATACCCTGCCCGCTACGAATTTCAATTTTAACTTCTTACAGCATTTTCAATAAATTATTAATTACTTTTCATGGTAATTTATTCCAATCCCTGATCCCCTTACCAATAAAGGAAAACTTTCCCACACCTTTTGGTGTTGTTAATTCAGGAAACTCATCTGACGGTTCTTCCAAGATAACCCACGCAAGACTGTCGGTTTTGCTCGCCTCTCACTCTTCTGGAAGTTGGAGCTGCATTTTTTTTTTTTTTTTTTTTTTTTTTTTGGCAGTTGTTTCTTAAAACTTGTGGCCTAGTTATTGGCATAAAGCAAAGTCCTAGTGATCCGTTTAGTGGTTTATCACTCTGATGCGGCTCTTTGAATGACCTGACTAATGCATCTTTGTGTTGCAGACTTAAGGATGGCCCACCTCCGAAATATTTTATTGTTATACTGTACCTCCGAAATATTTTATTGTCTTGGAGATCTCTAAGATGTTGCCACAACCTTTAATACTGATTTTTCAGTGCTCTCAAGGTTTCAATATTGAGGGAAGTGTTTCATAGTTCCTGGTCTTGACAAAAAGTTTTGTCCACCTCTTCAATTATCATCTCTTACGGCCTCTTCTGTCATTTCTATCACCTGTATGCTGTGTGTGATTATATTTTTATTATGAAGTAGTTAGGTTTGTGTGTTGAGCCCTCATTTGTATTTTTAACATGTTTGATAAGTGTTAAGAGTCCTATTCTGAACACGGTTGATTTTAGTTGAATCATGCTCTTGTCCCTAATGAACGCGACGTCAACTAGACTTGCTGTTTTTCTGTGTGGCATTCTATTAAACTACAAAGCTGTAATACACATTATTTGCTTCTCTCAGTAAAACATTTGAATTTTGCTCAGCACTGGTGATGGAGAAGTGACTTTTGCAGCTAATTTACTGCAATTAGGAAAGACTTTCAAAAAACAATTTAAAAAAAAAAAGTAGATAGGAAAGACATGAATGGGCAGAATCTCCACTTTGGTCACTGGGAATATATTCCACTCGCCCACGTGAGGTCACCTGCACAAGTTATATGAGCAGGTAACTTTAGATGACATCATAAAAACAGGTGTTTGGTCCTAGACACCACTTCCAGTATCGTGACATTCAAATTTTGCTGCGAAATATGACCACACATCTGGTAGCTGTAAGGTTCTGGCAGAAAATTCAAATACTGAAGCTTGGAATTCAAATACTACATTATTCAAGATGGTCCAAACTTGACAACATTTTATCCAATGTAAGTAGATGTTCTAACCTCATGGACGCTCCAAATGTTTTCCATTAGTTATAATAGTTATTTTTATTACTGTTATTTTTGCAATAGACTGTCCTTGTGTATTACCTTTTATGTTCTAAGCACACTGGTTTGACTCCAATGATCCTCCTCGTAGATTTTTATGTATCAGGCGATGGATACGCTTGCCCTCACATCTCCTGGACCCTGGTGTGATAGATCCCTATTACTTTTTTTTTTTACATATTTGGTTAAAATGGTATGCACATTTCATGTGTATATCAGCATGACATATTCAACTATTTATCCATCATTCATTCCTTCTTTCTTACTTTCTTTCTTTGCTCATTCCTTCCTTTCCCTTGATTCTTTCTCTCTCCCTTCCTTTTCTCTTCTTTACTTCTTCATTCCTTCTCTTGCTCCTCGCTTCCTTCTTTAATTCAGCTTTTGAAATTATTATTTCAACCAACTTTATCTATTGTTTTCTTGAATGGGACCACAGGTTGCGCGAGGACGAATGTACTGGAGTGATGGTCGGGTCAGCCAAGCAGTTTCAGAGCATAGTTGTAAGTACTGTTTCCCCAGAAGGTAGTGTGGTTTCGAATTAACAAGACAAACACTTTTTGTGAAATTTAAACAGATTTTGATAGAGGCAAAGCTAAACCTGTTCACAGTGAGCTTATTCCATCTATCAGTTCAAATTGTTGTTCACTTCTTCACTGCTGTGATGTTACATCAGCTACAAAAATAATATTTCTTTTGACTATCGAAGAGTGATCATCTGCAGTAAAATTTGATTCTCATGACGAATAGTCTTATTATAGAGTTATCATCCCCCCACCCTTTTGCCAGAATTTTTTAATCGGTATTGAAGTTTAATAGGTTGGCGAGATACATGAAAACTCCGTGACAGTGGTAAACACACACACATTCTGACAACAGTATACACACACAAAGTCTCTTTGAGAACTGAAAATTTCCTGAAAGTGGTAAACACACACACATTCTGATATCAGTATCCACACACATAGTCTCTTTGCCACCAAATACACCTACCAACCAACTTACTCAGGCACATGCACTGAGTCACACACATTCAAAAATACACCAACACAAGACACGCATCTACCAACATACACAGACGGAAAAAAAAATCCCAACACCAAGAAAAAATTATTGTAGAGTAATGAAATTTGGACAATGCATTTGTCAAGTTAACATGTTTAATTGATTAAATTTTCAAGATCGCAGGTTAATTTAAGCTCAAGAAAATGCATTTCAAATGTGAAATACTGTTAAATTAATAGCCGGTGTAACCTCCAGAATTTTGAATGCAAGCCTGCAAACGTGAATGCATTGTGTCATACAGGTTTCGAATGTCACTTTGTGGTATGGAGTTCCATGCTTGTTGTACTTGTGCTGTCAATACTGGGACGGTCAGTGCTGGCTGTGGATGATGCTGGAGTTGTCGTCCAATGATATCCCATACGTGTTCAATTGGAGACAGATCTGGTGATCTCGCAGGCCAAGGTAACATGTCGACACTCTGTAGAGCACGTTGCGAGACAACAGCGGTATGAGGGCGAGCGTTATCCTGTTGAAAAACTCCCCCTTGAATGCTGTTCATGAATGGCAGCACTACAGAAATTCGAGCTGCAGTTGGTACCACAGTGACACAACGAACTGTTAGAAATCGGTTACTTCAAGGACAGCTCCGAGCCAGGCGCCCTGTAGCGTGCATTCCACTGACTACAAGCCATCGCCGTTTGCGACTCCAGTGGTGTCAAGCCAGAGCTCATTGGAGGACGGAGTGGAGATCTGTTGTGTTTTCTGATGAAAGCAGGTTCTGCCTTGGTGCCAGTGATGGCCGAGTGTTGGTCAGAAGGAGGCCAGGGGAACGCCTGCAACCAAACTGTCTGCGGCCTAGACACACTGGACCTACACCTGGAGTCATGGTCTGGGGAGCAATTTCCTATGACAGCAGGAGCACTCTTGTGGTTATACCAAACACACTGACTGCAAATTTGTACGTCAGTCTGGTAATTCAACCTGTAGTGCTGCCATTCATGAACAGCATTCAAGGGGGAGTTTTTCAACAGGATAACGCTCGCCCTCATACCGCTGTTGTCTCGCAACGTGCTCTACAGAGTGTCGACATGTTACCTTGGCCTGCGAGATCACCAGATCTGTCTCCAATTGAACACGTATGGGATATCATTGGACGACAACTCCAGCATCATCCACAGCCAGCACTGACCGTCCCAGTATTGACAGCACAAGTACAACAAGCATGGAACTCCATACCACAAAGTGACATTCGAAACCTGTATGACACAATGCATTCACGTTTGCAGGCTTGCATTCAAAATTCTGGAGGTTACACCGGCTATTAATTTAACAGTATTTCACATTTGAAATGCATTTTCTTGAGCTTAAATTAACCTGTGATCTTGAAAATTTAATCAATTAAACATGTTAACTTGACAAATGCATTGTCCAAATTTCATTACTCTACAATAATTTTTTCTTGGTGTTGGGATTTTTTTTTCCGTCTGTGTATGTCAACACTTCTCCATAAAGACACTGTCTCACTCCAGACAAGCTGAAACACACTCATTCAGACTCTCGTTCATTTAAATTTAGGTGTGTATAATTTTTCAGCCTGAGCTCTGCACCTATCATAATCTGTAGCTAAAAATCTGATAAACGTGTTTGTGAGGTGTGAGGCTCGAACCCACGATCCCTTCTTGGCAACCTGTACTTACTTTGCGCCTCTTAATCACTCTGTTAAGCTGATCACTGACTGAAATGGTCTAAATTTAATTTGTGCCACTTACATTTCCTCCTCACACAACCTTTGGCCTCAGACTAGAAACAGTTGATATATCTGGCTTAAATAATATCAAAAACTAAAATTAGGATGGAAAAAAAGAACAAGTGAAAGAAGGAGAGAAGGAAGGAGGAAACAAAGAATGTGGTGGGATAAAGAATAATAGAAGGGACAAGATAATTGAATTTATCAAATTCCAGGGTTCATAAAATGTGTGTACCACAACCACCTGTAACATAAAAACCAATGGGGATCTGTCAGACAATAGGTGAGGAGATGAGGGAGAAATTGCTTACAACACTTAAGAAGTTGAGCTAGTTTTAACTACAGACTGTTTATTAGGAGTTCTAACTGTAATATGTAAACAAAATCTCTTTACAAAATACTATGCTTAATTCCGAATTGGTAATTTCTGGTAATCCATAACATTCTTCACATCCTCCAATAACTTACGTATCGTATAATTTCTCTATAGGAGAAATCTGATAGTTTTTGTTGTTTAGTATACGCAGGATGATTGAACACTCAATGTTTTTTTCTCTTTCAAATTCTTTTAAATGTTTCCAAATTTTTTTGCGACTTGCTCTATAAAAGAAAGTCGCAGCAGTGTTGTTACTGGTGGCATCAGCGTGAATTGCAGGCGATCTGGTGTCGCAATCCTGAGAGAGGCCTCGACATTTCCAGTCGGCTAGAGAGTCACACCGCTCCGTTTTCTAAGAATTGTCACGTTTTCTGTAATTAGTGTTTATTCTCTCCCGAAAATACAAAATGGCGTTCAGCACATTGTGTCGTTGCTTCTACCACTGATCAGATGGAAACTGGTGGAGAGAGGGAATGTAAATTTTACATAACTTTGAGGCGTTATTACTGAATATTGCTAACCAAATGATGTAAGAATAGGCTGATAATTTTTTAATTATTTATAGCAGCGTGTTATTTTCTATGAACTTAAATTTCCATACACACGTGTTCTTGTTTCCCGATTGAATCCACTAATGACTCTGGGTCTACGGTAGCTTCACCAGAGCCCCGTCAACAGTTTTTTATTCTCCCGAGCTTTCATGTAGCGTCTTCACAGCTATCATAACGGTCCCCTGATAGCAGTACTTCCCGTAACTGGCAATCACCTACTGCACTACACTACCCGTTTCCCACCTCGTGGGTTGGTCTTAGACCAGAGGCTAAAAACTGTCGACGACGATGATTACATATGTGTTCTTAGAGTTGGTCTCTCATTTTCTTTTAATGTTTGTTATCAGTGTGACGTACTTGCAGAAGTCAGTAAGAAAATTTCCACCAGTCCATCGCAATTTATTACTGATAACTAATAATAACGATAATTAAGGACATTTGCAGTAAATAAATTGCTTGATTGCTTAATCACTACATAATATTTAGCCAACCAAAGTGGACCAGTTACGAGGCTGAAAGATATCACGAAACCTTTTTTTGGTGTTCAGTATCTTGACATCTAAGGAAAACAGCATGAATATGACTGTCAGAACGTCATCTGCCTTTTCTACTGACTACGATAGAAGCCTCTAGAACTTTCTGTTTATCATCGTTGGATTTGACACATTCTACACGGGAAGCTAACCAAGTAAAAATTTGGATGCACGGCAATGCAATGGCGGCACTGCCTACCTTTTTCGTGAAGCGATGTTTTGTTATCCACCCACCCAGCCACTCACTGATGATCATCAAAACTCTAAAGTACTTCCCGTAGGAAGTCTGTAGACGTTGAAATTTGGCGCACAGATAAAGTTTTACCTCCAGATTATATGAAAAGTCGTAAAACTCGCGAATTTCCATATATCTACCTCAAACATGAACTCGCTTTCTATCCCAATAACTTTATACAATTCGGATTATTACTACAGACGGAGATACCTAAGTTTAATTAATGTGTTAGATCGTTCTTCCTCTCCTTACTTTGGAAGTTAGTGTAATCTAATTTCTTTTTTCGACTACTATACCCCGACATCAAATTTTCACTGTATTACCCGTGGTGAACCTGTAATTTGGTACATAAACATGGTTTATCCCTAAACGGCAAGAAAAAGACTGGGTCTTTTGCCTGTATTTATTCAGTGGCAACCTCAAACGTGAAAAACTTTATCGTATATTTGCAGGTTAATTGTTTTGCTCTGGATGAGGCTATATGCCTTAAATTAATTTTACTAACGTCTTAAATTTTATTTTATTCCCATGCATAGTTTGGAAGTTACTCGTTATTTAGCCTACTTATGGTGGCAGCTATATCTGCGGCTGTTGGTATTTCTCTGCAATCGCTCCCATGTTTGCAAAGAGCGTGGGCATTGTTGGTAACGGACACACGTATACTGATGTCTTGAATTCTGAAATGCTCTTATCCACCGATTTTCAAATGCAATCAATACATTTGAGTGACTCCTCATTTCAGGCGATTAACTTACAAAAAGAATTGAGATCCCACAAAAACAATTCTTATAAAAGTGCAAGTTTGTGCAGTGACAAAATTTTATGATGTCTTTTTATGAGCCAAGCCTACACTTTACTGTGTGTATTCACTTACAAAAAAAAAGGTTTATTTCGATTTTACGGATCGTTCAATTAGAATATAAAAAATTATGGTGACTTGGCCATTATGAATGTCATAATTTTTATTGTAATGAAAGGCTTAATATATAGTCTATATGATTTATTCTAAGCCTTGTCAACCCCGAAAGATGCGTGAGAAAAAAAAATTTGGTTTTTACGTATTTTTAAGTTTTATAAAGCAACACATTTAAGTTATTTATGTAGGTTTACGAAAACATGGCATGAATAATGGATATGTCAACAGATCTTTTTTATTATTATTATTGTTCTGTATAAACGTTCTATAACTTCGAGAGAAACCATTCTGTTTCAGAAAGTGAAGTGAATATACATTGTAAAGTACAGACTTGACTCAGAACCTTTTTCTCACTGCACAAACACAAGACCTGGCCTATTTTTACAAGAATTGTTTTTGTCGGATGTTGTTTCCTCACAGTATTTCGACGACTGTATTTTCCGTTGTCATATTCAGGTGAAATGTGAACAAGCCGCAATACCTAGCCAAGAGAGCATTGTTATATAAGAAAGTATAATAATAGATCAAAAGTGCTGAAGAAAGTGAAGAAAAAGTATTTCACGTTTTGGGGTATATCCCATTCCAAGAAACAAATACAAAAACATATTTGAATACCCCGTCGAGCGTGGAATCACTGGGTAGATATTTAAAAGTGTAATCTATGTTGACGGGAGAAATTTTTTATTTAATTGTGAATCTCGCGGAATATGAGCTCACAAAGTCGTTAAAAATTTGTCTGGCCCCTTCTAATTTGGCTTCAATAAGGCAGAAAAATTCAAGAAAATGTACTTCATAAGGGCGTTTAACGGTGTTTTTTTTTTTTTTTTTTTTTAGATGATAATGCTTCAACAATTCTTCAGATTTTTAAACTATTTTGATACCAACAAAATCTGTTGTTCGTCTGCTGTGTGAGTTTCTTGGAGCACAATGACAACGACTGCATATTTTTGTGCAAGTCTCGAAAGATATTCACATTTTGCTCGACTTATTCCTTTGATATTCAGTTGACAAATGCGTAGAGATGGTCCAATTCTACGAGATTGTGGGTCCTGAAAAGGACCTTCTGGCTCCTTTTTGTGTATCCTTTGACCGAGAGGTCTATTCAGACAGTTCGGTCTCATCTTATCGCTGTTGCTTTCTTAGCACCACCCAGGGGTCACGTGTAGGGCAATTATTCTCCATAAGCTTGCAGGTACTTCATGGGGAGCCAGTGCTCACATTCTAAGATCCACAGCCTTAGCTCTGTCATACTCTGTTGCTGAATATTGCTGCCCATCCTGTATCAATAGTGCCCATACAAAGAAGATAGATGTGCAACTCAATCAGGCAATGAGGATAATTACGGGATGTATTCACAGTACGAACACCATATGGCTTCCAGTGCTAAGCAACATCTCACCCCCAGCACTAAGAAGACCAGAAGCTCTCTTAAAAATCTGGAAAAATATCCTGAAGAACCCTCAGCTGCCTATACATCAAGACATGATTCAAACAAAACATCAATGCTTGAAATCAAGAAAACCACCATGGCGCACAACCATGGCAATCAACCTTACAGAGTCCTCTTTCAACACCAATAAGCTGTGGACAACTCAATGGGAGCAGTCATCAGTAGCCAATAAAAATCTAGTTGAGGACCCCTCAATAATGTTACAAGGTTTCGATCTCCCCAGGCGGCAGTGGAGAATCATCAATCGGATTCGAACAGGACAAGGCAGATGCGGCTACTTACTACACAAATGGGGTTGGGTAGATTCTGCAAATTGTGACTGTGGAGCCACCTTACAGACAATCAATCACATCGTTTCTGACTGTCCTCTTCGAGCCTACAAGGGAACAATGGCGGAAATCCATGATGCGTCGATCAGTGCAGTTGACTGGATTAAAACATTAGATCTCGAGATATGAAATTGTACAAGCTTGTGATATGTACATTTCCTATGGTGTACCTCATAAATAATCATACGATAAATAAATAAATAAATAACCAACAAAATAATAACCTCGCATTCCGACACTTTTGTGTTGAAATCTGACAGAAAAGTTTATTCTGCTGGCCGCAGAATAGATCAGGAGTGAAATGGGAAGAAATAGGGGAAAGAAGATGAAAAACTGGGGTGCCTTCCGCACACAAATTTTTTTGGTACTGAATTGAGTTTGGTATCGTTGAAGGGGTTCTACAAAATACAACCAACGTCGCTACGGAACATTTTTATTAGTTCTGTATTTCACGATATTTTGGCATGTTGGTTTTAGTTCTTATGTATTTGCTAATTTTACACGTTTCTTAACAAACGTTGTTCAAATTCTGTTTTTTCGTTCTTTTCCTTTTTCTCACATCAATGGTTATTTCGTTATTTTTCTCAATTCAACAGCTACAGAATACAAAAAAAACGTATCCCATTTGTTGCAATGATATTATAGTATATATACCATAAATACAACTTCAGAACCAACATATGGCTGACACACCTCTAGAACTCTCTTATGGCCAACAATCCAGTTCTTTTACAGTTGCTGTATTATACCGTGATTCCGTTGGCAAATAAGTCTGCAATACTTTGCGCACTATCTAACTCCTGAATGTGGTCCTCAAAAAGCTGGTTCCATACTGCTCAAGCTAAGGCCTGACAAAAGTTTTCTGGTCCAATTTTCGCACTTGTCTGGTACATCACGCTCACCCGTTAGGATTCTTCTTACCATTTTCCCAATTTGTCCAAGATATTTACACTTTGAGCTTTCATCCAGGGATTACACCAACCCTGTGTTATTTTTTGTATTATTTTATCACGGTTTCTCCCGCCACGCACTTGCACTAAGTACCGCTTTGAGCATCTATTTTCTTCCTCATCAGCAACCTCTGACCTAAATATGACATTGCCCTTACCCCGTCTTATCCGGAAGTGGAGTCCCATATACCTCTGCTAATAACTCAGAAAGTACGTCCTTCTATTTAAGTGAAGGCAATGTCTAGTGAAATCGACAGGCACAAATCTCATGACAGACTCCAGTCCTTTCCCAATGGTATTCGTGAATGCGAGGCACCAGGCTGTTAAATTGGCTCATAATCGATGGATGAAGACTACAGAGTCTGCTGTTGAAACGCGTTGTGTTTTCCCCGTCCATCCGGCTGGACACACGCGAAGATTATATTCGTCACTACGCAGTAAAGGTCTCCACTTACACATGGTAATAATGCGTAAATAAGTATGCAAGAAAATTGCCACCGTGCCACAAGCTCCATGACAGTTAAATAATAAATGGAATAAAAATTTACGGAAATGGTTTCTTATACTGAATAACATCGAAACATGTTTAAAAATTTTTGTAGGGTATTAAATGTATACTGTTTGTACACAATTTCCATTTTGCCTTGGAGAAATAAGGTTTAACAATTAATTTCCAAGCTTTGTTGTTGCGCCAGTGTTTGCACGGTGTTCGTCACCAGGGATGCTCGTGAGTTTTGCGGGTTGCATAAACCTGGCCGCAACCGTTCTCTTCTCAAACCTGGTAACACAAATAGGTAACAAAAATGTGCCGTCGTTCTGATACTTACCCACTTTCCGGAACACCATTTTTTAGTGCAAATATGTCACGCTCACATATGAGTACGACGAATTCAGAGCCTGTGGAGAACAAGTCATAAACTATATGCGAATGCAGGCTTTCCCGGCGAATAAATGACAACAAATCTTCTAGGGTTTGCAGCTAGTAGCCGAAAGCTTGTCGCTTTATAATAAAATCCGGCTGCAAACCCTGGAAGATTTGTTGTCAAGTCATATACTTTTTCCAACGCGAAATACACATATTACATTAGTATATCTTTTGATTGGGCATCTCTTACATATTTGTCAACACTGTTTTTGTTTTTAATGATATATTTCAATGTTTCTTCCTTCATTCCATTTACACTGAAAACTCTTATGGCAGTTAAAAATATTTGGTACATTCATGAACTACAAATTTACGCATTTAATATCATACTGTTAAAGAAGTTATGAAAAGAAGTGAAACAGTATAGTTAATATGCGTAAGCGCTAAATACAGTCAAATTAACAAATATAGTGCAGTGAGAAAGTAGAGGAACTTTCAGATATAAGGTATCTAGAAAATGTTATTTTTGCTATGACTAAGCAACATAAACAATATGTCACTTTTGACCATTCTTTTATGTTGAAATGTGTTCCATTAACATTTCTCGATAATATCAGCAGAAGTTATAAATCAAGAACAAAAATTAAAAAGGTCAAACCAATTTACGTTAAAATTAATTAAACATTCTGTTTTGCTTTCTAATGTAGAACCAATAATCAAATCGAAGGAAATTAAATAATGTAAATCGGATAATCATTACAAATTCCAATGTTGAAAATATCAAAATGTTTGCTAAATTATTTTTTGAAATATTAAAATGAATAGGTTACTCAAAATTTCAAAAGTGAGCTTTTATTAAATACTAAATTGCATCCAACGGTATCTATATTAGAAATTAAATGCGTTCGGTTAAATATGTGTTAATTTAAGAATAACCATCGTCAGTTAAAAAAAAAAAAAAAAAAAACATGGAAAACCAAAATCAAGATTTCCGGACAAGAATCCGAAGCCGCGGCCTCCCTAATGTCGGTGGGAGGCGTTAACAGCTCACTCAACAAAATTTTGTTAGTTATTTTCTGATTTATACATTTCTAGAATTTTAGTAGTTTCGACGTTAATTTACTGACCGAATACTGAACATTTACAAATTCTTAATATTTATTATATCTTCTATCACATTATGTGCTGTTTATTCCTCGCCGGTTGACGTCCACCTGTTTGTAATATCTGGTTACAGTCACTGTTGACAAATTCTTCGCCTTAGATTAAATCCAAACCTGTAATAAAATTTTCCATGCATTTACTTACTATACTCTTGGTTTGACCGTACGGCATATGTATTAAAAAGTTAACAAAGAAACATAATTTCTATATAATTTTATTATCAGGTATTATTGTAAGAAAAATCATACATTTTGGTTACAATGAACATAACAACTTTCAAACGGTATTTCAGTTATTCTTAAGTCACCATAGTAAAAATAATATAATTTTTTGTTGGCTGCAATTACTGGGCAGTGAAAGTCCATCAAACGACGATATTTATCTTTAAGATGGGCCATGTATCATCGCACTCCATTAAATAACATTCAGATGTTACTTATAAATATTAAAAAAAAAACATCTGGTGGTAAGGAAATCGAACTATCAGAGATACTGACAACTACACCGAGCGTGGTGGGGGAGCGGTAACGCTCTGGCCTCGCATTCGGGAGGACGCCGGTTCGAACCCCGTTCCGGCCATCCAGATTTGAGTTTTCCATAGCTTCTCAAAATCACTCCTGGATGGTTTCTAAAAAAGGTGATGGTCAAGTTCCTTCCCGTTCCTTAATACCAGTTCTTTCCCGCCTCCAATGAAATCGACGTTGAAGAGGCGTAAAGCCATATGCATAATCACAGCTAACGATTAAACTATTAGTTTCACAGTTGTGCTGAATATTAGACCTAACCTCTTATACAAAAAGGAAAAATTTGGTCAAATAATTTTAGTTTCTAGTTTTCTATTACTTTGACTATCACAGATTGAAGCACATGTTGTGTGAGTTGAAAGAAGTTTTCTAATTTGCCATCAAGAAAAGCAGCAGTGTTAATTTGGAAGAAAGCAGCCTTTGATTCTTAGTCAGAGTCAGGTTTCTAAACTTTCAGTCGATGGGAAAATTCTGCAAGTGTAGCAAGGCAGACACACATTTCACATCTGTGCTTGAACGCAATCCATAAAATATGATGGAGCAGACAGCCTTTGCTACACTCTGTGATCATATTTTACTGGAACGTTAGTTCCGCTAACAGTCTCTCTGGAGATACCTCACCTGAGTGAAAATAATCTACTGGATACGCTTGCAGCAGTAGCGTGTGCCAGCGCATTTCGCAATATCCTTTCGAAATCTTCAGACTACTACGAGCTGTTGTGAAAAGCGATTATATTAGCTATATTTTTTTTTTATAGAGACCTCGTGAAAATAGCAATCAATTTCAACCACTTAGAAATATGTATATTATGTATTATTTTATTGGTTAGGAGTCTTGTCATTTCACTCTACCCATAACACTCTGCCCATAATTTTGCTGGGGTATAGTTATTCATTTACTAGTGGTACTGGTGAAGCAGGGGCCCATTGCGATATTTGGCAATGTCCAGTTTAGTTTATAAGAAATCCAGCATTCCCTGACTGACTGCTGTAATAAACTGTTAACCTAGATAGATGCATTGGCAACCCGTGGTAAAATTTAGCATTCCTTTTCATGCGCATTTGGCAAAGAATTACCTTATACCATTTAATTTAATTGCAATGGACCTCAGGCTCCGGTGGCAATTTCCCTACACACCCATCTTCCTCCAATCCTGCACCTACCTACATTTGCCCTCTACAAATTTTATCTTTAAATTCTTTCAAAGTTTCGGTAAATTATTCATCATTTCTCTTGGTAATTCATTCCAATCCCTGACACCCTTACCTAAAAAAGAGAATCTTCCCACACCCTTGTGCCTGAAATCGAGTGCCAGCTTGTGGTCATGGTCATCTTTTCCCTTCCATGCACTACTTTTCATACCTATTGCAATATCTTTCCATGCCTCATCGCCATTATATGCCCTGTACACTCCCATGACCCACCTCATCCTCCTCCTGTCTTGCAATGAATCCCATTCCAGCTCCTTTATCATATCCGTCACTGATTGCATTCTGCGATAATTTCCAGAAACAAATCTAGCAGCCCTTCTTTGCACCCTCTCCAACTCCTGTATTTGATACGTAAAATGAGGGTCCCATACTACACTACCATATTCGAGCAATGGTCTGACCAAAGTTTTGTAACCTAATTCCTTGACTTCTCTCGTACATCCCCTCATAACTCTCTCCAACAAGTGCAGAACTCTGAAACCTTTTCCTACCACCTGTCCTATGTGTCCTGCCCAGTTAAGTTTGTTATCAAAAGTAATTCCAAGATATTTGCATTTCAAGTCTTCAGCAAGCAATTCTTTCCTCACCTTATATTCATAATTAACCTTTTGTTTTTTATTTGTGTATCTAATAAGCTGACTCTTCTTTGCATTTATCTTCATTCCATGTTTACTAACCCAATTAGATATCCTGTCCAGATCACCCTGCAACTGTTTACAATCCTCTATCGTTTTGATTCTTTTATACAGCATTATGTCATCTGCAAACAATCTAATTTCAGATAGTAAACAGGCAACACAATTATTCATTAGAATAATGAATAGCAATGGTCCCAATACGCTACCCTGTGGCACACCCATTTTTACTTCCACTTCTTTTGATACTACATTTCCTACCCTAACTTTCTGTTTTCTACCTTTTAAAAATTCTTCTACCCAGCAAATGACTTTCTTATCCACTCCAATGGTTTTTACCTTATTTACTACCATTTTATGGCTTACTCTGTCAAACGCCTTAGACAGATCTAGTGCTACACTATCAATTTGGCCTCCCTTGTCCATTTCATCTGAAATATCTTGCATATATCCCACCAACTGAGATTCGCATAAATATCCTTGCCTGAAACCATGTTGCCTGCTTGAAAACTACTTACGTTCCTCACATATATTTCTGATGTGGTTGCATATCAATCTTTCCATTAATTTATCTACCAGTGATGTCAAACTGATTGGCCTTAATTCTCACTCTATTTCTCACCCCTCCCTTAATGTACCGGTACTACTATTGCACTTTTCCAGTCCTGTGGGTAAGCAGCAAGTATCCAGACTCAATTTAAATAATATTTCAAGATAAGGTACAATGTCACGTCCGCTATCTTTAAGATATCTGTAGTAATATTATCTACACCAGCCCCTTTAGTTTATTTTTTCAGCTTTCTTATTTCCTTCATGATTTCCTCAGGATGGATATAAAATTTTTTACTATATAATTAAGAGTAATTCTAAGATTAATCCTGAAATAATTTAACTGATTTGTCATTGTTCATTCGCGTAATACTCTGGCAGGAGCCGGTCACGCAACGTGCTCATTAGGGTGGTCACAACGTAAATGAGGGTAAAAAAATTTCTGCTTTTCTTAGGGCACCTCCCCCTCCTCCCCCCAAAGATGCCAATATGTAAAACAATCAGATTTTAAAAGTTTCAGCTTGACAGAATAACGTTAACCCGTGCCTCATCGTGGTTGCTATATCGAACAAATCAGATTTCGCTGTTTTTCCTTCATAGTGTGAAAAGCGTTTCTCCTACAAACCTCATTTTTGTCTCATTTCATAGAAAATGTTCTTGCCTTTAATTTTTACTCTTGTCTGTTTTTGCTATAACTAGATTTAAGGTTATTTAGTATTTTTCTGGTCAGGTCGTGATTCACATCCTCAACAACAGCCTTGTAAGTAAAAAATGTAAAAAAACAAAACAAAACAATTTAGTCTATAAACCATTTTTTTGCACTATTTGAAACGAATGACATAAAAATGAACAATTTTTTGTAACTTTATAAATATTTTATCTAATTATAGTTAATTAATAGGTTCCTAGTTCTAACCCTCAAAAAGAAGTGCCTCATCTATTTGTAGGCCTATGTTGTTTATGTAAGTTCAAAACGGATTTCTGAAAGTCTCATTTTGTTTTGATCAGTTGTAGGGATGAAGATAAGCTGATAGGTGTTCCTCACCTTGAAAATAGTATGGTAATTACTTAGGCAAAAGCTGTATTTTCAGCAATTGAAGAGTGGGGGGGGGGGGGGCAATTGGATAAATCTGGGCAATGTGTTTTGATACCACTGCAGTAAACATTGGTCGCCTCAGGCTACAGCAATTATTGTTAGAGCAAAATCTTCTGTTTTTACCACGTGGCCACCATGTTTTAGAAATTATTCTACAAGCAGTTTTTAATTGTAAAATGGGCACAAGCACTGGACCGCAGGTAGATATTTTTAAAAGATTTCAGACTGGGTGGTATAAACTTGATAAAACAAAGTGCGAAACTGGTATTGAAGATAAAACATTACGTATAGAATATTTAATTCAGACCAGAATTCAAGTTTTCTTATCAAACAATTAAAAAAACCAACAGCCTTGGGATTATTATAAAAAATGTATCCAACTTTGTTTAATTTTTATATGACGTCTTCCTGCAAAACAGGGTACCTGGTGTTATTCCTCACGCCAGATGGATGGTAAAGACGATTTATTCTTTCAACATATATCTCTTCAAGGATCAATTTTCATTGACGGATTTAGAAAAGAAAGATATTACAGACACTTAATTAATTATAATCAATATTTATATAAACGCGCAGTTCAGAGCTCCCAAATCAAAAGAGATTTGAAATTAATACAAATTTTTAAATACAGATACCGATGTATGATGTGAAAATGAACATTATTTGAAACCAAAAACAGTAGTGAACAGTTTTAAGGTTCTTAATGACACTGTTGAAGGAGGAATAAAATTAATCCAAGACTTCAATTCCTGTTAAACAAAAGACGAAGGACAATGGCAGTTACTCTTACAAATTGTATCTGAGTGTGGGAAATTCTTAATGACTCTTCAAAAGCCATTTTATATAAGGCATTACAACCACAATGTGATAACTGTAAATAATAATAACAATTTCTTTTCTTTATAATGTTTCCTTTTTTATAATGAAACTTAAATAATAAAAATGCAATTGAACATAATTTGTTATCATTTAATACTTTCTTTGCTCTTTTTTATCCTAATTCCTTAATTTCCAATTTTGATTTTGTTCATTTTCTTTCGAAAACACTTTCAAATAAATAATTCCTGAAAATTAAAAAATAACAAGGAAATTTCGAAAGCAGAATGTTGCAATGTTTTCATGCATTTTCGTAAAAAAACAACTTTGAGGATATGGATAACGACTTAACTTGAAAAGTGCTAAATGTCATTAAATAAGTTTTAGCAAAAAAATGATGTGAGTAAAAGTTCAACATTTTCTATGAAATGAGACAAAAATCAAGTTTCTAGGTCAAATAGTTTTCTTTTTATGAACGAAAAACTGAGGGATTTCTTTTGGAAAAAAAATCTCGTTTTTTCAAGATTTCAACCTCGATGAGGCACTGGTTAAAGTTACTCAATTTAGCTGAAAGTTTGACAATCTCATTATTAAGAAGAACCATAACTTTCACCAACAACAACTATTCCGCCCAGACTTAAAATGTCAGCTAAGGATAATCTAATCCACGAGACTGAAGATTAGAGGTTTTCTACTGATGTGTCGATCGTCTTGCTGCAAACTTCGGAGCATCAATTGGACTGTCTAGACTCTAGAATAATAATGAAAGGACTAGAAACGGAATATACTTTATTTCGGACTGTATTTAATCATATTTTTGACATTATTATTAATGTTTTACAATACTCAAAGACAATGATTTCCCATGTACTACAAAGTAGCTTTAAGCTAAGGACAGTGATTGGTTTTAGTTTCGTGAATGTCAACACCGCACCTTTTTACCCTTTTTACGTTAAATGGCGCTTATGGTTTTTTGTTTGTTTATTAACAATAAAAGTCTTGACGAATAATTAAGCAACTTGTATCGCGTGTAAGTACACAGAACATTTCGCCCGTCCAAATCAAGGTTGATGGGATGTATCGTTACGGAATGTTCCTACTCAGATACCTTATACACTCTTGCAAATGACTTTTGCATTCATCCAGTTTAAAACTTATTTAGAATGCCTCGTTCGTATACTTTCACTGTGCGATCACATGCATTTCAGTGTTTCAAACATACCTGGAATGTACGCAATACTGTTTATCACCACGGAGTTGTTCCGGAATCAGGTCGTTAATTTTATGTTAGAACTTGTTTTCTCGTTAACGTTCGAGAACAATTTTGAAAAACTGAAAATTGTGAGAATACCATCCAAGAGATTGTTTCTCTGACGATTTCATATACTAAAAACATTAAAATGGAGCTAATGACCTAAGGTCCAAACAACAGCAGTATGCGGGAATTATTTCGTGAGTGAAGAAAGATAGATCCCTAATTTGTTGACGAGACAGTCTTTTCTAGGGGACGGTTCTTAGACAGACGAAATTTTACTTCCATTTTAGCAACCCACAGATGACGTTAAATCTAATAAGGTTTGCTAACATTTTTTCACTAAGGAGTAAAAATTTCAAAATGCAGCGAGTCAGAAAACAAAATATTAGTGTATGAAACGCAGTATCAAAAGAGGCTGATGTGAAAATGGGAGTGCCACAAGGTAGAGCATTAGGACAATTGCTATTCATTATTCTGATCCTAATGTGTTGATGGCTTTCAGTTGACATTATGTTATATAGCAGGATCAAAACGTTAGAAGACTGTGAACAGCTGTAGGGTGATCTGTACAAACGTGGAAAGAATGTAAAGTTCAATTTCGTAGAGGGCAAAGGTAGGTGGGACAGGAAAGGCTCCTTCGCAATTAAATTAAATTTAATTGTGATGGAGCTGTAGTGCTGTCCACTACAGTTCCTGTTGGTGTCACTCCTCACTCTAGACGCCTCTGATAGATAAATCAAAAGTGCTAATTTGCTCGCAAATGTAAAAAAAAAAAAAAATCAGTCATATTTCTACATTTTTAATAAGATCTAAATCCTAACTCAATCGGCAGAAATCGAAAATTTTCACAAATCAAAAAAATTAAAAGTTATAACCACAAATTTTGATTCTCTCTTAATGTGATTGACCATGAGTGCATAAACAGTTGCGTTCTTATACTTTAGAGGACATCACAGATATTATTTATTTCCTGGTTTGGTCAGTTGAGGAGTCCTAGTGAAGACCGAAAATTCCACTATTCTAACCGGAATTTTTTCGACCCTTTGTTTTCGTGAAGTACACTAGATTCGAATTCCTTTAACAAAGTGTTACACATGTTCATGCTTATTTATAAATGTTCTACAGCGCAATAAAATGCGTGGCATATTTAACAAGAGAGTTAAAAGTAAGTTTTCTGTCATTTCTTTGGATTTTTTAGCAAGCGGTACGGAGAATATGCAATTACCGATGGTATAGTGAAGTTACTATTAAGTTTCCTCTCTTGAACTAATGAGAAGTTCCTGACTCACTTCTGTGGACCCGTGTTCAGCGTAAATTGTTTGTTAGCTTTGAATTTTATTCTCCTCAGATCTTTTTTGCACTTCTGTTCATCCGAACAATCATTACATATTACTATCAGAACAACATTTAACACTAACTTCATGACATGATTATTTTAAAGCAATTCACACCACATCTGTCTCAACTGATTTATTTCTACTTTCTAGATACAATCAGAGTTTTACACATTTGCAAAGAGGAAACAAGCAATGCAGTTCAAGATCTTGCCAGTCTTGCATAAGGTTTGTGCAGCAAACCATCTAACTAAATGATCAGAAATTCTTCATGTGGTAACATGAAGAATGAGGAGGAATATTTGATACGATTTACAATGCAAGCAACTCACTCTTCACAGAACCAGGGATAGTGTGTTTTGAGATGAGAGTACAGAAAATGTAAGGTATTAAAGTTTTGAATTGTTGCCTATTTTCCCATTTCAATGAAAATGAGAGTAAAAATAAAAATAAAAAAACATGAGAAATTTAATATAGTTTGATGAAAAGTCTGTTGTGTTGATTACTGATTGTTTAGGGTGTAGGAGGTGTTGATGGTAGTAATGATACAGTGCAAAGAAGGTCTTTGTGACAGGAATTAATGAGAGCAAATACTAGCTTGTAATTAGTGTAAGGAAAAGAATTTGTGGTTGGAAAGAGATGATGTATTCCTGATTTACTATTAACAGTTTAGTGAAGTTTAATTTGCAAAAAAATTTAATATGTAAGGCATGTAACGTATAGGAAAGACCACTCGTGCCAAATTATTTCTGCTCCTTGTACAGATTTAATAGCATTCTTGAGGAATTAATTTTACGCTCAATAACAATTATCTAAACCAAAAGGGAAAACTGTCGTATCTTTTGATTGGTAGTTTGACGATTAACATAACTGCGCCGGTGGTGTTGAAGATTGTTTCGTTTCAGAACGATAATAGGACGTAGTATTCGTCGACCTTCAACCACGAACTGCCTGGCACGCGAAAGAGAAAGGATATATGTCTGTGAAGGACCACGGCGTCTGATGGTATGTTGCCTTGTGTGCGCGCGCATTATTAACATGCAAATATGCAAGGATTGCTTGACATAACACAAAAGAAGAATAATTTTGCCATTTGTTTGCCTGAATTGCCATCTTGTCGTTGTGGCATTTACCTAGTGGATTTTCATGTCGAGCTTTCTCTTGAACATCCATTTCTTCCAACTGCAAACTGATCGACAAATTTAAAAGGACTTAATCAGTTTCTCTCTCTATTCTGTGAATGTCGAAGCCTTCCTTGCGCTCTATGGGTGAAGCGTTTTGTGAACAATAGAGTCAATAGTTATTTTCTAGTTAATATTTGCAATACTAACTATGAAACAAAGCAGTTCAGAAATCGTCAGTTAATTGAATTATACCATCTATTGATGCTAGGTAGAACAATTCTTTAATGACAAAAAACAAAATATTAGTATGTGAAACGCATTATCAATAGAAGTGTATGTGGGAGTGCCATAGGGTAGCATATTGGGACCATAGCTATTCATTATTTTAATAAGTGATTCTGTTGATGGCTTACTAGAAGTTAGGTTCTCAGCAGATGACACTATATTATATAATAGTATCAAAACGTGAGAAGACAGAGAATAGCTGCAGGGTGATATGTACAGGATAGTTAGCTGCGTAGATCAACATGGGATGAAGATAAATGCAACGAAGAGTCAGCTTATTAGGTACACAGACAAAGAACTAAAGGTAGAATATGATTTATATAACATGTGAAAACAATTGCTTGTTGAAGACTTGAAATTTTTATACCTTTGCATACATTTGATATTAAATTCAACTGGAAGGTACAGATTGCACAGGTGGTAGGAAAAGGTTTTAAAATTCTTCATTTGTTGGAGAGAGTGATGAAAGGAAGTACCAGAGAAGTAAGGGAATTAGGTTACAATGGTGAGACCATTGCTTGAATATGTTGGTGTAGTATCGTATCTTCATTTGCGGAAATCCTCTCATCATTTTCTCCAGCAAATGTAGAACTTTGTAACCTGTTCCTACTACCTGCCCAATGTAGGCTACTATGCCCAGTTCAGTTTATTATCAAAGATTATGCCAAAGTATTTACAATTCAAGCCTTCAACAAGTAATTCTGACCCTACCCTACAATCATAAACAATCTTTAGTTTTTTTTTTTTTTTTTTTTTTTTTTTTTTTTTTTTTTTTTTTTTTTAAAATCTGTGTATCTAAAAAGTTTACTCTTCTTGGCATTTATCTTCATTCCATGTTGACGTACCATTTAGATATTATATCCAGGTCACCCTGCAGATGTTCACATTCTTCTCGTGTTTTGATCCTATATACCATTATGTCATCTACTAACAACCTAAGTTCTGACTGTAAACCATCAACATTAGAATAATGAACAGCAAAGGTCTCAATACGCTACCCTGTGGCACTCCAATATTTACTTCCATGTCATTTGATGATGTACTTCCTACTCTTAACGCTTTGCTTTCTGGCTTTTGAGAATTCCTCTACCCAGCAAGTAACTTTTTCATCCAATCCAATAGTTTTAGTTTATATAAAAACATTTAATGGCTCATTCTGTCAAATGCCTTAGAAAGATCTACTGCTACACTATCAACTTGGCTTCCCTTGTCAAATTCATTTGAAATATCTTGCATAAACTCCAAAAATCTGATAATCACATGAATATCCTTGCCATGTTGTCTATCTGAAAACCAGTTTCTTTCCTCACAGACATTTCTGATACAGTTGCATATCAATATCTTCGTTATTTTGCCTATCTTTTTTTTTTTTTTTTTTTTTTTTTTTTTTTTTTTTTTTTTACAGTTTAACGTCCCTTTTTAACAACGTGGTCTTTAGAGACGGGAAAGGATGAGGGCAAGGAATGGGAGGGAATTCGGCCATGGCCTTGTGAAGGAAGCATCCCGGCATTCACCTGGAGTGATTTGGTTTTGCCTATCACTGAAGCCAAAGTAACCTACTTGTAATTTTCAACCCTGTTTGTCACCACCCCACTCCTTATTATGAACCGGTACTACTATTGCTCTTTTCCAATCCTCTGGTAAGCAGCAAGACTCCATACTTCTTTTAAATATTCAAGGTAAGGTACAATATCGTATCCCACAATCTGTAATATATCGGAGGTAATATTATTGATAAGCTTTGTTTTGGTGAAAAATATTATATAAAAGATCTAGAGCAATACGTCTTTGACATGTGATACGAAAATTAAAATTAAAATCTGATTTTATCGAGAAGACGTGTATGTGATACATTTTCCGAAGAATCCTACAGACTTGTTCTTTATTTATGAGCCACTGTATAAAGAAAGAAAGAAAAATCAATGGAAGGCAACAGTTACATCAAGTCTGAAATAATGAAATCAACACTGGGACACCCAATCGTGGATCTCTTTCGAAAGGATCAAAGGTCAAAAAAGGAATTTCATATTATGGCAATACGAGCTCTGTGTGAAGAAGTTATACATGACGAATAAATTAAAGATGGCCGACACGTTTACGTTTGCCTTATAGATCAATTTGACTTGAACTTTTGTCCCCGGCAGCATGTTCTGTGAATGCACAGTTGAATCCAAGCTGGGTAGTGCCTAGTTTAGTGTAAAGAAAGAATTTGTGGCTGCCTAAACAGTGAAAATAGACAGTTAAAAAAACTACCTTTTGTTGGTTCACTGTTTTACTACATTTAATACGGTAATTACATTTCATATTTACTCTTTTCTAAGGCGAATATCAGCTAACTATAAATTCTTGAATCTCGAGTCCAACTGATTGCTGAAATTATTTAAAATGGCATTAGCTTAGTGACCAAAGGTCATAACATGAGCTTAAAGTACCAAATACTAAATTTAAATGGAATTTCGGATGACTATAAAATACTGTATCACTTTCATCAGATGCAATTATGTGCCATAATTAAATATAATGACTTTCTATGGTTGATATTAAACATTAAAATGTTGCTAATAAAAATTAAGCACTAAAGCCATACTTTACCCCTTGAATTTTTCACTTTTTTGGCGACTTATCGACGAAAAGTGCCATAAACTTATGATTTTAAAATAGGAACCAAAAAACAAAATCCAGTAATGTAGAAAACTGAGGAATGAGGGCATTTTGAATCAGTACAGAAATAACACGAAAATTTTCGTTATTACTCGAGTTACTGACATAAACCGAAATCATATCGGATTAGACAACCACCAATAATGAAATTCTTTTGCTATCTCGAAATTTAAATTCTACTGGTTTGTAACGATTCCTTTGATCTCTTCTATATGCATAAAGCAAAAGTGTGATTTGTTTTTGAGGATATAATTTAGACACACTTACTCAATCAGATTGTGAATATGATTCGAAACTGCTATACCTGAAATTTATGGAAACATGTTCAGGCTAGTTCAGATGCGGCATACACATATTATAAATGATGAAACATAGTTATGCAACTATAAGTTCAATGCGTAAAAAATGAATCAACTGAAGAGGATTGAAGAAATTTGTCTCCAGTGAAATAAAAATGGATATTTTAATCTATTTTTGTTGCTATTCCGTCGTTTAGCAGCTGAATACGATATATTTGTTTATTTTTTTTTTAAAAAAAAAGGAGGTAGGTTATCACTTCAATAAAGATTTCGCTAAAATATACACGCTGGTTGCAGCGAAAGTATTGAACAAACCATCATTTTTGATATTTCAAAAACACATATTTTTCTTTTAACTAAAACTTTACATACGTCACACTATTCTTTATCGCCAAAATGAATATTGATGCATGTCTGGCAACGTTCAGTGTTTGGGGGAAAGGATTCTACAAATGGAATTTAAATTGATAGCTGTGCCGGAATTAGAGGTTTTTAAATTGCTGTTTTAATTTAATTTAATTTAATTGTGATGGAGCTCACGCCCCGGTGGCAATTTCCCTACACACCCAACTTCTCCCTATCCTGCATGCACCTACATTTGCCCTCCACAAATTTTAACTTTAAATTCTTTTAACGTTTTCGGTAGATTATTCATCATTTCCTTAATATGCAGGCAGAATTATTATAAGAGTAGTTTAGTACTGTTTATAATTGTATATTTATGTATAGGAAAAGCAAAAACTATCTTAATTTCAAGATAATTTTGTGTGTCAAATTAACATTTAACTTTATGTTTCCAGTAATTGACAAAGTTGTAAAGGGACCACATGAAGAAAGAGAAGATATTTTTTATTATTATTTTGGGAAACATACGAATATAAAAGTAGGATCAAAGATGTTTGAAATGTAGAGGTAAAAAGCGAATAAAACTTAATTGGAGCTGGATGTGGGATTCGACCAGGTTGTTACTATTGCAGGTCCCAGAGTGCGTTGCGTTGCCGCACCTGTTGCCAGCACGGGCTCCGCATTCCAGCCTCGAATGCGTCATAAAGACACGGCCACCAAGTGGGACGCTCAAAGTTCACAGGTCGACATGCGATCGCAGCTCCAAACAAGGAACAACAACACTTTCCGAACCTGTTAGGTCCACATACTTGAGCGTCCTTAAACGAACTATGATCCACTATGCATTAATTAAAATTAATAAGCCAATAAAAGTATTGTTTAAGTACAAGACTTACTTTTATTTATGGTTTTACGCCTCGTCCACGTCAAGGTCATTAGATGCGGGATGGGATTGGGGACTAGGAACAGGAAGGAATTCTGTCATGGCCTTTTGAAGGAAGCATCCCAGCATTCGCTTGGAGTGATTTGGGGAAACCATGGAAAACCCAAATCTGGATGAGCAGACTGGGATTCGAACCGGCGTCCTCCCGAATGCGATGCCAGAGCGTTAACCGCTCACCCACTACACCCGGTTTACGTACAAGAGAGCTTTCCATATGGCTCAAGGTAATATATTCGAAATTGCTAAGGGAGATAGAAAGGACACGTTTTATGTTTATCGCATATCAATCGGACGATGGTTTAAATTTTGAAATAACGAATTACTTTTATTTTGAGCATAAATCACTAATCAGAGATAAGCAGAACCTGTAATTAGCAACAATTTCTGTTGGATTTTTATACTTTTACTTCTTCTTTCTTGACATAATTTGTAATTTTCGTCTCAGAAAGGGGGGGAGGGAGTATTTATTTAACTCTGTGCTGTGGTGTTGTCAGTTCAGTTCCCTTATTTAATTGGAGATACCATCAAAACGTCATTTTGTGTTATTAATGAAATAATGTTTATTTGAAACATGTTAAGAGCCTTATCTACTTAACATCTATTCACAACCACCTCCAAAATTTATTTCGGTTGCATTATACAATAATGAAAAGCCAAACGTGAGGATGTCTGCTAACGTTTGACAGTGGTGTTACATAGAACACATTTTAAATTTTACGGTCCGGCCTTTCAGATTTCGGGTTTCAAAGAATTCCTGAATCACGCGGGTATATGGGGAATTGTTCCTTCATGGTGATTTAACTGAATCACCCCAGGCGAATGTCGGAAAGGTTGTTTCAAAAAGCCATGGACGAATTTCTTCCCGTTCCTTACGCCCACTGCTTTCTCTCTTCTTATGACCTTAACGTCAACAAGGTGTAAAGCCATAAGCGCAAAAAAAAAAACTTCAAAATGCTGTGACAGAATTCGTTTTTGGTACTTGTCAGCCAACATTTTCCGGATCTTTGCAAAAAATACCAAATATAGTAAAGATTACACAGAAAATAATAACAAATAGGAATTTATATCATATAATAGATAAATAAATTATTTTAATTTCTCAATCGTTGGATGATGTGGTTTTTTGTGCCAACGCGAGAAGCACGTAGGCTTCTTTAAGCCATTAATTCCCTAGTCCCGACTCGAAGTTTGTGCCCTATGATTACGAGACTAGGAGATAGCTATCCACTAAATTTGAGGCAGCAACAGCCACGAATCTGAGCTACCTTAACCGCCAGCAGCTCAGTTGGCAACAACATATAACGACTGGTTTGGTAGTCTATAATTGCTCTTCCTCGAATCCGAAATTTGCTGTTTATTCCTTCGAGCTTTAAATTTCTGAAATAACAGCGCTGAATCATGAAAACAAAGAAAAGAAAATGCGCATCATTTAATGATGTACGTTGGTATGACATAGTTAAAATTTCTGCATTCCGCTATAATGTATCGCTGTTTTTTTGTTTTAATTTTGTGCTGCGAGTTACATTTTGGTGCCTAACTGCAGAGCAATTTTTTTTAAAAAATAAATTTCGAACTACTGGCTGTAGAGCTCAAAATAATATTAGCGCTAGAACGGTGTAAGAGGATTTCATTAGAAAATAAATGCTGATCACGAATAAAGAACAATTCGGCCAATATATCTGGTGACTCAGAGTTACATGCTTCCTGCTGGAGATCGAAAGATGTCCGATTCGAATCTCTGCCTCAGAGTTGATTTTTCAAAGGATCTCAACCCGACCTCACAGCTTGCTGTGAACTACTCCAGAACATTTTGACTGTTCGGATTCCTCGTTAAGCAGCATGTCCCCTTTACGCGATAGGCTTAACGGGTTAGGTTAGAGTAGGACGACAGGACGTCCTACCTCTGATACCAAGCTTAGTGTGCGTCCTTCGAAAGGATACAACCAACCTTCGGGTTGCGGACCATTCTTAGCTTTTATCGTGACGTCACTGGAGACCAATAGCAGGCGCAGCACATTGTTAATTACGAAAGGTTCTTATTGCACGTGCTTGATTAATTACACGTATTTGACTTTTTGTTTGTTCAAAGAAGAGCCACTATATGTTTCAGCCGTCATTTGTTTGTTGAAGAGATCATCGCTATAGCACAATAGACACTTTGATTTGATTAATTTCCCTGTTTATCAGAATTTTTAAACACTCAGAACTACGTAACAACAGTTCATCACTTAATGATAAACTTTCCATTTCATCATCTGAACCTGAATGTGGTAGGGCTATTCGTAACGTCGTGCCATATTCGTTAATAAAGTTGATATCTCACCTCATACTGAAGAAGCTGCAACATAACAAAAGCTACATTTCATTTATAAAATGCATTCAATTCCAAATCAAGGACTATTTTCTTTAATTCGTGTAAATGCAATACTCCAAACAAAACTCAGTGCATACGCATTTGCAAACACTATTATTTACACCGCACTTTAACCCGACATCCACACTTACCCCAAAAACGAAATGGATGGAACGCTTATTTTTAACATAATTTAAATCACACTTTCAATTGGATGTATAACGCTTTCACTTTCAACTCTACAACTATCTTTCATTATTATTTAAAAAAAGCAGATTCCCTCAGTGCGCTTTAAGCAAGTTTTCTTAGTGGTGATGGAATAAAATCGATTATGTTACGTTAGCAGACATTCAGAAACTACCTGCCAATTTTTAGTAACGCGTACTGCATTGACGCCCTCTCATATGACCGACAACAGTAATTTAAAGATTCTTTTTTAGTTTTTCCACGGTTTGTGTGTTCAAAAGATGTTTAGGAGCAGAACTAAAGAAGAGGGGCAGTGTTAATCAGATTCTCGAGGTTACTGCCAAATTAACCGAACTTAAAAATGTGTTATGTGCTATATATTTACCCGACCCTTCAGATAATCCTGTGCCGTTTTTACCAATTTTAATAGAGTGCAAATATTGAATTTTATCGTAAATTTTTAGGTATTTTATATTGATGAAGACTAACAGCGCATTTTTTGTGTTGAAAATTTGTTAGAAATACGCATTTATTTGAACCGGTAACTTTTTTGTTATGTAAGAACACTTCATAACTCTCAAACGTCTTTTAAAAAAATGTAAAGATAAAAGCGTATAATGCTTGCATAATACTTTTATTTCGGAAATGTGTTCACTATTTGAGTTTATATAACAAATAAGCTGAATATTTTTTTATTTTTTTATTATTTTTTTTAGATGAAATGAATATGTCTCAGTTTTGGATAGTCGCGCAACAATACCACCTACATTGAATATGAGACTTCGCAGTTGTATATAAAGGGATTAATAATTTCTAGCAGAAAATATACCGATGAGAAATTCAGGTAATTCGAATACATATGAACATGATAGTACATTGATCTCGGGAACCATTGCTATTTCCTTAGAGGCTCCTAGGAAACCACACAACCATAAAAAATAAGTATGTGGGCCCTTAACTTGACCAAGCATTTTCTATGAAATTTGATTCTATTTAACGAACTCGTCTAAGTCTCTAAGATAATAAGTCTGGAAGGTTAACACGAATTATATACACATCTATTTTTGTAATGTTTAATAAATTAATGTAATACAAATCAGTTGTATAAAACAGAATATACGGATATGAATTGAGAGTGTTTACTGAAACTTGTAATTTGTGTTTATCTGCAAACAGTGAAGCAGGACGAGCCGACAGCCCAGGAAGCACAATCACTGCTCGTGTACCGTTGCTCGCGTGGTGTGTGTGCGGTGGAGGGGATCTCGGCGCGACCTCCGGAGTCCCAGTCAGACAATGCTGGGAGGGAGTACCTGCGACGCAACCTTGGACAGCAGCGAAAGGTCACTCGCACTTGTTGACTGCGGGTATTCAGTATATTCGCCGATTACGTCAGCTATAAAACTGATCCAAAATGCATGAGTTCATTTCTATCCGTATAAACTGCCTCGGCAATTCATAGTTCAGGTAAAGAGACTTGGCATTTTGTTTTGTTCTGACTTCAGTAGTATATATATAAAAGAAGCTAAGCTTGGTATTCAACCTGAAAGTTGGTTTGACCCTTCCGAAGGTGGTATACTTAGCCTGGTATTGGAGGTAGGGTGGCCAGTTTCTTTCTTCCTTGCCTAACCTAACAGAGTAATCCTGCTACGTAATAGAACTCCACCGTTTAATGTGGAATCCGAATCATGGAAACTTTCTCGCGTACTTTACACCTCAAGCTGTACAAGAAATAAAGGTATGATCATAGGTCTATGAAAAACCCCGCCCAGATAAGGATTAGAGCCGCGAACCGTAAACAAAGTAGTACGTAAATCATCGATGACCTTAATTTTTCAAGCGAAAATACATTTTTCATTACTGATATCACCGTACCAATATGAGCTCTGCTACGAAGTCTATTTGATTAATACCGGGCCTGGATGTTTTTCGGTAACTCTCGGATCTGAAGTTTGAAAGAACTCAGTTTGAAATCCCTCTCCAGCCATACAGATTTCGGTTTTCCACAATTTCCCGAAATCACTCAAGGTGAATGCCTGGATGGTTTCTTGCAAAAGCCATGACCAGATTCATCGCCTTTCGTTATTTTCACTCTCCTTTCGTCTCTGATGACCTCGAAGCGTGAAGTACAAAAAAAAAAAAAAAAAAAATAGATTATCTGTATTTGTGGAAATCTTGAAATATGCTGCAGAATCAGCTTACACCAATGCATGGTGAAAATCTGGAACAGAGAAGAGCTACCATAACATTAGACTGCAGCTATAATACATCAATTATATAAAAAGGATAAAAATCAAACCCAGACAATTACATAGGTACTCCCTCCTGAATGGCACGTATAAAGTCTTGTCCAGAATACTCTACAATCGCTGCAAAGGTCAACTTGAACAAGAACTAGGAAAATTTCAAGGAGGATTTAGACCATGAAGAAGCTGCCCAAAACAGATAATCACCTTATAACTAATAATGGATGCTTACAAAAGAAGACAAAAACAACTAGTAATAAACTTCGTATATTTCAAGAAAGCCTATGATTGTATCCACAGAGATTGAATGCGGGACATATTAAGGAATTTGGGACTCGATCTCAAATTAATAAAAATGATCAAATTAACCCTCACAAATACAAAATCTACAGTAAGTTTCAGAAGAGAACTATCTGATCTATTTATGATTAAAACAGGGCTAAGACAGGGAGATGGTCTTTCACCACTGCTCTCCAACTGTGCCCTTGAATATGTGATGGGAGAATGGTACAAAGAAAATCTAAGAACATAAAAATTGTCAACAAGAAGGATCGAATAAACCTAAATTGTTTGGGATTTGCGGTGACTTAGCGTTACTAGCTAATAAAACACAATAAGCCAGGAATCAAATAATTAGTTTACAAAATATAGCACAGAAATTAGGACTTCAAATATCTTTTGAAAAAAACTGAAATTATGGTAACAAAAGCCTCCAGTAACAAACCACGTAACTGCAGAAAACAGGAAAATAAAAATAGTAGAATAATTTAAATACATGTTCGAAATGATAACACACAACTTGAATGTAAAACCTGTCTGGCAACAGAGAACTAACAAAATGATAAAAGCTCAAAAACTAACGCGGTCAACAAAAGATGTCTATAAATAAAAACAAAATTAAAACACCACAAAATGGTGGTTCAGTCAGAAGTAACATACGGAAACGAAACTCTATTTAAAGTTACTCAGAAAAACTTGACAAAATTTTAAAAGAGGAGAGAAGAATAGCAAGAACATGTCTAAATAAAAAATATCAGAAAGAGGTACAAAGGAGGATAGTGCCAAATGAGGTGTGTACAGGGAACAGGAGCCCATCACAGATACTATACGGAAGAAGATAATTTCTTTCCCTGGTTGCACCATGAAGATACCAGAAACCAGATTAATAAGAAGAATAATAGAAAAATTTTGGAAGCTGAAACAACAGGAATAATGGCGTGCAGGGCAAGAATAGGAAAAAAAGGGTTCTGCTGCTAGGTAGTAGCCATGGGAGAGGTGTAGGCCCTCTTCTACAGGATCAGTTAGGTACAGGATACCAGGTCAAAAGTTTTTCAAACCTAGTGCAACATTAGGCCAGGTAATAGAGGGTATATCCTCTGCCACCCACAATTTTGTGAATTGCAGAGTATATATGTAGATGTAGATATAGGTTCCCTTTGTAGGAGTTTCACTAAGGATAATAGAGTAGTGATAGTGGGAGGTGCAGGAAATAGTATTGATAGAATCGTGAGTTATAGTATAGAAGGTGACCTCAGGAAGGTGGTGAAGGAGGCACAGCATACCAGGGTGGAGCTCATGCAGGTCCTAAGTCGCCATGACCAGCCACAATTGAACTATGCTGTGAGGCGGGTTAATGTGGAAATGGATGTGCTACTTGGGAAAGGCATTAGTTCTGTGTTGGGAGTTGTGCCTGTGAACACCATTGGTAGGTGGGTAGGCATGGCCTACACCTAAATAGAAGGGCGAAGGGAATACTTTCTGAGTTGTTAGCTTAAGCAGTGAGAGAGCCCATTTCCAGTGATGATGGGGTCAGGACTGTGCCTTTATTAGGTTAGGTGCTTCTGGTGAAGGGACAAAAATAGATTATCAAAGTGATACTGATTGCAGATTCATGATGGGGAAAGTCACAGATGCTAAAGAAATAGATGAAGTGGCTGAAACAATAACTGACTGCTGTAAAAGTGGGAAAGAGGAGATAAATTCTGAAAATGTAAATCCAGTAGTAAGGGTGTTAATGGTAAACTGTAGAAATATAATGAACAAAGTAATCGAATTTGCAAACTTAATAGAGATACACGAATCACAAGTAATAATTGGAGTAGAGAGTTGGTTAAAAGAAGAAGTACTAGACAGTGAGGTTTTTCCTGATGGTTACAGAGTGTACCGCAGAGATAGAGGAGCAATTGGTGGAGGAGCTTTCATACTAGTTAACAAAAACTACCACAGTTCACTGGCGTTCATAGATCAAGAACATGAGTTACTTGGGATAGATGTCTGGGGTAATAAAAAAGGAAAATCAGAGTGTTGGCTGTTTACCGCAGTGGAAGAATGACAGAAGAGGATGAGGCTCTTGGGGAGAAATTAAATTCATACTCAGAATTCAGAGGTGAGAATAGAATGATCATCATCGGTGGAGATTTAAATTTACCAGGTGTAAACTGGGAAGGAAATAAGATAAATAACACAAGGGAACAAAGATTTGCAAATATCTTAATAAGGGAAGGAGGATTTACATAAGTAGTTGAGCAAAACACTAGGGGATAAAATATTTTGGATATATTTCTAATTAAGCCCGATGAAAACCTTTTGAGGTATGAAGTAACTGAAGGAAAAAGTGATCATAAAGCAGTTCTGACGGATATTAGAGGATTCAGTAAACCAGCAGCCAAAATTGAAGGGGGAAATAGGTACAATTCTAAAAAGGCACAGGTCTCAAATTTGAAGAGATATTTCAGAGAACAATTCAGCAAATGGAAGGAAGGCTCAAGTACAGTAGAGTCAAGGTGGGAAGAGTTCAAGGAGATAATAAGAAAGAGAGAAGAAAAATTTATTCCAAGGTAGAAAATAAAGAGATGTAGAAAACCTATGTACTATAATATGGAAGTGGGGAGGTTAAAGAGGTTGGTAAGAAAAGAACATAACAGAGTTAAGAGACAGCAGGGTAGTAGGGAATATTTAAAACAACTAAACAAGGACTTAATAACAGCAAAGAAAATGGCTAAAGATGGGTTTATGAAGAGTATTGTCAGTGCAGTGGGACCATTGACTGATGCATCTAGAAATTTCTATGGCTATATCAGGAAACTGAGTGGAAGGGAGGGTGTAGAGACACTTATAGATATGGATGTAGAAGAAGTTACTGACAATTTGAAAAAGGCAGAGAATTTATGTAATTGGTTCAGTGAAAGCATTAGGGACAATGATTCAGAAACAGGAGGGTCTAATTCTTAGAACGAGCTTCACAACACAATTGGAAATGATGATAGTAAAAATTTTGATATTCATCCTGAGGAAATCATGAAGGAAATAAGAAAGCTGAAAAAACATTAATATAATATTACTACAGATATCTTAAAGATAGCCATATCTGACATTGTACCTTATCTTGAAATATTATTTAAATTGAGTCTGGATACTTGCTGCTAACCACAGGACTGGAAAAGTTCAATAGTAGTACTGGTACATAAAGGAGGGGTGAGAAATAGAGAAATAGAGAATTACAGGCCAACCAGTTTGACATCAGTGGTAGGTAAATGAATGGAAAGATTGATATGCAACCACATCAGAAATATATGTGAGGAACGTAAGTTGTTTTCGAGCAGGCAACATTGTTTCAGGCAAGGATATTCATGCGAATCTCAGTTGGTGGGATATATGCAAGATATTTCAGTTGAAATGGAAAAGGAAGGCCAAATTGATAGTGTAGCACTACATCTTTCAAAGGCGTTTGACATAGTAAGTCTCAAAATGGTAGTAATTAAGATAAAAACCATTGGAGTGGATGAGAAAGTAATTTGCTGGGTAGAAGAATTTTTAAAAGTTAGAAAACAGAAACTTAGGGTAGGAAATGTAGTATGTATGATCCCCTCTTCCTGTATTTAGGTTTAGGTAAATGTAATCTGCCCGTCTTCAAGCTGTAATCTAAACTGCTGAAACCGGCTGATTATTTCCATTCACAGTTCAGAAACAAACAAATAATAAATATCTAGACAACGAATTCTTTGAAGTAACACTCGAAAAAACACTTTTATTTATATTCACAAGGGTCAAAACACACTTCTTACATTCCTTTTTACTCAACAACTTACCAGATATATTTTATTCTCATCCATACCCTTGCCATATATTATTTGTCTTCTCCTCCAAAGATATACATTATTATAGATAATCATTGTCCATAGATATTCTGGTACTTAAATATACGTTTATCTTCATCATTTTTTCATAACAAATTAACACATTTGTATTCACAACACAACACAACTAATATTTAATTAACTTTTAACAAAATTTATTCACAAAATTTAAAGTGTAAGGGACTTTGTCACCTTACATATCCCCCCCGCTACTTGTTATCAAAATTTTCCCCACAAATTTTGTTGATCTCTTTCTCTTAGTTCACAATATTTACATTCACTCTCTGCAACTTTCATCCTCTCATTCACTCGATGTACAGTTTCAAATCTTTCAGGTTCCTTAAACCTAACACTTTTCCAGATTTAGGGTACTGGAGATAGTGTGCATGTTGATGAGGTCTCCCCACAATTTTATACGGTCCTTCATATATATAAAAAACTTCTTGATCTCCGCATTTATGCTGCTGGATCGTTCATGAGTTCTCACCAACACTAGTTCCCCTACTTCGAACTCTTTTTTCCTAGAACGTCGGTCCTTCATCTTCACTTTTCCTCTTGTTGCGTCCTCTTCCTCTCTGTATGTCGATCCTTCGTCCTTCATCTTCACTTTTCCTCTCGTTGCCTCCTCTTCTTTCATGTTTCGGTAAAATAGTTCCTTGTTCTTTTTCATCGCCTTGCTTGCTTCACTTTCCTTGCCTCTTCCTGGTCCTTCCTTCCTTATTAGAAAGCATTTCAGTTCTCTTTCTTCATCCTTGTCACTATCGACTACATAACTCTTTTTTAAATCTTCGTTAAAGTTTTCTCCCTCTTCCATACTATAATCTTCATTGAATTCTTCTTCGTCTCCATACTCTTCATCGTCTATCGTATCGTCTGTTTCCTCATCTTCCTCTTCTCTTCGCTCTTCGTAATTTTCATCCTCCTTTCCCAAGATATTGATTCCATATTCTTCATCCCCTATCAATTCGGCAATACTCTTCTGGTTCTTGTTCGTCCAATAATCCATTTCTGCTAAACCAATCACCTCACTTCCTTCCATTGCCTCATTTTCAACCTTGTCGAATCGTTCACTTTCCACAATTTGTTCTAAACACCTCCATCATTTTAACGGACCTTTGTCTTCCACCGTTACTTCTTGCTCTATTCCCACTTCTAATCGTTTTTTGAGGTCTTCCTCATCTTCTTCTTCTACCGTTTCCACTCCTAATTTTTCCTTACAAGCTCTTCTTGCTTGGTTTACCCAACCATCTACTTCATCAATCATCAGTGTTTTATCCATTAATGGCTTCCTTTCTTCATTATTTCTGATTTAATTGTCACTCTCTACTGACGTTTTCTAATTGCTCTCCTCTCTCTCTATTCTTTGGAAATGTTTTGCAACATCTTCTAGAACGGTCTTCCTATGTTTTACTGCTTCTTCTTTGTTTACTCTCATGAACATACATCTATATTCTTTAAAATTTCTTGGTCCTCTTCTTTCATCGGCCTGGGAACGGACCTCTTCACAAGCCCTTCCTAATTTCCCTGGTTGCATTTTTCGTCACTCTGCTTTCCGCTTTCTACTCGCTCCATCCCTCTACTTCCATTGTTGAAAGCTTTCCATTCTCTAGCGTTTCGATCGCTCCATTGTTTATATTGTGTAGGCTTTCCTTTCCATTCTTGTGCCGGTCTCGCTTCTCTATCATCTCTCTTTCCATCCTTTTCCAGATATACTTGTCCCGATTGCTCTTTTCTACCATACGAACTACCGGTAAAATTTTGATCTCTCACACTCCTATCGTCCCATTTGTCTATCTTGTCCACTCCTTCTAAAAATTCTTGGAGATTATTCCATCGCGTAAGCAACATCCTTTCCTGCACCCAACGCGGCATCTTTCTCTCCAAAATTTCTATTTTCTCGTCTTCTTCTATTGGGTTTGACAAGTATTTCAGTCCTTTCATCAATTTTTCGCAATATTCGCGAAGGCTACCAAATTGCCGTTTGTATGGACAACTGTTCCTAAATTCTTGTTTCACACGTCTCTGCCTTTCCTCCGACCAGTACCTCTTCAAAAACCTTCGCAGAAATTCTACGTAGCTAATACTGCTCTCCGCTACTCCACACGACCATTCCAATGCTTCGTCTTTCATCATCATCTTTACATATCTAATTTTTTCCTCATCACTCCAGTGTTTTGGTAGTGCGTTTCTGTAAATCTCTACAAAAATGTGCGGATGAATCTCGCCCCCTGGAACAAAACTTACTTCCGGTAGTTTTATTTGACCGGACGGTACTAAATTGTTGCCGGCACAGCATTCGATTTTGTTTTGCACCACGTCAACTCGCTGATTCACCTCTATCCATTGTTGTTCAACTGTCTTTTTGCAACACATGACCTCACCTTGAACTTGCCAAAATTCCTGTTTAATCCCTGAAAATTCATTCTTCAACTTATTTTGCTCATCGCATACCAGCCTCATTGCCTCTTCACGATTCTCTTCTTCCTTAACAATGCGCTCCTCCACATTGTCTAGCTTAATATAGATATTTTCCTTTTCATTTTTCCATTGATTAAATTCTTGTTCCATTCTTTGTCGGTTTTGTGTAATTAATTCTTGCATTTTCTCCATCTGTCGTAGTGTTAACTTTTCAAACTTCTGTTGATTTTGTTGTAATTCTCGTCTTAAATCTTGTTGGTTCTGTAGCAGGGATTGTTTTAATTCTTGCATATTCATTATCTGCTGTTGATTTGTTTCTTCAGATCCCTGGTGACTCTGCTTTAATTCCTGTTGGCTCTGTAATATTTTTGCTAGTATCATTTCCAAAGAATTATCTTCTTCTCGGTCAAATTTCTTTTGAGTTACGCTAGCTGGAGATAACTCATGAACTTTTTGAATACTAACATCACACACTGACTGATCTGAATACGCGCAACCCGAATCCAATCTGTTATTTAAATTTCCAGAAACCTTAACCTGCTCAATATTTTCGCCTCCCGTCCCATTAAATGAACTCTCGGAATCTACCACTAAATTTTTGTTTTCCATTTTACACACAATATTTCACACAAGGATAAATCCTCACACCAATAATTTCAACTCCATAAAAAAATTTACGAGAGTAAATACAGACTGGAGAAAAGAAAGTCTTCAACGAGGTGACAATGAATTTTACAACGCAGTAGTTTGACTCAGAATTAGAGACACAAAAAACTTTCATCAACATACATATTATCTTTACAAAAATTATTTTCACAAAACACATTCAAAATATCAGTTTTTAACTACAGCAAATTTACTTCCACAATTTGTCAAAGATACTATTCTTGCTCGTTAACTTCTCGTGCATGCATTATACATTGAGATGAATTTCTTTCCCAGCATTTTAACTGTTATATTCCTGCTTGTTATTTTACTACTATACAGTATTATTCCCTCTACTGCAATTTACTTTTACTATTATTTTTATTTAAAGCAAGTTCCTTTCGGCAAACAGTCACAGATAATATCTAGTTCGTTAACACTTAACCAAAACGTTCATTACCATATCTTGAAGTTTACTCTTACTATTTTCAGTAATTTACGCGGCTATGAGTATCTTCAAATTTTTAAACAATTACCATATCTCTTCAAATAGCTTCTCAGATTTACATCTGCATTTAAATATCGTCCACTTCACGTTATTAAAATGTATTTTCTGTCTTACCTTTCTTCTTTCTCTTCTCCGAAGATTTGCCAGGCTCTTTCCTTACCGAACTAAAGTTTTTTAGCTCTGTGTCCTTTTACGGTCAGCCACTTGTAAGATCCCCTCTTCCTGTATTTAGGTTTAGGTAAATGTAATCTGCCCGTCTTCAAGCTGTAATCTAAACTGCTGAAACCGGCTGATTATTTCCATTCACAGTTCAGAAACAAACAAATAATAAATATCTAGACAACGAATTCTTTGAAGTAACACTCGAAAAAACACTTTTATTTATATTCACAAGGGTCAAAACACACTTCTTACATTCCTTTTTACTCAACAACTTACCAGATATATTTTATTCTCATCCATACCCTTGCCCTATATTATTTGTCTTCTCCTCCAAAGATATACATTATTATAGATAATCATTGTCCATAGATATACTGGTACTTAAATATACGTTTATCTTTATCATTTTTTCATAACAAATTAACACATTTGTATTCACAACACTACACATTTAATACTTAATTAACTTTTAACAAAATTTATTCACAAAATTTATTCACAAAATTTAAAGTGTAAGGGACTTTGTCACCTTACAAGTATCAAAAGAAGTGGAAGTAACAATGGGTGTGCCACAGGGAAGCGTATTGGGTCCATTGCTATTAATTATTCTAATGAATAATTGTGTTGATTGTTTACTATCTGAAATTAGATTGTTTGCAGATGACATAATGCTCTATAAAAGAATCAAAACGATAGAGGATTGTAAACAGTTGCAGGGTGATCTGGACAGGATAGCTAGTTGGGCTGGTAAACATGGAATGAAGATAAATGCAAAGAAGAGTCAGCTTATTAGATAGAAAACAAAAGGTTAATTATGAATATAAGGTGGGGAAAGAATTGTTTGCTGAAGACTTGAAATGTAAATATCTTGGCATTTCATTTGATAACAAGCTTAACTGGACACATCGGACACGTGGTAGGAAAAGGTTTCAAAGTTCTGCACTTGTTGGAGAGAGTGATGAGGGGATGTACGAGAGAAGTCAAGGAATTGGGTTACAAAACTTTGGTCAGACCATTGCTCGAATATGGTAGTGTAGTATGGGACCCTCATTTTACGTATCAAATACAGGATTTGGAGAGGGTGCAAAACAGGGCTGCTAGATTTGTTTCTGGAAATTATCGCAGAATGCAATCAGTGACGGATATGATAAAGGAGCTGGAATGGGATTCATTGCAAGACAGGAGGAGGATGAGGAGGGTCATGGGTGTGTACAGGGCATATACTGGCGATGAGGCATGGAAAGATATTGCAATAGGTATGAAAAGTAGTGCATGGAAGGGAAAAGATGACCATGACCATAAGCTGGCACTCGATTTCAAGCACGAGGGTGTGGGAAGATTCTCTTTTTTAGGTAAGGGTGTCAGGGATTGAAATGAGTTACCAAGAGAAATGATGAACAATTTACCGCAAACTTTGAAAGAATTTAAAGATAAAATTTGTAGGGGGCAAATGTAGGTGGGTGCAGGATAGGGGGAAGATGGGTGTGTAGGGAAACTGCCACCGGAGCCTGTGCTCCATTGCAATTAAATTAAATTAAATTAAATTAACAGCCAAGATGGATTAAGGAAATTAGAGAAGATATGGAAGAATTAGAAATAACCCTGGAAGATATAAAAAAAAAAACAGAAAAAACTCACGAAATTGAAAGACGTAAAAATAAGATTTAAACCAAAAATGGACAAAAGACACACAATGAAGAGGGTATTTACAGATGAGGAAAGACGAAGAAGATCTGAACGAATGAAAAGGTAATGGGAAATTCGAAAAGAACGGTGCATACACACCAGATAACCAGAAAATGACTAAAGCGGTCCAATGAGCCCGTAAAAGGCTAATAATAATAATAATAATAATAATAATAATAATGATAATAATATAAGACCTGCTAATGTGACTCCGAGTGGTATGGCACCACCACACCATATCGGGGACGTACATAAACTACACCTATCACAAACAAAAATACACCTATCATAGAGAACTAAAGTTACACCACTCACAGACAGATGACACATATTAAGCTTCCCCCCCCTCCCTCCCCCAACCTTCCAGTGGAAACACTGAAAGAATTCCTAGTTACAAGCCATGACGGACGACGATAATCAAGGCTTTGCGTGATCGATAGCGTCATTTCTCACATAACAATAATATAAATAAGTAAATATTGCATTGATGCATTTAATTATATGTTTTCATCGCAAATTAAACTGACATTGCAAATGTCATCGGGCAGTGGAACGAACCGGCGGTTCGTGCGAGAAGGGTGTTAACATTCAGATGATTTCCTGTACTTTTAGGAAGAAACTTGATTTTCTACGAAGCATTTACCAACGTCATGGTGGCCTCTTCTTCTATGAACGGTGTTCCTGTGTCCGGACGTTAGCGGTTATCATGGAGGATGTACCCCTCTCTATAGGAAAGCGTGGTGTGATGATTTGGGGTGATTTCCCGTTGCCATTCCTATAGCGGCAGTGTTCGTAAGTATGGATGTAATAGTGTACGTGTTCAATGTATAGTGTTGTAGATGAGAGTCGAAAGATGGAATACGGTGAAATCCCGTGCCACTGCATTCAAGCCTACTCTTCCGAAATTCACCAAAGGGCCCACTGAGCTTAACGTCTCCAGCCAACGGACAAATCTCCGTCAACAGTGTCGCATGCCCTCGCTCTATACGCACTGCGGAGAGGTTTGTGATTTACCGCAGAACTTCCACATCCTGTACAATCTGATGATTAGGAATTGTGCACCACCTCGCTCTTACACTGCGTAGCAAGTCCTGTTGATGAAAATTTGTTTCACCACGAGGACTGGAACCAGCTAACCCCGCGTCAGCGGCGAACACCAGCACTGTGCCGCAACCTATTAAACCAACATGGCGGACTTCGTAATGAAGCAAACTGGGGGAATTAACCGTGTTTGAACGCGGAATAATAGTTGAAGGAACGTAGCATTTACGAAGAGTTATTAAATATTTGATTAAACTCTCCACAGAAGCAAACGTGTGGCGAAAGTATCTCATGGAACGGCGGACGCCTACTGGATAGTAGCTAATAATGACTAAGTAGCTAATCTTTACGTCGTTAGATAGTTCATACGAGTTCGTGAGATTTAAATGACCACTTCTTTCGTGATAGAAGCTAGATGGATAAAAATAACAGGTTTAAGTGTGAAATGTATAATATTTTCAAAAATTTGTTGATCGTCACCCATTCACTATATTGCTTAGGAAACATTCCATGTCATTTACGCTCTGGCCTCGCATTCGGGAGGACGGCGGTTCGAATCCCCGTCCGGGCATCCAGATTTGGGTTTTCCATGGATTCCCCAAATCACTCTAGGCGAATGCCGGGATGTTTCTTTCAAAAGGCCATGGCCGAATTCCTTCCCATTCCTTGTCCTCAGTTCCCGCCTCTAATGACCTCGACGTCGACGTGGCGTAAAGCCATAAGTAAAAAAAAAAAAAAAAGTAATGTTGGAGTAATGAAAGAAGAATCTAAGTGTATACAGTCTGACTGCGTTTGAAATTTACTTGATTTTAAAATCGTATCTGGTCATCGGGATTTAGAAACTTCGAAAGTGACTCCAGGCGATGGCGAGTTATAGATTTCTACTTAACCGACAAACAGATGGGAAAGTTTAAGGGACACAACCTTATGTTAACGGAAATCAGAAAATCACTCCAGGCGATGGGCAGTTGTAGATTTCTACTTAACCGACAAACACGTGGGAAAGTTGAAGTGGCGCAATCTTGTGATAACCGGATTTTGCCAAATCAGATCTGGATGTGTCTAGCTTGTAAGTTTCAAACAACTAGTCTATGTTGCTAACGATTTCTGTTTCTCGCCAATGCCATGGGAGTTAAGGTTGTGAATTATGTGTCTAATGTTGGGCGCTTGAAATAGGGTGCTGGATTTGAAAATTCTACCATTCAGCATTCTTCTTAACCTCCATATATTTGGGAACTGTGTATTTTCAGTTTAGGCTGGTGAACCCACTCCAAATGCTGCAAGCTGTCTGTGGTGACGAGTGCTCACAGTGAGGTTGCTTGTGATGAGCCGTGAAGCTTGTTTGACGAAGGTAAAATTGGTCGTTCTTCCCTTTCTCCCTGACGGGTCACTCACCCGCCGGCCCGACACACATACTGCGGCTGTTTACACTCTCTCTTCGGACGGTTGAACTGCTTAGGCCGCACCCTGACAGGCACAGCCTGATAATAATACCATTTTTCGCGTACTTAATAAAAAAATATTTACACTGATTACAACTTGTATTTAAATTTTAGTAGTTTTATGATTATCCTTGTAAATCGTTTAGGAGAGAGAATGAATCCGTTATCATGGTTTAACTCATAGGGATGATATCCCATTCCTCAGAAAGCTTTCGGTGGCACTTATACCACTATCCATGTACATAATTGGTTCTCCTTAGTGGTACAAGTAGAGAATTTTTTGTGATCTGTCAGCTGCTTTAGAAAGACAATAGTGGGAAATTGTAGCAACAAAATAAACATCTGGAATGTACCTCGTAATGATAACTTTAGCAGAATAATCCATTACAATTTATCTTGTGGTTTTTTGTTTGTCTTTTGTTTATAGTTTGTTATTTGATAGTATTTTTTTTAAAACCTTTCATATACACCATAACCCCGAAACAGTAATTTTTGGGGTTGTACTCACGGAATGAAATCTCAAGTCAATTTGTCTGTAAATTCAGTAAAAATAAAAAAGATTGACTATTTTTATGCACCGGTTACTCCTAAAACGCTGACGATTTGCACGAATCTTTCGTTTGTTTAAAGAGGGCGTCGTTCAATTGGCCATATGTAAATATTGTCAAAAATGTTTCAGTACCTCTTTATAAAAAAAAATCATTATAAATGATAATGAATCATTTTAATGCTTCTTCACCAGTCATTCAGAAACTCGGCAATTGATTAAGCTGTTTCTTTTTTATTTGACTTAGAAAGAATTAGTTCTTATTTCGATCCGCATGTATTACTTTTTTGTATATTAATGTATATAAATTAATTACTCCGAAAGTCTGCTATCAATTTGCGTGAATTTGTTTTAAATGAAAGAGGATTCCTCTCAATTGATCCCATTTATATAGAATAGTTACTGGTAAAGCACTTTTTTCTATGAATACAATAAAAACTAAGAGTAATTACTTGAAAATTCCGCCATCGATTCACTTAGTTCTTTCTTTGATTCAAACAGGTGCTGTCGAGTTGACACTATCTAAATTTAATCAAAATTTGTTATCACTTTTTTACAAATCAACAGAAACAAAAAGAAAAAAAAACAACAGAATAATCGACAAACAGAAATTGCTAAAAAGCGAAAAATAATAAACATTCAAAACCTACTTAAAAAATAGCAATTGATTTCATTGCAAGACTGGAGAAGGGTGAAGAGACTCATGGGAGTTTACAAGGCGTATATTGGTGATAAGGCCTTAATGATATTGGTGGAAGAATTAGGAGAGGTGTATGGAGGGGAAAAATAACCATCTCCACGAATTGACACTCGATTTGAGGCATAAGGTTGTGGGAGGATTTGCTTTCGTAGGTAAGGTAGTCAGGTACTGGAATAAGTTACCAAGGGAAATGATGAATAATTTTCCAAAAACGGTAAAAGAATTTAAAGCTGAAATTAGTGGAGGGAAAAGTAGGTGGGAAAGGAGAAGGGAAAAATGGGTGTGCGGGGAAATCGCCACCGAATCAAGCGCTCCAGCGCAATTAAATTAAATTCAATATCGCGCATGAATATATTAAAAATACGAAGTAACAAAAATAATTCTTTCGAAACACTAAACCACTGAATTATTATTTGTGATATCTGACTTATTATTATTGTTGTTATTGGTATTACTATATGATAGATTTACATTAACGATTTACATTGTACAGGGCGTTCGCCGGAAAACGCAACCCTCCCAGTCTGTTGCCGTCGGCAACTTGCTCGGACAGCGGTGCCAGCAGTTTCCGCCACACGGCACCGTGAATCACCGCACTGTTTAACACCTCCGCTGCCCCAACAGTGCAGTGCAGTGACCCTTACATTGTTAAGAACGGTTTCTTTGCATTGTAGCTAGTTTGTGACTTCAGTCTCTTATTAATCAGTGTTGTGAATAAACGTTTCTTTGCGGTTTGGCTGGTTTGGGGCTTCATACTAATCTGTACCGTGTTTGAGTGTGAGTAAAATTATGGTACGTTACAGTTTGCAACAAAGAATATTTCTCTACGATACATATGTGAAGAAGAAGTCGTTTAAAAAGTGTCGCAGTAAATTTCGTCGCGAATATCCTGGCGCTTTACTGCCAGCTAAATCAACAATTCTGCGTCTGGTTAAAAAAGTAAGAGAAACGGGTTCATTTTTTAACAAAAAGAGACTGTCGGTCAACCGTATTCTCACAGAGGAGAAAATTGACGATATCGCTTTTCGACTAGAACAGTCACCCAAAAAATCATTGAGTCAGTTAGGGCAGCGTGTGTCTCGAAATATGTTCAGAAGATGTGAAATGTGCATTACACAAGAGTGTCAACACTTCCAGCATCTTTTATAAGGTAAGCTAATGAATTATGTCACATTTAAATGCTTAGCACATACAAGTTTATGAAATAGTCCTCGGCCGACGGTCGAACAATGCCGGGAGCTGAACGCTCGCTCGCCGCGAGCAGTTTCTTCCTTGTAGCGCTAACAGTGGGTTGCGTTTCCCGGCGAACGCCCTGTATTATTTCTTTATGCATACACAGCTATTGAAGTCGGAGACCATTCTTACAATAGAAATAATAATAAAAACAGATAAAAGTAACAATTGAAAGAAATGGGTAAATATTTAGAGATATATTGGTGAAATAATAGACCTGCTCAGTGATAGTGGAAGGTAGCTGGCACGGGAGAAGTTACCCTAGCATGGCAACTATTTGGATAATTTAATTTATATGTCATCCCTTTGCCGTCCACCAGTGTGGACGTAGTGCTAAGTGATTGTAATTTTGAAGTTATGTATGTTCGGAGTAATGTATTATTTCCGTTTTGGATGGTAGAAGAGAGACGATACAAACTGAAACCCGGTGGTGACCAATTCAGGCCTACTCTTCCGTAAGATGCCGAAGGAACCACCCAGTTCGAATGTATCCATCCGATGGACAATTTCCCATGAACTGTGTCGTGAGCCGTCCTTCCACAAGAACTGCGAACAGGTCTGAGATGTAATCTTTGGCTTTCGTACAGAATCTTGTTTCTAGGAATTGCGCAACAACACCTCTGCTATTACGCTGGCCAAGTACCATACGGGAAATTAATTCTACTATGTAATCTCAAACCAGTTAAACCCGTTGCAGGCGCTGGACACAATTATGACCGAACCAACAAAGTAAAATCTACGAATACATTTTAGACGGTAATTTACAATTATCAGCGCCTAACAAAATATTATTCGAAATTTTTTATACACTTTTCAACTTATGAGAATGATCAGGAATAAAAAATACATACTAGATATTTGCAATTTATACTAATCTCAATTAAAAATATTTTTACATAAAAATAACAAAAAGAATGACAATTTACTCAAAAAAACATACCTGGATGAATTCCGAAAAAAAAAACACATAACGCCGGAAAAAATTGCAATTCCGAAAGATTTTTTCTAAGAGTGACGACAATGGCGTAAGCCTTCGCTTGTGCGCCTAAAATGGTTTTTTTATTTTTTTTTTTTTTTTTTTTTTTTTTTTTTGTCTCTGCTTTGGGCTTGTATGTGAAAAGTCTCGCTACTAGGTTAGCTCTACTTTACGTATCACTCTATATAGGATTAGGAAATTTTTGGGGGCTCTATTTATTAATCTTTGAGGGGAAAACATGGGTGTGGTTCGTCAAAGATAACCTTATGTGAAAAACCCCTACAGTTTTCTTACGATCTTATCAGTTCCATTCTGCCTGATATTTAATACTTAGTGGCACTTTATAGGCGTGCTAGTGCCTTGGCATTGTTGTGTCAAGGGTGTGGAGCCTTTCGTCAATTTGCCTGAAATGCTCTATACTATCATAAAAAATTTCTGTTTGTTTGAAAAATTTCTACATGTAGTCGGTTGATGTCCGCTGTGTCGTGAAGAAAGTCATTTGGTTTGAATCTAGGTACTCTTAATATTACTTGTAGGTATCTGTTCTTTAGTCGCTGGAGATGGTCTATGTTTGATTTTGCTGCTGTTCCCCACACCTGGCATCCGTATAGTATGAGGGAGAGGATTACTGTTTTGTAGATCCTTAGCTTTGTTGCTGTGGCTAGTCCGGAGCTATACAGGAGTGGAAAAAAGATTTTTGAGTATAGCAGTGCCCTGTTTTCTCCTTTCTAGAATGATTTTCCGAAAGAGAAGATTTTTATCAATGGTGACTCCAAGGTATTTAGTTTGAGATAACCATTGTATTGATGGTAAGTTTTTTTGTCTATTGTTGGCCTCTTTCTGGTAAAATATATTGCTGCGCACTTAGATGGGTTGATTTTCACTTTGTTGATGCGACACCACTTCTCAAGTTGGTGGAGGCCGTTTTGAAGGTGGTTGACGTTTAGGTCATGTTTCCTGCCCGATGCATATATAGTTGTATCGTCTGCGAACTGTGCAATTTTGACATAAACGAATTGTATGTCGTCAGCGTTAATTTTGAATACTACTTGTGCCATGACTGACCCTTGGGGGATACCAGCCAGGATGAGGTGGACTGATGAATTTTGAGCATCAACTGAGACGAAAGATTTCCTATTTTCCAGGAAATTTAAATAAGTTGGACGTAACAGAGGCGGATTGTTGTCTCAGTTCCTATTTGGTTATGAGGTTAGCGTGTCGTACATTGTCGTAGATTTCTCTACATCTAAGAATAAGGCCGCTGTTGCTTTCCTGAGGTTGAATCCCTTCGATACATCTTCGGTAAATCTGATAAGTTGACTTGTGTTACCTACCCTATTTTCGAACCCAAACTGTTCTTTAGTATTGTTTTATCAGGTTCTAGGGATTTGTTGATACGTTTTAGAATTACTCGTTCCAGCACTTTGGATGCAGCTGATTGGCCTAAAGTTTGATGGGGGGTGCTGATCTTTTCCACGTTTGGGACGGCTGTGACATTTGCCTGAAATGGTAGCTTGTTCTATGATTTTAACTTTTCGTAAATGGTCCTACAGCAACACAATAGTCATTTCGCTATACGAAATCTTAAAAGTTATTGAATACGAAAATTAAGATTTACGTTTAATTTTTAGTATATGGTTAAAATTCAGCTTATTGCTGCGTATACGTAATTTTTTTTAACGCCGATTTATAAAGGTGCCCATTCATAATGAAATCATAATAAAAAATAAAAAAATGTTGAGAATGATAGTAGCAATACGAGAATGAACATAAATAACAATTGGATAGTCTAATTAAACAATCAATTGATTTTTTACTTTGTGGTGATTTTATACAAAGTTTCTTGCATAGTATTTTGAAAGTCTATTTTGCGTTTGTTGAAAGGTTTATAATGTTGAATAAGCGAGCTTCTCAAATAACTTCATTCATCTATACAATATGATGCAGCTGGCACGCTGAAATCACGGCAAACATTCGACTGCAGGTAGTAACTTACCATTCTTCCTGATTCACCACCTTTTCTCAATATTTTAGGGTGGCTTCCTTATCGTTCCCACAATCAAATTCGGAGCTTGGGCTTTACAGCCGAGTGCCCTCGCTGACGTCGAGTGTTTTATATCTACTGCCAGGTCAGACTACTTACTAACGGGGAAAGTGAAGTGTCGCCATCTGCCTGAAATGTGAACTATGTCCTGTGTGTGATAAGTGTATGTTTTGTTTGTGAAATGTGTAGTTTATGAGGCAGAGATTGGAGACCGTTCAAACATCCACCTTCAGTCTCCGTCGAGCAGCGGTACGGTACGGTCGGTTTTCCTGGTACGCGAAGTTTCCTTGTGTGCCGAGTTAACACTATCGCGAACCGTGCGCTTAACCAACACAAGTTTACCTGTCGACAACCGGAATATCTACATTAGTGCAACCACTAATTACGTAAATTGTTACCTAACCGGCGGCGGTTGCGTCGGTAATCGCCATGCACAGTGGGGAGTATGGTGAAGGCGGAACGCAGCAGAACAACTCAGCGAACCCAGTTCCACAATCAGATGGAGACGACGAGTTACCCTCAGTGATACGAAGTGCTATTCAAACAGTGGCAGTGAACGTAGCAGATGACGAGCTTCATATGTACGTAGAAGAACCCAGATCATCGAAACGCCCGTGCCGAAACCAGGACGACCAGCAGCCTGCAGGAAAAACGGAGAAAATGCCACGCGTCTCCAAATCGCAGTCAGCTGTCGCAGCCAGAGCGGAGGGTCAACAACAACACCAGCCCAACAGCCTACGCCAATGAACGAAGTGAGTAATGGTGCCCCTACATCAACCCCTACCAGGCTTGTGTCTAATAACTATGAGATGTATGATAAGGGCCCATTTGTGATCATAGTTGAAAGCACTGACAAAAAGGTGGGGAGGTTACATCCAATGGCACTGGAAAATGCTCCGGTTGGAAAGTGGGACCTCCTTTAATAATTAATAACATCTACCCTGCAGGGCAAAATAGAGTAAAAATTGAACTATCCACTGCGGCGGCAGCTAATGCACTGGTGAAAGTAATGTATTCCCCAGGTACAAACTTGAAGCATATATCCCTAGCTACCTGGTCACTAAACAAGGGATCATTAGGAATATAGAGACATCATTAACAGAGGAAGAGATCTTAGCAGTCATTTGCAGCCCAGTTCAGGTCATTTCAGTAAGAAGATTTTACAAAACACAGTAGAAAATAACGCAACTATAAAGAAACCATTACCAGATTGTTCTATTACATTTAAAGCACAAAAAAGGCCCGACAATGTGAAAATCCATGGAGTCCGTTGTCCGGTAGAACCTTATGTACCGTCTGTTCTCCAGTGCTTCAACTGTTTACGCTATGGCCATAATAGCAAGCAATGCCGTAGCCAAACACGTTGCAAATATTGTGGCGGTACTCACGATAGCAGCACCTGCACTATTACCTCTCAACCTTCATGTTTATACTGCGCAGGCCCCATATGGCTACTGATAAATCATGCCCGGAGTTCATAAAACAGAAGGAAATAAAACGTAGGAGGCCTACCAAGACATTAGCTACCGTGAGGCACTAGCCTCTTTAGATAACAGACAATACGCTAGGGCTGCGGCTGCCTCACCACCTGACGCAAGAGACATCGCCGAGTTCCGACATTACCTAACAACCAGGGTACGCTCCCATTTCCACGGACACCCCAGCGCAACTGGACAACTTTAAGACATATCAAAATACAAACCCCGGACCATTCAGACGGGACCCCATGATCCTACCCGGAAGCCACATTAAGACTGCCCGACCCCAACAGATACCTACACCGAGACATAGCGATAACTGGAAGGGCTATCAACAACTCCTAATACCAAACCAAAGACCATTGGATCCAATACCAGCTAGCAAATCCAATCCTGTAGATGAACCAGGTGCTACCCCAAGCCCACTGGACAGAGACCACATAATAGATATAATACTTCACTGTGCAATCTCCCTGGTACAGAACACCCAACTTGGAGGAAACCCAATACCAATAGATGCGTTAAGGGAAAACATCAGTAATCTGATCAGTAACTCAATAGTTGATCGCCATTATGGCCAAGCCCAATAACATTCTCCAGTGTAACATTCGAGCCACCCACGCAAATAGAGAAAATTTGATCCAACAAAAATGGCTACACAAATTAATAACATGCTGTATTGGAACGCAAGGTCCTTACGATCTAATAAAGAAAGTTTTGAGCGGCTCTAAATATGCGATGTAGCTATTGGGACAGTAGTGGAAACCGGCTAAAGCCAGAAGATAAACTAACAGTTAAAGGCTACAATGTATAATCAGATGTGACAGGATACATGGATACGGTGGGCAGCGCTCATAATTAAAAAATGCTTAGAATACAGGACCATTCAGCTAATCAACAGTAATACAGCCCTTGAGGCCTGCGCAGCTAGCATTAAGAGCGGCCACACCTATATAACAGTTGCAGCAGTATACAGAGCACCTAATACAACTGTATCAAAACAACAACTTATACGGCTCTTAAGACAACTCCCACAACCATATATTATCATGGGTGATTTTAATGGCCATAACACAGCTTGGGGAAGTAGTAACTCAGATCGTATGGGCCGAATCCTCATGGAGGCAATAGAAGAGGAAAACTTGGTAATTTTAAATGATTGTTCGGAAACCCGGATTATCAAGCCAACGGAAAACAAATCCGCTGTGGATATTACTATTTCTTCACCTGCGCTTGCACACCTCTACAACTGGGAAGTCCTCCAGGAACCATTGGGGTCGGACCATCTCCCCATCCTGTTGAGATCGAGATGCCGCAATCCAAAAGATAGCGCCCCATCCCCAACATATAAATGGAATCTGGCTAAGGCTAATTGGATAAAGTATCGGGAAACAGTAAATGCATATATAGAAGAGGATAGTAAATCAGATAATGGAAGTGAAAACTATAATTATATCCTTAAAACATAGAGAGAGCCGCAACAGAAGCGATCCCGATAAACAAACCAAGGAAGCAAAACCCACGTATAACCCCCCCGTGGTGGGACAACGATTGCAGTCACTTGGTGCAAGAAAGGAAAGAGGCTTTGAAAAACTACAAAAGGTGCTGCACAGAAGAAACTATATTACCCTTATGAAAATACAGGCACGCACGAAGAGATTATTAAAAGAGAAGAAGAGGCAAGGCTGGAGAAAGTTCTGTGAAACCTTGAATAAAAACACACCGCTGACACAGATATGGAAACGGGTGAAGAGCTTTCGCCATGCTGTTGACGACCACCAACGTCCCACAGAGATTAAGCCAGAAATCGCAGAAGGAATACTCGCCAGACTGACCCTCCGGCAGCACACAATCACATATGGCTGCAACCAAGTATGGATCAGGAGCACCCTATACTCAAACCATTTGACATGATCGATTTGGAAAGGACACTATTAAACTGCAGCAATACAGCCCCGGACCTGATAATATTTCATACTCAATGATAAAACACCTACCTACCTCTGGAAAATCCATTCTACTAAGCATGTTAAACAAGGTATGGCAAGAAGGAAGATATACCCCTGAACTAAAAACTGGCAGGATAATACCCCTGCTAAAACCAGGAAAGGACTCCAAAGATGCAGCCTCCTATCGACCAATAACCCTTCTACCGTGTCCCCTTAAGATCCTAGAAAAAATGGTCAAACACAGGATGGAGTGGTACATCGAAAACAACAACTTGTTACCAGAACACCAGTTGGGTTTCCGGAAAGGTAAAGGAACCAATGAGTTATTGGCACAACTGGTAACAGACATACAAAATTGCCAGAGTAGGAATGGATACCTGTATGCCGTATATATTGATCTATCTAGTGCCTACGATAACGTCAGCATCCCAGTATTGGCAGATAAGCTAAAACGCATGAGGTTCCCACACAGGTTCATAGGAAACATATGTGCACTACTACAAAACAGAACCTTGATCATTAATAGTAAAACAGGCAGAGTTGGACCAAGAGAGACTAGCAGCGGTCTACCGCAAGGCTCTACACTATCCCCGCTACTATTCAACATATACACATCAGACTTAGCACAGATACTAGCAGAAAACACATATATACTACAATATGCTGATGATTATGTATATATGCAATTGGAAATACAATACTAGAGGCCAAGGAAGCTCTATCCACCACGCTGATAAACCTTGAAAAATGGTTGAGGGAAAATGGAATGACGATTGCCCCCGAAAAATCAGAAGCCTGTATATATACGCGTCACAAACTACCACATATACTTCAGTCAACATAGGTCCCTACAAAATACCATACAAAAGGAACGTAAATACTTAGGACTAATAATAGACTCAAAACTGACTTGGGCACAACACCATAAAGCATATTCTAAAGAAATGTGAGAAAGCCATCAATGTAATGAGGGCCACTACCGGATATTGGTGGGGGGCAGACCACAAACAAGCATATTACTGTACCGAACGCTAGTCCGACCCACACCTTGGGACTATGGATGCATATGTTATGGAGGCGCATCAAACAGCTTAACCCAACAACTACGTAGACAAAGTCCTAGTACAAGGCGTAGCACTGTGCACTGGGGCGATGCCTTCAAACGCCTACAACGCCCTATTAGTAGGAGGCCCTGGAACCGCCACTGGAAATACGAAGGGAATGTATAAGCGCAAAATTCGTGCTAAGACAACTACAAACGCCCAACAGTTCTGTCTGATAAAAGCAATAACAACATTAGAAAGACACCTGCAAAACATTACACTTTTGGGAAACGGAAACGGACACCTCTGCTAGCCACAGCGTACTCTGAAGTAAAAACAATATCAAAACAACGATATATACTCCCGTGCTTCCAAATTAACTACGATACAACCACCATGAAACCCAATAAATGAAATGAATATACATTTGAGGAAAACTCAGAGCAGAATAGAGCCCTGATAGCGGACTACAACGGATGCAGACAATGATATATGTCAAATATACACGGACGGCTCCAAGGACTGAAGAGGGCGTGGGGTGTGCATACGTAGTAAACACAAACCTCAAATGGTGGCATGTATAAACTTCCGAAAGAAGCCACTGTATACACCGCAGAAATGACAGCCATCCTAAAGGCATTACAATATGCGCAAGATACACCGCAAACGAAGATTATCATCTGGTCTGACTCAAGAAGCGCGATCGAATCACTTAACAATCTACATGCTGGCAACGGGAGAAATATACTAGGCTACAAAATCATGGAACAGATACAGCACCTACAGAGCGCCCAAAAACAGGTATACCTGATCTGGATCAAAGCACACACAGGTATACCAGGAAATGAACTGGCAGATACTGCAGCCAAAACAGCAACAAAATCAGGAAGAAACCACCCCCTGGCACCAGCTACAGACATCATATCCACAATCAGAACGCAACACAAGAGATAAATGGAACAATATATGGAGAAAATCCATAGAAAACAAAGGCAAACACTACGGATACCTACACCCAACGATCCCATCCAAACAGTGGTACCAAACATGGTACGTAACAAGAAAAACCATGAGCATTATAGCTAGGATAAAATTCAACCACGGTAGCTTCCGAAAACATCTATATAGACTAAACCTAATAGCATCTCCTCTTTGCGGCTGTGATGAGACGAGCGAGGGGGATATAAATCATATGTTATTTGCATGCAAAAGGCACTGGCAGCAGTCCACCAGACTGCTGGAAGATCTGCAACAGCTGGGTGTTAGCCTCCCGACAAACACCTTGAACATTTTGGGCACGGAGGACCGAAGAGTGTACAAGGCCATTGTGACGTTTATAGTGAGTAACAACATAAAAATATAAATCCGCCCGATCCTAAGGGATGGTGACCAGTAGACTGTCTGTCTAAACAGCAAAATACTTCTCCGAGATGTCTGCTATGCAGAATTCACGGCATACGTGTGAGATCTAAAACATCCTAACCCCATGTCCAAAATCATAAAGGAGTACTCTAAATGTGATTTGTAGATGTGTAGGCAGAGACCAGTATGAAGGACAGTGTGACATGAGATCTGTTAGCTTCAACAGCTTGTAAGGTGTGATAAACATGGTTCTGCTAATGCAAAGAGCAAATTTGTACTACCCCAAAATGTTTACAATGTAAATATTTGTGTTGTAAGTTTCACTGTTTGTAATAGGAAGTTTTGTAATAACTTTAAACATGTAAACTAAACTTGGTACCCAGTTGTACGTTTATAAATCATGAAAGATGGTGGTAGATGTAATTCAACAAGGCGTGTAACTCATTGTAATAACTATATGTATTTGTGCTGGCTGCATGGTCTTGGAAACCAGATGCCAATAAAAAAAATAAAAAAATACATCCACCTTGATGGCTGCGGAAAACCGCGCGAAAACCGCAGTCAGGACTGCAGGTAAGTGGGGACTTGTTCTGGGGACTAGTTGACAAAGGTATTTAACGCTGGTTATATAGCTATATGATAGGAAAATCACAAGTTGCATTGAGCTGGTGCTATATGGTGTGAAAATTCTTAGCAGGTAACCAGTACCTACGACCAGGACTGGGGTCTGCATGTGTTGTTGCTCATTGTCATATGGAGACAGACCCAAAAGTCTGGCAAACCTATAATCGAAATTCTTGGCGATGTACTCGGAAAGGCAATCCTCCCATATGTAACTCAGAAAAAGGTATTGTTAACGATTGACGTGGTTTAGCACTAAAGTTCCAAGTGGGCTTTCCATACGAGAACTTCCTGTTTGCCTTTGACTGGTGGGCTGGACACTTCATGTTCCAGCAGTCCAATGCTCACTGGCAAACGGCATCGGAAGTGGCTGACAGAACAGCGTTTTAACAATGTTAGAAACCTAATTATGAGTATGCTTCAACATTTTGCATCCGGGCCGGCAGTGTCCGCTACCTTTCTTATGAAGATGATGTAACTAACTACTACGCTGTTGTCACTTGATCGCATTGCATCGCATTCGGGAGGGCGCGGGTTCGAATCTCCCTCCGGCTGTACAGATTTCGGTTTTCCACGCTTCCCCAAACCATTCCATGGCCGACTTCCTTCCCGTTACTTGCTCTCATTCCTTTTCCGCCTATAATGACCTCGATGGCGGCGTGACGTAAAGCCATAAGGAATTACACCGAGTCACATAAGCGATCATGCATTACAAGAAATATTCAGACAGTTTTATACATAAGTTCAGTCGCTGGAAAAAAGAATTCTTGGTTAAATGCGTTAAGCCACCAATAACATGTTTTTCCTTTCTAAATGCATTTTGAATGTGATGGTTTTGTTGTTCCATTTTATCTGTGATTAAACATGAAGATTACATAAGAACCAAGTGTTGAGAATTAATATAATTTTTTCGGGTGACTAGCCGTGTTAACGAGGTCAAAATCACTTTCGCCATCTTTACCAGAAGATTTGCAGGACTTTAATATGTTTGATTATTCTAACAATCCAGTATCATTTGGAGTAGAATAAAATTTTTCGACAGGGAACATTACTGGGAGCGATTCGAAATACGTATGTCTACATGTTTTAATGGCTCATATTCAAAAACAACATATTAGGTATCCCCTTATACATCTATTCGTCTATCAATACAGTACCTATATCCATTGTTAACACATTTAAGGTTTGTGTGAAGTAAATTCAAGCTGTGTATAAATTCAAGAAACATGCCACAGTACAGAGTGTTGAATACTAAATGAAAAACAAGCTGTTATAAACTAAATACTAATTTTTTATACTGGGCTCCTTCCAGTAACAACTAGTTAAAGTAATTACCTGTTACTTTATAAGTTTTATATAATTATCTGACCTCAAAGACGCTAAATTTTTTCTTTCCCTTGGTTCATTTGAAAAATAATTTCTCCACTGTCTACTTTAAGAAGAAGAACTACCGATGACTGTGTATTAACTATTGTTTAATAATCATTATTTTACTCTTTTGAAGAGTTAATTTGAACAAAGGGCATTTACGACTACTACTAGTAGTGAAAAATTACTTTCGGGTGGAGGATACAGATTTACTTGCTGTTTTTACTTCTCACTTCACGGTGTAATTATTTTCCGAAGTGAAATCTATTCGTACTTTCTATTCCATATCTTATCCAGAACTTTACAACCCATCATCAGCCTTCAGCAACTGGTTGCAATGAAGTTTTTGCTACGTTTAACAGTTTCAAAGAGCAATACGTTTTCTCTTGAAGAATGGTAATGTTTCTTATTCGAACCTGTTTCCTTCAGGCAATAGTTAAGCTTAATTCTGAATAGATTATCGTGCAGCATAAGGTAGTCAATAAAACTGGAACCCTCATAAAAGTCTGCTTTCACCACTGCGAAAAAAAAAAAAAAAAATATGTTTGCTTCTGCATAACCGCCTAACAAGGAAGGTGAATAGTTGTTCCCATGTGTGGATGTAAAGTTGATGATCTCATACACAGAAGAAGAATGCAATGTTTTTGTAGGTAAAATAATCTGAAATCCTAAGAAGATAGTCAATTTTCTGACTATGCCTGCCGTGTACACGTATATGCGTTGCTCCATCACAGAATAACTAATGTCAACTGGTAGACGATAATGACTGTAAGAGAAAAAATAAACTTCGGGAATTGCAATAGCGGTTACTTGAAACATAATTCCAATAAGAATTCACTGTCGTTATATTGCACTTTATTACAGGTATACACAACATGATTTTTAAAAAAAAAACAAAAAAAAAAAAAAAACCCCCAAAAAAAACAACGTAAATTCAATTTATCGCAAAGGTTCATACGGAAAAATAATGTCAAAGAGATTCCGTTTGGAAGTAAAGTCATCATCTCTATACTTTTTTATTTACATTTGGAAAATGTTAATTGAACAAATTAAAAATGGCGACTCAGTGATTATATCCCTAGCTATATCGTTCAGCGTGAAAAGCTGGCATTAAAAACAATACAGGAATCAAGAAAGAAGAGTTGCTAGTAATTATTTCATAGATTAACTTCAGAGGTACTAAGATTTCATAAAAGAATCTGAGTGTTTGGAATACCTTTCATTATACTTCCTAATACACTGATAAAAACATTAGTTTTGACGTCTTGCAGACATATTGACAGAGAAAAATATTCATAATTCTATTTGATACCGCGATTTCGGTAGTATCCAGGAGACCTGTAGCTTTTAATCTGATGTAACGGTTTAACAGATATCTTAAAGATAGCCGGATGTAACATTGTACCTTATCTTGAAATAGTATTTAAATTGAGTCTGGATACTTGCTGCTTACCACAGGACTGGAAAAGTGCAATAGTAGCACCGGTACATAAAGGAGGGGTGCGAAATAGAGTTGAGAATTACAGTCCAATCAGTTTGACATCAGTGGTAGGTAAATTAATGGAAAGATTGATATGTGAGGAACGTAAGTGGTTTTCAAGCAGGCAACATGGGTCCAGGCAAGGATATTCATGCGAATCTCAGTTGGTGGGATATATGCAAGATATTTCATATTAAATGGATAACGGAGGCCAAATTGATAGTGTAGCACTAGATCTGTCAAAGGCGTTTGACGGAGTAAGCCATAAAATGGTAGTAAATAAGGTAAAAACCATTGGAGTGATGAGAAAGTCATTTGCTGGGTAGAAGAATTTTTAAAAGGTAGGGTAGGAAATGAAATGTCAAAAGAAGTGGAAGCATAAATTTGTGTGCCACAGGATAGCAAATTGGGGCCATTGCTATTAATTATTCTAATGAATAATTGTGTTGATTGTTTATTATCTGAAATTAGATTGTTTGCAGATGACATAATGCTGTATAAAAGAATCAAAACGATAGAGGATTGTATACAGTTGCAGAGTGATCTGGACAGGATATCTAGTTGGGTTGGTAAACATGGAATGAAGATAAATGCAAAGAAGAGTCAGCTTATTAGATACACAAATAAAAAACAAAAGGTTAATTATGAATATAAGGTGGGGAAAGAATTGCTTCGTGAAGACTTGAAATGTAAATATCTTGGCATTACTTTTGATAACAAGCTTAACTGGGCAGGACACATTGGACACGTGGTAGGAAAAGGTTTCAAAGTTCTGCACTTGTTGGAGAGAGTGATGAGGGGATGTACGAGAGAAGTCAAGGAATTGGGTTACATAACTTTGGTCAGACCATTGCTCGAATATGGTAGTGTAGTATGGGACCCTCATTTTACGTATCAAATACAGGATTTGGAGAGGGTGCAAAACAGGGCTGCTGGATTTGTTTCTGGAAATTATCGCAGAACGCAATCAGTGACGGATATGATAAAGGAGCTGGAATGGGATTCATTGCAAGACAGGAGGAGGATGAGGAGGGTCATGGGAGTGTACAGGGCATATACTGGCGATGAGACATGGAAAGATATTGCAATAGGTATGAAAAGTAGTGCATGGAAGGGAAAAGATGACCATGACCATAAGCTGGCACTCGATTTCAGGCCCAAGGGTGTGGGAAGATTCTCTTTTGTAGGTAAGGGTGTCAGGGATTGGAATGAGTTACCAAGAGAAATGATGAATAATTTACTGAAAACTTTGAAAGAATTTAAAGATAAAATTTGTAGAGGGCAAATGTTGGTAGGTGCAGGATAGGGGGAAGATGGGTGTGTAGGGAATTTGCCACGGGAGCTGAAGTGAACTACACTTAATGGTTCCTTGAGGTTTATTACTATGTACACAAAACACTGGTAAACAATAACAAATGTGGTACAGTTAGCGGATGACCGTCGAGAAATTTAGCCTGGTCCTGATCCGGGGTAGAGAGAGACGGCTTCTACTTCTCGCGAACTTCCGGTGGTCTTCTGTAGTTGAAGCTGGTTCCGCGGTCAGGCCGGAACTGGCGGTGGAGCGGCCGGCTACGCTTATATAGGCGGCCTGGCGCAGGAATTCCGTGGTGTGGTAGTACGGCGACCTCTGTAAGAAATAGTCCCACTTAGCTTCTAGATGATTCTATTTGTTTTCCTGGTTTGTTTTGATGTCTCTGCACCTGTTTGGAGTCGTATATGTATCCCGGCGTACAGGCGCGTTGTGTGTGAGGTCTGCCTGGCAGGGGCCTTTACTGGCAGACTGAACAGGAGCCTGTGCTCCATTGCAATTAAATTAAATTAAATTAAAGTTTGGATATATTATCAGTTCAGTAACTTGCTTTTTTGCCTCGTGGAAGCGATAACGACTTTCGAAATTCTAGACTAGACAGTTGTTTCTGTACTAACAATGTTTCTTATAATTAATCCCTCAAAAAATTAGAACCTTTGAAAAAATTTAAAGGGATCTTGAATATTATTGTTTTCACAACCAAAGAACCGAGGCAACCTTACACTAGATCTTGCAATATACTTCAGGTTAGAGGATTTTACTTCTGATATCTTGGTGAAGTTCGATTTGGTAGAAAATTTAGAATGAAATCACAGACAAGTATTCACAAGTCTTGTTTGTTGTTGCTGCTGATTAAAGTAATCTATTTCAATTGAAACAAACGAAATTCGGAAAAGCTGCATGCGAGTTATGTATGCGGTTATTTAAGGAATGCGATTGCATGAAATGACCATAAATATACTCATTAGATAATAGCTTAATCCTGAAACAATACTTTCAAAGACTTTTGAAGTCAGCTCCAGAGTAACCGATTTTGACACAGGGAAGCTATTATGTCGTGTTTTATGGAATCACCATCTTTGGAAATATTTGTGGTCGAAAAGGTTTGATTCACAAATATTCGCTCTCCAATATGTCTTTGGAATAAGTGCTTGGTTTTTACTCAGAAAAACACCTAACATTATACTGCTTCTTACAATGTAAAATATCGAGTGTTTTTAACTGTGAACAGTAGGCTTACTTAAATATAACAGGAACAGTAAAAGTAATATTAATTGGCGTAGCTTTGGATGACTATTTTAGGAACAGAATAAAACAAACATTCTGCAGTTTCCTCATTATTGTTGCTTCACGTAACATGATGAGCTGGGATACGAAATATTTCTTCTTCAAAAGTGAATAACCTGTGTGTGGTGAAATAAAATGTAGAGGCTATATAATCAGTTGTAACTTTGAATTTTTGTTCGTAGAACCTTCAATACAGCTATTACCCGTATAACCAAATTTAAGAAACTGACTGTGAAGTGAGCAAGGACTCAACTTACAGCAAAATCATTACATAAAAAAAGAACGGATTTATATACAAGACAATGCACATAATAATATGTACTCTACATTAATTATAACCAAAGCGTTTATGCAAGAATGTGGCAATTATTTTGTGGATACTACCATTCAAGGAAATTACTTGATTACGTAAAACTAGTTGTGAATAAAAATGTTTTAATTTTTTTCTCAATTATTATCGACAGTTGAGAGAATTAGAGGAAAGAGACGTTTGTAGAAGGTTTATCGATAGCAGGGCAAATAAAGCTCAGAACTGAATTTTGGCCTTTGCATCGGTCTGTTTCAGAGGAAGGAATTGTAAAATGAAGACTCCCAAAAGTGAATTTAGATCGACGTTGGGTGTAAAAGAAACGTCTTTGCGAGAAGAATGCAATCAGTGGTAGATCATCTCACAGCAGAAGGTTCATCGTATATTCCATCTCGTTTTTTCTAAAACGAATTGTGGCCAACCTTTTCTTTCCGACCAGATTGGGGTCTATTACGAGACGTTTGCTGTCCCGCATCTCGTCACCTCGCTGTATAGTTTGCAGTCTTTTTTTTATGGCTTTACCTCGTCGTCGTCATAAGAGGCGGGAAAGAACTGGGGAAAAGGAGAGAGGAAGGGGAAGGAATTCGGTCATGGCCTTTTTGAAGGAAACATTCCGGCATTCGCCTGATTTCGGGAATCCATGAAAAACCCAAATCTGGATGTCCGGAAGGGGATACGAACCACCGTCCTCCCGAATGCGACGCTAACGCTCACCCACCACGCTCGGTAGTTTGCAGTCAATGCTACCGGTGACGTGAGAGTCGACAAGGCCAACAGAGACCACTAATTCATGCATCATGGTGCTATATGGTATAATGGATATTTGGCATGGCAGTCTCCGTATTTTGTCAGAAATCCTGCTTTAAATTATCACGTCCTCACTCGAAACGAGACAGCAGGCCAAGATAAGACAAAGATCCAAAGACAAATGCTCGATCACAATAGAGCTTCATTACACACAGGTAGCCTACATATAACCAGAATCACAAGCCCATCACCAAACATATCAATCACAAGTAATAACTGACGGGAACTTACTAGAGTTAACTCGCACCGCTATGTGAAGCTGGGGCTGCCATTATATGGTCGACCTCGGTGGTAGGGTGGGGAGGGTGAGCTGACGGTGGCACCCCTGGCGCCGCTCTGCTTGTTAAGGAGGCTTTCCACGCCCCGTGCATTTGCCGGCCACGCCGGTCCAGCTATCAACAGCGGGCCGTGGGAAGGAAGCCTCCTCTACTGGCAGGGATGGCGCGCCTCTATCCGTAGCCCACGTGGTAAACATCAAACGCCCGGATACCTGAAACGACACTAGGCAACGTGACGTGATGGAGGGGTGGCTGCGAGGTGGTGACGGCTAGCCTTTGGTGCGTGCTGATCCGTACAACTAGGCTGGATGGCGCGGTCTTCAAAACCACGGGTCGTGGTAAGCCACCAATAGTGGAGTGTTCTGCTTGCTTGCAGTGCTTTCCGCAGCCGCAGCCTTGGTACTGCGCGGGGAATATGATATGCCGTAAGCCATATAATCAATGCTACATAGCTGATATTTACCGTAATTACAATTATAGATTCAGTTCAAACAAATTTATATTTCTTGTATGTTGTATGTTAAACTGGTATTTTTCTCAGATGCAAAAAAAAAATTAAAAAAAAACTGGAATGTTTTAAAACAAAAGATACATTCTAATAGTAAAATTCTTATTGATTGCTGTACAATTTTTATTATGGTATACCCCTTTCATTGACGAGTACAGATGTTGGTGCACTTCATTCACTTCGCTGGCACTTATAACATTTCCATCGCTTCGTTAGAAGAATGTTGTGTTAAAAAAGTCAGTTGTCATTCGTTGATGAGACCACATCTTACAGACCAGCTTGTGCACCAAAGACCTGGGTTAAAACTCAAATCTCTCCGACGGGTTATGGAGTGAGAGCATACGACACCGTCGATGGTTATTAGTAATACAGAAGACTAGGATTTAAAATGTTGGCACCAAGTTTCACCCTAACCCTTCCTTCATCTTTCATTAATTTACAAGGCAGACTATACATTACACAGAACACGTCATATTCGTCCACACAAAACAGTAGCACACACATACACTTCTATCATCATCTAATAATTTAAACAAAATTATGGAAAACTGGAAACAGAATTGAGTTCGCCGTACTTAATGACGCTGTGCTCAAAATTAGAGCGGTAACATAAACGAATTTTAAATAGTTTAAATTGTTTGTTCATAGAATCTATAGAACAAGTGCATTGATACAGTTGAGAAGTAATACCCCATAATAATTTTTCTGGAAATCACATGTAAATAGAAAGATCTCAGTGACCATTGGCAATTACTCACAAAGGGAATATATTATTTGACTCGCCAAAAGCGACCTGAGACGGAGTCTAATGAAATTTATCGCGTGAAGAACTACAACATGCACCTAAACTGGAAAAGTTGAACGAAGTCTAGAATCACTTTATGTATTTGGAAAAGAACTGCATGAACCAATGAGAGGATAGGTCGACAGAGACCAGATGAAGGAAGGAGCAAGATAGGGAAGGTAAAAAAAAAAAAAAAAAAACCACTTGTTGGACAAGGTATAAGAAGACAATGTAGAAGTTATAGATAGAAATGAGAAGTGCAGAGAAAGAAAAAGGTTGCAAATATTGCATAATATAGCTTACAGGAAAATTCATCGATATAAGACATTGGTTGAAGACGGGAATGGAGATAAAGGGCTATATCTAAATGCAAGCTATCACCACCCGGACAACGAATAATAGGAAAAATAAGATATTTGTTTATATGTATATCGGCTAGGATTATTCAAACATATCCGGGGTATTCTAAATGAAGATAGATAATTTTATTATACTTTACGACAAAATGTGGAAAAATGAATTGGAAGTAAACATACGTGAGATCTTCTTATTCTCAACCATTTCCCAATATTAGGGGTCACCTGCCTTTGATGAATTTTACTCATTTTACAAATTTGGAGCTTTGATTTTATGGCCGCATTCCCTTGCTGACACCAAGCATTTTATACCTACTGCCAGGTCGTAACATACTAATAGAGGAAGTGAAGTGTTATCATCTGTCTGTGAAATGTATAACTATGTTCTGTGAATGATAAATGTATTTTTTGTTTTGTTTTGTTTCTGTTTGCGAAATGTTTAGTTTGAGGCGGAGATCGGCGTTCGTTCAGGCATTGGCCTTGATGGCTGTGGAAAACCGCGTAAAGCAGCAGTCAGGATGGCCGTTACGCTTGGCTCGTGCCCGGCGCCGTTGAATCTCTCCGAATCTGAGCCACTCTGGCGGGTAGACACTACGCGTGCAATAATACGGATAAAATCTAACATCACAGTTTCGTAATACAATACTTCCATTAGCTACCTCGAAACTTCTCGAGAGAACTAACTATGCAGTAGGCAACCAGGAGTTTACATTGACGCAAAGGATGTTTACATGTATTTTGCCAGTAGAAAACCACATAGGAATAATGTGAATAGGTCTTCCTTGGCAGGTTTCGCAATGTCGGTTCTGTGGTATTGCTATTCAGGACACGATTTTCTCTGCCTTGTATTTCAAGCGGATGAATACACAATTTCAGCTCGGTTTGCGTAATAATCAGTAGAGACCGAGGAGGATTTCTTCATAACGCACGAATGAGGCGGAACCTATTGCATACGTCACGGTTGCTCTTCACTTCACAGCGGTGAAAAGTTCTTTTGAGGTTTGAGAGGTCTGGTAGAGGTTTTGAGGGCACGCGGCTCATCAGCAGATAAGAGTATGGGCTAAAGTGAAAGCGGGCATCACTTAAATAATCGATCTACCATACTTCGTCCGGACTTCAGCCAGAAAACCATAAAAAATTGAAAATCTGGTTGACGTACTGATATTTCATCTCGAATCTTACGTAATAGGATCTATTGTCTTCCGCATTGTACCTGGTGAACTATGCAGTTTAATTTGCTTTGCTCGCTGATATTATGACAATTTTTCTTTTCTTTTACGTCTTCCAGAAGAATGAATGTTTCAGCTGCAAGTAAGATTAAAAGGCAAAGAAAATCAGTTTGTCCTTATTTTGTGCTTGACACGTTAACAAACAACGAAACACATAGGTAAATGGGCACTTTCGGCTGATGGAGTTTTCTATGAATGGAGACTTTCCTAGCGCACGATTTCAATGAAATCTTCACTCGTGTACCGCCGGGTAGAGTTGTAAAAATATAATATTTCCACTATTATCTGTGACTTCATCCTTTGATCTCAAATTATATGTACTGGTCAGACCATTACACATGATTTCACGTCTAGACAAGACAACAGAACACGGCGGTAGACCCGTTAACATTTCATTGCAGATAGAGGTCTGCAATATCCATCTTCTCCATAGACATACAAAGTGACTTTTCGATATAAATTTTCACATCGAGTAAGTTACTCTTGGCGATTACTAAAAAGTAAGATCTGGAAGTGATTAATTTTGAAAGTAGGGGCTAACTTAAAATCAGTTTTATGTACAAGACACAAAAGATATTTCAATAACAGTTAAGTGCAGATCAGTACATAAAATTACTAATTTTATGAAGGAGAGGTCAACTATTATAAGCATTAAACTCTTAGATAGAGTGGGTAAACAATTTTGAATATCGTTCTAGTTTCTTGACAACTGTAGCCTTCAAAAGTGTTTTCCAGTGAACAACAACCCATAGAATATTATACACTTTCACTTATATTATGTTATACGTAGTTTAACTTCTGTTTTAACGTATTGGATACCATGGATATTTTTAATTTTTTTCGTCGCGTCTAAAACAAATGCGCTTTCCTCTTCTGTGTTTAATAGCTGACTATGGGTCTAATTGTATGGAAATCCCTTCTACCTTCAGGCAGTGGCATTAATTCTTAATGGATTTCGTGATTCTCAACTTGAAAACAAGGCTTTCAGGTTTATATTGAAAGACTAGCATTTACCCGCTGCTTTGCACGCGCGGGTCTTGGCGTGTATAAAAATACTCTACACTTTTTATTGGTTTAATACCAAATATTAACTTGTAGAAGCAAAACATATAAATTTCATTTAAATATTTTTCTTTCCTTTAGTCATTACCTTAGATTCGGTTTTCATACTATAGATCGAAAGATTTTTATGTTAATTAATTAATTTAATTGCAATGGAGCACAGGCTCCGGTGGCAATTTCCCTACACACCCATCTTCCCCCTATCCTGCACCCACCTACATTTGCCTTCTACAAATTTTATCTTTAAATTCCTTCAAAGTTTTCGGTAAATTATTCATCATTTCTCTTGGTAACTCATTCCAATCCCTGACACCCTTACCTAAAAACGAGAATCTTCCCACACCCTTGTGCCTGAAATCGAGTGCCAGCTTGTGGTCATGGTCATCTTTTCCCTTCCATGCACTACTTTTCATACCTATTGCAATATCTTCCATGCCTCATCACCAGTATATGCCCTGTACACTCCCATGACCCTCCTCATCCTCCTCCTGTCTTGCAATGAATCCCATTCCAGCTCCTTTATCATATCCGTCACTGATTGCATTCTGCGATAATTTCCAGAAACAAATCTAGCAGCCCTTCTTTGCACCCTCTCCAACTCCTGTATTTGATACGTAAAATGAGGGTCCCATACTACACTACCATATTCGAGCAATGGTCTGACCAAAGTTTTGTAACCCAATTCCTTGACTTCTCTCGTACATCCCCTCATCACTCTCTCCAACAAGTGCAGAACTTTGAAACCTTTTCCTACCACCATGTCCTATGTGTCCTGCCCAGTTAAGTTTGTTATCAAAAGTAATTCCAAGATATTTGCATTTCAAGTCTTCAGCAAGCAATTCTTTCCCCACCTTATATTCATAATTAACCTTTTGTTTTTTATTTGTGTATCTAATAAGCTGACTCTTCTTTGCATTTATCTTCATTCCATGTTTACCAACCCAATTAGATATCCTGTCCAGATCACCCTGCAACTGTTTACAATCCTCTATCGTTTTGATTCTTTTATACAGCATTATGTCATCTGCAAACAATCTAATTTCAGATAGTAAACAATCAACACAATTATTCATTAGAATAATGAATAGCAATGGTCCCAATACGCTACCCTGTGGCACACCCATTTTTACTTCCACTTCTTTTGATACTACATTTCCTACCCTAACTTTCTGTTTTCTACCTTTTAAAAATTCTTCTACCCAGCAAATGACTTTCTTATCCACTCCAATGGTTTTTACCTTATTTACTACCATTTTATGGCTTACTCTGTCAAACGCCTTTAGACAGATCTAGTGCTACACTATCAATTTGGCCTCCCTTGTCCATTTCATCTGAAATATCTTGCATATATCCCACCAACTGAGATTCGCATGAATATCCTTGCCTGAAACCATGTTGCCTGCTTGAAAACCAATTACGTTCCTCACATATATTTCTGATGTGGTTGCATATCAATCTTTCCATTAACTTACCTACCACTGATGTCAAACTGATTGGCCTGTAATTCTCAACTCTATTTCTCACCCCTCCCTTATGTACCGGTACTACTATTGCACTTTTCCAGTCCTGTGGTAAGCAGCAAGTGTCTAGACTCAATTTAAACTAATATTTCAAGATAAGGTACAATGTCACATCCGGCTATCTTTAAGATATCTGTAGTAATATTATCTTCACCAGCCCCTTTATGTTTTTTTCAGCTTTCTTATTTCCTTCATGATTTCCTCAGGATGATATCAAATTTTTTACTATCGTCATTTCTAATTGTGTTGTTAAGCTCGTTCTCCGAATTAGACCCTCCGTGTTTCTGATTCATTGTCCCTAATGCTTTCACTGAACCAGTTACTTAAAATCTCTGCCTATTTCAAATCGTCAGTAACTTCTTCTCCATCCATATCTATAAGTGTCTCTACATCCTCCCTTCCCCTCAGTTTCCTGATATAGCCATAGAAATTTCTAGATGCATCAGTCAATGGTCCCACTGCACTGACAATACTCTTCATAAACCCATCTTTAGCCATTTTATTTGCTGTTATTAAGTCCTTGTTTTAGTTGTTTTAAATATTCCCTACTACCCTGCTGTCTCTTAACTCTGTTATGTTCTTTTCTTACCAACCTCTTTAACCTCCTCACTTCCCTATTATAGTACATAGGTTCTCTACTTCTCTTGATTTTTTGCTTTGGAATAAATTTTTCTTCCCTCTTTCTTATTATCTCCTTGAACTCTTCCCACCTTGACTCTACTGTACCTGAGCCTTCCTTCCATTTACTGAATTGTTCTCTGAAATATCTCCTCAAATTTGAAACCTGTGCCTTTTTATAATTGTACCTATTTCCCCCTTCAATTTTGGCTGGCTGGTATACTGAATCCTCTAATATCCATCAGAACTGCTTCATGATCACTTATTCCTTCAGTTACTTGATACCTCAAAAGGTTTTCATCGGGCTTAATTAGAAATATATCCAAAATATTTTGTCCCCTAGTGTTTTGCTCAACCACTTGTGTAAGTCCTCCTTCCCTTATTAAGATATTTGCAAATCTTTATTCCCTTGTGTTATTTATCTTATTCCCTTCCCAGTTTACACCTGGTAAACTTAAATCCCGCCGATGATGATCATTCTATTCTCACCTCTGAAATCTGAGTATGAATTTAATTTCTCCCCAAGAGCCTCATCCTTTTCTGTCATTCTTCCACTGCGGTAAACAGCCAACACTCTGATTTTTTCTTTTTTATTACCCCAGAAATCCACCCCAAGTAACTCATGGTCTTGATCTATGAACGCCAGTGAACTGTGGTAGTTTTTGCTAACTAGTATGAAGACTCCTCCACTAATTGCTCCTCTATCTCTGCGGTACACTCTGTAACCATCAGGAAAAACCTCACTGTCTAGTACTTGTTCTTTTAACCAACTCTCTACCCCAATTATTACTTGTGGTTCGTGCATCTCTATTAAGTTTGCAAATTCGATTACTTTGTTCATTATACTTCTACAGTTTACCATTAACACCCTTACTACTGGCTTCACATAATCAGACTTTATCTCCTCTTTCCCACTTTTACCGCAGTCAGTTATTGTTTCAGCCATTTCATCTATTTCTTTAATATCTGTGACTTTCCCCATCGCGAATCTGCAATCAGTATCACTTTGATAATCTATTTCTGTCGCCTTCACCAGCAGCCCCTAACCTAAAAAAGGCACAGTGCTGACCCCATCATCACTGGAAACGGGATCCCTCACTGCTTTAGCTAAAAACTCAGAAAGTACTCCCTTCCCCCTTCTATTTAGGTGTAGGCCATGCCTAGTGAAACCCCACCTACCAATGGTGTTCACAGGCACAACCCCCAACACAGAACTAATGCCTTTACCAAGTAGCACTTCCGTTTCCACATTTACCCGCCTCACAGCATAGTTCAATTGTGGCCGGTCATGGCGACTTAGGACCTGCATGAGCTCCACCCTGGTATGCTGTGCCTCCTTCACCACCTTCCTCAGGTCACTCTCTATACTATAACTCGCGATTCTATCAATACTATTTCCCGCTCCTCCCACTATCACTACTCTATCATCCTTAGTGAAACTCCTACAAAGGGAATCTATATCCTCTATTACCTGACCTAATATTGCACTAGGTTTGAAAAAACTTGTGACCTGATATCCTGTACCTAACTGATCCTGCAGAAGAGGGCTTACACCTCTCCCATGGCTACTACCTAGCAGCAGAACCCTCTTTTCCCTAATCTTGCCCTGCACGCCCTTATTCCTAAAGGTCTGCTGTATCTTACCTACTCCTACTCCTACATCTGCATGAGGCTCTTCTCCTCCTGACTCTGGCAACAGGTCAAACCTATTTTTTCCCACAATTACTGTAGTGTCTGGCTTGTTCATCCTGTTAACCACGATTCTCCTACGACCTGTTACCAGCTCCCACCCATCCTTATCAACTTCCTCCAACCCACTATCTCTACTTTATGCCTCTACAGCTTGAGCCTCGACAAGCTCAGCCCCCACAGGCTGTGCCTGTGCAGTCTGAGCCTCCACTGGCTAAACCTCCACAGACGAGGCCACCACAGACCACGCCTGCAGAGGCTGAGCCTCCACAGGACGAGCCTCATGAACCCTGATCCTTTCGTGCAACTCCCTAATCGTTTCGCCCATCTCCCATATCCTATCATTCCTAAGACACAGTGAACAAAACCATGGGAGAGCCTCATTTATTTCCCCCGTTTCCTCTTCCCCACATGCCCAGTGAAACCACTTCTTACACCAACTACAACCCATCCCCTTCGCAACGTACTTACGACAGGCGCCACAGTTTCTAGTCATGATTTTCCCAAATACTTCAACCTTCTTCTAAACAAACCTTAAATTTATTTGATAAAGTAGTCTTGTAAAGTTTATACTATATTTTTTTAACGTTTTTTACTAAATATGGTAGGCGCTATACTCTACTAACTGTTGAATTGTTATATGTATTTAATTTGATTGAAGTTTTATGAAAAACGACTAGGTAATTAAACTACTTAAGAACCAATGAATAAAACTTAAGCTAATGGATTTCGAAACAAACTTAAGATGGTAGGTCGATATTATTTTGTTACTTATGAAAGTTAAAAAAAATAAGGTGGAAATTTTTTATAAATATATATATATATATTAGATGGCAATTAAACACTATTAAATTTCAGACAGAACACGTTAATTATTAGAACGTACGTTTTTGTTATCGTAAATTTGATTTCGATATCGATAGTCGATCTTAACGATGATGTAACCTATGGTAACCTATGTGAGTAACTAAATGCTATATATGCATACTTATGTTTATTATTTATTATTTCCATTTGATTTTATTACTATTCCGGAAGTAATTAATTAAGACACTGTGTTATTTTAAACCTAATAATGCCTTAATATAGGACAATACAGAAAGCTTTAACAATCGAAATTCAAACTGGTGATTTGAACTATTTTTGACGGTATATAAGAAATTTAACACTACAAAATAACTTAAACTACTATTTTTACCTATGCTATAGTATTATAGTAATCTAACTATCAAGCTTATGCTAAGTTTAATCCAATGAATCGTGCAATAACTAGCAATAACTTTAACAACAATGACGCGAAATTTAAAAACTGTTATTTATGGTGTAATCTTAAATAATTCTTCTTGCAAGCAATAATTCTAAGAGTTTAGATGATAATTAAAGATTTTAAAATAATTTAGTCTACAAAAACTTAGCTGATGAATGCAAAATCGCAGTTTGATGAGCAGCTCTGGAAAGACACAGCCAATCGATCGCACAACCATACTTATATTTTAACACAATATAATATATTAAAAATAAGAAATTGAAACTACATGAAACATTATCGCTAACGGTTCAATAAGGACATTCAGTTGACCTTTTTGAAAAAAATTTGGAACACACTTTCCTAGGTATAAAAAGTGCATATTAAGGCAACAGAAATCTACCTTTCACATAAGGCTGGTTACGACGACATTGTCTATTTCAAGATTCAAACTACGTGTAGCATAAATTATAACAATTACTTTCATAATACTACTTCAGTTTGTAGTGCAAGAGGACTAAAACACGCGCAATAATACATTGACTGGATCGCAATGTAAAGTTTATTCTTATTTTCTTGCTAGAGACTGTGGTGAGGTTGAAATTCGGCCTACAACAGCTTAAAAACGTCACTAAATGCACAAGAACCTATACATATAAGTGATTTTTTACTTCAGATATCTCGAGAACTATCAGTAAGCTATAAATCATAAAATATTATTCTCTACTTTCGAATTGTCTATCGCCACCCACTAACAAATTCCGGCGATTCAGTATCTTGAAAACCCTTTACTGTCGATATTAATCACAAAATTACTTACAGTAAATATTACACTTCTGTTACTCTTATTGAAGAATTAAAATATTATGCAGTGGTTTGAGTAACGAATTCTGTATAATTATATTTATCAAAATTGATTAAACAGGAAAATTTTAACCATAGACTGGGGTTACCAGACGTCCTCGTTTGCCGGGGACAGTCCCCGTATTTAGCTCTCTGTCCCCGGACAGATTTCGTCCCCGCAATGTCCCCGGATTTTTACTGTTGTCCTAAGAATTTTTTTTTTTTAATCAAGCGAGATATCTTTTAAAGCCCTAATTTACTAATGCATTCGTTTAAAGCAAGAGATACAGGGTGTTCGCCGGGAAACGCAACCCACTGTTAGCGCTACAAGGAAGAAACTGCTCCCGGCGAGCGAGCGCTCATCTTCCGGCATTGTTCGACCGTCGGCCGCGGACTATTTCATAATAATTACGCTTCATAAACTTGTATGTGCTAAGCATTTAAATGTGACGTAATTCATTAGCTTACCTTATAAAAGATGCTGGAAGTGTTGACCCTCTTGTGTAATGCACATTTCACATCTTCTGAACATTTTTCGAGACACACGCTGCCCTAACTGACTTAATGATTTTTTGGGTGACTGTTCTAGTCGAAAAGCGATATCGTCAATTTTCTCCTCTGTGAGAATACGGTTGACCGACAGTCTCTTTTTGTTAAAAAATGAACCCGTTTCTCTTACTTTTTTAACCAGACGCAGAATTGTTGATTTAGCTGGCAGTAAAGCGCCAGGAAATTCGCGACGAAATTTACTGCGACACTTTTTAAACGACTTCTTCTTCAGATATGTATCGTAGAGAAATATTCTTTGTTGCAAACTGTAACGTACCATAATTTTACTCACACTCAAACACGGTACAGATTAGTAAGAGTATGAAGCCCCAAACCAGCCAAACCGCGAAGAAACGTTTATTCACAACACTGATTAATAAGAGACTGAAGTCACAAACTAGCTACAATGCAAAGAAACCGTTCTTAACAATGTAAGGGTCCGATTATACTGCGTCACTGCACTGTTGGGGCAGCGGAGGTGTTAAACAGTGCGGTGATTCACGGTGCCGGTTGGCGGAAACTGCTGGGTCCACTGACCGAGCAAGTTGCCGACGGCACAGACTGGGAGGGTTGCGTTTCCCGGCGAACGCCCTGTATAAAGCGCACTTCTTTCCTTGTGCGTGTCTAGGAAAGGATAAGGTTTACCATGACCACAAGCTGGCACTTGATTTCAGGCATATGGGAAAGTTTTCTTTCGGAGGAAAGGGAACGAGGGACTGGAATAAACTGCCAACAGAAGTGATGAACAACTTACCGGAAACACTGAAAGAATTTAAAGTAAAAATTAGTAGAGGGAAAAAGTAGGTTGGAAGAGGAAAGGGAGGGAGTGTAGGCAGATTGCCACCGGAGCGGGCGCTCCATCGCAATTTTATCAATTATTATATTATTATTATAAAATAAAATTACAAAGTTACTGCGTCTTGGAGACAACAGCTTTGGAAAATCAAGTCTAGTTGCTGTGTGCAACATGGTTGTCTGTGATCCTCAATTAAAATACAAAATATAAACAATATGTGGCTTTTAAGTTAACGCAACCTTTAATCATATCATATAACTTATAAAAGTACAACGCGTCATTAGGATAAATGCCGAAAGCGTCCCCGGATTTTGGTGAAAAAGTTGTGAAGCGTCCCCGGATTTGGAGAAATAATTCTGGTAACCCTACCATAGACAAATATATACAATCCAGAGATATTCATTTTTGGTCAAATGCATCATTTTATAAGTAAATTAAACACCGGTAATAGTAATCCTTATTACGTCTGATTCACGTATTCCCTTTAAGTACTGAGTTCAAGAAAACTTACAAAACTAAATATCTAAATATTCTAAGACAAAATATTAAACAGAACTAAGTTGTGTGATTTTTTTTAGTTTTTTGTGCAAGAAGTGAGCATCTCAATTACAGCGTGATCCGTATCTCATAATTTTAAATCAAAAATTGTATTTAATTTTTCCCTCCATACCTCGGTACATATAAATCATTAGTTATTTCCGTTATCTCAAAAAAATTGAAAACAGCGCCGAAATTACTGCGGTAATTCTTTTGCAGTTCTCAATCAAATAATGAGACACACGCAGCTTGTTTACAGATTTATAATAGTATAGATTCTTAACTTATAAGTAACCGTGCTGCTACACTAAAAGAAGCTGGAGTATTTCTCTTCATGATTTCACCTAAACATTTCGGTTTTAAAACTGAATATTGTTTTATAATGCTACTTGGTATTTCACATTGCGTTTTCACAGTTAAGGAAGTAAACAAAGCTGGAGTGGAATACACATTTTTAAAATTTCTGCCTTAGTTATTTAAAAAAAAAAAAATTGATCCTAACGTTTAGAACATTATCGTTTAGCCGTTCTAGTCGATTATCGTCACTCTCTATATTAACACGCATGCCTATCAGTCGTAATTCATTTTAACACTTGTGTTTTCACTTTGTTACCATGTTGAAAAGTGATCACAAAGCAAGCACCTTCTGCTTCAATCGGAAAAAGTGTACGAGAACGTTTCGAAAATTAGTGTTACGTCTAGTCGTCTGCTAGATACTAAGTGCAGTGTGACGGGGCTGTGACGTGACACCACCTGTTGCTGTTACGTGCACCTCGCTCCCACACAGTCCCTCCCACGGGGACGTCGACCTGAATGCACTCCATACCCAGCACATTACATCACACTTCCAGCTGCAGTGGCTAAGAATGCATTATGGCTATACAGAGAACTGATGACAAGCAATGGGAAGGAAATATACATATTTATGCTAAAGGAAAATGAAAGTGAAACGGAAATCTGAAAACGTCTGAACTGTGATTGAAACGGAAGTACTTTCAAAACCATGCCGTTACTGATCTATGAGTAAGTAGCATTCCTCTAATCGTTATGACCCTTGAGTAGATCGTGAATTACTGCTTGGGTAGTACCCTGATAAAAGAAGTTCCATCATAACTGGACGTGGTGGAGTTTATAGCTTTGCTCGTTAGAATTAAATCTTCAACTGTGTTCAACTTTTACGTAATTAAGGAAGAAGTCTTTTTTCCCACATACCATGCTGGGTGAGTCTTCTTCAGAATGCACGGAATTAATTACTTCTGACGAGTATATAATTTGACTTTTTCACGACATGGCTGAATTCCTTGCATGTAAGGATTATATTACACTTAACAGGGACATTCGCATGCAAACGCGATTGTGATCTCCAAACGTACTGAAGTCTACGGGTAAAATTCATAACAGGCCTTATTCCCCTGTAACGATTATTTCAAATAACACATGATGCCCGTGTTATGATTATCGCTAACATAGAAAAAACCTAAATAGAGGCAACACAGCAGGGGTGGATCCAGGGGGGGGGGCTAGGGGGCTCAAGCCCCCTCCTCCCAAAGTATCTAGGAAAGACTACCCCATGGCCCACTCAAGTCCCCCCCCCAAAAAAAAAACCAAAACCCAAAGTCCGCTCAAGCCCCCCAGACCAAAATCCTGGATCCGCCCCTGCAACACAGTATCACCCCATGCAGCAAATATTATTTTGTTTATCTGGCAGGAAATTGCGTACTATTACGGTTTTCAGTGAAAGAGATTTAGATTGTCAATTTGAACTTACTCATCGCGAACCCAATAAACCAGCATATCAGCCGTCGACAATAAAGTAGATGTTAATGATGTTGAGGTGTTCATAAGCTTTAATTTCATTTTTGATATTTTTCAATCCATTATTTCCATAGAGAAAATCAACAGTTAAGTTTGTACGTCAGCACATCTATTTTGGCCGCAAGCTTTACACTGCTCTTGTCCAAAAGTGTTATGATGCCCTTTCAGTTTTATTGCAATGTATTAAGTCTCTTTGTGTGCCAGAATTTCTAATAGTAGACTAGCAAAATGCTGTTGAGGGCCGTGGTAACTGCCCGTTATGAGTGAGATACGTAAGATACGTATGTTAGGTGGAGAATAATTGGATTAACTGCCCCATTAAAAAGGAACCAGAAGGATGGAACGATACAGATCGCATTGCACTTGAGGTGTAAAAATTATGCAAGAGACTGTCATAGCTGGTTGGACCTCTTCAGTCACTAGTGTTATAGTCTTGCGAGGACGTACGGCATGCTGTTCCGGCAGTCTCGGCTGCCAGGGAGGGCAGTAGTCCTGGCAGACGCTCCAACTGGGCCGCGCGTGAGCTGCTTCCAAACAATTCTGCATAAACAAAATGTGCGTCACCCGAATTTCCTCCTATCGTCAGAATATGCGTCTCTATCAAACTTACAAAACATTAAAACGCTCTTAGCGTTCCCGCGCTCCATTGCTGATGTGAAATGGTTTACAGGCTTGAAGTAATAGAGCGTCTGATGGGTGAGTGGTTTTCGCTTCTGCCTAGCATTCGAAAGGACGCGGGCTAGAATTCTCTGTCCGGCCATCCAGGTTTCGTTTTCCTGAAATCACCCCAGGTGAATATCGGGGTACTTTTTATTAAAAGGGCCAAGGCAAAATTCCGTCTTTTTCCTTGATCAAAATCATCTCTCGGCACTAACAACCACGATCTCGACGCGCCGTAAAACTATAGCAAAAAAAATTCTTCAAAAAGAATAAATATAACAAGACTAATTACTGCAATAGGACCAAAATGGATATTGCATCCTAGTATGACTACATCTAATCTGCAGACGAAACGTCTTCAAAACACGTTTAATGTTATTCGACATCACCTTATTATTTCGTGCTAGTTTTTTTTTCCTTAGAGGAGGATTTCTGTTCTACATTTTTCTCTCGAGACTTAGAAAACAGGATAGCCTCATTTCATAAAAGTCACTGCCAGGCCTCTAGCACTGGACTTCGTTTACTTCAGACTAGTGTTCACCATCTCCGCACTAAGCATAGCTGACAAAATTAAATCAATATGACACTAATTGTTCGGTCATTGGAAAGGTCGTGTGACATTCTTGAAAATCAGCAGAACTAGAAAAATACAATAAGTTTGTAAGTTAGCAGATATCACAGAACTGATATCACGATAGTCTGTCACCTGGTCGCCGTTTCGAGTCCGGTGTCATGTGACACTACTTCGAAACTTGAATGTGCTGAAATCATATATCTTTAGGAGATACTTTGCATACACATACCAAATTAAATAGTAAAAACGAACAGCCAGCGAGAGAATTGCTTTATCATCAGCCGTAGTTGTCAGATTCTGTTCACAGATCAGTACAAACAAACAAAACCATTTTTGATTGTAAGGCTATCGAAACTAAGTGTCACTTGTTGATTTACAATATTTGTTTCTGTTCTTCATGTTGAAAAAATGAAATCTTTGTGGAGCTAATCCAAATTAAAAATTACAGAGCAATAAATAAATAAATAGTCATTTTTACGAAACAAAAATATATCACCCTTATGGTGTAAAGGAGAGTGTATTTATGGACATTACAATTTTAACTAAATAGCAGTTCTATAAAGTAATACAGGTTAAAATTTAGGATGGTAAATTTTCATCTTCTTGTGAACCTATTTTTGCCTTATGCATTGTGATGTAGGTGATATTACAAAACTAATCAACAAGATAATTAATTTTAAAATGTAGACGACCTTCCGAATGACAACTGTAACGAAACGTTATTCGTTTAAGTTAAGTTCAATTTTCTGCAGGACTACAAGAGAATCACCCAACTTTAAGTAAAGGAAATATCACTGTAAAAATTGCTTTGATCGTGGGAATCGTAGGAGAGAATGTAAGTAAACTATAATTAGTTTTTCTCAAAGAGAATATGAGTTGTGTGATATGGAATTTCGTACACCACATTGTGGAGTTCATAAACGAAAACCACAGTATTGAGAACGACATGGTGTTGTTCGTTAGATATTAATTTGGTTTTATTTGAAAATGATAAATTAATAAGAAATTAATAAATCCCTTACAAATTAAGTCGTAGGGTGGAGACTTAACATGCGATGTCTCCACTAAAGTCGGCTTAATAAACTACGTATTCAAAATCTCTTAAACGATCTCCCTCTTCCTCCTCGTGAGGTTTTGAAATTGGACCACGATGCTGGGGATACCGGTAAAACCAGGAAAACCACGGTCGAATCGAAGATTGAACTTAATTCCTTTAAACGCCCATAGCTCAGTAAAACCTGAAAAGCAATCCTCAACATTTAACCAAATGAACCTAAAATTCTGGGATAAAATACTTGAAACTGGCCTCGTAGTCAACAAAACACATTAGATTTTCGTATAATATCACATTTTGCTGTCGCAGAATATACGAGACAAACTTACTGTGGACCTTGCTGTCTATATCTGGGATAGTGAGACTTGGGTTAGCGTCGGACGCCTGGCAGGTGTTTTACCGACTGCCGACTGGGAGAAAGCGAAACGACTCCTGTCTGAGGTCGCCACAGGCTGCAACAGCTGTCGGCGGCTCCACTTGCTTTCTCCACGCACGCCACATTCCTGCAGCCTCTCTCCTCCGCCACGACCGGTCGCCCATTAACAAACGGTACGAGAATCGTTAAGGGAAAACTCGACAGCCTTCTCCCCGCTTACGAGGTAACTGACGCTGCGTCCACAGTTTCTCAACTCTCCGTCTTTAGGTGTAACATTAAATTTACTTTGTATTCAAATTAATCAGTTTACACAGTTATCGAATTGCTGTCAAATTTCGATCAAAAAGACTTCGCATCCTGCCTAAACTAGTAATCAAAATTGTTTCACAAACAATTTGCCTGCCTTCTGTCGATGTTAAGAGACTTAAGTGAAACTGAGTTCAACCTTAAATCTTTGCATTGTTTTCATGCTATCTAGTATCGTAGCAGCTACAGAATTGTTACTGCACATCACGAATTAATCAGCCTCGCTTGAATAAACAACTTTGCGCCTGCACTGTGACAAAATAAAACAGCAAATATAGGGTACTACTAATAAAAACCTAACTGTCAATCTTAAAAGTTTTCGTTCTTGTGTATGTACCACGAAATTTCCTCCCAGATATCGTAAAACGGTAGAAGGCTGAAGAGAGTGGTAAGTATATAAAGATGTAAAGACGTACGTTGGCGACGAATGGGGAATTAGAAGTAGTATTTAGAATGAAACGAACACAAAATAGCGTGATTAAAGGCGTAAGGGAATAGGCAATTTTTAATTTGTAGACAAATGATTCAGCAACTGAAATAAGTTATAGAGGGGGGTAATGAAAAATTTGAGCAAAAAATTGAATGAATTTAAAGAAAAATTCGCGTAATGTTCAATTCGGAGTAAAGGGAAGCTGCCACTGAGACATAGGCTGCATCTTAGTTGATAATAAAGTAAAGAATCTGCCAGTCAAACAATTCCTTACAGACGAAATAAAGGCATTCCAAACAAATTTTTTTTAAATGTATATGAAATAAATGTAACGTATATCAGATGTAGTGAAACTCGCCAGTTCGACTCAGTGCACCGAGGCGGCGCACGCGGTATTGAAGAGGTGCAACGGGACCTGGCACGAGACTACGCCCCCGCGTATCGGCCGTTCTGATTTCAGTTTTCAGGTGATTGCTGGGACGGTACTCAACTCCGCCTCATAAACTACACGTTTCACAAACAAAAAATCACACGGAATACACAAAGCTACTCGTTTCGTAGAAACATGCAAATAAAAGACTTTCCTGTAATAGATAATGTACGCCGGGCCTAACAGACCCCGTTGGCCCCCCTTTACCTCCCTCCCTTTTATGATTCACCTGTAGTGTCCAGTGTCCTCGTGATCCTTTGTGGCCAAATCGGAGAAGAAAAATACAGTGAAACGTACTTCCTAAACATCTCTACGCAAAGGACAGAAATTCCATTTTTTTTTTCTCGAAGGTCAGCAGATATGTTATTGCATGTCGTCACTACCAACTTCATGTTTAATTGCTTCACACTGAACTGAATTGCTTCTTCTAATATTTCGCTTGCTTTTATGTCTACCAGATTTTTTTTTTTTTGCTTTCAAATGGATCTTCCTATTTGGTCAATTGTCCGGGCTTAGGCGTAGTGGATCACCGAATAAATTCCGAATTTTGCCAATGGCTGAAACCTTTAAACCACGTGACCAGAGAACGTGATCGCTGCTTTAAGAATTCAAATTTTTGTGTTCCATAGCAGTCTCCTGAAACATTCTGTTGATTCTATCTACCATTTATAATGTTGAAATGTTCATACGAAAAATGAAATCCGTCATCTTACATTTCAGAATAGGTCTGAAGAAAGTAGTAAATCGTACAAAGAAGTTTCAAATTTATTTTAATATCGTTTGCGCATTCATGGCTACATTGAACTCCGCGTGACCTAAGAATATCGATGGCTTCTATTAAGTGCTTAAGAGCAAAGGTTTAGAATATAGTGGAAGATAGAGATGATGCTAATCATACCAGTAGCGGACGGAGTTTCTTCTCCAAAGCAATGTCCTGAGAAATTTTACTGCGGTGGTTTCTCCTTATCTGCCGATATGTGTTCCTGGAATACTTTACTTTGTATATATTCAGCGCAGTGTGTAATTTGCGTCGTAAATGAATGAAATATAAAGGAACGGAGATGGAGATATCCGGTGCCAGTATATTCAGACATACTCTTCCGAAAGACATCAGGGAATAAATAGTGTTACCAGGTCCAGGTTGTTTGAAATCGGGACGGAAGGTCAAAAAAATCGGGATAAGGTTTTAAAAATCTTGAAAAACCCACAAAAATAGGTTTTTATATAATTCACATTAATTATTATAATTTATGGAACACAGGGATAATTTCTATAGTTATTTCTCTATCATAGGAACTTATGAATCTAATTACTAAATATTACAAAAATAGTCTGTCTTGTTGACTAAACTATTATTTTTTTTACTAAAATTGTACTTAGTGCTTGATGTCATTGTTTTTATCATACTTTCTTTGATAACATAAATATAAAATTCGCCATTAGACAAATTGAAACTAGTTCAAATTTGTATCTCTGCTTTGACGTGTTTGTGTAATTATTCAAGATCTTAGACCAAATTATATTAACCTGGGATAATTTCCTTTCAGCTTCCGCGTTTAAAACCGGTATTGATGCCATGAAAGCAAATATTCAGATTCATGCGTCTCATAAAAGTGTTTTAAAGCCTTAGATAGTTTGGCATAGTATGAGAAATGACTATAAAATTTTCAGGATGAATTTCTCCCGTTCATATATACTGATAGGCCATACTTAAATCACATTTTACACTGTTATGTAAAATATATGCAGGACATCCCAATGATATAATTTGATATTTATCATGGTGCGGTAACCAGAAAAACTGAATTACGGCACCTAAAGTTCACATTAGGGATGTCTGCATAGTAACTAGTAAGATGTTTACTATCAATACTGAGCAATTTTTTGTATCAGCGTGATTTGAGTCGTCTGTAGCAACACTACAAAGTGTTTCATTTTGAGTAGTTTCGATAGCTTCTTGAGTAGATACCGAACCTAAACCATTACGAGCATGTGCAATCCCAATTGTTTTTGTTCTTACAAGTGTCAATTTCTCAACAAGTTAGATCATTATGCAAAGTAAGATCGAGTTTTGATTCACAACCAAATGAACAGAAAGACAAGGTGAGCTGGACCAAGTGGTGTGTCACTGTGACTTAATCAGCTATCACTTCTTGATTGTTAGGTGCTCATCTGATCGGTGTTAAAAATATTTTCAGCGATTTTGTTAAACTAACACTCCCTTCTTTTTACTTGTTTTCGTTACATTTCTGGTGTTTTGCTATGTCATTTTTGCCACCATCAAATTTGCCAAACTGTTTTTGGCACAATGTGCAGGTTAGTGGGGTTGGTTGTAGCATAAGCCGTGAACAGTGCGATGCGTCTGACGTGGAAACACGATTTATTTTTTTTTGCAACAAGTGATGGGTTTTTATCACTTAGCTAAAATTTCGGGACATTTGATGTCTCGATCCAGGGTAAATCGGGGCGCGTCCCCAGGCCCCTAAAAATCGGGACGTCCCGCGCAAATCGGGACATCTGGCAACGCTATCAGGGAACCACCAATCCTAACATCTTTATCTCAAGGCTGATCAACATCAACAGTGTTTCTCTGTGGAGAGGTCTGATATTTAACCCAGGACCTTGAGGTTAGGGATTACGCACCATCACCTCAGCTAAGATGTCAGTTAATTACTGACGAAATTTTTTTTTTTCCAGCACCACGACTCAAACCAGCTACTCCATCATGGTGCCACTATCACCAAAACCAGTGGGGCGGGCGGTGAAATAATAGTAGAGCGTAAAATCTATCAAAACGAAGTCCGACATTGATTTTGAAAGACTGAAATGAAAATACATTGAAAGGAAAGTATAAAATTCTAGTGATAAGACACGCAGAGTAATAGTTTTTCTTTGATTTTTCGTAATGCCATGAGCAACTGGACAGCTGACGCAGTCTGTAATGGAGAAACACAGCTTTGATTCAGTGGTGGTATTTAAAAAAGCATGGTAAACAGAAAGTATTATTCATGATGCATTTAACCAATAATTTTTGCAATTTCAGGTTATATAAAGAACGCTAGCGCGTTCCAACTAGAGCATAATGTTAGTAGGAATAGACTATAAGTAATAAAACGCTGCATTTAGCTATTCTCACTTCTTCTCCTTTGTATTTAGGTAAAAGGGATTATTTAAAATTACTTTTGTTTGTATTATAAGACAAGGCTGATTGGAGGTTATATTATTAAATATTTTTATATTTCTAGTGTAAGTATAACTGATAGTTTTTCATTAGAAAACAATGTTCATGATTTTTATTAAACAGTCGTACGTAACTGGTAGCTTATAAATGTATGTTTCTAAAATCAGTTTATTTTGTGTATCATTTGTTAATTGAATTTTTTAACATCGTTTTTATCTCCTCAGGTGAACACGTGCACAGTAACACTGAGACCGTATCTGAACAACCTTCCCTAAACGAATGCGCCGGGTGTTTAGTTGCAGTTTCCTAAGACTAGGTAGAGAGGAGTTTTCTGTGAAGCGGCGGTAATTGAAGAGGAAGCAAAGAGCGACGTGCAGTGAAGGGCCGCCCATTGCTTGTTACGTCACAGACGGCGAAGACAGGCCTCGGTTGACACAACTCGTTTCGGTCTGACAGCGTTCCAAACGGCATCGTTCGAGTCTCTTTTACATCACCAGAGGCGGTTAAAATGCTTCAAACCGAGGAGTGAGGCAATGCTGTTTAGACCCGCTCTCTCTTCTAACACTCTAGGAAATGAATTTCTCATCCGAAGCGAAGCGACTTTCTTTATACGAAAAGAAACCAAATATTTAACAAAATGAGAAATTTTAATCATTTATTATATTATTAAATGAAATTTTTTGAGTTAGAGGGAACCCCACAAAATTTATGTGCCAATAGTCTCTGTTGAAGAAGTACAATAGCCTCTAATCATATGCAGCGATCTCGTGATTTAGAGAACATATTACGATACAGTCAGCTAATTTCATTATCAGATAAGAGGCCACCCATAAATTATGTCAAACATTAAGGGGGAGGTAGGAGGTCAACAAAGTGTGAAATCGTGTGTCAAGGGGGAGGGGGGGGGACAAGTCATGAGCTTTGTGATGTCACATACATTATTTGTATCAATTTTTGGTAAGTGGTGGCCGCGCGAGTTTACGTCCGCTGTACCTACGGTGTCGCTAGTCGGCCGCCATTGACATACGCCAAAGGGCCAATACCGCCTTTGAGGCTTTGACAAAATATAAAATCCGCATACTTATTTAAGCAGTCGTGTGGCATCTGTGGTCTATATCTTTCATCTTACAAAGCCACTAACCAACACAAGCAATCACATAAGAGCTTTGCCCATCACGTCCTCAAAGAATTCCAACTAGATGTGACAGGAAAGTTTTTTGTGTGATAAACGATGACGATGCTATATAGTTGGATGAATAAGTTATTGACACATCGAACGTTCCTAACATTATCCAAATCGACAACGAAATGACTGCTATGCCAGTCATGAATAATATAAAGTTGTGGGTTCAAAGAAGATTAAAGTTTGTATCGTTCATTTGATTTGTTATGTTTTGTCAATTTTTTAAAATGTCAGAATTATTGTTGATTTTATGAAAAAATATTTTAAATAGAAATATATAAATAATATTTGAAATTCTGTTTTAATTTAATAAGTTATAAACTAAACTTGGAAAATATGTTACGTCACACCAGGGGAGGGATCACACAAATGTGACCACCCGTGACAAGGGGCGGGGGGTTGCAAAAATCTTGAAATTCGTGTAACGTAATTTATGGATGGCCCTAAGGATTGTTAAAGATGTGAATTTGAAAAGCTCTATAATCTTTGTTTCTTGAAGATGCAAACGATGAGTCAACCTAATTCTAGCTACTTCATGAAAATGTGTTTATCAAAATATTTCAAAACTGCCGTCTTCCGCCTCAGAAATATTATGACTATCCGGTTCTCCTATTCTTGTCTTAATTTAAGTGTTATTCAATTCTAAATTAACTAATGACTCTTGAGGAGGTAAACTGGTTGGTTGTTTGATGTGCGACGAATCCCCACCAGTTTCATCTGTTTCGAGTCCGACCTGACGAGTAGATTTCTTGGTGCTGATATTTACTGGCGGGATGGCCACTGCCAAGCAGCCACGGAAGAGCACATAATTTGTAAGATATGCATTAAGTCCCTGGATTCAAATCGTGTCATCAGCAACCTTAGGTAACAAAATACGAGTAACTTAATTAACCGCAGTGAAACCGGGGGAGAAGGCTCTTCCACGTTGCTTTTTTAAACTTGTTGGTGACACTCGATTTTAATCTGTGGCGACTTCCCGGTTTGGAACATTATCATAAACATCTCTTTCAAGTTTTGACGCTTCTGCGTCCTGTCAGTAGTTTGCCAAAGGATCTCCTTGTGACTGTCTTCTAGATCCAGACACGTTTAGCGTAATTCAACCTACAGTCAGTAGCGACACATTAGATTGACACAGTTTTCCCGAATATATCTAAAAAGTTTCGGTTTAATGCTAAAAAGCACTTTTGGAAGTTCATTACTTGTCAATGAACTAAGGGGAAAAAAGTAATTAAGTGAATACGTAATAATGAGTGTAGCCTAAGCGTTTAAGTGCAGTAGTTAAATTAATTTTTTAACTTTTAAAATGTAATTGTCGTTTTTAAATAGAAAACCACTGGCGCTAGTAAGGGCGAGCTAAATAACGAAGTGGAATGACGCCATGATTATTTCTGTCGTTGTGTAATGGTAATATTATTCTTGTTGCAATGCTGCACACCTGGAATAGCGCTTTTAATGTCAGAATAAGGTCGTTTGTAATTAGTGGTCTGAAACCGCACTCCTTAAAACTGATTCCAGTTTTAGCGGGTGTCCTTGCTCTGAAGCGACCACTAGTGAGGCAATCAGAGAGGTACTCGCTGCCTCAGCGCTTCAGAGAGAAAGAGAGCTCCGCTGTGCGGAATGAGGAAAAAATTGGAGCTTTCTGCGGTATCGCACACTTTGAAAAAGTATCACACCACTGCTTGCCTTGTACGTGCATAAACCATCTACGATACTCAAACTTCTAACCTGTGAATCGCGTGGTTTACCAGTTATGTGCAACTAAATGAATCATTTATCGTGATTTCTTACAGATGATGTTGACTATGCGAATTCAGTACCTTTCTGAACGACTGTAAATAGTTCTCAGTCCTTTATTACACTTCTTTACATTATTCCTTCGACTTGAAATCTCTTAGGGGCTCAGCTCAGACGTTTCGCGTTGAAAACCGAACCCGACTCGTGAGCCTGGCATTAAGGAGGACGGGGGTTCGAATCCAGGTGCGGCCGGCCTGATTTCAGTTTTACATAATTTCCGGAAATCATGTTAGGCGAATGTAGGGATGGTTCCCTTTAATGGCCATGCCCGAATACCTTCTTATTCTTTATTCCAAATTCCTTCCCGGCTCTAGTGACTACGGTGTTGACGATCCGTAATGCCCTAATAATAATAAAAAGATGTAAGCATGAGAGGACGCTTATTATTCAACAACCATTAGTGATAGCTGAAAGTTTAGGGTTTAGTTGTATATCCGGAATAATGACGTATCCCATACCCTAAACAAATATTACCCGCCTACCTTCTCTACCCCGCGATAATTCCGTGACACAAACTGTAGCTCACATTATGAACGAAAGTGTTATCAGAATTAAAAAAGCCATTTCTTAATTCCTTCCCGTTCCTTGTTTTCGGCCCTTTTCCACCCCTAAAGACCTCGACTTCTAAAAGGCGTAAGTCCATAAGGAAAATTAAAAGGTTATCAGATTTCAGGATCACATTTTGCTATAGTATTTGCTCCACTTCTACTTAAGTTCTGCACTGTTATTTCGGGTTTTTAATTTATGTTTTTTTTTTTTACCTTCTGTAACAATCCTGATATTTTTTGTTGTTGTCTTTGTTTGTACTCAATATTCCATCCATCAATATTTTCTACACCTTATTCATCTGACTGCAGTGCGTCATCAGTTAATCATAATCTAGTGATTTCTTCTCCTTGAATTTTCATTCACAGAAATTTTCCTTTCACTTCTTTACGTGTCTCTTCTCCAACAGAGATTAATATCGTGGGTTATTTGCTATATCCTCGAGTAACATCTTTTTGAATTATTTACATGTCGTATGGTTTATACAGGGCGTTCGCCGGGAAACGCAACCCACTGTTAGCTCTACAAGGAAGAAACTGCTCCCGGCGAGCGAGCGGTCAGTTTCCGGCATTGTTCGACCGTGCGTCGGCCGCGGACTATTTCATAATAATTACGCTTCATAAACTTCATAAACTTGTGTGCTAAGCATTTAAATGTGACGTAATTCATTAGCTTACCTTATAAAAGATGCTGGAAGTGTTGACCCTCTTGTGTAATGAACATTTCACATCTTCTGAACATATTTCGAGACACACGCTGCCCTAACTGACTTAATGATTTTTTGGGTGACTGTTCTAGTCGAAAAGCGATATCGTCAATTTTCTCCTCTGTGAGAATACGGTTGACCGACAGTCTGTTTTTGTTAAAAAATGAACCCGTTTCTCTTACTTTTTTAACCAGACGCAGAATTGTTGATTTAGCTGGCAGTAAAGCGCCAGGAAATTCGCGACGAAATTTACTGCGACACTTTTTAAACGACTTCTTCTTCACATATGTATCGTAGAGAAATATTCTTTGTTGCAAACTGTAACGTACCATAATTTTACTCACACTGAAACACGGTACAGATTAATAAGAGTATGAAGCCCCAAACCAGCCAAACCGCAAAGAAACGTTTATTGACAGCACTGTTAATAAGAGACTGAAGTCACAAACTATCTACAATGCAAAGAAACCGTTCTTAACAATGTAAGGGTCACTGCACTGCACTGTTGGGGCAGCGGAGGTGTTAAACAGTGCGGTGATTCACGGTGCCGTGTGGCGGAAACTGCTGGCACCACTGACCGAGCAAGTTGCCGACGGCAACAGACTGGGAGGGTAGCGTTTTCCGGCGAACGCCCTGTACTTTCAGTGCAGCCAATTAATATCACGCTCCATTTAACGTTTTCAAGAGTTTTCCCATATTTCTTTCCGCTCTTGACGCGTTCCTCATAATCTCTTATTATTGAAAACCAAAGAATTGTTATTCCTTTAGCTCTGATTTATTACATTACGTAGAAACATTTCATTACAATTATGTAAAACTGCAATAACATCGCAGGAAGTAGATACAAAGTATATAGTGTTGTGGGAGGGAGTGATTACCTTAATAAACCGACTGTCCAAAGCAAACGATAGTCTTTATAAACTCGGTATCGTAATTTCCTATTTGCGCAGGGTGTTTAACCTCTTCGAACTTAATGTCAAGCTCTCCTCTACGTGGTATACTTTGATCACACAGACAATTACGACTATCTGTCTAGGGAATCTCCAAGGGGCTCTTTGCGTGATAGCGAGTGATAAAGATTGTTTAATAAGAAAAACAAAAATTAATAAAATGTTAGTATGTTCCATACTGGCGGGAAGTTGCTGCTTCCAGCCGGCAGATTATCCGAAGCTTTCAATATATTAATCTCGAGGGACAATGGAAACCTCAGAGAAGGACTTCGGTACACCTGAAAAGTCAAGAACAACCATAAAGCAGTGTTGAATGGGAGACGTGATATATTACAGACAGTAAGAACGATTTATTACAAGTACTAGTGGTACCCGGTAATTTCCGTAGTCTTGGAATTTTAAGTGACGTTTTTCTGGAGGAGGGAGTCGAACCAATGAAATGAGAGAAGGCAAGGATACAAGTTTACGAAATAAGAGAGGACTGTCATCGGTTTTGCCTAATAATCTTGAACACATCGTGTTGCCAAGCGAGGGAGGAGAATTTTGGAGGACGCCTTCACCGTAACGCTGCACTGTAGATGAGGCGAGGTTTCATGAAGGGAGACCCACGAGGTGCAGGATACGTCTACTACAACATAGGACTAGGAGCATCTTTGACTTCATTCAGGATCGCCAACGGTACAATGTAACCTTTGTTCGTCCTCATCAGCTGAATTTATATTTTTCCACTAACGGACACGAATGAATTTGAGACAAGCAAACAGGATTATAACCAAAGTGGCTCCCGCCGTTCATTTACATGAGTATTTATTTATTATCGTATGATATTTTACAAGATACACAAAAGGTGAGAACAGATGTGCATATCAAAAGTTTGTACAATTTTATATCTCTGGATCTAGTGTTATTATCAACTGCACTGATAAACGCATCGTGAATATCCACTATTGTTCCTTTGTATGCTTGAAGCGGACAGTTAGAAATGATGTGGTGAACTGTCTGTAAGGTGGCTCCACAGTCACAATTTGCAGAATCTACCCATCCCCATTTGCGGAACAAGTAGCCGCAACTGCCTTGTCCTGTTCGAATCCGATTGATGATTCTCCGCTGCCGTTTGGGGAGATGGAATCCTTGTAACCGCACTGCAGGGTCTTCAACTAGATGTTTATTGACTACTGATGACTGCTCCAAATGAGTTATCCAAAGATTTTTGATATTGAAAGAGGATTCTTTAAGGTTGATTGCTGCACGCCAAGCGTTGGTGTTTTGCTTGAGTAATGACTTGATGTATAGGCAGCTGAGGGTTATTCGAAATGTTTTTCCACATCATCAGGAGAGCTTCTCATCGAGGTGGAATATTACATAGCACTGGTAGCCATGCGGTGTTCGTACTCCGAATGCGTCCCGTAATTATCCGCGTTGCCTGATTGAGTTGCACATCTATCTTCTTCGTGTGGGGACTATCGATCCAGGTCAGCCAGCAGTATGCAGCAAAACAGTACGACAGAGCAAAGGCTGTGGATCATAGGATATGAGCACTGGCTTCTCATGGAAGTAACTGCAAGTTTTTGAAGAATATTATTACTCGTTTTGAGATTAGCAGCCACGTTTGAGAGATGCTGCTTGTAATTCAGAGTTCCATCCAGTGTTATACTCACCTATATTTTGGTGAGCTGAAATATGGCAAGAATCGGCCTCTGAATTGCACGAATGATTTATTTGTTCGAACCATGTCTTTGAAGTTTCTCCAGTTACAACTTCAACATAAACTGGAATATTTGTTCCGACACTCGACAACTCGCTTAATGACCTGTCAACCGATGGCATAATCACGACGACTCAACCTAGGCGTGATTTGCCGCAGAATGCCTTCATATCACGACAACTCAACTGCTTTCTGACCTGCCGCCTACGCACACAGCTACGCAGTCTCCCGACGAGATGCCAGCTTTCGCTGACGCATCTCGGCGCTGCATGTGTGCATTTCGACGCTTCAGCCACTAGCACGCAATGGTGGAGATCTGTTGACAACTGCATCTGCCATCGCACGACAGAAACTGAACTCCTGCCACGGTTTAAGTAGGACCAAATAATGTCTGTAACGACCGTTATGTGTTTCATCACACACTAAGAGAAACTCCACGTTCTCTACTGAGTTCATTCATTTGTTAATTGCTAAACGTTTGTTCGTGAATTTGAGTTTTGATTACGTGTGGCATCATGACTTCATCTTTTAATATGATTTCCTGAAGGTTAATAAAAGTTCATAGAATGTCTCATAAATAGGATAAATAAATACATTTATATCTAATTATAATCTGCGGTTTTTTTTAAGTGTGATAGTGTTTCCCAGCCTATCGTTACAAATTAGTCTAGTTAAATTCACTTATCAAATTTAATTTCATGTGAATACACAATTAATCCAACTAGCGCCCAAATTGAATTTATATTTAAAAATATTCCAGCAGTCACAAGTGATTCCGAGAATGTAATTAATGCATTAATATCCAAAGTGAGTACAGTACAAGGTTGACGGTCTGGGCTTGTCCAAGACACTTCTTTCTCTTTAGATTCAAAATGGTCTACTTTAGTGAGTGAAACAAGAAATCATTAGTTTATACATGAGGTTGCAGAGGCCAAATGAGGAACATGTACTTACTATAAAAGTCGCAAGAGTATTCTGAGAACAAACAGTTGCCTTACATTACGTTAATCGTCCCGGTTAAAATATTCCGCAGCCCTGAATGGGAGCTGATGAGAAGAATTATCACAGTTCAATGATTAATTCTACGAGTCTGAATGTGATATCTCACAAGTGTAAAACAGCAGGCAGGTTAGGGGACGCAAGAAAAAAATGGGCAATAATTTCTCTTAGATGCTGCAATTGCTGATGCCAAATGGAAGCTCGCGCGACACTTCAGGTCTGGAGGATAAATATTAATTACCGTGCAAGCCGTAAACGTGGTTACTGCGATGGGATATATAATGAACAAGAAAATTAAAAAACAAGAATGAGTTATTATGAATGAATCGCGGACGGGATTATTATGATGATTGCAGGACTTATGATGATACTACCACTTGAAAATCAGTATCTTAATAATATGTTCAGCGTCAATTGTGACTGCTTGTGAGGTAAATTATCAAGTTAATTTTGGTGTTGGTATAATTAATTTGTATGCGTGGCATATCAATTTACATTTGGAAAATAATATTTAATTTTATGATAGTAATATAATTCATAAGGAAAGGCTGGGAAACGCTATCATACTTGATTTAAAACCTGAAATTTGTAATGAGATATAAACGTATTTATTCGTCGTTCGAGTAATCATTCTACGAATTTTATTGATGTTTAGATAATGAGATCCACAGGTTGTCATATGTAGCCGAAATTAATAAGTACACGAACAAAAGCTTAGCGATTCACAAATGACTTTAATCGTGGGAGGGCACAGAGTTTCTGTGTGCATACATTGAAACACAATAGAGTAGTTACTGTGGTACAACTGGATTCGGGTGAATCATGGCGGAATTCAGTTATTAGCGTGGGATGACATTTGCAACGGGTAGCGCCGTGGCGCAATGGACCTCCACCATTGCGTGAAGACGGCTGAAGCGACGCCCCGAGAACAGTTGTGTTCCAGCAGGTCAGGAAGGTAATGTGACGCAGTGTTGGGAAGACAAATCCTCCAACAAAATGGGAAGTCGCACAGCAGTAGAATGCCCAGTAGTTGCGTAGTCGTGAAATGTTTTCGCATGGTGACAGATCGTCAAGTAATTAAGTCGTCGTTTTACGAACCGAATATACGAATTGTGTAGAATTTTACAGGAGAAATTTCAAAGACATGATTTTAACAAACAGATCAATCACGTAAACGTAGGTATGAGCTTCATACAGAGACTGTTTGTCATGTTCGTCCGTTACGACTAAAATTCAACAGCCTCTGTCCGGCTGTATTGTTGGTGTGAGCGTGTGCTTTATCTTTCACGACCACGGATGAATATGAGTTTACCAGAAGCTAATAGTCCGTTATCGTGGTAGATCAAGTGTCCCCGTCGCGTCAGTCTGCCCAGGAGTCCACAGAGTAGCACCGCGGTGCAGCCCTCCTCCAACCAGTGGACTCTGGAAATTTCTCTTGCCTCACTATTTGTCACGCTAGCACAAAGTTTTTCGACGTTAGTGAGGCACTCCACGTGCAAGAAGATCCAATCACTGGCGCAACCAACAATAGAACACCACCACATGCAGACTGCCGTCAGACTGCCAAGCCAACGTCCGACGAGATGTACCAACGAAAGAGCCTCGTCCAGTATCGTCACGTCACGAGAAAGCAAACCCCACTCGGCCAAGCATCTAGCCGCAATGAACAACACCGACACTGCTGCCACCACGGCATAGCTAATCTTCAATGGGGTTCCAAATTGATGTCGACCATCAAGCAACTCACGCAACTCATATCCGGTATAACATCCAGAGAGTCAACGATCCTCAACAGTGAAGACGCCAATGTCACTCGTAACTAAACAAGAAAAGAGAAAACGTAATGACATACCCCAAGAAAATCGACGAACATAGTAATGTTGGAAGGAAATGTCATGCAAAGGGTAGTAAATACTCTCAGATGATGATGATGATGATGATGATGATGATGAAGAAATACTCCAGCAACTGTCCTCTCTTACAGCCTAGATTGTTCCCTCGTATTCATTCGATATTTGTGCCAATATTATTGGCTTGCCATCCTCTCCACTAGCAAGGAGTCGTTTTGGAATTTACGAAGTTATGAGTGACCCAGTGGGAGTTCTAATGAATAGTTCTTACTGTGTGCCCCATACCCCACTCAAAACTCTTTCCTGGCTGTTCTTCATTATCTGAGAGGTACAAGGTTCCTTTCTACGATGGTCTCTTACCCTTCGACTCCAATTAGTCGCCAATGAATGACAGCTAACCAAGGTTGCGGGTTTGTCTCTTCCTGTGTCAGGTATATACTAGTCGCTCGTTTGTCGTTCTCCAGTAGCGTACCAATCACTCCGACAATTTATTAATCACCGTTTGGTCCTTGAACTGTCATCATCACTCACGTGACAGTACATACTAATCCTTTGCGATTAACAGCACAGTAGTAGAAGCACACAGATGCCTATGCCAACCTTGCAAGAAGACGACGACTAAACAGAGAAAATACACGCCGAAATCAAATGACTGACTTAATATATGAACAGCGAAGAAAATCCAACAAACTTGTAATGGTGGAAGGTCATAGTAGGGGGAAGGAAAGAGGGGAATATTACTGTAAGAAGTTTTAATACATACAAAAGAAATGAGTAGAGAAGTAAGCTGTTAAAATTTTTCAAAAAATACAAATAAATCGCTGAAGACAAGAGATAATAGAATCTAACAAGAATAATATACACGTGACAATGTAGGAATAAAGGCAGACAGATGTCCATCGTCTGGCTAAAGATTCAGATACCAAATTCCACACAGTATACCCCGAAACTGGTATAGATTCCGCTCACAGTCTTACAGTAATGGTGCAGATTGAAATTCAGAAGCGGAGGGTCAAATTAAAAGAATCCCACACGAAACGTACACGCCATGACTAACACGTATCAGGTGGAAAACGGTGTGAGAAATTTATCTGATGTTGAATTGAATATGTAGATGGAAAAAGAAATTATCACAAGGAATTTAGTGTAATTATGATTTTAGATGGCTGCTGTCTCATACGAGTAAAACGAGAGACAAACATCATTTAAACAATTTGTAAGACAGGGAAATAGTGGATGGAATTTTATGAAAGAGTATCATTGAAGTAAGATGCCATTCAGCGGATCAAAGCGTGTGAGATTGATTACTTTGTTTAGAGGAGAAAACAATCGAAGGAAACACTTGTAGAGGGATGGAAAGATTAGATAATTGGTGGGTAGTTGAAGACCTAGAGATAAAGAGGATAGAAAAACCTGGAAGACTGTTCCAGATCTGTCTGTAGACTGATGAGAAACAGACCAAGGGAAAGGTATTACGCTTGCATCTGACAGGTGCAAGGCGAGTGTACGGAACTATTTCTACTGCGCATTGTATCAAAGCAAGATGAAGGAGCGCCTGGTCCGACGTGACACTCCCACACTTGGGAGCATTAATTAGAGCTGTAAAAGTAACGAGAAATTCTGTATCATTATGTATTCGTTGCTAAACCAATCAATACCCGTTACTTTAGAATCGTTACTCGTTACTTTCGGTACAATCGAACAATAGCATGAAGCATTGGATCGAGTCGCGCCGCGTACGGGATAACTTCGTTACTATCGTATCGTTTCGTTACTCGTTACTTTCGGTACAATCTAACACTAGCATAAAGCATTGCATCGCATCGCGTAGCATACGGGACGACTTCGATCGTATTTGGTAAAGTTTAAGTAAATTGTTTATTTAATAAAATAAGTTTAGGTAAGTTGTACATTTGAATAAAACTTAAAGTAATTAGCACATGGATCTTACGGAAAACCTCTGAATGTACACTTGATTTACTGTAATGAATATTATATACGAAATAATAATCTAATTTCAAAACAAACACCTGTTTGCATAACAAAAAAAAAAAAGAGACCTGACAGTGACATATCTAGTGACAATAACTAATGACGGTTATTTTTGAAAGTAGCCTACTCAAAACCCTGCATAGAAGCCTGATGTGATAATGGGACATGTATTTAGCAAATATTATAATCTCATCAAAGTATATCGTTTTTAAATAGGAGGTTTCACCACAGTCTTCCTTTACGGTTTTCATTTATTTTTGTAAATTCTTCATCTTTTTGCGATAGGTTTGTTAAAATAAATGTGGACATATCATCAAATCGGGCCTGCCGGCTAAATACTATTGACTCCCAGGTTAATTGTTTCATTTTAAAACCATCAATATTCAAAACTTTTAAATCAATTACAAAGATTCAGGGCAAACATGCGATTAGATTAATTGTTGTTGCGTCGCGGTTACAACAAAAATTCAACATCAAAGCCAGAACCGCATTGATGATTGATCACATGGATCCTGCGGTAATAATACAATAGTTAACACCAGGCCAAAGGAATAAAGTCATTGTAACTTATTCTTTGTTTATGGAATTTTTAAATGCAAAAAAGGGCTGCTAGATTTGTTTCTGGAAATTATCGCAGAATTCAATCAGTAACAGATATGATAAAAGAGCAAGAATGGGATTCACTGGTAGACAGGAGGAGGATGAAGAGGGTCATGGGAGTGTACAAGACGTATATTGATGGTGAGGTATGGAAACATATTGGTGTAAGAATTAAAAGTACTGCTTGGAAGGTAAAAGATGAACATGACTACAATCTTGCACTTGATTTCAGGCGCAAGGATTTAGGAAGATTCTCTTTTTAGGTAAAGGTTTCAGGGATTGGAATAAGTTACCAAGAGAAATTAAGAATAATTTACCAAAAACGTTGAAAGGATTTAAAGTTATAATTTGTAGAGGGCAAATGTAGGTGTATGCAGGAAAGGGGGGAAGATGGGTGGGTAGGGAAATTGTCACCGGAGCGTGCGCTATATTGCAATTTTATTAAATATTATTAGAACATAACAATGTATATCAAAAACTATTAGAGAACTCTTTTATATTGTAAATTACACTACTAGGTAAATAGAAGGTATAAATTCTTAAAATAAACAAATTTCACATATGTTTGAAATCAATAAACCTCACTAATGAACTATCAATGAAAAAACAGTAACTATCTCAAATTATCCACACAAATTTTAAGGTTAAAAAAAAAATAAAAAGTACAAAATTAGTCTTTACGTTGGAAAAATTAGTTATCTGCAGGAGTTGGAACGTGTTCGTATCTATACGACAAATGCGAGTAACTAAACATGCTAGTAAAGAAATGAATTTGTGAGTAACGATTCGGTACTTCTAGTCAGGCGACGAACCCGTTACTCAGTAACGAATACATCGTTACTTTTACAGCTCTAGCAATAATACACAGGGTTGTCTCAGTAATATGGCGTTGTGTAAACATCAGTCATTAGAACGGTCAGGCGGCTCAGTGGGTAAGGCGTCTAACTGGAGATCGGAAGGTCCCCTGTTCGAATCCCTGCTTCGAGCGTGCTGGGTGAGTGGTTAAAGTTCTTGCCTCCCATTCGGGAGGACGGTGGTTCGAATCCCCGTCCGGGCGTATAGATTTTTTTTTTTGGGAGGGGGGGGGGGGGAGGGTTCACTCCAGGCGAATGCTGGGATGCTTGCATCAAAGGCCATGGCCGAATTCCTTCCCCTTCCTTGTCCCCAGTCTTTTTCCGCCTCTAATGATCTCGCCGTCGACGAGACGTAAAACCATAATTAAAAACAAGAATCCCTGTCTCGGCGTTGATTTTCATAGGTCCTCAACCCGACCTTCACCATCTGCTCAACTTGCTGTGCAGTGGGAAGTACGCTAGAACGGTTCCGTGGTTCGGATTCCACATTAAACTCTAGGTAACCTGTACCACGTAGGATTTCCGGTTTAGCTTAAGATGGTTACGACATGGACGGAATGGCCGGCCTCGGTATCGTAGGGGCTAGATTACTGGCTCCGTACCGTGTGTGTTAATGTCGTGTCCGCCCTGTGGTGTCGCGATACTTAATAGCAACAATTCACTAGAGAAAATAATACACTAGGTGAGTCATGAGGATCACAATGAGGTGGCTGTATGGCCTCAGTAGCCGAATGCCGAAAACAAACAAAAAAAAAAAAAAAAAAAAATGACGGAATGCACTGCCAATAGAAATCCTGTCATCAGGTCATTAAACCCACACGGAATTATTATATTGAGGAGGTCCTTTGCGCTGGACAACTTCAGTTATAAGTGTTTCTCAAGAATTTGGTGTACACCACCTATTTCGGCAACGAAGACAAACTCCGGCTTATTTTGCTTTATTGAAATCCACACGGAGAGACGTAAATGTTTCAGTGTTTGTGTGTACAGTATATTCGTTGTTGTGACGCATCTGGTTTCAAACGCAGATTTGTAACAAATTTTTGCCATAGCATTTCCTTGCGTCTAGTAGAATTCCATATCTTTATCTCTTTAAATGAATGCATCATAAATCATTCATTAGTCGTTTATGATTAAATCAATTAAAAAAAAAAATCTTACTGTAATTGGTGACCCTGTAAGGACAGAGCTGTGAGATGTTTCAGCACATTAGACTAAATGGCTCGAACGATTATCAAACCATGGAAATTATAGCACGATTGCAATTCTTCCCGTTCGAAGCAGACTTAGTATAGATGACTGAAGCTATCAGCGCTTGGTTGTTTGGTTTCCTAGCTGCTGCACCTCAGCTCTCTCCCGCTGGTACCGACAAACTGATCCGAATCTGGTAAGGTGTCCATTTCCTAAATACATCATTTGATAAATTTTCGTCAACAGCTGACTGAACATGACTTTTGATAATTCAAGGCATTTTCTATCATTTTACTGTTATCTACGCAAAACTAGAAGAATTTTCGTCTATAAATTTGTGAAAATTAGTTGAATAAACGCTGCTTTTAATTATATTTATGAAATATAAATATTAGTGGGAAAATGTATTCCACACAAAATAGAGTATAGAGGCTGTAGAGCTTCGAGATTTCTGTAATTGTGGCGCAATTTACAATCCTAAGGCGTTTTTAGTCTTGCCCTATTATATTGTGAAGTGATCGCTATGTACAGTTGTAAAGGAAAGAATGGAGACCTTGCCTCATTATCTTCCAAAATTAAATTTAAATCCCCTGTTGACTAATTTGTGCAGAATGCAGGCACGATCAGTTTCAGTACAAGAGATACTGGAATTGTGCCCTTCAGTTTCTAATATTGCTGCTAATTAAGTTCTTCAGACAAGGATAGTGTTACTACTGTTAGGAAGCTAATAGCTATTCAAAATAACGTGGACAAAATGACATGGTAGATCAGTCATACAAGAAGAATCAAAAATCGCATACTGCGATCCGGAGCCGCTACAGGGCGTCTAAAATACTGACACAAAGAGAAGAAACAAAACCATTACGGATCATTTTATTGATAATTACTCACTCAAATGCGATTAATCCAAGCCAAATGTTGAGCCTACAGCAGATGCTCAAAGTTTTTGCCAGATGCATCGAGACAAGTCCGGCATCTCCGTTGCATGGAACGGCACACCTTCTCAAAGATACCAGGTGTATCTCGAACACATCCGACTGCCGCAACAATTCTTCCTACCAAGTCTTCCGACGTTTCAACAGGTGTTTCATACACAAGTCCTTTTAAAAATCCCCACAAGAAAAAATCCAAGAGAGACAGGTCTGGTGGTCGTGGTGGCCATGCCTCTCGTGGCTCTAGCACCCTCTACAGGCGTTTGCGACCCTCTGTTCCCATGCGATTTTTGATCCTTATTGTACGGCAGATCTACCATGTCATTTTGTCCACGATTCTTTGAATCACCCTGTATATATATATATATATATATATATATAGTTCCGTTCCATTTCCAGAAGTTTTTCTGAAATATACTTCGCGTTCAATGGATGTCCTGCCCAGCTGTATTATTACCTTCTAAGCAACCCGTATAGGTACTTTCCTGCCTGTGCTCTACACCTGCGTCATTTATTACTGTTTTATGTTTCCAGCCATGCATATCAATTTCCATTTAGCCTCGAATTTTTGAATCCACAATCACTTTTACAACTATTTTACAAATTAGTTAAATTTTAGATTTTCATTCGATTTTCATTCGATTTTACTCCGATTTATTGTTTCGATTAATTGAAGTGTCTGCTATATTCATTTATTCCTACTTCCCTTAAGTTAGCCCCATACATAAGTTATTTTAATATGAAAATCCTTCCACGATATCTATAGATACATGAAGAATAGAAAATATTATACCAATTTTGTGTTCTACGCCAATCTGCAACGACATTTGGTTAGTTACGTAAGACTTGTCTTAATAAAAGTTCTTTGCAGAACGGTTCTCCTGTGAATTTACATACAAAGTTATGTAAATGAACAAGTTTACAGGTGTTCCGTTGTTACTTTCACCACGCAAGTTAGCCAATAACCGGCATTTGCAATAAGGAACTGTAAGGTTAGTGCTCTGTTTAACTTAATAACGATGTACCTAATTGATTCCCTAAATTCAAAACCTCGTATTACCAAGAACGAAACTAAAAGTTTTGTATCTGCCCGATGTTCACGTAAGTCTGGTTGTGACGTTGGACAGTGGTGACACTGATTTTATCATACTTAAATTGAAATTAGCTTCACTTATTCTTGCCTCACGTTCTGTCGACATTGAAGTCATTTAGAGGAGATCTAACCAAAGGGAAGATACTGAATGTTGTCAACAGTCTGAGAACCATGTAAGCTTGTTGTAAATGTTTTTGTGCTATGTTGTTTATCTAACATTGAGACTGCAGAAAATACCCGTAAGCAGAATGAGGTTCGCTGTTACAACTTCCCTTGTTCAATAATGCACCGTTTCTAAAACGTCCGTCTAAACTGGCTGGTAAATTTTTAATAAGATTCTTCTTCACCATCTTTTCCCAATATTTTGTTGTGAGCTGCCTTTGATGACTTTTACTCACCGCTGACATAGTCAAATTTGGAGATTTCATTTTACGGCCGCATGACATTGCTTACGCCAATCATTTTTTTCCTGCTGCCAGGTCTTTTTTTTTTTTGTTATCTGCTTAACGTCTCTTAACAGCGCGGTCTTTAGAGACGGGAAAGGATGGGGGGGGGGCAAGGAATGGGAAGGATTTCGGCCATCGCCTTTTGAAAGAAGCATCCCGGCATTTGCCTGGAGTGATTTGAGAAACCATGGAAAACCCAAATCTGGATGCCCGGACGGGGATTCAAACCGACGTCCTCCCGAATGCGAGGCCAGGACGCTAACCGTTACACCACCACGCTCGGTCTGCCAGGTCGTACCACATACTTAATTGGGGAAGTGAAGTGTTGCCATCTAACAATGAATCGTGTAAATACGTTCTGTGTGTGATAAGTGTATTTTTTGTTTTAGTAGTTTATGGAGTGAAGAGTGGAGACCTCCCCGGCATTCGTCTTGATGAATGCGGGAAAACGCCCAAAAAGCCGCAGTCAGGACGGCCTGGACTCGTGACTGCTCGCGTTGTACTTCCCGATCCATTGTGCGTCGCCTCAGTGGACTCGGCTACATTGACGGATACATCTTCAGTAACATTACTGTTACGATATTACGAAATATTAAAAAATTACCTTAAATTTCACATTATACGATATTCTATCCTTGATTCATGATACACTTTGCTTTAGCATATTTTCTTCATGTAATGAGTTTTAGACATGTGTGGTTACTGAGATTTCAATGTATTTACCTGCGTCTGATATCCTGAAAACAGAAACTACGAATTAAGTCCTCCTGACCTTGAGAATTAACGTGGCGACCACTTTTTGTTTAAGCGGCTGTAGTGTTGGGAAAGTTGGTAAACGCCGGGCGTCCGTTTTCTCCATCCGGGCCTCCGGGCGTCCTTAAACAAACGACTTCTCATTTGGAGAAAAGGAAACTTTTACAGTTGTGGCACACAAAGCGCTGGCGAAAACTGTAAATCACCAAATGCAGTTAAATTTTAACACCAGCTGAGTTCTTTTCAGCCCGAAGTCCAACGATCTCTAAATTAAATTCTGCGTAAAATAGTAGATGCTGTTGCTTGATATAGTAAATGGACAGACGAAATACAGTGGTTAAAAAAGGTTACTATAGTATCAGTGCTTTGATGCAAGTCCTCTTAAATTCTTAGTCTAAAGTAATTTTAATATTGGGCAGGTTGCTGTTAAATATTTTGAATTCCAGAAATGAAATTTATGAATACATAGAAATTTACGGTTGTTTAAAACATAGTAATTCTACTCGTTAGTTAACTAATAATGGGAAACCACCGGCTGAATGCTATTAAGTTCCCATGATATGAAAATAAAATTAAGAACACAAATTCAAGTGGTTTCTTGCTGTTTTAAATAAACAATATGTTATTGGCCATTCTTCCGCAGTTGTTTGTTAATAAATGAAAAAATAGTCTCTTAACAACTATTATTTTGTCCTTCACTCTCAGACGCTTTTCGCCTTTGTGGACTGGGATATCATCAGTGACTGTAAATGTACATTCATTGTGTTGTTCAGAAATTTGTATTATTTGTAGGCCTATACATCAATAAATATTAGCAAAGTATACTACGATTTTTGAAACAATCACAAGCTGGTCAGAAAATAGCTCTAGTTGCACTTCGTTCTGGCCTCGCATTCGGGAGGACTGTGGTTCGAATCCCCGTCCGGGCATCCAGATTTGGGTTTTCCATGTTTTCACAAATCACTACAGGCAAATGCCGGGATGCTTCCTTCAAAAGGCCATGGATGAATGCCTTCCCATTCCTTGCCTGACCCCCCCCCCCCAACCTTTCCCGTCTCTAAAGACCTCGCTGTTAAGAGACGTTAAGCAGTTTTTTAAAAAAATAGTTGCACTTTTTCATGGAACACAACATCTTCCTGCAGTCTGCATTGATACATGTTTAACACCGTCACTACATCACTGTTTTTAAATGTTCACACTTCTTAATCTCGTTTTGTTTGTACTCAACTAGTGGTTTCTTTATTTTACACGTACAGTGGACGCAACTTAATGCTTTAGCTTGTGTTATGATATCTATGTCTGTTTTTATTAAAATTTCTCTCTGTTTGTCTAACAGTGTCAATTAGTGAGATTTAATGTTGTGTGTGTGTCATGTGTATTACTGTTTTCAACAGTGTTTCATTAGTTAAACCAGTGATTTTATTAAGCACTGTTTGTCTCAGTGCGATGGCTCTGTGAATATGGTAACTTTCTTGAACTGTAAGTAGGTGTTTTTTGTGATTGTTAATTTTCAGTATTTTCATATCTGTCTGTATTGTGGTGGGTTGTGGTAATAGCCTAATAAGTGTTCGGCATATGTTGAATGATTTGTTCATGTAATAGCTCTGGAATGGTCTTTATATCTTGAAGTGATATTCCTAGTTTTCTGTCCTATGTATTTTGCTTGACATTGTTGGCAAGTGAGTTCATATATTCCTGGTACTGGTCCATTCCATTGTTGATGTGTTATGTGCATCTGTATTTGGTTATTTGTGTGAATTGAAATTTGTATCCATCATTAAATACACTCACGGAATAAATAAATTATTGGCAAAACAAGATTGTACCTCGCTGATTTTTTCAAATTCCATTCTTTAATTTTGAGGACGTGCAAATAATCTTCTAGGTCTTCAACCCGAAGTTTGGTTGGACTCTCCCGAAGGAGGAAAAATATACTTAGTATTGGAACTAAAGGTGGCTAGCTCTTTTCCACCTTACATAACCTAACCTGGTAATCCTACTGGGTAAAGGGGACGTAGACTTTAACGTGGAATCCGAACCACGGAAGCTTTCTGGAATGCTTCTCATTACACAGCAAGCTGTGCCAGAGGTGAAGGTAGGGATAAGGGCGGTATGAAAATCCCCGCCGAAACAGACATTCGGACCGGAGACCTTTCGATTTCCTGTCGGCACCGTAATAAGCTGCCAGGTCGTTAGAGAACCTGAATATTTGGAATATTATGCATTTCTCTTAATTTTACCTACAATATTGATAATAATTGCTAAAGGTGGCTCCAAAAATTGTTCGGTTGATAACGTAACCTAACTCTCGCAGTTTATTAAATGAATATTTTCGGCAATAGTGCTTGATAAAAGAATCGGTCGACTTCTATCTCCCCTCCCTCCCCTTTAGGTTAGTAGGCTGAAAAGGGTCCCCGTGACCTATATATATATATATAAAAATGGATTTCTATAGTTGATATGACATAGTGAAATCACTTCGACAACCTTAACAGTTGTCTGCCCCCGAATATGTGTTTACGCGAAAGAGGCTGATTTGAGACTTTCGCCACTTTTCTGAGATCAGTGAATAAATCTGACAAGTGCAAGTCGTCCAATGCGCAATTACATTTACATACTCAACTAAACACGCATGTCACAAGACAGGATAACCAAGAAATTGTGATGACAAGAGAACTTCTGAAGAAGATGAATAGTTCCATTTCATATATCTTGCAAGTGTTGTGAAGCAAAGTGGAAGGAACGATTGTGAAGAGAGAAAATTTTTCAAGAAGTGTCAGATACCTGATGAGGAATAAGGACATGCCACAGAGCAGTAAAGGAGTTATTTACAGCACATACTATATCCCCATTCTCACGTATGGTGCCGAAACCTGGACGTTGAAGACGCTGAATGTAAGTAAGATTCAAAAAGTGAAATTTCTAAGAAGCAGAATAGGGGTTACAAAAATGGACGGGGTAAGGAACGAAACGGTTAGGGACACACTAAAAGAGGAATCCGGCAGGAAATGATAGAGAAGGGAAGACTAATGTTGTGTGTGCATTTTAGAAAGTTGGAGGACTAGGGAGAAAGAATGGGAAGGAATTCGGCGATGGCCTTTTGAAGGAAACACCCCGGAATTCACCTGGAGTGATTTGGGGAAAGCATGGAAAACCCAAATCTGGATGCCCGAATGGGGATTCGAACCGGCGTCCTCCCGAATGCGAGGCCAGAGCGCTAACCGCTCACCCACCACACTCGGTGTTACTTCCTTAATTATATTTCTACATTTCACCAGCAAAACTTATAACAGGCTTTGTGATATTTTCAGCGTTAACTTTCGTCTTCCCTGTTATGTCCACGTCTGTTGCCATTAATGAAACTTCATCTCTTGTAAACTATTACTTTTTATTTCAGTCTGTACTATCTTAAGAAAAAATAATTAAGCTTGGAGACTTGGTTTATTATGTTGATTAATATAAGTTAGAAACATTGCATATTGCCTTAGGTGCTTTCATTTCGAGTAAATTACAGCAAGGAAACCAGACATTTCTACGGTATGTTCTGGAAGCCACGCTGTAACGTGTGACTGCTATGTTCCTTGATCCAGGTGTCGTGGGCGCCTTATTGTGTCCGTTATGAAGGCATGTGAGCCGATAAAGCAGACTTGTAATTAGTGGAGTGAGCGAGTGTCTGTCCTTGAGCAGCCAGTGTGCGTGTCGGTCAAGGCTGCTCACCTGTCTTCCTGCCGTCTGCTCCAGGATTTCCCTCGACATTTATCTGCGCGGCAGCCGTGGAAAACAGCAGTTACGACCTTACCTTGCGGCACAATCAAGGACACGATGCTGTATGTCGTCACGTGGCAACAGTGACATAGGTTGCTAATGTCAATAATATGTTTAATAGCTGTTCACAATTTCAGCCTTCACAGAACCGTGTGAAAAAGAAAATAAACACTTGTATAAGCGCTCTACATACAACCTTCAGTAGCTGCATCATTAATATTACCTTACTCTTCTCTATATCGCTTACTGTTTATTATAAAGTGAATGATTGTTAGACCGTTTAATGACGTGGGATCGAGTTCGGTATAAAATTCCGTCAATTCTGTCTCTCTAAACAAGGATTTGGCGATTTATAGAGAAATATTTTTCCAGCGTACAACTGCTAGTCTCGTCGCGCATATAGTCACTAAGAAGTTTACTTTCAAGCGGTACCGCTCTTACGCTCTTACGCTCTTAGGTTTTTTTTTTTTTTAATTCCCGGCACATTCACAATCTTTTAATGTCAAGTTTGTGGGTACCTGGTTGGAGCATGTTATAATGGTTATGGCTGGCGATCCTGTCGTAGCGGCCACATCACCTGCCATCTGCGGGCCTGGACCGCTCAACTATGTGTATATTTGCTAAGAGAAAAACTTGTTCAATAATTACCGTATAATTGTTATAAATGTCATGTAGCATCAAACGATAGATAAATAAATAATTCACAGCGGTTTTTTATTATGGCACAGTCCTGCGCAAAATATACCGGTGATAAAGTATTTCCCGAGGAAAATGTATGAATGTGAACCGCTCAAAAAAGGAATCGGTGGAAACTAAACAACACGTTCTTTGAGCCAGGGCATTAGAAAAGTAGGTTATAGAAGAAGGTAATGGATGCAATTTGCATGAATAACTAACATAACAGGATACACGTTTCATGTTAACTACACTAGGACAGCTAAGGCAAATCGCACGACTGTGAGTATTCATATAAACTCTCGAAGAATGTGACGAGAAAGATGGATAAAAAAATAAATCTTGTGTAACTGAAGCACTAGTTACGTTTTAAAGAGTTAAGAAGACTCTTATTTCGACGGACGTCTAAATTTCATAAATACAATAAGAAAAGTAATGAGATATTGCTATTAATTTTGGTATAGGAAAATGAAATGAGTTATGGGCTGGGCTCGTAGACTAATTCACCATCATTTTCTGTAGTCCGTCTTTCAGGGTTAAAAGTAAATGGTTTATCATGTTACACATTCTTATCTTGTAATTTCTGGGATAGTTGAATTACTGTCTAGTTAGTTTTCCCCTCAGTATGGTCTAACCAAGCCTTGGACATCTTCCAACATATACTAAATTTAACAATTAGATAATATATATGCATGTGAAAGTGGCACAACTATTCAGGGGTATACTAACTTTTAGTATCCAATTTTAAAATCCAATTCATATGCAGATGCTATTGCGTATAGCAGTTTGATAGTAATGATGGAATTCATATTATAACGTTAAAGCATAAAACATGGGAAAATTCTGTTGGAAATAGACTTAATAAAGCGCCTTCACATCAAAAGAAATTCATGGTAGAAGAAAACAATGAAAACAATGTTTTTGAATAAATGGAAGGCATGGGGAATCATGTAAAGAAATGTTTGGCATACCACCTGAAGAAGCAAAGCAGGTATAAATGCTACAGAATAATAATAAAAAACAAACATCAAGTTGTAACATATTTCACCTCGTAGCAATTTGTGATGTCATGCTTTCATTGAAATTGTTTTTAAAAGCTTACGTAACAGCAAAAAGTTTAAAAGAATGGGCTATAGAGCTCCCGCACCTCGCCAGGAACGAATTTGTTAATGCGGCTGACAACTCCAAAAACAGATTAGCCAGCGAGAGAAAACAGGTCCACGATTATGAAACACATTCCTGTCTTTGCTTTACCTCGTCGAGTGAGTCGGTTCACATAAAAGCGAAAGTAAATGTTATATAAATCAAGAAAAAATAATTTAAATACCATATAACGTACTTTCCATTAAATTAGAAAATTAGGTATTTTTTCACTGTTCCTCTAATTATGTTATCAAATTAATAATACATTTTACTGACGTCTTAAAATCTATGATATGCTATGAGATACTTGCTTAAAAACTACCTCTGCCTAATAACCCCAATTTTCCCACGTCGTTTTAAAAACTTAAATAATGTAAATGCAAACCGTTGTACGATTTAACATTTAAAATTTGGCATGAAGAACTGAAAGAAGACTTATAACACAGTTCTTTAACTAATCATCATAATTTTTTCTTTCTTAAAAGAAATATCTCAAAGATTATGTTTAACCAGAATCTGAGGAAACATGCAGCTGAACTTTATTAGGTATTAACCGTCTACGGAAGAGATTAAAGCCAATGTTTTCACAATTACATAATTTAGGGATTTGGCGATTTGCTGTTGAGAATGCCATAACCGCTCGTCGTGACAGCTTCGTTCAGTTAGTTTTGTATTTCTTCCTTGCTTTTATAACGATTTTTGTAAGTTGTTCCTTTAAAGGAACTTTTTGATTCAGTTGCTAAATCACTTTCTTTTTATCAGCTGCTTCAGTTAACTGTGACTGGTTGGAAGCGAATAACCTCACAAAATAGAACTGAACTGAGTTCGTAGAATTCTGTTTCTTTGATTACTGTTCCTAATAGGGAAACATTGTACAGTATTTACTCAGTTTTAAGTTTTAATTGTGCCTTTCATTACATCTGACAAAGCACTATATTGACCCAACACAATATATTTAACTGAATGTACAATCTGTTTGTCTCGTAGTATTTAGCTTTCTGTTTTTCAGCACCATGGCATGAAAGAAATAGGTGGATACTGGATAATTTGTTTATCTAAATTTATCTCCGCGAAATAAAGGATGTTGCTGAAAGTTATAACTTCGGTATCGTTGAGGAAATTAAGATTTCTGACGTTTCTGTTTATTTTTTGCCTATGCCATTGCACCTTGTTATAGGCGGGGGAGGATTGGGGTTAAGGAATTGTTAGGGAATTCGGCCATGGCCTTTTACAGGGACCATTCAGGTATTCGCCTGGAGTGATTTCGGGAAATCACGGAAAACCAAAATTTAGATGACTGGACGGGAATTTGAAGTCGCGTCCTCTTGATTTCCAGGCTAAAGCGCTAATACATTAAGCTTTTTTTGCTCATGACTTGACGCTTCGGGGTCATTAGAGGCGAGAAAGGACTGGGGCAATGAACTAACGACAAGGAATTCGACGATGGTCTTTTTGAAGGAAGCATCCCGAAATTCGCTTGGAGTGATTTGGGGAAACCATAGAAAACCTAAATTTGTATTACCGTACGGGGATTCGAACCCGCGTCCTCCCTAGTGCGAGGCAATAACGTCACCTACCACACACGGTACACACTAAGAAGCCAAGTATGATAGTTAATAATGATTTTTATTTGAATTTCAAGTTGTAATTCGAGTCATATGAGGTATTTATTATTCTTTAGTGTAAATGTCATTTTTAGGGCACTTGCTGTCACACAGTCTCCGCTGTTACTTTTTTCTCGCGCTGTCTCCATAGCGCGAGCTTATTTGCTTCGTACTTGCAGCGTGCTCAGCATCTCGAGTGTCGGGAGGGCGCTCGCGTTACAGCTGACAGAACATACTCAGGATCTTGAGAAGCTGCTGAGTGGCATCAACAAAATACTGGAGGAAGATCTGCACCAAATATAAACCAAAGAAAGACAACACTAGCAGAAATGATAACAATAATAGTACGCTAGATAAAATATAAAAATAGGATCGGAAGCAATGGTAGAAGTAAGTGAATTCTGTTACTTAGGAAGTAAAATTACAACTGATCACCGAAGCAAGAATGATCTTAAAAGCAGAGTAGCATTGGCGAAAAGAGCATTCTTGAAAAAGAGAAATCTTTTAATTTCAAATATTGATCGAAGTCTCAGAAAGAACTTTTTTAAAACTCCATTTGTGGAACACAGCAATTTTGTAGCGAAGTATGGAGTTTAGGAATCCCAGAAAGAAGGTTAATTGAAGAATTTTAAACGTGGTGCTGTACAAGGTTGCTGAAAATCAAATGGACAGATAAAGTGAAAAATGAATGTGTTTTTGAAATGATAGATGAAGAAAAAGGTAGAGACCTATTTGAAGACATGCGGATTTATTAATTTGTTAGCGGAGAGAACAGTTGAAGGTAAGAACTGTAGAGGAAGACAAGTATTAGAATATATGTAGCAGATAATCGAGGATGTGAGTTTCAAGGAGTTTGTTGAAATGAAGAGATTAGCATAAGATAGGAAGATAGGAGGAGATGGAGAATTGCATCAATCTAGTCGAGAGACTAATGACAAAAAATGGAAAAAAACTCTGTACGAATGAGTATCAATTCACGTGAACATTACAAACACCGATTCACAAATTCGAAAAATTCCTCTGTTTGTTTATATCAAGAAAAAAAACTATGGGTTTATGCAATGTTTACATCGAGGTCATTAGAGGAGGCAAAGGACTAGAGGCAAGTCACTGTAAGGAATTCTGCCTTGCCCTTTTGAAGGAACCATGCCGACATTCGCCTGGGGTGATTTAGGGATTTAAATTAGTAATGTGATTAGGAACAGTATGTTTACATAGCCAAGCAATATTTTCAATTGGCTGCGAAGCGTCCCGAAAGGGTCAATTAAAGTCAGAAGGGTGAAATATTAAAATAATGAACGTACTCTATGGATGTGCAGACTTTGGCAGAAACGTTTGGTAAATATGGCAGGTAAATATATAATCATGCATAAAATACGTCATATACCTCAACTCTGCGCCCTAGTTCGTTGCTGGCCCAAAGAGGGCAATTGGTGACTGCTTGAACTCATCTAGTGACACCAATCACTCAAGATCTCAAGACATTCATGCCTAAACAAGTTTTTTGCCGTTTCTCTTTGTACTGCTTGCGCTGCAGTCAACTATACATTTAATCAATCGGAAAATGTTCTGCCGTCCTCAGTGACAAATTAGAAGATTGCTGGGCAACCACAAGAAACGCCTAGATGACAGAAGTCACAAGGTTCTGCAAGATTGGCTGACCCATAGCGAATCTATTAACAAATATCCTCCCTGGCTTTTAGACTGCCCCAATAGAAATTTAGGTCTATCATGTTACAATGAGCTGGGCACTGCGTATCATATTTTTGGTAAACAATTTTATAGTATTTATAAAACTACGCGACACAAGTCAAAGAACTCTGACAGAGTTAACGTTTAGTTATTTATCCTCAAGAGACATATCACAGTGGAAACAACGCAAAGTGTTACGCAGTGTTTAATTCAGTATTGCAAATGGGACATTGCATTAATTCATAGTTGATTATTTGCTTTAATTCACTTCAATAACTAATTCGAAGTAGGCAATGACACCAACTACGCCCTTCAGTTTGGTGGGAAAGGAATTCGTATTCTACCGGTCATTTGGGAATTAAGGGGAATCAAGCAGTAGACGAAGCTGTCAAGTTAATCTGCACTCAGGTAAAGACAAGGAAAATGTACAAAGCCTGCTAGAGACAATGGCGAGAAGTGTAAGATCGTTAGCTTCAATTGGTCAAACCGACCATGAAGCATTGGGACAGATCCATTCGTAAGGATGAATTTCTCCTCACTTGATAACGGGCAGGACATTACCCCTGTAAGCCCCGACATCCATGCACACCATGTAAACCGCCGGAATCTGATACCCATGACATATTTTTTATGGCTTTGTGGCTCGTTGAGGTTATTACAGTCGGGAGAGGACGGGAAGAAAATATCAGCAATAGCATTCATGAGCGAGCTATTCAGTAATTAGCTTTGTGTGATTTCCGTAAATCCTAAGTCAGAATGGTCAGGGCTGAACGTTACTGTTCAGCCATCAGAGTTGGTATCACATTTTAACTGCTTATTGCTTATGTTGATAGGTCCGGTATAAGGGCACACACCCGTATTTTTGAACAATGATCATAACAATTATTTTTTTTTATTTTTTTTTTTTTTTTTTTTGTGGACACTTTTATAGCGCGTTATGTGTTTGGACGTGGGTAAGTCTATGCGTTCATAACTTACTGTCACCGACATGCTATGACGTGTTACGCGTATGATACGCGCGTTGGACGCTTTTTGAATGGGTAAAATCTTATGAGTTCGCGTCACCAACATGCTAATGTTAAACAGTATATCTGTAGCTATACGTATGGTGTGTTCCGCTTGGACAGCAGGAAGTGTATAGATTATACTTGTATCTAATATATAAAAATGAATATTTTTTTGCTGATGTAGTTTATACAAACAGATAGTTTTTATCCGATTTTGATGGAACTTTGCATACGTATACTTTAAAACAAATAGAAAAACATTGTATACATTTTATTTATGAAAACCTAAACACTCTGCTCCTTTTCCCCCTCACCTTAATTTCTGTCAACGTTATTCATAGAAACCCACAGTTTTTATTCGATTTTGATAGTAGTTAGCACGTGTATACTTCTAAACAGGGCAGTGTGGTAGCTCAGCGGTTAAGGCGCTAACTTCCGACAGTTTCTCTCTCCGGCGGCGGGTTCAAATCTCGTGGTGAGCAGGAAATTTTAAGAGTTTCATTTGATCATATGAGATACGCCGGGACGTTCCTTGGTTCTGATTCCACGTTAAACCGTAGGCCCCAGAGGAAAGGAAATGGCATTCCTGTCTCTGACACTATTGCTTGGTTCATCTCCTTCTGGAAGATTCGACGAACCTTCGGGTTGTGGACGAAGTAAGATTTTTAGGAGACTATAAATACTATCTTTTGGCCGACTCAATCCTCCTCCAAAGCCAAAATCCACTAAAGGCAAGCCCCCCAACCAAAATCCACTCACGCCAAGCCCCCCAACCAAAATTCACTCAAGCCAAGCCCCCCCCCCCCCTCCAACCAATGTCCGCTCAAGCCCCTCACAAAACAAAATCCTGGATCCGCCCCTGTGCATCACCAACATGCTAGTGTTAAGAGTATATCTGTTGCTGCCTCGTAGCTCAATGATTAAGGTGTCTGACTAGAAACGAAAGGTCACCAGTTCGAATCCCTGTCTTGGTGGGGATTTTCATAGACCCTTAACCCGCCCTTCTCCTCTGGTGCAGCTTGTTGTGTAATATGATGTAAGCCAGAACTCTTTCGTGGTTCGGATTCCACGTTAACTGTACCTGGCGGCACTGCCGCGTTAGGTTAAGGCGGCTAAGACAGTAGTGGAATGCGCAGCCAAGGGAAACCCTGTCAGCAGGTCATTACGACCACACGGAATTAGTATGCAGTCCCAAATGACTACCAATTGGGCATTTTGCGTTTGACTAGCTTCTGTTCATCTAGCTGACTATTTATTGCTTTTTTTTTTGTCATTGGTTGCCTTTCTTTTGTTCCAACCAAATGAATGAATTACTTCTGTGTAAGAAGGACTGTTCTTTGTACCCCCATCTGTCCTCTTGTGTATGTCAATTTAATAGCGTTTCTTTCGTTTTCTTAATTCGGATAAACGTTTTACGAGTACTCATATTCATTTTGTTTATAGTGAACAGGTTTTAGTGTGGTCCTACTTTACTAATGTTTGTTAGACCAATTTAAAAAAAAAAATCTTAAAGGTTGCTCTTAAACTCCATTAATGAAAGTAAATGTTAACGCAAATTATGGTTGTTTAGGAACTGGCACTCCAGATCTGAAGTTGGTCACACTGTGGCCTCTTTAAACTTTCAGTCCTGTTACTTTCACTTACAGTTTCATGCGAGTAACACAACACATATATAGTTACATCCCATTATTTAGCGTACCAGACTGTTACATTACTTAGAAATGTGAATGAACGGAGTGAGATGACGGTGAATCTCTTCCGGTTTTACTTTCTACCCATGAGGCGCGCTGTATCTCAATCTACATTTCACTTGTTATGCATCACGGTAATGCTCGTGAGCACGCGGAGAACAAAGCAGACGACGTAATTGTCAGCTTCCTTCCGCACACGCCTAATTAACACGTTATTCTGACGCTCTTCTTTTCGTACCCATCTCATTTAGGAAGGTGCCAAAGGAATGTTTGACTATTTTCACACAGATTAAACCAACGTCAATGCCAGAAATGAGCCCCTTATGTAACTCATTCACTAAATCGAAATCTTTGTAAAAAAAAGAAAAAAAATGTGAAAATGTTTTATAATCTTTGAGGCCTACTTTGAGTAATACAGAAATATGGTGCACAGTCTATGGTTTAACTTTATAAGAATTATGCAACAATGCTTGAAGAAGAACATCCCCAAGTAAGGTTTTCTAGAACAAAAATGAATAAAAATGGTAAACACCTCCTCAATGTCCTAAAAGAGGGAAGTCATGCAGGAAAAGAATAGAAAGAGTTATTTTTAACTATTCTTGTATCTAGGTGACTGGTCAGAAAAAAAACTTCTGGATCCCAGGGGCTCTGCATCAAGGAAGGTAGATGGCAAACTTAAACTTAAAATTATCCTAGTTGCATATTTTGTCAGCTTCGCCTATAATTACTGTTGGCAGGAGGCAATTGTAAGTCAATGGGCTCCAAAGAATGATTTGGATGTGCTATAGCTTCTGAGTGATCACTCAGGTGTAAATGTCAAAAAAGTGCTCTCAACTTATTAAGAAACAACTTTGATATCTGGCAGAAAGAAACGTTGGCATGGCTTATGAAAGAACGTATTACTCAGGGGGAAAAAAGAAAACTTAATATTTCTAAACCGAACCTGCAAAGAAAAAGGAACTGAAGTTATTCGAGTGTAAGAGCAGAGTTTCTCAAAGAAAAGAACTGTGCCATTTCGTTACCAATAAAACAAAGGCGTTCCTTGAATTGTATGGGAAACACGATATGACAGAATACTTCAGGGTGATAAATGATATCACAGTAAGAGGAATTGTTCTGATAAAAAAGTTTAATGAAATGACTAGAGACTAACAACAAAAACAATTCTTGTTGAGGGTAGTCGAGTATCACAGAAAAGTCATCACCAAGGCAACAAAAGAAGATATTGTATCATTCAAAGTTGATTAATCTAACACATTTTTGGCTGTCATACTACCTATCAACCTTAGTGCCTAGTTTCAGTATTATTTTAAGTTTGTTATTTCTAGTTTTCCCAATAAAGGTAATAAACATTCAAACATTCTATTTTTTCCTGCCCATAATATTATGCATTTTTCTTTAAATTTGAAGTAAATTCCTCTTACATGACTGAGACTCGTGGCGTAAACAAAGTTGTATGATAATTACACCTTTGGAAAAAATGAAACACTCAAGTGTTTATCTTTAAGAAAAAATATGTTGTCCAATATTCTAAAGTCCATCAAAATCGGATCAGTATTTTTTACGTCAATTACGTTCGACAAAAAAATGGTTACTTATTAATGGAATTTGTCAGTTCTCCAATTTCACATTAAAATGAAACACATTGTTTTATCCCAGGGACTGTGGGCCCTACATTATTCAAAAACTCATCGATATCTGACCAGTTGTTTTTACATTAATTGCGTTCAACGAAAATGGGATACTAATTTAAATTTTTCAACTTTCTGACTACATTATAATCAAACATATCCAATTTTACCTACCCGGAGCGTGGTTTGTGCATTAATTTAAAAAAAAACACACATCCAAAAACGAGCAGCAAACTCCCAGTGAATCCCGTTCAATCAGACAGAATCGGAGCCCTATCTTCTCGCCGTCGAATACATGCCGGGGATCCAAAAGTTTCGGTGCTGGGACCTGTATTGTACAGCTTGTACACAGCGGACATTCCAGCACCAGCCAGCGTACACACTGCTCTGTATGCCGATGATACGGAATTCTTCGTCGGAACAAGGCAGAGAGTTGGAAGAAGTACTGTGCAAGAGACTGAGCAGTGGGCACTAAGGTGGCGTATTACCATCAACACTATGAAAACCCAAGGTGTGATGCTATCCCAAAAACTCGGCAAACGCCGAGAGCGTGAAACAACTGCACCAAAGACATTCCGTGGAACTCAATAGTTAAATATCTAGGAGTGAAGTTAGACAGACGGCTAACCTGAAAGAGACACGTTGAGAATCTACGGAAGAAAGTCCCAATCAGGTTACAGGAACTGTACCTACTACTTAACGTGGCAAGTTCATTGGTTGCGCCCACAGGAGTGACTATTTACTGCAATCTGATACGTCCTCTGCTTGAGTACGCGTGCCCAGTGTGGGGATACGCAGCCAAGACGAATATTGCCAGGTTACAAACTTTACAGAACAGAGCCCTTCGAAGAGCTCTTCACGTGAAAAAAACCTTCCCAACTAGGGATCAGCACGCAGCCGCAGGAATACCACTACTGCGAGATACAGAGAAGAGCCGCTCGATTCGTGACTGCTGGTTACAGTCCTTACTTAAATGTCACAGAGCTGATTCGTGGTTTGGGCTGGGATTGCTTGGCGGACAGACGACGTCGTTTTCGTTTGAATTTGCTGGAGAATATGCGAAAATCTTTAAGTTACGAGTGCAACGAAATACTTCTTCCGTCAACCTATTTAGGTCGCAATGACAGGAGGGATAAGATTAGAGAAATAAGATGCCGTACTGATTCATTTATGTATTCCTTCTTTCCTCGATCTGTTCGGGATTGAAATGCGCAGAATTAGGATTGGTGCTTAGCACCCTCTGCCACCCACAGTATTTGTGATTTGCAGAGTATAGATGTAGATGTAGATAGGATAGTTCAGCAGACCGCATCCTTCTACAGGACAACCCAATAATCACAGAACCCTCTGATATCGCCACTGTGCATTTTAAACAAAGTGCGTTATTTTGTGTCTCTTGGTTGTTCTTCCTGCCCAGGAAAAAGGACCACAGAATGACGGTTGAAAGGTCGCCAAGAGACAACTTCCGGTCGCGGAAGTCTACCATCACATGTTATTTTATGCCGTATATATAAAGATGAAACTAGGTAGAGGGTGGCGTATGTTGCCAGCCCAAGCATCCCCCATCCGAAGGAAGAATCGCCACCAGCGGGTTACATTCCTTTACTCCACATGCGGTGCGGACAAGATTGTTATTTAACCCACGCGTTTGAAGGACAACACGGTGATTAGGAATTGTGAACTGCCACCTCTAATGTCAAAATCCGGATGTTGAAAATTCCTTCCAGCATTGAGAATCGGCATCGAGATAAAAACACCGTCATGACGTCTGAGCGACTTCAACCAGCAGGAAATAACTACCGTGCGTGGTAGGTAAGCAGTAACGCTATGGCATGGCATTCAGGAAGATACGAGTTCAAACCCACGTTCGACTATTCAGAATTCGTTTTTTGCATTGTTTCCCGAAAATACTCCAGGTGAAAGTCTGGATGGTTCCTTAAAAATGCCATTCCTTGCCCCTTCTCGCCACTGACATCGACATTGTCGAGACGTAAAGCCATTAGAAAAAAGAGAATTATCATCCGATAAATATAAAAATGCGATATGTTCATAAATCAGTTTGTATACAAAGCAAGGTGATAGTATAAAAAATATGCGTATTTATTTGTCATCATTTGTTGAGTAAGTGTATGTACATAATGCTCCCGGCACTTATTTTTCCATTAAGGAGGTGGAAAGCTGCAATGTAATAGATTTCTAACAGTTTCTCGACTTTCGGTCGTTCAGTAGATAAGAAATGGCGACATTTCCAGGTGAGAGCTTCCAGTCACGGTCGGTGACCTTGAGAACACAGCAAGTAGCGGCTGAACTCCGCTGTGGTGACTGCGACTTCTTTGGAATGTGAGCTCCTTGTCACACACCACTGGATCCACCGCAAACATGAAACCGCAGACTGCGCTTAAGAATCCATATCATTGCACCTCGTGTACCAAACTTTTAGTCCTCTAATCCCGACGGCGTATACTAATCAGACGTTTGCAACCTGTAAGAGCGGAGGCATTACTTGCGTTAGGTACCAACGAGGTCTTCCGAGTGCACTGCCGCATTTTGTGTTGCGAAATCTCGATAACTTGAGAGCAGGTTCTGAGCTCTCCTGGTTCAGGAATCCAGGAGGTACAGCAGTTAAATGTTATTTTTTACAACACAATCCGGCGGTGCACTCGTGAATATTCAATAAAGTTTGCAACGTCTTCCGACGTTTCGTGGTTCGTATTTCACGTTAAACTGTAGATTCCAGAGGAAAGGAACTGGCCGTACTACCTCTTATACAACGGGTTAGTATGCCTCCTACTGGACGATACAACAAACCATCGGGTAGTGGATCGAGTTAGATTTTAGTCTATTTATCTAATACTATTATATGAGCTACACTTGTATACAGGTATAATTAATTTGTCACAAAATTCTCTAAGGATTTTGATGAAATCTTGCATTCCGAACAGAAATCGAAATATCCCTGGCGAAGGTCGGGCACGAATGTTAAAGTTTGCAACCTCTTCCAACAACTCCATATTTTATTTATTTTAAGCGACACACAGATTCAGAAAAAAAACTAAATTAATTTTGTATCACACCACATACAAAAATCAATAATCAATGAAAAACGAGTACTAAATGACCACATAAATTTAACTAAACTTTTTTTTCTAACTGATAAACACTCACTAACAACACATAAACAAAAACACAATTAGCACATAGGCCTACGCAAATAATAAAAACAACATCCAAACCAAAAAATACTGTTTCTTATGCACAAACATGAGTACACGCACAACATATGAAATTAAACGGATCAAGTAAACAGTTTCAAAATTGATGCATACCCGCGACAAAAACAGATACATAAGGTAGTAATTGGCACACAAATGATTAATAAAAAGTGGTACTGCAATTCATCAAAAAATTAAGGCAGTGATAACAGTTGTACCAAAGTGAAACATGCTTTGTAGGAAAATCAAAATGACTACCAACCAAACCTAGCAACAATGTAAATAGTAAGCACAAAAGACTCAAAAATTGTACAGTTTTAGAATTATGTTAAAACTATGTCAGAATCATAGCTGATGATGCCTTGTTGAGAGGTGAAACGAGTACTACAAATCTTAAAAAAAAAGCAATTGTAGCGTCTTTATTTGTTTACAAAAAGTCAATGAATGGAACAACATTGCGTAAAGACTGTTTTCAAATGGTATTGCGGGATATGTAATTTCATGGCCTCAGCCAGTCTGCCGCATAATCATACAACACGTTCACTATTTAGTGTTCCTAGCAAGATGAATTTTTATTCGATGTTGACATAACCATCAAAATATCCTGCTCAGATCATTCTATAGCTACCTGCAAGCAGCTCTCATTTTGTTACTATTATGAAACATCATGTGAGATGCAAGAAATAAATTTTCTGACTAAAACCCATCAACAGATTCACTCATTAAAGCAATGACCAGCGTTCGTTCCAATACAATATCTTGTACTACTGAAGTTTTCACTTACTTTTCCACTGATAACGTGTGTGTTACCTTGAATCTTTTCTTACTATCTGTTAAGAATTCTTCAACTTATTAAATCACATCTTGCCTTAACCTAATAACTCCAGATGCCTCGGAGAGATCAACTTGGCTTCCTTTGTTCGTTTCATTTGAAATATCTTGTACGTAACCTTCCGGTATTCACATTAATAACACCTCCTAAAGCCATCAGATGAGTGCAAACCAGTTTTTTTGTGGTCATATGCATACCTTATGTAGTTGGATATCGAGGCTTCCATCACGTTGCATTCAGTACGGTCAATCTAGTTGGTTTATAGTACTCAGCATTTTTTACCTGCTATCTATATGGTATTTTTCCCATCCTCTATTACGCTATAATACTCCGGACTCAATCTAAATAATGTTTCTACGTCACCTGCTTTTGTGTATAAAACGCCCTTGGTACTATTATTCACACCAACCTTTTTTAACTTCCCTAGCTCATTCGTAATACCTTTACGGTGGAATTCTAAGTTCCTAGTCTGTTCATTCCAAGTGCTGTTATGATATTTCCTGTAATGTCCATAACGCAAGAGTTCGTAGTTATTTCTAAAACCAGTTGCTTGGCTTTTCAGCCTTTTCATATCATCAGTAACTTCTTCCCTACTGTTATGCATAGTTATCTAAACACAGTATCTGCCCCTCAGCTATTTACCGTGACTTTCTAGTTGTATCACTCATTGTTCCTGTTTACGTGACTGCTCCTGTTAACCCCGTGTAAGTGTGATTTGGAATGAGCTTTTGACCGTCGAACCGCTTTCTGTCGCTCAAACATGAATACAGGCCAATCATAAAAGAGATCTGGTGGTAACGTGATCGGCAGCAGAGCATGCCATGCACCAAGATGTGCTATCTCTCTTTCCTGGTTCAAGTTGTTTGTTTTCCAGTTTGGCTGACCTGGACGGATCAAGAAGTCACTGGAATTTTGAAGGAACCACTGCGGATAACGTTACCGCTTTACCTTCTTCCTAACTGATTTAGCAGACCGAGAATTCAGTAGAAATTAAATTGACGCGGAGAATCGAGTAAACAATAAATCTGCCAGTTGTAAGACTTCGGTTCCAGCGTTCACATCCAGTGTTTAGCAGTCTCCTGGAACTGTTTTGAGACAGCATGAAAAGATTGTGCTCTGCCAGGAATGTAGTATTCAAAAGTCTCATATTTGAATATGTTTTGGAAAAAAATTCTTTTTAATGAACTGCTGATGATATTAATATTTCCAAATCAATCAAAGGATTTTTCAAATAGTTTTAATATTTTTTGGCTTTGAAATTAACAAAAGACAACCTGCATACTCAGATGAGTAGAGAGCCATAAAAATGCTGACAAAACTGGTGCATTGCGCTTTGAACTTAATGTTCCTAGAAATGTATAACAATGCAATTTAAAGTAATATAGTCATGATGAAGTGCAATGTAAATCGGAATTGATAACTAATAATGCTTAGGAAAGATATGTAAATGTTTAGAACAGACTAGCATTTGCCCGCTGCTTCACACGCGCGTGCCTTGCCAGGTGTAGAAATTATTTACCGATTTTATTCTCTTATCAGACATTAACGTGGAAAGGCATGAACTGTTAATGTATTCTGAATAGTTTCGTTTGTTTCGGTTAATACGTTAGGTTCGGTTTTCATACTGATGTCAGAGAGTTGTTTTATTCATATTTTAACGTGATGCAATTGATTCAATAGTAGAAAAGGTTCCTGAAAAATTGACAGTAGTAATTCGTGGTTGTAATTAATGTGCGAAGTATAAACATTTATTGTTTAAAAAGGCTTTCACGGTTCAAACGACATTCTTTCTTCTGTGCGCTTTCAGAAGCTATGGATTTAGCGTATAGAACCCGGTTATAGGTCAATCGCTTTTCTCGGTGCAGGTTACTTTCATTTGCTCTAGCTATTTCATCTCGTTCTCTTTGACGTTGCAGACGATGTTGTCGGTCTATTTCACTCTCATTTAGCCGATTTCGGCGACATCTTTTAGCTGCAGAAGTTGACCCCGACAGATTAGATCTCTTTCGCAAGGGCATATCATAAACTTTTATACTTACCCAACTCACAGCACTAACAATTAAAACGTTTTCACAGCTGCAATTATCACTATGCGTGAACTTTGGCTGCCAGTATATAGATGAGCATAAACTTGGTTACAAAACAGAATATCTGTGGTAGTAATAAATAATATTATTTCTGAAAGCAATATTTAACTCAGCTAAAACATAATATTTTTAAATGCTGATATGGAGGATTCCACGTTAATCGTGGTACCGAAAATTTAAATGGATATATAACAGTTGTAACGTTAAGAAAGCTGATATTATAATCATTATGTGTAATTTTTTTGGCGATTTTATGTGTAAACTTTGCCTGGGATTATATAGCTAGGTATAAGCTTTGTTAAGGATGTATCTGTGGATATAATGAAAAATATTGTTTCCATGATACTTAACTAAAAAAAGTTTATTTTTAAATGTGGATACCGAGGATTGCAACATAACCGCGGTGTCATAAATTTATGTAAATATAGCAGTAATCTACGACTCAGTCCTCTTGGAAGTGTGCTGAAATATAAAAATTCGTTACGAATAATCACAGCATCTCAATTTTTCTGATTTATTTATTTTTTGTCGTTTTTTATTTTTTGTTGTTTGGATATTGGTTTAATTTTATGTTGATACACCATCAATTATTCCTGCTTTAAAATAGAAATTTACGTGAATTGGAGCTACTCTTGATTTCAAATCGTCGTATCATTACTGTCATTATTTCAGTCAAATATAATTAATCCAAAAATGTCGAGATGTGATCATGGTACAGTTTATGTAGTACGTGCATGTAACTGAAACAATTATTTCTGAGTGGCAACATTATGGCAAGTTGTGAATCGCTTGAAATGCAACCTGACACCACAGCTGATATGATGCTTTGTTATAGGCCTAAGAGACGATGCCTGCAGCTTTATAATCTACGCGGTGTAGCATTAGGATATGAAACATTTTTAATTTAAGTTTCTTTCAATATAGCCGTATTTTCTATGTAATTATTTCAGTCGCATGTAAGTACCTGGCGAAACAACCGCCTGGACCAGATGACAATTGACTCGTTTTGTTTAGCATCAGGCATAACGGGTTTAGTTTTAAAATTTACGCGGTGTAGAATAGAATTTTAGGATGCCTAGTTATATTTGAAATAAAAATTCATTGCCAATAATCACAGCATCTCAATTTTTTCTGATTTATTTATTTTTTGCTGTTTGGATATTGGTTTTTATTTTATGTTGATACACCATCAATTATTCCTGCTTTAAAATAGAAATTTACGTGAATTGGAGTTAATCTTGGTTTCAAATCGTCGTATCATTATTGTCATTATTTCAGTCAGATATAATTAATTCAAAAATGTCAAAATGGATCACGGTACAGTATATGTACTAATGTGCATGTAACTCAAGTAATTATTTCTGAGTGGCAAAATTATCGCAAGTTGTAAATCGATTGAAATGCAACCTGGACAGTGATGACAGCTGATATGCTTTGTTATAGGCCAAAGGGACGATGCTTTTAGCTTTATAATTTACGCGGTGTAGCATTAGGATATGAAAATTTTTTTTATTTGAGTTTCTTTCAATATATCTGTATTTTCTATGTAATTATTTGAGTCGCATGTACCTGAATTTTCGGATGCCTAGTTATATTTGCACGTTATAGCCACGAGACATATTAATCGAATAAAGTACTTCCAAATATGTACAATTCTGCACAAGTCATTATGAAAGAAGTATGTTTTATTACTTGCTGATATTTATAATAGCTGTTTTCAGACATCGCTCTTCGAGAAAAAACTGAATTTCGTATTAAGTATTGGCTTAATGTGGCTGTATTGTACAGCGTTCACGTAGCAGTTTTGTTCCAGAGACAAACTGTATACCAGTCTACCAGAGACAATACATGTCTTCAATATTAGTAATGTAACTTTTTCGTAATTCAACAGACCTGTTACGATTCAAGTAAATGCTGATTATACTTGATTCACGTATTCTTTTTATTTTGAAGTACTGCGGTCCAGAAAAATGAATCGCAGAAGTAAAAAAAAAAAGGGAAATCCTAAATTTATGAAAGGAGTGACCGTCTGAATGTGTATATTTATCTGTGGTCTACAGTTTCACATTTCTGAAGTTTTTTACTGACTTGCTTCTTCCCATGGTACATATTAGTCGTTAGCTACTTCTGCAGATGTTGATCAGCAACATTAGCTTTAAAAAATTGGAAACACCACGCAAATTGATGCAGTAGTTTTTGCGTTATTAGAGATCAAGCCTCACTACAAACGCAGCTTGCTTACAGATTTATAATAGTATAGATTAATTACTAAAAATCACCTATTAAAATTCTCAAAACACTCTAAATTATTGCTGATAATTCGGTAAACAAGATATTACAAATAACAAAATTCAGGAGCAATATTAATGTTGGTTTTACAGATAGATATAGGCGTATGTAGACATCCACATATATTATAGCCGTGGTATTCGAGTGATAAAGTAACCTCTTGTGATCGTAATTACCGGGAGACAAGATTTCTTATCGGCTGCGCAGTGTGCATCTACCGCAGCCGCCTAGCCTAACCTAGTAGACGGGAACCTTCCGTTTAACGTGGAACCCGAACCACGGAAGCGTTCAGGAGTACTTCACATTACACAGCAAACTGTTACAGAGATGAAGGTCGGGTTAAGGGCCTATGAAAATCCCTGGAGAGACAGGGATTCGAACTGGGGATCTTCCGATCTCCAGTCAGACGCCTTAACCAGCACCCACTCGTTCGACTGATGAGTAATTATATCCCACACATTTTAATTGAGGTGAAATAAATGACGATAATTCATAGAATAAAATTCCCAGTATTTGCACTTCGTCTTGTGATCAGGTAATAGGTATTTTTCCTCGAGCTTTATATCAATGCACGAAAGGATATGCTTTGAGAACAGTTACCTGGGCACCGAACCACGCTCCCAGTTAGAAAGGACACAGAAGATAATATGTTACTCTTGTCTTTGGGAAGGTTCGTAGACAGTAACCTCTTGTCTCTATGGAGAGGGTCCAGTAAGTTTGTGGTTCTGAATAGTGGCGAGAGACAAATTCAATCACCAGATCACAGCAGTACCGGGTTAGCCACGTAGCAAGAGTTAGTAAATAATACGGACCCCGCGCCAGAGTCGGCTCTAGGATTCTCCGGACCCGGGGTAAACTTGCCCCCCCCCCCCCCCATCTCTCTTAGGCCAGATGGGACACCTTTTTTATTTTGTATTTTTAGCTGTACCACTGCTCCGGGAGGCTACAATAGGCTGTTTTAACTCATATCGTAAACTTTAATAGGTAAAGCAAACCACATTTGCTAAAGTCCCCACTCAGTTTTAATCCGGCTCTGGATCACAGGTAATTTTGTTTTCCATGGGAAAATGAGCTTGGGGGAAAACGCTAAGGCAGATGGAATTTCTCGGAACACGAGTGTGGTGATGAAACGGCCACTATATACTGTATACAGTGTGTTAAAACAGGATTGCAATGTAACTCCCGCTCACCGCACTGCAAGTCTCAGCCCTTCGGCGTAAGGAATCACACACTCTTTGAAACTGTCTTGGTTGGTCCTGTACGTGATGACATGCATTGAAGAAGTACTGGACCAACCAAGACAGCTTAAAAGCGTGCGTGATTCCTTGCGCCGAAGGGCTAAGGCTTGCAGTTACGTTGAAAACCTGTTATTATCTCCAAAACTATGTGTTAGGGACCCAATATTTATTAGACATTTTTGTCTTATTTTGATGCATACTATCACCTCCTATTACATTTTACACCTTTTTCTAGCACCCTGTATATATATGAATGGAACAGCGAATAGACTAAAAGTAATTATATAAATGAACTAAATATTATTGTAAGTTTCTTCGAAGGAACCGACTGCAACCCGATCGGTGTACCCTTCTGCCTGAGGGTAAGATCTGCCGAGACTTGGTTTCGGAACGTGGTGTGGGCTGGAGGTGCTTCTTGAACCAAGGCAGGGAGCGAATATATCGTGACCTGATGAAAGAACAAATAGTACAGTCGTGACGAGTAAACGTGTATGATTATGTTCTAAAAAACTTGTTTCGAGTCATTGTGTAAGTACGACGTATACGTCCTTATCACTGTGCCAAACCGTATATTCATTGACAAGACGCTGTTAGTGCATATCGCGTTAACTTAAGGATGGACTGGTATACGAGTATTCTTCGTAACTGACCCGATTTGCTACACTCGTAATTATCCTTTCGCGATATCCGATAGCGACCCTGGTAATTAACGTCACAAGATTCTCGTATTTTGTTTAATATGTTTGCATTATTAGCTGAAACTTTCAGTGACATTTATGTCTTTGTCTCGTAATTTTGCCTAAAAGTCATGTCTGATAAATATTCGTTTAAAACAGCGGTTGCGATTCTGCCATAGTGTCTGTTTCCTTTGTGGTTTTAGACTTTAGTTTATTATGTTTTCATTTGTTGTTAAACTTTGCAAAAAAGGTTCATATATTAATTTTTGACTAAAACAATGTTTAATGCCACTCTCTTTAATTAATCATTATCATTTAATGTCATCGCAATATTGTCACATGTATATTTATTAAATTTGATAAATAATAATTCATCAGTAAACCAAAAACCACTCACTACAAGTCAGTGCTTCAGCATAGGGCAAGAAGTAGTTTTTGGCCCTTACGTAACTTTCGTATCTGGGCTGTATCAAAACGGCTTATCATAAGTATTCACCAGACTGGTTTGTTGACTGCCGAAGGACAACAGTAATCTTTGGCTCAGATCCAGTCATAAAAGTAGTGCTGAAAATGCAATCCAAATATTTTATGGTCATTCAAAAACCTAGTGTTAATAATCAAAAGAATTGCGTTGTGTATATTGCGGAAGGCGGTGAGTTTTTGTGGTTTTTGTGTGACATTGTAACAGTCTATGCCGTTGAAATACCATGGCCTTAGAAAGCTGATTTGTGTGTCCCTTTTTCAGCAAAGGATAAAATTGAGCAGCAGTTCGAAATATAATACACATAATCATAAGAACCATAAGATTTTTATAAGAATTTCACAATTTGCATATTGCAACATGAAATATTGACCATTAAGAAATGTTTTAACTGTTTGACTTGAATGATTTACGGTCGTAAATAAGAAGCAGATCAACGAAAGTTTTTAGGTTACTAACGTTTGCGTATGGATTAACTCGGTGGAAAAAAAATGTCTTTTCTATGAATCTCTTTTGTCGAATACACAGTACTGGAAATTACAGATACAACATTCCAACCAAGATCAAACAAATATGTGTCTTAATTTCTTATAAAATGTGTAAGCACCTTAGTACAGAAAAGGGGGACACTAAAGCGAAAGTAGAATCTGCAAAAAACTGCCTTACCATGTTTGATCCACTGTAGCACTTAAATTCTGCCAGTAGATACAGAAAAAAATGACCTTAATTGTCTTGAAGCAAAGGATGAATTTTCGTAATAATACACTGGAAATATACAGGAAGATGCTGTAAAGGCGTGTACGTTCACATTACACTTCCTGCTAAACGATGAAGGAGTATTTTAAAAGAGTAACCAGTTTGCATTAAATTTAATGTAGATAAAAGTGAGTATATTGCCATAGCCAGAACTAACAACAGGATAACTAATAGAACACTTGAAGAAGGTGAAAAGGAATGTGTTGTGGACGAAAGTGGAAGGAACGACAATGATATAGGAGAAAGTGAGATACAGGAAAAAGCATTTTTAATATTTGTCTGAAGCCTGTAATGGAACAAGAATGTGTCGCGGATAAGTAAGGGAATAATTTACCGTGCATACTACGTTCCTATTAGCACGTATGGAGCCAAAGCAAGGACAATGAAAAAGTGGGTTATCACTAAGATTCAATCAAGCAAGTGTAATTTTTAAAAAGTAGAGTAGGGATTACAAAAATGGACACGTTAAGAAACGAAAAGATTAGGTGCACAGTAAAAGTAGATTCCCTACGGGAAATAATAGAGAAGGCAAGATTAAGATGGCATGGACATTATAACAGAATTGGGAGTAGATGGTACCAATAAAAATACATGAAATTAAGAATCAAGATTAACAGCCCAGAGGAAGAGCAAGGGATAGATGGCTGAAAGCAGTGTGTGCTGAAGAGAGGAGATTACTGTACCAACGTGATAATGGAGAGTTTGTGGGATGACGTAGGAAAGGAGAAGCTTTTATACTAAGCAGACACAGCGAGCGGATGGAAACTGTGGGTGCTGAACCAGTAGCCATCTGACTCTCTCTGAAAACGTCACCGCAATACCAAGAAGGTTAGATATAGGTATAGCAGATGTAAAATGTAAAATACTATAAAAATTCCGCTCAATCACGTTAATAGCGTCGAGAAGTTAACAAAATATTTATTAAAACATTATGTAATATGACATGCCATCTTTCTATTTCCCTGTTATGGAATAAGGTTCAATGACGCGTGACCATCACGTAGAACGTTGAGCAATATCATGCACTCATAAACATCTCTGATACGCAGTTACAAAGTAGCTGTAGAGTTCTTGGCTGGTTCCATGTGGTCCCTTTTAAACTGCAGAAACCATTGCCTTCCATTAGGCAAGTCTGGCAATTGTTTAATGTTGAGTCGTTTAAGATTTTCTGTTAGTGGTGAGTTGTTTTATGTTGTGGTAAGTCCAACGCGTTGTCGAGCATTTTTTGTAGTTTTTTCATCATGGGAATAGTGAAATATATTACAAATTTTAAATCTTGAGAAAAAACAAATGGTACCAAACTATTCTCTGTTCAGCCATTGAAGTAAATATTGGCTACATAGTTCTTACATATTTACGTAATTACTTTTTATTTATAGGATATCTTTACGTTTAATTTAGGACAGAGTCATATAAAATATTGCATGTTTTAATAGTGTGTTTATGAGAATACACCTTCACTTTGGAACGCGGAGTTGCATAATATATATTAACCAATTATTTCATTGATATGATAGTCAAATACTGTACATCCAATGAGATAATAAATGTGTGTGTTGGTATGAACTGGAAACTCTCGTACTTTTCATGTACTGTTTTGGTTTATAAAACTACGTATCGGCTCTTATACCAGAACTACTGATGCATTATTTGAAACAAATTATAGCGTTGGCGGGAGATCTGTTAAAAGTACATTAGTCAGTCATTCCATCATGACAGAAAAACAGAAGATCCATCAAGGTGAGCCATGATAACTGTTAGGAATGTAGCCAATATCCTATATACTCCAAGAAACTAAAAGCGGATAAGCATATTTTCAAGGCTGTGAATGGTAACGCAGTTCTTAAACCCATTTATTTATTTCCGCGTTTGTTTACGTTCGAACTCTCAACTCCAATATATGACAAAAATATTTCAGATAAATGAAAACCATTAAAATTTCGCTATGCTATATTCCTTCATATGTTGAATGATTCATTGTGCAAATTTTTTTAATTGGCTATGAAATTAACAGAAACACAAATAATAACTTTCGTTGGTATCCGTAAGTTTAAAGTGAATAATGTTGAGTTCCTACGATTTTCTGACTTTCGGACATGAGAAATGATTCGGACATGGACTTTCGGAAGAACTGTCCCGGATTCGCTTGGAGTGATTTCGGGAAACCATGGAAAACCGAGATCTGAATGGTCTGACGGGGATTCGAACGCGCGTCGTCCCGAATGCGAGGCCATAGTGTTACCACTCACCCACCACGCTCGGTCACGAGTTCGCCTTGTTAATTTCTATATTAAAATTGTATCACGGGCTATCAAAACAGTTATCCTAGCGGCGACCTTGTTTGTCTTGCTTGATAGTGATAAACTTCCACTAATCTCAGAATAGTTCCATGTTTGTTCAGTAATTTTATGGTTTCCTGCAACAATTACACTGAATTATAAGTTTGTACTAGTGAGATCTGTTAATGATCCTTGCCTGACTTTGAGCTCTGGTAATCCAAATACCGTATAGTGCAGTGAACTGGATTCTGGAAAATGCGATTAAGATGATATTATATATTTGTGTGTTGTATTGTAATATCGTGAAATCACATATACTAGATGTTTATTTGAATCCAGATTTTCTTGAATGATTGGCATTAATCTACATATTGGAGTATTTTAAAGCAGCTAATATAAGCCATACACACCATCAAACACTCGCTTCACCCGTGTCCTATCTTAAACGGCTTCGTACCCATTTCCTGTTTTACTTATATAGTTCTATGCCAAACTCCGAAAAAAATAGTTCTTTCCCATCCCCTTCCACTCCAGTATTTGTTATCCATAGTTTTGTACCCTTATTATCCCACCAGACTCAAGCAAGGGCATGAGCATTGTTTTGTCTCCCACTATCGTCGCTTCCCTGGTAAATTTCCTCATCTCCAATAGATTTAGAACTACACATCTAACTACAATTCATGCCAGTTATTAGTTTATAATCCTTTACAGTCTGACGTATATTGTTCATTACGTCGCTAGGTTTCTTATTCCAATCCCTGACTACTACAGCTACAAATGGGAACCTCCCTCCTCCACGATCTCTAAATTCATTTTCAAATCTATAGTTTTGGTTATTTTTTCCCTTTCACAGTAAGCTGCGTGGATGTGTTAAGCAGATGACAGCCAATAGGAAATTAGTTATAAGAATTTTTTTTAATTCTTATGTGTACGGCGAATCAATGGAAAGCCAACAAACTCGGGGATTGTCTGTTATATCCACAGAGACGCAGAACAGCATCAGAAGCCATTTTACGCTTTACGCAGTGTATTAGGTCTCCGGTCTTCAGGCTGACTAGATCACTTCTTCTTCGGGAGCATGCTCGTGCCATGTGCTGCAGAGATTTTGAAGTCAACCATTAATGTTTCAATTGGATCCATCAAATTCTCTCCAATCAGTGCATAACTCAAACCAAAGTTGTAGTAAAGCCTTTATGATATTTAAAGTTCAGACTCGTCACAGTATGGAATCAATTTTGAACAAAGTCACATAGTTTTGCTTAGAGTCGCTGAGTTTAGTTGACTCTTCGCACTACAAAAAAAAAGATAACTGGTAAATATGGTCAATGTTTTATACGAACGAAATTTCATAATTTTTATCTAGTCCTGATGACGGCTTTGTAATTATATAACCTTATGTCAGTTCTCCGAAGTGCTAACCGTGTAAGAAGTCCGCTGGATATTACGAATTAATATTCGGAGGCACCCAACTTGCATCGAATTTGACATTTGTGTTAGTTAATTTGCAATGATCACAGTCTGTATTTTTATTATTATTATTTCACTGTCTGATGCTAATGAAAGATGTATGAGCTTATAAGTTGTCTCCGCTTCTGAAATTTAGTCGAATAAATTCAATTTGTAATTCTATCAATGAAAAAATTATCTTTTAATTTCAACATAAAAAGATCCCTTAACTTAATAATAAACCATGTTTTACCACGGGTAAGATATCTATTCTTAATTTTATTTCACTGTGTACTGCCGAATTGTGAGAGCTGTTTTATTTGTACGTGTCCTGTCACGATAAGCCAATTTGTAAGCTGTTATACTGATTGTACAGCTTACCTTTCTTATACTTCATATTCAGTACAAAGAAGATTATAAATCAGTTGGAGTCTTTTGTTTGATTTAGCATATTTCCTTTTATTTAACTTAAACGGTTCAATTCAATTAATAATAGTTAATTAAACTTCTCTTCGACTCCAACTGAAAACTTTTTTCATATATTTTAAATCAACCTAACAATAATCCCTTCCACAACCATTTAAGTGTGTCTCCATAGTAATAAAAAATCTCCTCTTTAGTCATCATATCTTACTCCCAGCGATATTCTTCACTGGCCACTCCCTAGGTCAGAGATATTCCACGACTTTGACTCCTTCTAGGGATATTTATTTAATACAGATCAAAATCGGGGAACAAAAAATTTATATTGATATGCGGATAGCCTTTGTTACCTCACATTTGCCAGATTTGATTCTTGACGCTGGTACAAGAGGTAATCTTGGTAGCTAGATAAGATGGAAAGCTTTTCGCTTTTTACCGCAGCTGCCTCGCGATTGGCGCGCGCGTACCAGCTGGCCAGTGGTCTTGGTTTGTTTGCGCTGCGAGGACGCGAGTCACGATCGGGGCCGAGAGAACATTCCGGACGCCGCCTGCTCATTGGTCGGCCGCTGTTTGTTGTTGCGAGAGGAGACTTTCACTGGCGGTGGTCGAGTACTCAGCGACTTCTCACAGAATCACGTGGCAGCTTGCGAGTGCACATCATGACCTGGGAGTAATAGAATTTTGATTTCAAATCTCCCAAACGCTGTCCGTGGAAATAAACCTGCTCAGTACCAATTTTTTTCCCAATGTGTAAGAATCCAACGTAGCCTCGTCATATAAGATGTGTATACTACATCTGTTTGCTATCCCCTTTCTGCTTAAATAACGTTTTCTCGTTTAAAGTTCGACGTTCAATCAGATAATCGACGTACACAGCACCTTGAGGATCACAAAAGTTGATTTCCAACAGACAAATTAGTTTTTGTCTTCACCGGAATTGTTTCCACATTCGTACGCCATTCCCGACCTGAGGAAGATATTTGTATGCCTACGATTCATCATATATAAAAAATGACTCTCCTGTTGACCAAACCGCTCCCAAATCTTACAAGAAATTTCAGCACTTACAGCATTCTCATATGCATTTCACATTCTTATCACTTACCTTGAACTGATTCAGCTAAATGTAACTCATTTAAATAACTGTCTGAACATTTTCCCAGCTTACTCCAGTTGCTACAGTAAATTCACAGACAGTTATTCCTGTGTTTAGGCGAATAGGTATCTAAAAATTAGAAGTTGACGTTCTGGGAAGACGTGTTTTAGTGAGATTATAAACTACTGTCCAACCGTCACAAAAGAACTTACACCACTCATACACTTCAGGCTTCGAAAGTGTATCGTAGCTGAGTTTCGCACGCAATGTGTGCACACTTTCTGCTGCTTTAATTACGTTTGTTTACTAGAAAGCTAATAACTATCCGTCTTGCAATAAACGCATGAACCTTTTGTTCTCTCACTATGGTAAAAGTAAACAAAAACCTGTAGAAAAAAGTGTTTGGCTTTTGCGTGATAATGCATCCACACTAAACACTCGTTGTTACCACATAAACGTGGGTTTAAGTGTCCTTCGCCTGTTTCAAAACTCTCGTCAGCTACTGAAACTCCCCTACATTGTTGTGGCTCAGTGGTCTGATTGAGATATGAAATGTCATCGTTTTGAATCCTGACCTTCACCTCTGGCAAAGTTTGCTTTGTGAATGTGTGTGTTTAACCAAAGGTTCTTTAACTCGGTGTGATTACCGCCGAAGTGATAAGCGAAAAATGGTTCAGCATTTATATTCTCAGTGTGTCAGAAAAATCGTAATGAAGGGGAGTATGTGTGATTGAAGCCAGTATGCAATATTAACGTTTTTAAGAGCAATATTATAAAAATAAATCAGATTAACAAAATGTGTGCTGGAACGTAGCACTGTCCGAGACGTAGGCGTTTCTTATTAACAGATACGTGATACAGTTTGACGGTGAAACTGTGAAACAATGAGGACGTTCAATAGAAGGAGTTCGTAACCAAAAGAACAAGAATTCGTTATTTGTGTATTTTAAATACATTAGTACTTTCACTTTCACAAGGTTTAGTAAGTGAAGACATATATATCTGAAACGATTTTTGTACAGTTCAAATAAAATGTGTCAAGCTATAAAAATGAAAAAAATATAATGCATAACTTATGTATACAATTTAATTTGAATGTCTATTAAATCAAATGAACATATCTGATAAGGGATTCTACGCAATGACGCGGACTAAAGAAGGAATTCTCCTTTTGATCAGAAACATTTTACGCACTTGATTTTGACGATATTATTTAAGTACATGTTTCTATTAACGACATCTCATATATACATATATACGCGTATAAACAACAGACTTCACGCAAAATCTGCCGTAACGTTAAACGATCGCCAGCAGCCACATTGCGATGTCCGATAAAATGGATTGGATGAAATGCAGTGTGGCTCAAAATGGTAACTAACGCCGTCTTAGAATTCATAAAATAGTGTCTTCATTCTACGTGATGCTTATCAGTATTGACGGTGATGGGTGTATTTCATTGTAAGTAGTATTAATACTATTTGTACGTAGCATTATATTCGCAAGGTTGGAGTACAGAGATTGCTTACAGTTATAGTGGTTTTTGTGTGAAATTTGTGCGGTATGTTTATATTTTGTGGCTATAATATAAACATATTGTTAAATAGTATCCTCCAAGAAATGTGTGTAAAAATTTTCAGACCAGTAAGACAATTCCTTCATGAGTCCATACCAACCTGATTGGTACTAGGTTAAATAATTCGAAAGTACCTTGAGTTGTGAAAAATTTATGATTTTATTTCATTGGAATTTCCCGGCTCTATTTGCGATGACATCATAGAGCTGGAAAAAGACTGTGAAAAACGAATACGAAAGAAATCCGTCATGGTTCTTTGAAGAAACTATTTCAGCTTTCGAGTGGAGTGATTTAGCGAAATCCTGACCGGGCTAAGGTTCGAACCAGTCACCTCCTGAATGCTAGGCCCGTGGGTTACCACCCTCCCCCTCCCAAATCAGTCTCAATGGTTTCTTCTGGTTAGTACAAACTGCCCCTCTTCAAAAAATGTGTTTTTGTGTGTATTTGTTTAAAAACATACACTAGTGTTCAAAATTAAAGCAACAATCCGTTATTTCTCCGTCCTATATTTAATTCACGATATAATTATACACACTGTTAACAAATGTCTGTACAATCATGTTCTTCACAGAAGATGGCATTCTGGTCATCATGCCAACGATGACTTCAGGGTACCTATGAAACGGAGTAATGTTTGCTGGGTAGTCCCACATCCACAATCGCTGTGTATACATTCACAGACGGTGCAGTATGGCACAGAGAAGACGCTTACCAGACTCTCTGAGGAGGAGAGGCATAGGAAGAATGGAAGCAGGAGAGGCTCAGACTGATGTACTCAATGACTTAATGTGAATCGGTCTGTTGTTTGTTGGATGTGGCGACAGTTTACAGAGACCGAAACTGTATCCCGAAGACCAGGGCAGGGCCGACCACGTGTGACATCAGAAAGAGAAGACCGTTATTTGGCGGTAAGGGCACGACGGTACAGCCTTAGTACTGCGCGGCAACTGGCATCTGACCTCGCAGCATCCACTGGAACATTTGTATCAAGGCAAACAGTGTACAGAAGGCTTTGGCAGAGTGGCCTTTACTATCGGAGACCTGCTGTATGGTTACCCATGAAGCGTCTTCACAGAAGGGAACGTCTACAGTGGAGTCGTCAACATACCAACTGGACGGTTGGACAGTGGGCCAAAGTTCTTTGCTCAAATGAGTCCCAATTTGATCTGGAGAGTGATTCTCGACCGATTCGCATCTGGAGGGAACATGGAACATGGTTTCGGGACCCAAAAATTGGGGAAGGAGACCAATATCAAGGAGGATACTTAATTGTGTGGGCAGGGAGAACGAGCGTTATTGCCTCAACATGAGATTGATGACATCATTCGCAGCATGCCCAGCAGTTGTCAGACCTGTATTGCTACCTGAGGTGGTCACACCCCATACTGAGCACATTTATCAGTTTTCGGAATTTCCGTTAAGTTGGACAAAACGAAGAACATTTTTGTCTATCGTTATGCATGTTGCAGTTGTTAACGTCCTGCATTCTTCACATTGTTTCTACTTTACTATCTCCTGTTCATGCTGTTTTGTGGCAAAATAAACGCAACATTGAAAAATTTTCGTTTGCTGATTTAATTCTGGACAACTATACAACATCAAATATTGTTGGGGAGAATACACTTGGAAACTGATTCAAAAAATTTGTTTCATTTTAAAAAAGAATGTTTCTAATAATAACATTACTGTTCAAGGAATTTCTGTTTCATCAATTTTTAGCACAAGCAAATTATTAAGCTCACACTCAGCATCTAGTGGCATAGAAGAGGAAACTTTGTGAACGAGAATCTTTTTGGCGTTACATTTCACTGTTACAGCGATTTATTGCACGCTGCCACCTGCTAGAAGGTCTACATTGATATTATGAGTAAGCATAATAGAGACATTTCAGTCCGAGCCAAATTGGTACAGAACCTTATAGTAAATGAAGTCCTGCACTTTTATAGGAATTTTAACTTTTTGTTGTAGTAAATTCGGCTTTAGGAACCAGTGTTTACAAGGTTAAATTAACTTCAGAACATGTTGCCTGGTGGTAGCAGCTCTGGCCTGCTAGATCTGTGCACGCGTGTTAGTTTCATTGCGTTGTAGTTTCTATTTCATTTTTAATATTTCTAAAAAAAAAATTACAAACGTCGGAAATAATTTCTACATATATCGTACACAGTTCCTGAGTCTTATAATACACCGTTGATCTGCTCCGTAATCATTTCTGCTGACTTGCCCCTCATTTTCTTGGATGGTAATCTACTTAAAAACAGTTAAAGTAATTCATGCCACTACGAACAAAGCGAAAATTTCGGAAAGGTTTGGTATGTTCCTTTTCCTTGAAACATCACCATTAATATTCATAACAAATTTCCTGCAATCAACTCAAGGTGATTATAACAAAAAATCCAGTCAAGAATTACGTGACAGTTTCAGCCTCAATGGGAGCAGGATAGATTCAGATACCTTATGTGACATTAAATTATGTGATAATTTGTTTGACGTTACGAAAAGAATCCACATACAAAGATCTGTCCGTAATAGAAAGCACGTTGACAGCAGGAACCTAGCTCAACCTTTTAATTATTTCCTAGTCAGAAATATTTAACTTAAAAAATTCAAATTAGTTGAAAACTGTTCTTTTCTGAAAGAAGATTACCAATGTTTTCATTCTCTGCGGATTAGACAGGTTCGGAGAGTCTACGTAGTTAAAACTTAAAAATAGGATTAAAAAAAGAAATTACGGAGAAGTGCAACCTGCTGCACTGTACACAAGTAAATATTTAATGTCAAGGAACAACTGTGCAAAATCTGATCAAAATAGTTGAGATAAGTTTTCTGACCTTTCCTTAGTGAGTCACAGTTGGTATTCACCGTAAGTTTAAATCATAGATAAAGAAATTGGTCTTACAGGGAAAGAGAAAAAAATAATGAATAGCCATACATTCCTGAAATAACTGTATGGGAATGCAGGAATGGTTAGTTCAAAAGTTCATGGCTGACTTCCTTCCCGTCTCTTGAAACGTGTCTGTGGTGTTGAGAATGATCCTAGAGGCATCCAAAAAAAACTGGAAAATTTGGGTCCAAATTACTCCAGGTCCCAGCCTATCTGGCGGCAAACTTTCTTCTCCGTTCTGCTTTGGACTCTCTCACAAATTACTGCAGGAGATTCAAGTTTCTTCTATGAAGCGCTGAATACACATGTATTCGCGATAGTATATTATCTTGAATTTCAGACAAGATATTCAAACAGAAATACCGTCGAACGATAGAAATACTTTTATGCAGATTTTGTCGGTTTTTAATAGAGCGTATAGAAGTTATGACGTGATTATTAATCTCAGAGATCAAAGATATACATTGGGGCTATTATTAAATAAAAGTATTTTTATTCAGATTGTTGCTGTGCTTGTTCGACATTTTTTGTTTCCTTGTTTAGAGTCAACGCTTTGTCCTTATTATGCCATTCGAGTTGTTGCTTTCTTGTCGCCGCCGTAGCGAAACACCTTTTTCTTATTAGTCATCAAAATTTTATTCCGCTTCTCAACGCTCAGATAGGTGCACTTTTTTAATATAACAGAATCTCTGCACCACAAGCTTGAAGATTACGATTTATTAACAGTTTTCTATTATCATCAATGAGAATTCTCGTCTCATTTATATTTATTATCTTTGGAACACGCTTCACACAAGAATAGTACAAATTTATACTAAACACGGACAGACAGCGACAAGTTGATATTATTATTATTAATTATTTTTAAAAAAAACCTGACACTTGACTCCACTGAATGTCATCATGCCAGTTTGTGTTTTTGGAGATTCGTTATAAATGTCCAGCAATATTTCGGTCTGGTGGCTAAGACGTGCTACCCAAATCCGGGATCCCGAGTACGATCTCGGTGGGGCTTTGTTTGATTCTGTGGGCTATGGCGTGATTCGCTTTCCACGTAAGTCCAGCCACGACAAACGCAGAAATAGGTATGTATAGAAATTGTCATCGGAACATGCACACTAAAATTAAATTAATCTTTCTGGCAGTTTAACTGGAGGAAATCTTGTGAAGCTTTTGTGTTTTTCATTTTAATATCTTGATAAAATGTGTAATTTTGATGCTGATATTAGGGAAAAATTTGGAATTATCCTAGACGATAAGCGAAAACAGCCTGTGAAACTGCTACAAATGTAGAGAGATCTGAACTTTCTGCCGTCTCACATCCCCATCGCGTGTACACGCTGTTCGTAAATAGCAGTGTCCATCGGGAAAGAAGATCTTCAGAGACTTCAGTAGTTTCACTATCAATACACTTTTTGTATCATGAAAGATGAACATTTTCTTGAAATATTAAAAACTTCTTTTTCTTCCTCATATTTTTTTCAGCAATTGATTTAGAATCCATATCTATATAAACAAAAATTGAATGCTGTTAGTTGGTAAACTCATCACTTAACGGCTGGACTAATTTGGCTATTTTTTTTTATTGCAATAGCAGTCATTCAAAAAACAAATACATCTTCACACACAGTTCCTTGGATTCGTACGTTTGACAAATGAATTTACAAAATAAGGTCACATGCTCAAATTATTTGAATGAATCTCATCAATGCCTTAACAATGCATATGACATATCTGAATGGTTCCGTAATTATTACCTTTATATAGTTTGACATTCGAAAAAGCCAGCGCTTTACCTTCACTATAAAGAAATCTTTCAAATGAAAATGTATGTGAATCAATAAGTACACTTCATACCACTTTACATTCTGTCGTCCTATCTGCACAGTCCACAGTTACTTAATTTCATAAATGTTAAAATTAACGTAGCATACTAAATTAACAACGGACCCGATGATGGCAGCAGTGCAAGTCGCCGAAAGCTTGTCAGTAGAAAATGTAATCCGGCGGCAAATCCGCGAAGAATTTATATCTAAATTAACGTTCATGCGTATTACCATATTCTTACTTCAAATAATCTCACGCCCGTCACTAATGGCGGAGAACCATTTCCTACGAATTCTCTTAATATTTTCCAACACGAGGACCAGTAAAATATAAAAAATAATTCTATGAACCTCTAACTTATATGGGACTATCTGTATATTACTAATGTTTGGGAAATATTGCATTACACCATTATAGCATAACAAATCTAAAAGCATGTTTTGAAAACACAGATATGAAATTGGAAATTAACTCTTAAATGTGAATTGTATATTGAAATCTCTTAACATCTATAACCAGGCGTGGTGGGTGAGCGATAACACTCTTGCCTCGCATCCGAATTCCTGTCCAGCCATCCTGATTTCGGTTTTCCATGGTTTCTCAAAATTACTCTAGGCGAATGCCGGGAAGCTTCCTTCATAAAGCCTAAGACCGAATTATTTCCATTTCCTTGTCACCCGATCTCAATACAAACCCTTATTAACCAATTGAGTAATAATGTTAAAAACCTACAAAGAGAGACAGCAAATTACGAAAAAGAAAGAAAAGCTAATAATATAATGTCTTTACCCACTGTTCATTTTTTTGGTGATATCTTTAATTCGATTACAATTAAATTTTTAATATTATACCTGCGGACACCCACTTCCGCAAACTATTTATTTTATTTTATTTTATTTTTTTTTTTAAAAAAGGGAAGTAAACATATTTTGTTTAGGCCGTGGATTGCAGGACTTGATATGAAAGGAATTCATCAAAGTTTAATGAAATGCTGCAAACCGAGGACATGACAGATTATGAAAGTTATGGTGGAAGCTATAATATAGGCCCAGCAAATCCTTAGCACAATATTTTCATAAATTTCTGCATCAGAACTATTACCCGTGAACATAACGATATGTTATTGGGCACCTATTTTTACGGTGTGAATGCAATGGGTTTTATTCAATTGTTGGTGAGGAGTTACACCATTCTGCAGTAAAGCACCCGTATACCTGAGAGCACTCCCTCTGCTATTATTGCAGAAACCTGTCAAGTATTAGCTTTTTAATCTGTTCACAGCCTATTCAGAAATCAAGATTTTCATCGATTAGACAATCCTAACAAATTTCTATATCTTTGGTTGCTCTGCTTTCTTTACTTACTTTGTCAGGATCATGAAATCTTTCGTGAAATGTAATGCCAAGGTTAAACTGTAGGTCCCCTGTACCCAGCGGAACTATCGGGTTAGGTTAAGGCGGCTAGGACAGGGGCGGAATGCAGAGCCAATAGAAATCCTGTCACCAGGTCATTACGACCACACGGAATTATAATTATTATTATACATTTTATAAAATAAATTTTTCCGAGAAAACGTTTTTAATTTTTTTAAATACACTGTATTTTATAAAGTATGTTTCATAAAAGATCATTGACAAAGATCTTTTAATTATTTTTTTTATTTATTAATTTAATTAGGATGAAGGATACACTCCGGTGGCAATTCCTTGCCATCTAATTACCCATTTAAAATTATATTGATTTTAATTACCTTACATAATTTGAGTGTTTAATTAGTTTCCCATCTACTTTTGCGATTTACTCATTTTAGTTTTAAATAATTTCGGTGTCTTTGGTAAATTATTCATCACTTCACTTGGTAATTTGTTCCAATCCCTGACACCCTTTCCTACAAAAGAAAATTTTTTCCACTCCCTTATTTGTGAAATCGAGTGCCAGTTCGTGGTGATGGTTGTCTTTCCCCTTCCGTACACTTATCGGTTACTCCGCGAGGTACCATAACACCGGCAGTAACGACATTGGTCGCACCTGCTGTTGCAGGTAGCTGCGGCTCAGTGGGAGGCGAGGCGAGGCGCCGCGCCGCTCGCTGCCTGGAAGTGTGTCGCTCAGTCGTGCGCCAGCAGTCAGACGCTGCGCAAGTCTTGGCTCAGCTCTCACTCAGGTGCTAAACGGCAACGAGGCTTCAAGGAGATAAGACACTGGGAAGTGTTAGTTTGTGATAGAAAGAAGCCATAAGCAGCATCTCCTCAGTGACTCTAGATTTATATTCAGACTTACGAAGTGGTCAATGCCTGTAGGTCGAAAACAATAAATTCAGTGCCTACCCTGTGCTTTACAGTCATGTTCACTAACGAAGACTGACGCTGCACTTCACAGTTCGTGAAAGTGTCGGACTAGATTTATAGAGTCGGTGGTGAAAATGGTACATTTGCCGCAGCTGTTGAAGAGGGATCAAGTGACGGCGACGGACGGCAATGAGATGTCCAAAGCGTCCTCTGCAGAGGATCAACGAGGGGCGAAGCAGCCGCCGGACTCTAGCCTCCTCTCTACGGACATGCTGATTGTTAAGTCACCGTCGGACGAGAAGGAGACTCCGGAGGCGGATAAGGACCCCGCCTCTAATCCGGCGGGGCGGTGTTGCTGTGCTGTGCTACGCAACATCGACAACCGCACTGCGCTCGTGTCGCTGGGTGGCGCCCACGTGTGCCTGGGGCTGCTGATGGCGGCAGGTGGAGCGCTGGGGGCGGCTCGGGGGGCGGCAGTCGCGGCCGCCGGGGCGTCTCTGTGGGGCGGAGGCGCTGCGGGCGCGGCGGGGGCGGCAGGGCTGTGGGCCGGCCTCAGGGGCGGCCGGCGCTCGAGAAGGGGGGCGGCGCCCTTCCTGGCCCTCAGCCTGTGCGCCCTCGCCGTCTCCAACCTGGTGGCGGTGCTGGCCGCCGTCGGCCTCGCCAGAGGCGCCGCCAGGTCCAGGGACCGGCTCGACGAACAGGTGAGACTCTCCAGATATCATGCGATAGCTAAATACGTTGCTTCCTTAGTCAACAAGTCCAAAACTCCTCAAAAATTCTCGTTACAGTGGGAGGTATTTTATATATTGGCACACAGAAATAAAGGATTTTTGAAATATCATTTCAACTATCATCAATTCAATTGTTGATAATTTAGTCAGCATAGACGCTTCAAAGAGAGCAGATAATACGAGTGATCAATTATATCTGCAAAATTGTAACTATCAAATTACACCAACTAGTTTTTTCAGTAATTGTTTCTGTCGAAGACAAACGCGAAAATTCTATAAATCACGACTTTCGTTTGGTACTGTGTGTCTAATCACCGATTTTAAAATCATTTCTATTTGGCATAGTCAGTACCAATGTTAATAGTTATAAGTGATAAATACAGTTATCAGTATTACATCTTACTTCCATGTTGTAATGCGTCCAGTCGGTACAGCTCAACTAATTCCGTTTTGGTCGCATAAATCACATAGAATGCCAGAACTGTAACACTTCCATACGAATTGCAGTATTTAACTGATCCTTTGTATTCTGAATTGCCCGAAAGATATAGTTCTCTATTTTCTGTTCAGTCTATGGCTCTGAAATCTCATTACGGAGATGGTTTAATTCATTTTCCTACTGCATGCAACCAATATTCCTTTTAAATAGGTTCGGCCTATTTTTCTTCTTGCAAATCTGTTTAGATTATGAAAATAGTGTTCTAAGTTGGAATAGTTGGAACAGATAACTTTAAACTAAGTTTTGACGCCAGTAATAAATTTTAACAGTCATGCGTTTTCGGCATTTTTGAGCGATTTATGTTATTTTGAAAATAATCTAGTGATAAAGGCATCACTGATCACCTATGCCGTACACAGATATCACAAAGTGATATATTATCCATCACCATCTCTCTCAGTAGCATCTATACGAGTATTTAAATTTGTTACGTAAGCGTAGAATATTATCTGGGAGCCATGACAATAAAACAGAGAAGAAGAGCTGTCAAACTCTTGTTTATGATGTGCACAGTTTTCTTTTAACAACTGATTACTACGAAAACCTCTGTTAATCTGTGTGAGGAACCCGAGGATCTCCTCGCAATCCGCTCGCACTGTGAGCGGCGCGTTGAAGGCTGCAGAGGTCTGCAGGTCGCTGTCGAAGGAACGAGAAGCCGAGCCGGCTCGCACAGTAGAAAGTTGCCCCGCGGCCAGAGCGGCGGCGGGACTCTCCAACAGGCCACCAACGACTCTCGCTGGCTCCAACGACTGCCCCTCGCGATAGTCGACCGGTTGCGGTTGTTTTCATGCATTAAATAAAAATCTCAAATAAATAAATAAATAAATAATGTTCTGTAATGTAACACAAATACTGCAATATGAAAATCAAATAATCTGGTTTTCGTACTGATATAATTATTTGCTAACTAATGACGTGTAGTAACCCAGGCTTTCTTTCCTTTTTCAACTTCACGTTTGATTATTTTTAGCTTAAGTTCATGACCCGATGATACGTTAAATCAGTGATTCGCAAGGGGGGCGGTGAGCGTTGAGGCGATCGTGGAGGGGGAGGGGGGAAACGTTGCTGGACCAAAGTGTCGTTGAGGATAACAGATATATTATCGTGGAATTATATTGCATATTTTAATACCTTAGTATTATTGAATTTGGGTTTCTTAGGGAGAATGTTAAGTTTTCCTTAGAAACGGGTGCCTACCACCGAGTGTGGTGGGTGAACGGTTAACGTTCTGGCCTCGCCTTCGGGAGGACGCTGGTTCGAATCCCCGTCCGGGCATCCAGATTTGGGTTTTCCATGGTTTCCCCAAATCACTCCACGCGAATGGCGGGATGCTTCCTTCGAAAGACCATGGCCGAATTCCTTCCCGTTCCTTGTCCCCAATCCTATGCCGCCTCTAATGACCTCGACGTCGACGAGGCGTAAAGCCATAAGTAAAAAAAAAAAGAGTCTACGAGTGGGCTTGACTAGTTAGCTTGTTAATTAAGTGGGAGTAACAATTCACCAAATTATATTCGCCACCACAAGAGAATATTAATGAGGATATACTGTATGTGATTATGTAGTAAATGAAGAAATATTTATTCATATACAAATGAATTATACATGCAAATCCTTTCAGCAAGCATAGTTTGTATAAGTAGAAGAAGTCCGATTTGTTATTGATGTAGTTCTTGCGTTGGCAATTTGACATCCTTAAAAGTGTTTTTGAGTACATTCGATTTATTAAACATAGACAACCATGACATTTAACAAATTGTAAATACTGTCAACAGCTAATCGACGAATTCGAGAAGAATGAACACGGAAAATCCTACACCACCACCTCCCTGCTTTACAGTATTTCTGGCTTTAAGGGTTTCATCAAAGAAGTTTTTAATTACATTCCCATGATCATGTGTAGCCAACAGAGTATTTATTTATTGGCTTAGAAAAGAAACAGATTTTCACTGGCGCAACACGGCGATTTAAGTTTGCTGAAGACAAATAAGGCCCAAAATATAGAGAATTTATTTTCATTACATCAAGATCAGCCCTCGAATTAATAATATGTTTCTTAATAGGCATTTGTTAATCAAATTGTGAACAGTGCACCAGTTTCATTTATATCTTTGAACAAAAGTAATTTTAGAAACATATGTTGAAAAACAAGGCCATGTGATATGGCACACTTCACCTAATACGGACCGATCGTGGAGGGTGAGCGGCTAAAGCTTTGGCCTCACATTCAGGAGGACGCCGGTTCGCATCCCCATCCCCATCCGGGTCTCCAGCTCTGGTTTTTCCATGATTCATCCAAATCACTCCAGGGATGCCGGGATGCTTCCTTCAAAAGGGCTGTGGCCGAATTCTTTCCCGTTCCTTGTCCTCAGTCCTATCCCGCCTCTAACGACCTCGACGTCGACGAGGCGTAAAGCCGTAAGTGTGAAAAAACATAAGAGGGGCGACATAGAATTACAGTTTCAAAAAAAAATAAAAAAAAATGGTGCACTGTGGGTTAAATTATTTATTACAAAAAGTTGTTTTCTTTTCTGAAAAGGGTTCGATGAATAATTTTTTATTCGATAAGGGAGCGGTAAGCCTAAAAATATTGAGAACCTATGTGTTAAGCGAAGTTCTATAGTAACATTTTATACTTTAACTAAAACATGTCGTGTTTTTCGTTGCAGTCTAAAACTATCAGATAGTTCATTGTGTCAGTTGTATCCTTTACTCCTCCTTCTTTGCTACCAGTTCTTCCCCGCCTCTAATGACCTCAATATCGACGATGCGTAAATATATATATAAAAAAAGTCTACGACCGCTGAGAATGATCGTAGGCTTTGATAAAGAAACAAATGGAGGCGAGATTATACTAGATGTAATGTTACGATAACGTGAAGTATTAAATAGTAATATAGATTTTCTACCTATTTTTATCCTAAATTTGATTCTAAACCTTGTTCGCGGTAACAGGAAACAAACTCAGATGAACGGAAACGGTTATATAAACAGCAGCTTCTTATTTATCCAGCAGAATTGCATGTAGAGAGTTCGGGGTATTCATTAACCTATCACCACTTTTATTGGTTATTCTCTTCAACTTGAATTCTAATACTGGTAACCTAAAAAAGAAAAAAGAAACATTGACACAATGGTACAAGACTCCAGGCTAATGCCGGGATGCTTCCTTAAAAAGACCATGACCGAATTCCTACCCATTCCTTGCCCCCATCTTTTCCCGTCTCTAAAGACCTCGCTGTTGAGAGACGTAAGGCAGTTAAAAAAAAAAAAAAAAAAAAAAAAAAAAAAAAGTACAAGACGTTACCTCCTATACAGGGATAAAATGAAAAATACGAAATCTAGCCTTCCTTACATACAAGTAGAAAGAATTTCAACTCGATACCACGTTTGAGATATTGTTTAAGGCTACTATAATTTTGTTTCTGGAATCTGATAACCGAAATACTCATAATTATAACCGAGTATACTATACATCACTGCAGCAGGGGCGTAGCAACTATGGGGCCCCTGAGACACAGGATGATCCCCACGAAGGGCCCTCGCTGCTCAGGGGGCCCCCAACCACTGCTCACGGGGCCCCAAAGGACAACTCAAGGGCCCCCATCCTCAGCTAAGGGGGCCTATACCAGCACACGAAGCAAAAAAAAAGGTCGCCCGTCTGGCCTGAGGGCCTAAAATAAATTTTTTGCACCGGGGCACTTTTTGACCTAGCTACGCCACTGCACTGCAGTAAATAGTTGCATATGCATTAGTTGTAAACCGTCATCTATGAGCTTGGTCATAATAAGTTTAGGTTACTTGAAAAGCGAACATCGGGTATGCCTTAATAGAACTTCAACAATCCAACTCTAGCGTGAGCCGACTTAAAAAAGTCATCTTTTTATGCATTGTTTGACGCTAGTATCTATCAGATACAGATTCAACACAAAATCTATTGATAATTTCTCTTCTGTTGACGATTTATTTTTATTTGTTATTTTTTTTTTATTACGACTTTAAGCCTCGTCAACGTCGAGGTCATTAGAGGCGGGATGTGACTGGGTACAAGGAACGGGAGGAACTCGGCCATGGCCTTTTGAAGGAAGTATCCCGTCATTCGCATGGAGTGATTTGGAGAAACCATGGAAAACCTAAATCTGGATGCCCGAACGGGAATTCGAACCGGCGTCCACCAGAATACGAGGCCAGAGCGTTAATCGTTCAACCTCCACGCCCGGTTTGACGATTTCAAGAATCAGTAAACATAAGAAAATTTGGACTGAACGAGTTTGTTGCCGAGTTTATATGGTGCTTGAAAGCGCGCCAAGGCAACATCGTTGTTCACTTTATGTGAGTTTGCTTCCTGACATTCATTTCTAACGCAATCTTAGGTGTCCTAGAATCCTTTTATCACTTGTTTTCAAGTGTTTATTTTTTATTTTTCATACAGTTCCATAATATTCGATGTAGGAAGAAGAATGAAAGAACAAAACCGATCGTGGTGTTGTAACGGTTAGCGTTCTGGCCTCGCATTCGGGAGGACGGCGGTTCGAATCCCCGTCTGGGCATCCAGATTTGGGTTTTCCATGGTTTCCTAAATCACTCCAGGCAAATGCCGGGATGCTTCGTTCAAAAGGCCATGGCCGAATTCCTTCCCATTCCTTGCCCCCCACCCTTTACTTCGCTGTTAAGAGACGTTAAACAGTTAAAAAAAAAAAACAAAGAAAGAACAAACCACGTATATGCTTATCTGTCGTAGCTAAAGTATAATACAGTGTCAGTTTTGTATGTTCTGATAGTGAAGTTTATTCAGTAAAATAATTGATGCTGTGTATCAAGCTGACATCGAGCGTAGTTTTGTTGTGCAACTTGAAGCTAGCAATCGTGGTTACGTTACGACATATAGACGAGGTCGTCGTTAATATGAATAGTTACATCCTCTTGACCTCTAAGTCTTCCGTTTATCTTTGACTCTCTAAACTACACTTCTGCGCATGTCATCCGTAAACATTTGTTTTCAATGGCTATAATTGAAACTCGGTTTCTATATTTAGCTCTAAATGACGTTTTCAATTTTTCATTTTAAATAGCTAAGCTATTAGAAAAAATTAATTGAGTTACTAAGTTTCCACGAATATGATTCTTTTAGAATTTCAAAATTCGAATAAGGAACGAGTATTGTTTGAATGTGAAACATATCTGATTGATCCTTCTGTATATTTCTATAAATTTTTCGGTATTATTTACAGGCTAAAATTATTTAGATAAAGGAGGTACTAAAACATTAAAAGGATTAACGCTAAATAGCTTATGTGATAAGGGAAATTAACAATTTCCGATCAAAATTAAAGACCATTTAAAAGTAAAACTCTCTATCTTACAGAACAGGATAACCTCAAGCAACTAAAACGCGATAAATTGTAGCAAAGCTGATATATTTGTTTGTGTGCTATATTTGTATTATCAGGGAAAAGAGGTGGTCAGTGCTTAAAATCCTTTATTCGCTTAGAAGTTTTTCAAGCTTTTCCATTCTGCTTCATCAGACTGCGAAAAAATAGAATAGGGCATATCACGTGACTCTATTCTTGTACCTCTTCTGTTTTTAATATACGCCGTTGATCCCCCGGCAAACTTTTCCTCTAAAAAAAGGCGGGAGAATGTTGTTTGCGTACAACAGTAACAACATTTTAGAAACTAGAAGTGTAAAATTACTTGGGATTCAAATATATGAGAAACTCAATTGGCATAGAGGAAAAATGTTTTGGAGACCATAAAAGAACTGTTGGGATTCTTCGTGGGGAAAAACCAACAATGTATTGCAGAGAACTCGTTAAAAATGATGTAAAATAATTTTCAACATTGTTATGTACTTAAAGCTCAATATTCTTGCAATGACTTTTCAGTCTATATATTCTCTCCTGATCTCAGTCATACAACATTTCAACATGTTAACATTGGATTACCTAGTAATTGTAAGTCATTTAGTTCATTTCTGAGCATCGTGATCCCGTTGAATTTCTCACTACACTATTTAGTATGTGTTGTCGTCTTTTCCGATTTTCGGTTTCCTTTAGAGTATTCTCAAGTACGCTAGTATAATATAGGAAAGAAAAAAATAACTGGTACAAGACAAATGTCATCGTTAACACAAAGAGGTGTTAATTATTTTGGAACACATTTGTTTAATGAACTTCCTAAGAATATATGACTGTTTGTAGGTAATAAAGATATATTTTGGAGAAAAACTGAACGATATATCATTAACAATTCCATAAACATGACCCACGAATCTGATATGATTTCATTGTTTGAATTCCTTTGTTTGTAGTACGGTATATAATAGTTTTCACTATGATTATTATCCATTTTGAATATATTTATTTATTACTTTATATATACAGTTTGTCAATCCTTGTTTGAGGATGCAGCCTATTTAAACCAGATGTGCTAAATTTTACAACTTAAGGCTAAATAATTTTGTTCCAGTTCCTTCCAGCCTGATCGATCTTCAGCAACTCTCTTCCAATTTACGCCTGTTACTCGAATGTCTTTATCCCAGCGATCAATGGGCCTTCCCCTTGTTCTTTTTAGGTCCCTTGGTGTCGAATACAGAACTGCAGTAGTCCATCTGTCGTTTCAATTTCGAGCAATACGACCAGTCCATTGTCAATTTTCGGTTGTCACTCTTTCTAAGATGTCTGTCACTTTGGTTATTGAACGAATGTAGATAGCCCTTTTCCTTGCTCTTCTTGTAAACCCTAGCAAAACTCTTTCCATACTACGCTGGGCAGTTCTCAGTTTTTATTTGATTTGATCGTGTAAGGTCCAAGTCTGGTAGGCATATGTTAGGACCAGTAATGAATATATATATAATATTCCACATTCCAAAGATCTTTCCTCATCAGGCATCAATGGAACAAGAATAACAACAATGATATTAAACTGATTTTCTGCTACTGAAAGGTTTACATCAACAGGTGCGCTGTGAACTCTCTGTGAGTCGAATTTTACTTTAACTCATAACAGTATTAACTGTCCATCCTACGCCTGGCAACCCATTTTTTGGAAGTCTTCCCGTTGAGGCATCCCACAAATCTTTGGGCTGCCGTCTAAGTTACTTTTCTTCTATTTAAACACAAGTTGTTTACTTTTTATCACTTAAAAATGACACAGTGAAAGGAGACCTGATTGAAAATGAATATAATTACTTTGATTGCGGATTTTACATTTTGCAATTTTTAGGTTTTGGAGCAATACCTCGCCCACCTCGGTGAAAAGATATTTAATTTAAATATAACTTCATTGCGATGGAACGAACGCTCCGGTGGCAGTTTCTCTCCACATCTATTTTCATCTTTCTTCTATCGGTCTAGTTTTGATTTTTTTAAATTCTTTCAGCCTTTTTGGTAAATTATTCATCACTACTATTGATAATTTAGAAGAGTCTCCGATCCCGTTACCTGCGAAATAAGTTTTCCCACACCTGTATGTCTGATGTCATCTTTTCTATTCCATGCACCACTCTTAATTCATACACCAATATCTCTTGACATCTCATCACCAACATACACCTTGCCATTCCCCAGTACCGTCTTCACCTTTCTCTGTCTTGCAATGAATACCATGCCAACTACTTTATCATATTAGTTATTGGTTCCGTTCTGCAGTGATTTCCAGAGACAAATTTTGCAGCTCTTCTTTGCATCCTCTCCAACTCCTGTATTTGGTACTCAAAATGTGGGCCCCATATTAAACCCAGAATATTTATTTAATTTCTCCACAGTAACCTCATCTTCATCACTCATTCTTCCAATGGAGTAAGCAGCCAACACGCTATCGTTTTTCTTTTTTTAGCACCACAGAAATCTAAACATGAATACCAACTAGTGAACTATAATATTATTTGCTTACAACTATTAATACCTCTCCACCAATTACTCCTCTACCTCCACGGTACACTCTGTATCCTTCTTGTAACCAAGACTTTTTTCCTAATACTTTTTGCGGCTTATGTATCTCTATTAAGTTATTAAACTCTATTAGTTTGTTCATTGTATTTCTACGGTTCACAAGTTAGTGTCTTATGACTGGATTTTGCATTCTTTAAGTGTCAACTTCCTCCTTCCCAGTTGCAACCCCGTGTCTAATTGATTCATCGGCTTCAAGTATTTCCTTAGCATTTGTGATTTTCCTCGTCACACATCTGTATTCAGTATACCTTTGGTGGCCTATTTGTTTCGCCTCAACAGCAGCCTCATAACTGGAAGTGGAGTTCCTCATAGATTTAGCTAAAAACTCAGATAGCACCCCATTGCCCCTTCTATTCACCAAAAAACAAAAGAAATGATATGTTAACAACTGAAAAGTTTGTCTTTTCCGTGGATTTTCAACGCTCCTCCGTGATTGTACCTCATCTAAAGGTGTTTTCTAATTTGTAGGCTTGTCCTTCGGAGACGGTCGCCTAAAAAAAAAGCTAACAGCAGACTCTCTATGAACTTTCTTTTTAGGTGAAATCTCTCTAACCGCTTTAATTTCTGACAGGACTCCATTCCTAAGCCAGTTTCTCCACGCGTCTGCTACTAATAGACCAGTCGGTAATTGGTTGCGGTCGACGTAACTTGCTGCAATCTGTTACTGAAAAAAGATTTTAACTCAAGCCTTATTTCATTTTCTTGTAGCTAAGAAGTTTTAGAAGACCACCATAGTTCGAATCGATTATTTTAGTGGCAATTCTTTAGTATAGTGTAAGTATCCTTTATGACAAATCAGCGGGTTGTCAGTACCGGATTAGCCACATAGTAAGAGTTAGCCAATGCTACGGCCCCCGCGGCTTTGTGGAAGCCCCACGGCTTATATGGGGGCCCTGCACCTAGGATTCTCTGGGACTCCCCCTCAGGCCAGATGGACGACCTTGTTTTTTCAGCTCTACCACTGCCCCCGACGGAGACAATAGGCTGTTTTATCTTATGTCTTAAACTTTACTAATTGAATCAAACGAAGGGTCTGTTCACATTTGCTACGGGCCCCGTGCTGTTTCAATCCGGCTTTACGTGTAGCAACTGTTTCTGAGTAATTAATCTTAGTCCGCATTTAAATTTCAACTATTGACGTTCTTGGTGTGATGCAAGGCATTTCTAGCCAAAGATTTAAAGTAAATCATTAGGAAACATTGTGAGTAATGAAACGGAATTATTTTTACTCCTAATTGTCCTTCTTCATTGTATCCGTCTTCGATCAACAGAATGCCCTTGGATAGTGGAAATACTGATTTCCTCGAATTCTAGAACCTCAATTCTCCGTCTGTTACAAAGTTAATTGCTTTCAAGAATTCATCAGAGGCTGATAGTATTGTCTACACCCCTGCATGTAATTTTTGTTTACATATGCTTCCGTTGATGCAAAAACCATCTTAGGCCACCATGAATGATACTCGTAGTGCAAAGCAGTTGCGTAATGATACCGCTACACAGTTCTGGTTTATGTAATAAAAAACGCAACTACAATTCAAACTAATATGAAACATGTTATTAAGAGAGAGAGAAAAAACATTATTTAAAAACTGGTGCGTATATTACTTTGTATTCGCATAAGAAATGAAACTTCTGTGCATTTTTCTGTTTGTTTTTCAGTGAATTTTCTAATTTCAATTTTCTTTCCCACTGGAGGACGAACCAGAAGGCTACTATCTACGGATGCAAATATACCTTCTGACGTCACGTGATTTTCAGAGAGTATTAAAGAAATTTAATCTTTGACATTTTTGATACGTTTGGGCTATACTCACGAAACACTTATATTTACACTTATATATACTTGCATAGAAAACGTAACGTGTAAGACGAACTAACTCGACGTAGGGAATGCTCGCTGTTTAACATGATTTTAATTGGCAGTGGACACACTCATCGCTGCTTAAAACAAAATATTGTTAAGTGCACATGTGCAGAAGGTGCAATGCGTGCGCAAAACGTTGCACACTTAACGCGTAACGCCAAACGCTGGTAAATTTTTCCTTACCTCGTCCAAAAAAATCACTATATAAGTAAACATCCAAGAATGGAAACATTTGGATACCTCTACAAGCATGGGCGCCGGCAGGATTACTTTAAGGAAGGTGCTTCTGTATCTTTTTTATACATTACTAGCTCGTACCCGCGACTTCGTACGCGTGGATTAAGATTTTTTTTTGCCAGAATTAAATATAGAAAGTTGTTGGTAACGAACTATTGGTCCCAAACAATATCGAGTCGGAATAATGTGACAGGAAAGCTATCACTATATCATTGTACCGTCGAACCTATCTCTTGAATATAATCAATTTTCAACATGTTTCTGTCACCATTCGATAAGGTCTCAAAATTTCGTGACTACAACTGTTAATCATACTGGAAAAAATATCCTGTGCCCTTCATACAGATTTTCTTATCAAATTCCATCAATATCGATATAGCCATTAAGTCGTCAAAACGTAGCAAAAAGACAGAGACTTACTTCCGTATTTATAATACTATTACTGCGGTTCACACACACACACACACACACACACACACTGACTGCAAACAACACCTGAGGGATCATTATAACGTAAAAAAGTGTACACCTACAGCATTACAAGACTACCTACGATTTGCCTCGCATTGCACCCCTAACTTTCTAATATCTACAGTTTAACATTCAATCCGAATAACCTACGGCCCAGGCCTGACTCTTACGATCAACAACAATTTTTAAAAATCTTAGCATCCATGGAGATTTGAACCGGAGACCACGACATTTGTAAACAAGCGCTTTAACCACTGAGCTGCCTGACCGCTACACGGAAAAACAGTACAGAGACGTCCATATCCAACGCGTCTGTCAATCGACGTCCAGTAGTATTTCGAAATTATGAGACAACATGTGTAATTTATACAGATAATTTTTCAACCAAATGTAGACAGTAGGCTATTTTTCTCCTTGTTTCAAAGGATAAGTGTGCAAAGTTTCATGGAGATCGGATGAAAACTGTGGATTTGTATGAAGTACAAACAAACAAACAAACAAACATACATTCATCTTTATATGTATATAGATATACTGATTAACTAAGGATACTGAATTTATTAACAAGGTGTTGAACAAATTTGGACAAAAACCTAGGGGTCTTAAGTTAATATCCAAACAGTGAATTCAATAATAAAAATTTTGTTTTTTAATCTTTTTCTGTGTATTTTCTTTCGTAGCAAGTGCACCCCCTTGCACCTCCCTCCCGGCGCCTATGTCTACAAGCATCTGAACGAAAGTTTCAATATGGTATCGTGGATGTTTTAAAGTGTAAACGGTGTTATGTAAACTGCCGACCAATGAACGTATCGTGTGCAGGCCTACTACTCGTCCGCCCTGCCCGTGAACGCGTCGCTGCTGGCGCTCTCGGCCCTGCACGTGGTGGTGTGCGTGGTGAGCGCCTGCCGCACGTACCGCCAGGCGTGTCCCTGCGTGGGCGGCGGTCGCGCCTCCTCGCAGTCCTCCGACTCCTGGTACAGCAGCGTCGCCAGTGGCCGCCGCAGGCTCGTCTCCTCCTGGCTGGGCGCCCAGCCGCAGCCCGCGCCAGCCTCCAACACACAGGTGGTGCTCGTGGCGCCACCGGGGCAGCGGCCCTCACTGCCGGTCAGTGATACCACTCACTCAACACATTCCCTATTATTCTCTAACAGTGCCAGGATTGAAGAGGTTACAAGTCTTCTGAATATGTTAGATAATGACGTTTTCTTCCTAGTATCTATTAATCCCAGTTATAAAAAGAAAAAAGATAAGATTTTTTAACTACATAAAATATAATAAAGCTCTTAAGCTGGTTAAAGCAAACTCATCATTACAATGCAACAATTGCATGTTGCATAATATTCTACTTGCAGCTATATATATATGTAGTGTAATTGACAGTTATACAATTCTTTATATAGCTCACACTCAAGGAGAACATTAAAATTCGTTTAAAGGCTTTAAGTTCTGACGTCTAAAGAAATGAATATGTTGGTGATGGTGTGATAATTAAAACTAGTTTGCCATTAGGGATTGAGTAAGCTTTCCCATGAAACAATGTCACCACATGATCTATTGTCTTAGTGCCTGTAACATTGTAAGTGACTATTGCCTTCACATATAATATGGATGTTTAGTTGCTATTGTGATAATAATAACACAAGGAAAGAAAGTTCATCCACACTGCCAAATAAAACACGGAACTGCATTCATTTCACACTTTATTCCACCTTGTATGTCGGCACCAGACGTGATATAACCCAATCATTGTTTAATCAGACTCTAACTAAATTAAAGATTGCAAGTTAGCATATCAAACACAACAGTTCCTACCGCACTCATGCTTAACGCTCTTGTTTAGTACAGTTTCTAATATAGGCGGCTCATAACTGAATACTGATATACCACTACGCAGTGAACATTTGCACAAATCATCCTTGCAAGACTGGCCACTCACGAAAATTACCATACAGACCCCTTCACTCACTTGGCAATTCTTGTTCCTTGGTCTCTCTTGGCCAATCACAACACTTCTCTTTGTCACATGATCTTCCTATCCAACCAACCTCGTTCCTCTTTTCTTAATATAATGCACTCTTACTCATATATTCGGGGATGAAACACTATCGTTACAGTGGGGCTTGAACGGATACTGGTCAAAGAATTAGGAAAACTGAATGGAGGGGAAAGACAACCTTGACCACAAGCTGGTGTTCAATTTCATGCATAAGGGATAATGGGATAGTGGGATAATTTTCTTTTGTTGTTAGGGGTATCAGGTATTTGAACAAACTTCCAAGTGAAGTGATGAATAACATAATAAAAACGCTTAAGGAATTAGTAAACTGGAAAAATAAACAAGGGGAAATGATATATATATATATATATATATATTTTTTTAAAGGGGGTAATTAGATGACAAGGGTAACTGCCACCAGAATATTAGCTGCATTGCTATTAAAAATTAATAATAATAATGAACTGAATCAATTCTACCTCTTTGAATTCTGTACCATTTATGACTTTTTATCTAAACCTGTTTCAAAAATGTACAGTAACCTTTAAAGTTTCAATGGTCAGGAGTAAACCCTTTTATCACAAGTGCCAAATTTTTGTTTGCATATTAACAGTGAACTGATTTGCAAAGAAAGACAGAACTCAAAGCAACAAAACTTCCTGCTTTTGAACCATTTGACAGGAAAGAAATGAGGATCATGTTATATCACAGAGCTGCTGTCAACTCCTGGCATAGTGACAGATGCATCAGTGAAAAATGCAAATTCAAGTAGGAAAATCAAAGTGAAGGAAGAGGGAAGACATGGTAGAAAACAGAATTGTCATTGAGTGACTACATAGCTGATCATCGGACTTTCGATAATAGACTTATTGATCATTCCAACACCAAATTTCCTTACATCGAAATTCCTGACATTATCCTCGAAGTTCAATAATTTAGATAATGAATTTTTCTTTTTAAATGGAAAGGACACATAAAATACACCCAATACTCACCAAAGTTGAATGGAGGAGGGCAGCAGCAAAACAAAACAACACACAAATACAAAAAATACAATATTTTGTGTTAAAACAGTTTGATAAGTTAACAGAAGTAAGTGGCTGAGCTAGCGCAAGCCTTGCATTCGACGCAGCCACTCATAGAATGAAATTGACTGTCGGAGGTGGTGGGTGGAGCAACGATAGTATAACCTCAAGTATAAATCACAAGAAAGATTAAAATATGAAACAATAATCATTGAAAAAATGCTAGTAATAAAAATACAATAAATAAATAATTGAAAACTTTTGAAATTAGGTCTATAAATATATATGAATCTATTGTGCTGGTCAGTAATGGGTGTACAAGGTGAGGATGGAAATTAAGGCCTGGGGGATGTCTGGTCTACAGGATGTGTTCATATGCCAATTCCCACCTGCAGACTTCAGATTGGGAGGTAGTGTCTGGAAGTACTCTAATGGCTCTGACTGTGAAACAGTTATTAAGGTCACGGGTGTTGTGAGTACTGGCATGGTGAACAACAGGGAGGTCCAGGTTTTGGGAGTAAACTGTTTGTCTGTGACCATTCATTCTGATGGATAATGAGTTTGAGGTAAGGCCAATGTAGAAACTTTGACATTGGAGGCAGATGATCTGGTATATTAGATGAATGATTGTACAAGTGGCATGATGTATTATGGAGTAGGTTTCACGAGTAGTACGGTTGCAATAGGTAATGGCAGGTGAATGCATACTGCAAATTTTGCAACGGGATCTCTTAAAAAGGAAGGAACCAAACGATGGTTTAGAAGCATCAGAGGGTTGATATTTATGTGCAAGTATTTTTTTAGATTAGGCGGTCTGCTGAAGGTGACACGGGCTGTGGTGGGAAGGATCGTGGGAAGCATGTGGCACATTTCAGGAATGGATCTGATAAAGTCATAGCCAAAAAAAAAAATTTGGTATAGCAATTCCAGGCCAGGGAAAAACTGGGTGAGAAAAACAGGGTTCTGGTTGGTTTTGGGTTGTTTGTGTTGGTGTGGTGGACAGTTCCTGACTCTTGACAGCTGTTTTTGAACTAGTTCTGGAGGATAATTGTGATTTATAATTGCCCAAATCAGGTTGTTGGAGTAGAGAGGAAAGGATTCATGATCAGAGCAGATGTGTTTGCCTTGAATGGCTAGGTTGTATGGGATGGACTGTTTTGTATGATCTGGATGGCAGCAATCAAAATGGAGATAATGTTGTAGGTTAGTGGGCTTTACGTGCACATTGGTGTGTAAGTTACCATTCTGTACCCAGATGTCCACGTCCAGAAATGTTATGTCAGTCTGAGAGTAGGACCAGGTGAAGTTTAGGAAGGAGATGTTACTCATTAAGTTCAAGAAGTCAAGAAGGAGGTTTTCACCATGGGTCCAGATCATAAATACGTCATCTATATATCTGAACCACACGGTGGGTTGTCGGGTAACCTTTTGAAGATAACGTACCTATAGAATGCCCATGAAGAGTTTTACACACAAAAGTGCCAAGCGAGTGCCCACAGCAGTGCCTCGTATCTGATGGTAAACCTGAGACTGGAAGGAAAAGAATTTTTTTTGCTTATAAGCACCTTCTTTAGATGATATGATTTTACTAACCATATACTGATTTTGAATAAATCAGATATATCCTCTTTAGTTTGTTGCCCGCACTCCTATTTTATCTCTCTAATTTGAACCTGCCATTTGTTTAAATTCCAAACGTCACAAATATTGTTGTTTGCCACTTGTCTTGTGCATGCCATATTCTCTGCTGAGGAAGGGTATAAATCCAAAATTTTCAATATTTCAAGTGTTTTTGTATGTTTTCCATGTGGTGAAGCCATCATTCATTCATCTGTGGTAAACAGTGGGATTTTTTACTGTATTAATTTTATATTCATATGTAATTAAAAAATACGAGAATAATCTACTGCTTACCACAGATGATGGCATAAAACCTGAAAAGGATACAAACACACACAAAGTTTTGCAATTGTACGGCAAATAAACCTTATGCTATTCAGTATTACTACATGGTGAGGAATCTTGCGAGGCCTTCATTTATGGTGAATTATGGTTCCACTTTTAATTTTATTTATTATTTTCACTGTCTAAAAACTTTTCCTGTTCTATCACTAACATTTAAATATAAATATTTCTTTTATCGCATTTTTACTATCATTACAATGTTCCACTATTTCCAGCAAAAATATTTTACCATAATTATTATTTTTTTACTTTGCTTTTCGCCTCCACCCCCACCCTTGTGCAAACCTTGTTCTCAAAAGCCAAATATGATTTTCATCATGTGGTGATACTTGAGGTTACACTTTCAATCTTCTTGTTATGTGCATGGTGGGCATTAGGGAGGGGTAAGTAGTGCAAAAGTATTCCAGGCCCTCACCCCTAGAGGGGGCCGTCCACCCAGGGTGCCTAGCTAAATAGAAATCAAACATTTACTTTGATATTATTTTTTTTTTTAAAAAAAGGTATTATTTTATTTTTAGTATTAAAATTTTCTTACTTTATCCAAAAAACAAAGTTTAAAGTAATTTTTTTTTTTTTTGTCAGGGTCCCAAGAACATTTACATAGGGCCTGAAAATCCTGTGCCATGTGCCTCATATCTTTCCACAAATAAGAATTCATTCTGAAATATTAAGAAATACTACATATTTTTGTGTTTCTTGAAGTCCATGTGTCTTCATCTCTGTTACTGTTTGTCTATGTATAATTGTAAGGAAGATTCTTAAATACATTTCATCTTAAATTATTTTGTTTTAAATTTTTTTCCAGATTTTGACCCCTATTTATACAGTGCCATCATCTACAGCTAACTTTCCACCAGCATCGGTCATCAACTTTCATATTCCAGCACCAATGCCTTATATAAATCCATTGGCACAACCAAGATATGCGGCACCACAGCCAACAGTTTATAGTCAAAGTGTAAGTACACTTACTACAAAAACCATAAATATGGATTTCAAATATTATTTAGAAACCAGATACATAATTTTAAGAAGTTTAAAAGTTTTAGTTTAAAATATACCGCCAATAATTTTTAATTTTCTTATATAACTTTTCCGATTCAGTTTACAGTCAAAGGTGTATCTTTCCCAGAAAATGAACAACTGTATCTAGTCATTTGTAGGGACAAAACTATTCTTTTACTGTAAATAAAATACTGTAGAATGCATTCATCATTTTATGTTTGTTGCTGCTCTCCTACTCATTTCGCTTTTAAGTAATAGGTTTACTTTTTAAACCTTCCTTGTTTTGTAGGAAAAATTAATCTGAAAATAAGTACCATATTGTTAAGTCATTCAGTTGGGAGTTACAATTCAGGAACAATATGTATGCAACTTGAATGTGAAACTGACTGTTAAAAAGGGGTTCAGCAGTCTATGTATTAACTTTTTCCACTTTTCTTGAGTGTTGCGATATACATTTTTACATTCCAGACCATATGTTAATAGTATGGTATGTAAATAAACTGTAAATTCATGCAACATTTTAAACACTGTTACTACCTTCAATCAGATGATTAAATGATAATGTTGACTTATTTCTCAAAAATGAAAATCGCTACCCCTCTTTTACATCTTTAATTACTACCTCTGGCCTATAGCTCAGTAGTTAAGGTCTGGGGATTGAAAGGTCCCCAGTTTGAATCCCTCTCTTGGTGAGGATTTTCATTGGCCCTTAATCTGACCTTCACCTCCGACACTGCTTGCTGTGTAATGTGAAATGTGCCAGAATGCTTTTGTGGTTTGGATTCCACATTAAACTGTAGGTTCCCTGTACCCTGTAGGATTGTCGGGTTAGGTTAGGAGGCTACGCCAGGGGTAGAGTGCACAGCCGATAGAAACACTGTCAACAGGTCGTTACTACCACATAGAATTATTATTACCTCTGGCCTTATCTTTATCTGTTGCCTTCATGCCTAACAAATAAAGTTACAATCATGATTTGACTATTCCACAAATCATGAGCATTGTCTACATGATTTTAATGGAACAGGTAACAATGCTTCAAGGAAAAGTGGTATTAAACATGTGTCTTACCAAACCTGATGTCAGGAGGGCTACAATGAAAAAAGAAAACAAAAATATGAACAGTATTTTTGGTGATCACTTAACGTGAGGGAGCATGTAAGATACACTGAAAATCCGCACTATATGTCACGTGATTGGTATACAATAAAATTTACCATGTGAGTCCTTTAGTTACCTTTTTTTTTTTTAATACCCTTAGGTGATTTAAGATATTGCACAAAAATACTGTTTCCTTTTATACTGGTTTTTGTCATTACATCCTTCTGCCTTCAGCTGATGTAAATCATAAGAATATTTCCAATTTATTTTTTAAATACTTAAAGATATTATGATTTGAAGTGTTACTTTTTTGTTTGTTTTTCTCTTCCTCTCTAAGTGTCTCATTGCTGAAATCTGGTTATTTTGTATACCCTCTTCCTCCACACCCAGTTATTCCTAGCTGATTTCCTTCTTCTTCTTCTGAATACAAAGGCCACCACTTACTGTTGCTATTAAGTTTAAATTGGAGACAAGCATATTGAAAATGACAAGGTAATTACAGAACTTACCAAATACTTTACAAACATTGGTGTCAGAATTTATGTAACTTATATCTTCGAATCTTCCCTAACTTAGTGTAGTTATTTTACATATGATTAGGCATAAAATATTTTATATTAGCCTCTTAGTTAATGTCAAATGTGCCACCAATGTTAGGGAAATATATTTAAGTAGTGTTATAATTTTTTGTTGTTGATATCTACAGAAATTTATTATTTTTCCATAGACAGTAACAACACATTCTTCTTCTTCTGGTCCCTATCCATTCCAGATGTTGGCAACCATCTTGGCAGTCTCGTCTCCGCTGGTTGATGCTCGGATTAACTCCGTAATTGTCTTGGAGGTCCATATTCTCAGATTAAATTAAATTAAATTGCAATGGAGCACATGCTCTGGTGGCAACTTCCCTAAACACCCATCTTAACCCTTTTCTGCATCCACCTACATTTGTCCTTTACAAATTTTAACTTTTAATTCTTTCAACGTTTTTCGCAAATTATTCATCATTTCTCTTGGTAACTTATTTTTTAACCAAAAAGTTCTTCTTCTACCAGCACTTCTCTTTCCTGCTATTTTCCTCTGGAGAACATATTACAGGAGTTCATAATGGCTATTATTCCTCATGATGTGGCCAAGGTACTGAAGCTTAGATTTTTTTTATGGTGGTCAGTATTTCCATATATTTTTTCATTTTGCAGAGCACTTCAGCATTTGTGGTGTGGTCTGTCCACGGTATTCTCAACATTCTTTGATATAGCCACATTTCAAAAGCTTCTAAGCTTTTACTGATAGTTTCTGGTAATGTCCATGTTTCAATGCCATGCAGGACAGAGAACACATAGCAGTGCAGGAGTCTCATCTTCGTGGTAATTGATAAATTACAATTTTTAAAAAGGTTATTCATTTTATTGAAAGTAGCCCTAGCTTTACCAATATGTGACTTTATTTCATCAGGTGGTGCCAAGATACGTATACCTTGATACACATTCAATGATCTTCTGGTTAATCATAATATGGTATTGGAAGTTGGTGTTTTAATGATGAATACTTTTGACTTATTTAAATTAATGTCAAGTCCATATTCGTGACTGCATTGTGATACTCTGTCTGTAAGATGTTGTAAGCTTTGCTGACTGTCTGCAAAAATGACTGTGTCATCTGTGTAGTGAATGTTGTTTATCCAGTTTCCATTCAAGAGCACTCCTGTCTCCACATCACGCAACACCTCCCTGAAGATATACTCCGAGTAGATATTAAATAATAAGGGGGACAGGGTACAACCTTGTCTTACACCTCAAAATATTTAACTTCATCCATAATTGCTCCCTTCAGTTTCACATGAGCAGACTGGTTCCAGTACAGGTTAACTATAATTCTTAGGACTTTATCATCCAAGTCAATACTTTCTAAAATTTCTATCATTTTCTGATGTTTTACCCTGTCAAAGGCCTTCTGATAATCTATAGAACAAGCATAGACATCACAATTTATATCTCTGCAGCGTTGAAAGAGTACTTAGATGTCAAATATCCAGCATATAGGGCAAGTATTAATTTTATGGTAGATGACAGAACAAATCCATTTTGTTAAATTTACATAGCCTGTAATTTCATATGATTCTTGAATTTAATAAATTGACTTACGTTTAAAAGATGATGCGGCCAAAGAGAAAACGCATAGTAGAAGAACGCCGCCGGCACCACACACTGGAGACAAAAAGAAACCAAAGGAGGCCAAACAAGGAGCGAGTGAAGAAGCAGCAAGTTACAGAGGAAGAAGTAGCCAAAACTTACACCGGTTTAGACCGTAACCTAGCTGAGGAGTTTATTTCAACTGCCATGGAGCCAGGCGTGGGAAGGGAGAGGCTGGCTCGTTCAGCTAGTGATGGAGGAAGTCACTCATCAATGCCTCCTGCAAGCATTTAGCTGATGAGTGTGATTTACATTGTGACCATGGTGATACATGACTGTAACAATCAATGTGCAATATATGTTAGGATAGCATCATGAAGAGTACAAAAATGAATTTTCTTAACTTTGGTGTTAAGATATATTGCCATTTGTTTCCAAATGTTGCATAACTGAGTTCCAAAACACCTACATATGTTAAGACTGTAGGCAGTGCCATTATAGTTTTAACAGCATCAGTTCTTTTTACACTCTGTATTACATATACCAAAAGACATATCGTGTGTAAATATATCATGGAAATTATTGTTCAAAAATAAGCAGACTATAAGCAGAATATCATTTTTTTCATATTTAGCTGGAAGTTACCATTACTATTATGGTTCTAAAAGAATAAACTGTGTTCCGTACATGATTTTGAGTGTGTGATTGGAATATTGTGTACTGTATATAATAGAGGTATAATTATAATTTACTGTTGAATTTCTGTAAAATAAACTTGGTTACATTGGAATTACCCATTTTTAACCCTCATCCATTACTGCTATTATGTTTATGAAATGTGGCATTTCCCAAATTGCTGCTTTTTATTTTATCCACTCATATATATACATGAAAAAATGGAGCTAAGTAGTGAAAAGGAATTAAAAATTTGATTAACGAAGTAAACCACCATTTATCCTAGATAGATAGATATGTTCACTTTGATCCCATGTGAGAATAATCTCGGGGTACATACACTTCCTAGATGATGGTTGCATGGTATGAACATATTAAAAAGACGAAAACACAAATGCCATAGTTATATTCAGGTCTCCATCAACAGGAGGAGAATATGGAGTGTGGGTGTTCCTCTATAATATTCTCCTGTTGACAAAGTGCGAAGACTGGAAAATAACTATGGCATTTGTGTTCTTGTCTTTTTATGTGTCCACGCCAAGCTGCCATCATCTTAGGTAAGTGGTGGTTCATTTCAGTATCACAATAAAATTGTAGAAATTTATGATCTCAGTTTATCTGATATAAAAGTGAAATTTAACAAAGAAAAAGAAAGTTCCCTTGTTAAGGGAGTTCACACATATTTTCCATAAATAAATTGTGGTGCTAACAACTCTAGTGAAATTTTAGAAATATAAATACAATTTTTATTTTTTGTAGTTTTATTTATTTAATTTAACAGCAAATCTAAATAATATATTTTTTAATTTCATTTTACCTCGACTGATCATCACAGAGGTTAATCTGTTTCACAGTTATAATTGGTCAACTTTCTCCCCCCCCCCCCCACTACCGGTTCAATCCCCACCCTCCCTGTAGTTTCATCCTTGGTCATTCATATAGCAGGTCTGGATGAGTTCACATCTTTCCCCTTGCCATATGTCTCACCTCCTACATGACTAAAGGTTATTACCAACTCAGTGGAATACTTCCTCGGAAGTATCATATTTTAATTCAAGTTATTGGGTAAGTCCATTTAAATAAAAAATATTTCTAACTTCAACCTTACAAATTAGGCATTACCCTATAATACCATATATCACGCAACTGAATCATCAGGTACACAATCAAAAAATTTCAGGTTGCAGAAAACAAGAACCAGCACACAAATGTGAAAGTATGTGAGACTGGAGGTTTTCTCGGCCATGTAAATGAATAAAATATTCTCGGTTAACTATCCAAATTAGTTCATCGATCAAACATGACGTTTCGGTCATAATCTCTGCTGCTATTGTTAAGTACTGTCACTTGACAATGGCGGCTGAGATTATAACCAAAACATCGTGTTTAATCAATGGAATAACTTTCAAATGTGAAAGTATTATTGCTCTCCATTAAGGCTGTGTGGATGGATGTGCCACATCACATTGCTTAGAAACAGGAGGGAAGAATGTGACCCAGAGTTGTGAAGTTGAGGTTTGTGATAAATGTTGCTACAATATCATTTGTCAATTTTTGTGGAACATATGTCCCTGTGGCAATATCCTTTTGTAGACACTTTTGCATTATATGAATTTTTTTATATTATTCAATTTTTTGTGGTAAACTATTCAGCACCTTCCTTTAGAATTTACTAACAACATTGAATCCCCTATTTGCAAATTAAAATTATCCTTTTCTCTTATGACTACAATCAGTGTTAGTTTATATTCATGGTCATCTGTTTCCTTATATGAACTATGGTACTTCTTATTCTTTATCTGTAATCCATTGTAACCTCATTTTCAATGTGTGTCATATATGGTACACACACTTCACTTAACTCCTGTCTTCGAATGATGTATGCTACAGTGTCTTAGCACATCAGTTACTAACAGTGCTTTTGAGTAATTTACTCAAACAAATCTAACTGCCCTCCTTTACACATGCTCAAAATCCTACATTGGCATTTGAGTTTAAATCTTTTTTGTATGCACAAAGATGATGCTTTCATGATTATATCACTCTTTTCAATCTGATACCAAATAAAACAATTCTTTAATTTATCTTAATATCTATTTTATCATACTTAAATTTTTTAACTTCTTTCCCTTTTGCTTTATTGAATCTTATCTCAAAAAGTACTGTCAATTACTATCTTTTAAGTAAAATCCCAGAGTCATCTAACAGGTCTTCTGTGGTTAAATAATTTATCATTAGTTTCCTTGCATTTACTAAACACATAATCTCCCTTTCTGGCAAAACTATTTTACTACTTCATACAAAGACATGTGAATGAAATTATCAGACATCAAACTATATTTCATGATGCTGGTTTTATAGATGAATTAAATGTGTCTGATTAAAAGATGGAAGATACTAAACAAATATAAATACTAGATTTACACATTATTACATTTTCATACAAAACCCATTATCAGTTATGAATCTGTCTTTATCATGTTGTATCACTGTACTGAAAACAGATGTTGATGGGCATTTCCTACAAAAAAAAAAAAAAAAAAAAAAAAAAAAAGATAAATGGTTATGATGATAGGATATCAAAAATAGAAGTAGACTACTTCTTTTGAACTTTATGGAATAATAATAAGCAATGTTATAGAATACACTAACTTCATTTGAATGAAAACCCGAGCATGATTGATGAGAATGGAAAGAAAATAAACAACACAGAAAAACTAGCCTGGATGTGTAAGGAGATTTTGATGTTTTGCTCAGTCCAAATTGTAGACATTACTGCAGGCAAACAACCGACAAAAGAGAAATAGGAAAGGGGAATAATCAGATAATGTTTTGAATAAGATGAAGAGGTAAAGGCAGCAGGCACTGATAATGTGAGTGTGGAAATCACATTAGTAGTAGGAAAACGGTGGTTATATCATGTGAAAAAATGACATGGAAGCATAGGTCAAGCCCACAAGATTGGAAGACAGAATAATTGTATCTGTCTATGAAAAAGGAAGTAGGAAATAGTTTTTTGAATTGTAGAGGATTCAAATTGATGTGCCACTGTGCCAAAGTTTATGATAAGATCCTATAAAAACATATATGAGGTTGCTGAAAAAGAGGTAAGAGAGAACAGCATGGATTCAGACCAATGAGACAAACAGTAGAATTTATATTTGTGATGAGAGAACTGCAGGTAAAGTGCTATCAGAAAGAAAAAATGCCTGTTGTTCATATTACCGAGAACTGAGAAAGCTTACGATTGTGTACACAGGAGAAATGATTAGAGGAGAACAGCTGCAGATGATGAATGATGATGATGATGAATATTTTGGAAACATTGTGGAGAAAGGTGGAACAAAAGATGGTGATTTAAGTTGGTAAGGGAGATACGCAGAAACATTTTCAGGAAGGGTCAGAAACCTGAGATAGAACAAGAATGGAATCATTTAATGTGCTATATTCCTGTTGCTAATACATGGAGTTTGAACAAGCAAGATAGCAATAACATTTAAGCCAAAAAAATAATAAAAAATAAATAAATAAATTTGTAATTAACAGAATAGGGGTTATAAGAAAGGATAGTATTAAATAAAAAAGATTAGGGTTACTATGAAAGAAGAACCTCTGCAGAACAGGACTGAGAAGTCAAGACTAAAATGGAACGTGAAATTTAGGAGAATTTGAACATTTCCAGAAAACCAGCTGAATGAATCCATTGATAAAACACATTATTTTTGTTTTCATAGAAGATTTGCCTACAAGTTTTTGTGTAATGCAAGGACAGACAAGCAGAAAGGCAATTGAACTGACAGAGTCACAGACAACAATTCAAAATTTTACAGTATTGGTATCTATGTTGTCATTGCAATTTGAGAATGATGACAGAGACTTTGATTGCCAAAACATTTTGCTCACTCTGCTAGTTTCCAAAGAAAGTTTTATTCAGATACAATAGCAAGAAAGAATTAATTTTTATACTTCAGGGCTGTAAAAAAATGAGGAAAGAAATGTTTATTTCAAAAAATAAAGAACACATTTGTATACTACGATGGGGGAGATGTTGGCGACAGAAAGGGAAAAAAGCAAGTCAGCATGGAACATATAAAAAGCAACTAGATTAGGCATTAATAGCAGCAAAAAGGATGGGAGTATGGGAGGATCAAAGAAAGATCCAACCAGAAATTCATGTGTTTATGTTAGAAAATTGAGGGGAAGAGAAGTATTTAGGCAATTATGGATAAGGATGGAAAAGAAGTTATCAAGAAATACTAGCTGGAAATACAAAGAAACTGGTATGATGAAATGAAAAGTAACTGTCATGCAAGGAAAATAGTGTAAATATCACTGAAAGAGCCAGTTAGTAGAAATCAACAAATTAAGAGATTGATCTTGAGGATGTTATGGGTGAGCTAAGGAATTTAGATAGGGTTTGAGGACTTATATAGATAATATTACCACATACATTTTAAGGAAGGGTGAAATCATCAACATACCACACCTAGAAATATTGTTTGATTCCAGAGTCTTTGAACATATCAGAGGAATTGCACATTGTACAGAATTGATTCATAAACTTTATTTGTAATTACGCACCCCAATGTTTGAAATCGGAGGTAGGGAAGTAAATGGAGAGCTTGAGAGTTACCTCATCTGAAATATCCATGAAGAAAGAAAGTTATTTTTATATCAACATGTGTTTGGGAGAAGTTATTTAGGTTTGAAATTCCATGGTTTTGGTGAGGTGGAAATAACAAGTGCAAACCTATCATCATAGGGATCTCTCTCCTTCCATATACTACTTCTAATCCTTGGACCAATATCCATCAATACAGCATCATGTTTATAAGTGTTAAACAATTCAAACACTCTCTTTATCTGCTTTCTGTCTTCAAAAGACTCCCAAGTCAGATCTTCCATCATACAGTTACTGATACCATTCTGAAGTAATTGCCACGAACAAATCAAGCTGCTCTCCTTTGTACCATCTCAAATTTTTTAATTGGGTACCCAAAACATTGAGTCTCACTCCATTCCATCAAATTCAAGCATTGATCTGATCAAATATTTATACTCAAATTCACTCATTTCCCTGGTACATCCTCTAATTACTGTCTCCTATAAATGAAGTATTTTGAAACATCTTCCTACCACCTGCCCAAATGAACTAACAGTAGTTATGCCATGATATTTACGGTGCAGATATTCAATAAGAAACTCCTTCCCTATCATACAATCATAGAATACCCTTTTTTTCTGTGTACCTAGTAAATTGACTGATATTGCCACTTATTTTCATTTCATATTTGACTATCCCACAAGAAAGCCTGTTCAGACCCTCCTATATCCAGTTTTAATCTAATTATTTAATTTAATTTAATTTAATTTAATTGCAATGGAGCACAGGCTCTGGTGGCAATTTCCCTACACACCCATCTTCCACCTATCCTGCACCTACCTACATTTGCCCTCTACAAATTTTATCTTTAAATTCTTTCAAAGTTTTCGGTAAATTGTTCATCATTTCTCTTGGTAATTCATTCCAATCCCTGACACCCTTACCTAAAAAAGAGAATCTTCCCACACCATTGTGCCTGAAATTGAGTTCCAGCTTGTGGTCATGGTCATCTTTTCCCTTCCATGCACTACTTTTCATACCTATTGCAATATCTTTCCATGCCTCATCACCAGTATATGACCTGTACACTCCCATGACCCTCCTCATCCTCCTCCTGTCTTGCAATGAATTCCATTCCAGCTCCTTTATCATATCCATCACTGATTGCATTCTGCAATAATTTCCAGAAACAAATCCAGCAGCCCTGTTTTGCACCCTCTCCAAATCCTGTATTTGATACGTAAAATGAGGGTCCCATACTACACTACCATATTCGAGCAATGGTCTGACCAAAGTTTTGTAACCCAATTCCTTGACTTCTCTCTTACATCCCCTCATCACTCTCTCCAACAAGTGCAGAACTTTGAAACCTTTTCCTACCATCTGTCCAATGTGTCCTGCCCAGTTAAGTTTGTTATCAAAAGTAATTCCAAGATATTTACATTTCAAGTCTTCAGCAAGAAATTCATTCCCCACCTTATATTCATAATTAACCTTTTGTTTTTTATTTGTGTATCTAATAAGCTGACTCTTCTTTGCATTTATCTTCATTCCATGTATACCAACCCAATTAGATATCCTGTCCAGATCACCCTGCAACTTTTTACAATCCTCTATCGTTTTGATTCTTTTATACAGCATTATGTCATCTGCAAACAATCTAATTTCAGATAGTAAACAATCAACAGAATTATTCATTAGAATAATGAATAGCAATGGTCCCAATACGCTACCCTGTGGCACACCCATTTTTACTTCCACTTCTTTTGATACTACATTTCCTATCCTAACTTTCTGTTTTCTACCTTTTAAAAATTCTTCTACCCAGCAAATGACTTTCTTATCCACTCCAATAGTTTTTACCTTATTTACTACCGTTTTATGGCTTACTCTGTCAAACACCTTAGACAGATCTATGACATTATAAATTACAAGGAAACGGAAAATAACTCATAAGTCACCATAGTTGAAAGCAGTGACAGGAGGAGAACATATATCATGAACACACAAATATACACAATATTTCGGTCCAAGACCTTCTTCATATTAAAGAGAATGAGTCATGTGGTTCAGGAGGTGTGCACACGCTGAAGATTCTCTTTAACATGAAGAAGGTCTAAGACTGAAAGATTGTGTATATTTGCGTGTTCATGATATATGTTCTCCCGTCGCTGCCTTCAACTTTGGTGACTGATAAGTTATTATCCCTTTCCTTGTAATTTATATTGCCTAAAGCCATTTCCTTTGTTTAATTATATGACATTATGTCATCTGAAAATAATCTGATTTCAAACCAGTGACCCAGAAAATCATTCATTAAAACAATGAACACAAATTGTCCTAATTCACTAACCTGTTACACTCCTCTATTTATTTCAACTGTGTTTGAAACTACATTTCTCACCTTAACTCTTCACTACCTTCTAAAATTTCCTCAACGCAGCAAGTCACTTTCCATCCACTCCTAATGGTTTTTACCTTACCTTATAGCTCACTCTGTCAAATTGTTTGGCGGGATCCAGTACTACTCTATCTACTTGGCTTCCATTTTCCAATTCACCTGCAATATCTTACATATAGTCCTCTAATTGATATTCACATTGGTGTGTTTTCCTAAACCCTTGTATCTGTTTTCAAACCAGTTTCTTCGCTCCCAAAATTTCTGATTTGATTACATACCAACCTTTGCAACTTCTCCACCTCTTATATAATTTTAAACCCTATTTCCCTCGCCTCATTTATGGACTGTTACTACTATGGCAATGTTCTGTTCCTATAGTACATAGCAAGTCTCCAAACTCAATCCAAATTATATTACAAGGTAAGATGGGATCTCAAGTAAATGAGGCAGTTGAGGATTCAGTAAACCAGTGGCCAAAATAGGTACAGAAATAGGTACAGTTTTAAAAAGACACCGACTTCAAAATTGAAAAGCTGTTTCAGCAAATGTAAAGATGGCACAAGTACCATGGGGTTGAAGGGGAAAGAGTTGAAAGAAATAATTAAAAAGGATGAAGAAAAATTTATTCCAAAAGGGAAAATAAAAAGAAGTACAAAACCCCCTTAACACAATATGGAGGTGAGGTGTTCAATGCATGAAAGGAAACAGATGACCATGGCCACAAGCTAGCACTCAGTTTCAGGCATAGGTGTGGAAACATTTTCTTTCATAGGTAAGGGGGCCAGGGATTAAAATTTAATTTAATTGCAATGGAGCACAGATTCCGGTAGCAATTTCCCTACATCCCCATCTTCCCCCTATCCTGCAGCCATCTACATTTGCCTTCTACAAATTTTAACTTTAAATTCTTTCAACATTTTCGGTAAATTATTCATCATTTCTCTTGGTAACTCATTCCAATCCCTGACACCCTTACCTAAAAAAGAGAATCTTCCCATACCCTTATGCCTGAAATCGAGTGCCAGCTTGTGGTCATGGTCATCTTTTCCCTTCCATGCACTACTTTTCATACCTACTCCGATGTCTTTACTTGCCTCATCACCAGTATATGCCCTGTACACTCCCATGACCCTCCTCATCCTCCTCCTGTCTTGCAATGAATCCCATTCCAGCTCCTTTATCATATCCGTCACTGATTGCATTCTGCAATAATTTCCAGAAACAAATCTAGCAGCCCGTTTTTTGCACCCTCTCCAACTCCTGTATTTGATACGTAAAATGAGGGTCCATACTACACTACCATATTCGAGCAATGGTCTGACCAAAGTTTTGTAACCCAACTCCCTCACTTCCCTTGTACATCCCCTCATCACTCTCTCCAACAAGTGCAAAATTTTGAAACCTTTTCCTACCATCTGTCCAATGTGTCCAGCCCAGTTAAGCTTGTTATCAAATGTAATGCCAACTTATATTCATAATTAACCTTTTGTTTTTATGTGTGTATCTAATAAGCCGACTCTTCTTTACATTTATCTTCATCCCATGTTTACCAAACAAACTAGATATCCTGTCCAGATCACCCTGCAGGAATAAGTTACCAAGAAAAATGTTGAATTATTAAAAAAACACACTGAAAGAATTGCAAGTAGAAATTTGTAGAAGGCAAAGGTAGGTGGGCACAGAAAAGGGGAAAAGTGGCTGTATAGAGAAATTGCCACTGGAGTATATGTTCCATCACAATTAAATTAAGAAGGTTAAGAAACAGCAAGGCACTAGGAAATTTCTGAAACAACTAAACAAGCAACTAATAATAGCAAAGAAAGGTTTGAATATTATTGGTACATGGGGAAAACTCTAGAAATGGCTGTGGCTGTGTTAGAAAACTAACATGATTGGAGGGTATTGAGATAATTGTTATAGATAAGGATGGAGAAGGAATTAGAATTTCAAAAACTCAGAGGTTTTGTCGGGAACTAATTGGGGTTGGTACCAAACACTTAACCTGAATCTCTAACCATGCTGTGTTGCCTTTGTATATAAAGATTGTTCTCGCTGTTGATCGGTCGCCACTAGATTGGATAACCTCAATCAGGAAAGGTATGTAGAAATTAAAGCTACTGCTGCTATTGAAAAAACTAAACAATCAATATATTTTTCAGAAAAAATTTACAAGTTAGCAGAACAATTCTTTAGGCATTGGAATTCTTCACCAAATTAATTGATTGCAAGTACTGATAAATGATTTGAGTCAGGCCAACCCTCACAATCCCTAACTGCTAACAGTCACATGAGGATTTGCAAGTATTTCAAACGCACAACAAAAATTCTAACATGTTTGCCAGAAGTGTTATGTCATGGTATCGCTTGTTGCTGCCAGCCTAGCCATGCATGCCCAAACATGCAACAGATTGGCGTGGTGACTGCCCAAATGATTTTCATGAACTGGCCAAGAGGAATCTCATAGTCAACATGGGATGATGATAAATGCAAAGAAGAGTCTTATTACATATACAGGTGAAAATATAAAGGTTGATTATGATTATGAGGTGGGGAAAGAATTGTTTGTTAAAGACTTGAAATGTAAATACCTTGTAATAACATTTGATAACTAACTCAACTGAGCAGGATACATTGTAAAGGCAGTAGGAAAAGATTTGAAAAACCTTCACATTTGCAGAGAGTAATGAGTATGAGAGAAGTAGCAGAATTATGTTACAAAACTTTGGTCACACCATTGTTTGAATATGGTAGTATAGTATGGGACCAAAATTTTGCACATAACAAATACAGGAGTTGGAGAGGGTACAAAGAAGAACTGCTAGATTTGTCTCTGGAAATTACTGCAGAACACAATCAGAAACTGATATGAAAGGAGCTGAAATGGGAATTCTTGGACCACAAGAAGGTGAAGATAGTCATGGGAGTCTTGGCATATATTGATGATGAGGCATGGAAAGAAATTGGTGGAAGTATTAGGAGAGGTGCATGGAAAGGAAAAGTTGACCGTGATTATAAACTGGTATTCTATTTTAGGCATAAAGATGTGAGAAATTTCCTTTCCTAGGTAATGGGGTCTGGAATGGGAATAATTTTCCAAGAGAAAAGATGAATAATTTACCACAAATGGTAAAACATTTTAAAGTTGAAACTAGTAGAGTAAGTGGGAAATGAAACGGGGAAAACTGAGCATGAAGGGAAATTGCCACTAGAGCAAGCACTCAATCGTAATTAAATTAAATTATGTAATATCCTATTGTTTTGACACATCTGTAGTAATATTATCCACACCAGCACCTGTAATTCTTTTTAGCTCCCCATAATGTACTCAGGATTTTTTTTTTGTCTTCTCATAACTACTGGAGTGAAGAAGTTGCTACTTTGATATTTCCTCTCCCATCCCAGAATGATATCAAGAAAACCAATTTAATAACTCTGCCTTTTTCATATCCACAGTTAATTTGTTTCCATCCTTATCCTCAATTGCCAGAAACTTTTCTTTCCAATCAGTGTTTTATCATAACCCCTGCAACTTTAATATTTTTCATAAATCCATCTTGCACCACCCTCTTTGCTGCTATTAATTGCTAGTTTAGTTGTTTGAAGGTTTTCCTAGAACTTTGTTTTGGAATAAACTTTTACTCCTGTTAATATTTTATCCTTCAATTCTTCACAAATCCTTCCCACTGTACTGGTGCAAAACCTCTACATCCTGGCCCTTTCTTTGAAATATCTTGGCAATTCTGTGACATGAGCCCTTTATAAATGTACCTATAATAAACTTATTTTTTTTTACTACTGGTTTACTAAACCCCAGGGGCAGGGGTGGATCCAGGATTTTGGTTTGGGATTGGCTTGAGCAGACTTTGGTTTGGGGAGGGGGGCTTGCCTTTAGTGGATTTAGGCTTTGGGGGGGGGGGGGGAGGAGGCTTGAGTCAGGCAAAAGAGTCGGGCAAAAGGTAGTATTTATAGTCCCCTCGGGCATCAAATCAGTAGAGATAAAAAAATAAAAATAAAATGTCTCCAAAATTAAATGTCTGAGATGCACCTAGATACTTTTGGGGGGGGGGGGCTTGAGCCCACTAGCCCCCCCCCCTGGATCTGCCCCTGGAGTAAACCCTATAACATTTGTCAGTGCTGCTTCATGATCAGTTATCCCTTGTATAACCTGAGACCCCACATAATTACTGTCCAGTTTTATTAAGAAGATACCTAACATGTTTGATCCACTTGCTTAAGTTTGGTGGGACAGTGAGAAATCAGATTATTTGATGGAAATAATTTAATGAATAGATAATTGAAAGAGATAAGTAATGGATGTTATACATTGAATAAAAGAAGGAGATATATAATAGTATTCAAAATGTATAATAAAATTGTATAAAAGTTGTGTCTGTATATTAAATATGTTCTAAAATATAATTGCAATATACCGATGATAGCAATGTCAAAACTGTAATGTTTAGATTTTTTGTTTGTTTGTAGGTTTGGACATCACACAGAAAGTGATGAATGGATTTTAACTACACATAGTGATAGTTTATGTCAATGGTCATAATATATACTTTATACCCTAATATTTATATGGAAAGGAGAGATCAAATACACCCAACACTCACCAAAGTTGAAGGGAGGAGGGCAGCAGCAATACAAAACAGTGGCTGCGTCGAACACAAGTATTGTGCAAGCCCAGCCACTTACACTTGAAGAAGGGTTTTACCCCAAAACATTGTATTTTCTTTGATTGTGCGTTGTTTTGTGTTGCTGCTGCCCTTCTCCCTTCAACTTTGGTGAGTGTTGGGTGTATTCATTGGTCCTTTCCATATAAATATTGCCTCACGGCATTTATTTCTTTTCATTGTTACCTATATTATACCCTAATATGTTAGAAATTTCCAATGATACAGGATGTTTTTCTCACTGTCTGCACATTTTGCATAAATTAGTGAATCCATTTCAACTTCACGTATTAATAGCATGTCACCAGTTACAACATAGGATACTTTTTAACTTGGTTAGGACATATTTCCCCATGACAAGGTGTTAAAAACTATAAACTTTAAATTTTTGCCCTGTTTGCACTTCTCACAAAACCTAATGAACAAATTTCATGACATTTAGCATAGTGATAGCTCAACACATCAGTTGATATATGTGATAGTTTTTAGTCTGACTTGTACCATATTCATACATGAGACACAGGAAAATCTGTTTAGTTGTTTATGCATTTCAAATTGTCTAGTCTCACGGTTTGGTTAAGGCACATGAATGTGCGCTGAAGGTCACCGGTCTTGACTGGAATTTTTACAAGCCTTAAAATTGACCTTCACCGGCAAATTTAAGCTGATAGGAAGCCCTGATATTCAGATTCCATGTTAAATTGCAGGTCCCCTATGTGTGATAGATAAGGTAGCATTGATGAGAACACATTGCACCAATAGTAAGAAACTCTGTTACCAGAGCCTCTGAGACCACATGAAGTTATACATTATCTTGTGAATCTTCCCCACAGTTGAAATGTCTTACAAAATATATGGGGTAATAATGTTTTTGACTTTGTGATTCAATTATCAAATTTATATCACAAATGTACTAATAAATCAATTGACTCACATTCCAGGCAACACCATTTTATTATTTCTTGTAAAAAGCCATGGGAACAATTCTGAGATGTACCTATGGGTCATCAAAAAGCAAACATTCACAGTTAGCACTAGTTTCAAGGAGAGGTAGAAACAAATGATGTGCTCAAACCTAATTAACTTTAGAAGGAAAGGAGGAGATACAAGAAAAGAAAAAAAATGTACTACTTCTTTGATATTTATCTGTAAAATAACAACATATATCTTAAGTCCCTTTTTATGAGGTTTCAAACTACGCTAGAGTTTTTTTTTTTTTTTTTTTTTTTTTTTTTTTTAATTGTTGGTAACATATGCCTGAAGAAAAATATGGGAGGAATTAACCACCTCTCAGACAGAAAAGATTGGCAACCAGAGATAACAGGTGCAAGGATAAGTAAGTTAGATTCAATGGCAAGAATTTAACTAATCAAATAATTAATTTAATTTAAAGGTGAATTTTCATCCCAAATTATACTACAAGTAATTATATTTATTCAGTCAACAAATCTTTAATATTTGCTTTACTGTAATTCCTATACCAGAAATTCTTATTAATTCTTCCTCTTCAGTTAAATAGTTCAATGATATTTTATCTATGTACTTCACACCCTTTTTGAAGTAACTGATTTCCTTGCATTATTTAGACTTACAATTTTTTGGTTGTGGTTTTACCCCTTGTTGAGGTCATTAGAAGTGAGGCAACATTTCAATATGTCTTTATTTCTAATGGCTCGTTTGTATATCCAGTTATGAATTGTATTCCAATATATTTAGGTTCTTTGAGAACAATTTACAGCTTAAAAAGTGTTAAGAGTATTTGTATTCATTCCTTGTATTCATCCTATTATTAGAATGCTAGCAGATGTCAGTATCATCCATTACTTTTAGTAGCTGTTAATTTATCATATCCTGATAATGTGGGTAAAGGATGTTCAGTGATAATGTTGACATGAGATTGGAAGAGGTTAAAATATTCCCAATTCTAACACTTTGATTTAGGAGAGATGGAAGCAGGCCAACACTTCACAGGACAGCAATAAATTTAAATGATATGCATAGATGTTTTAGGGGCAGTTAATTATATCAATAGAAAATAAGGAACTGTGGAGTTCTGGACAGGTCAGAAAGAAAAGGAAAGGTCTTTTTTTTTATATATATATATAATTGGAACTTGAAATGCAGAAAGAGCCTTGAAAGCTGCAATACTTGGACAAGTGTAACACTTGTTAGTGTGTTATACTGTTAAATCAATACAATGAGTAAATATGTCCAGTGAGAAAACTTAATTAAAAAGAAAGTATCCTTAAACAAAAATGCTCCCCTGATGGAGAAACATAACCTACAAGAATAAAATGAAATGTGAATCTTTGTACTTTGTAGTAAAGACACATGAAGTTCACCAAAGTGAACTTACTAGGGAAGGTGTAATTTTTAAAGAAAAATGGATATACATAAAAAAAATGTCAGTAATAAAAGAAATTCAATTTGATTTTAATACAATACAATAATATGCATTATATTCATTTTTACATAGATCCTCAATATAAGAGACAGGTTCTGTCAGATGTGGAAAGTTGTCAATTTACACTTAACCAATGCATAGCAAAATAATACATACACCAGAAGATGTACAGTCTTAGCATACATGGTTAATTATATCAACTACATTTACACAAACTACTGGCAATTATTTTGTACATACTTTAGAAATAAATTCTTTGACAGGGTAGAAAGATTTATCAATTAAAAATTCTTTTAATTTTTTTTCCTGAATTTTGTCATATCATGTGTTAGGCATTAAGATGTATTTGGAGCTTATTTAAGATATGTATCCTTAACTACCAGACACCTTTTTGAACAAATGACAACAACTTATAGTCCTTGTGAAGATAATTTTTACTTCTAGTGCCATAATTGTGTATTCTCTATTTGTGTTTGCAATTACAAAGGACATTAATGTGTATATATACTCAGGTACCAATGTTAAAATCCCTAACTTCTTGAACAGCTCTCTGCATGAATAATACACATAATTCTTATTATTTACGGTACTTTTGGGTTCTGAACACTTTGTCTCTATGAGTAGAATTGGCCAAGAATATTATACCATATGACATTAAGGGTGAAAATAATCAAAATAAACTAGTTTCCTCATATGGTATTAAAATTGCTTTAATTATGTAGTATTAAATAACTGACATGAAGAAACAACCTTGAAGATGCATTTGCAAAGTGTATATTGTTAAAATAGTTACAGTGATCAAGTTATTCTGCAAATCATTTGTTTATGAGAAGTTTATGATGACAGAGTTAGGGGGTAGTGTGATTTCACACAAATCTTTCTGCACTACACTTCATCTTCTGTCTACTTTTTTTCCCCAGCTGCCGCATTCACTTAGCCTCATCAGAACTTGCAGTCTGTCCATCCATCCATCTCTCCTCATGGCTTATATTGTCCTTGGAGACAAATATGGCTGGGAAACCAGACAAAAATCATTTTTTGTCAATTCATTACAATTATATGGCCAATCGATTGTAGTAATCTGTTCTTCATTACACTTTCTGAATTTGTTTCTTTGCGCAGGTCCTTCAGCTTGCTGATGATGTTCTTTATTACCTGGTTATTTCCATGTTTTAGGAGGATAATTGCCCTTAATACTAGAACCTTCACAATCTTGAATTCTGTAGAAGTTATGGGTTTCAATTTTTTTGGCATATATTTTCCACTGCAGTGTTTAATGGTACCAGTAATAATCTGACTTCTGCCTCAGCTTTGTTGTAACATCAAAGCTTTCTGTCAGCTGTACTGAAAGTTTTAACCTAACCTATGATCAAGGCAACCTTTTACAAGCAGCTGTCACTGGAAGAAAGGCAGGAGAGGATTTGGATCAAAGAGCAAGAACGAATTTGGCCATTGCCATTTGAGGGAGACATCTTGGAATTTGCCTTAAGTGATTTGGATAAATGGTGGAAAACCCAAATCTGGATGGCGGCGTCCTCTTGTATGCAAGGCCAGAGTGTTACTGCTCACCCACCATGCTCGATGAGAAGATAGGAGACAACTTAAGAAAGTGGTGGGAGAGGAGGCCTGAGTCGGTATTGGCAGAATTAAGAGTATTTCATGAAAGGAAAGGGACAGCCAGATTACAAACTAGCATTTGATTTCAAATGTGAATGAACTACTGTTCCATATTTAGTGACAGAAAAAAATATCAGTGTCATATTTTGCAGATATTTTGTCATAACCATCAAATGTTTGTGCCATTGTTACCTGTGGCAATAATAATAATAATAATAATTATTTCATCTGGTCATAATGACCTGGTGATAGGATTTTTATTCGCTGCACATTGTACCCCTATTGGACACCCTTAACCTAGCCCACTTGTCCTACCGAGTACAGGGGGGCCTACAGGTTAACGTGGAATCTGAACCATGGAAGTGTTCTAGCGTATTTCACATTACACAGCTAGCTGTGCCAGAGGTGAAGATCAGGTTAAGCGGCTTTGAAAACCCCCGCCGAGACAGGGATTCGAACAGAGAAACTTCCGATCTCCAGTCAGACGCCTTAACCACTGAACCATCAGACCGTTCAGAACAAGATGCTGTGTCTCTTATGATAATTCTGAGTAAGATAGTTGTGCGCGACGATTCTTATCACTTTTTGCCCAGCGTGATGGAAAGCAAATCCTTATGACCTTTCATTGGAAACAGGAGGCCCCATATACTGGCGATCATTTGCATGATTTGTACGAGTTCATTATGCTACATATGTTTTTACTATTAGTACAAGCAGCTTCAATTTCCTTACAAAAACGTCTGCCTCTTTCTAAGAAATTTCTTCGTGGGGCGTAGTAGATATGTTATTTAAAATTTGAACAATTAATGTGTTTATTATGTTGACCTGCTAAAGTAAAATAATTAAGTATGATCTTGTGACTCACTGAAAGAGTTTGAAATTGCCGCGCTTTCCGCGTTCGTCGTGGCTGGACCATTAGTGTAAGATGAAACTCGAATCACGGAATTATCACAGTAATCATAATTAGCGCTTCTTGTCGATGTAATAATTTACTTTTTGTTAGTAGAATGTGTGATATCTTAATCGTAGCTGCATATGACTATATGACACGATTTTGTACTTAACAGGACGACGTTTCGTTAAATAACGTTTTAATTTGGTTAAAGTGAGCTAAGTTAGTCTGAGTGGATATCCTTTGCAAAGTTCCAGTGAATTAAATCCCGAACCGGCGTTTGGGGAGCTCGCAACGGACTTCCAATTAAATAAGCACCTGGGACCGTTGGAATGTTCCCCCAATATAAGAAATTCGCGCTCTGAATATAGATAGACTGTTTAAACAGGGTTTTCCCTTTCGCCTCGCCCCAGCGTTTGTCACCTTACGTAAATAAAATCCCTCCGTGAATACGAAAGAAGTTGGGTCCAATTTCCATCTTTAGACCACTTGCTTTTATATTCTTAACACGGTTTTGTCACTTATTAATGAAAGCCTGACCGAATAGAATCACACTGAAAGAATAATGACCCTAATAATTTGTTTATGCCGGCATGATACGTCAGCAAATTGCAATTATTTGCAGTTCAGAGACACATCAATCTCTCCAATCCATGGCCTGATCGCAAAAGAGTGTCTATTAAAATTTATTTTCCCGATTTTATCCACAATTTACTTGCTATCTCTTGCCGAATTATTCAAGAACGCAGTTCGCTTTCTGGAATGGAATGCATCGATACGTGACCATGGGTACTATAATTTTTTTTAAACCTACTCGAGTTCTTAACCGTTTATGTTGTGGAAACTAGGCAGCACTACATCACTCTAATTCAGTATCCATTAACTCCATTGGAATGTTTTTTTCCATTTATTAGTACAAATAATGAAAATAATACCTATAAATTGCAACATACTATTCCATTACTCATTAAAATTAATTTCTCGGTCTATTATTTTTTTTTTCTGACATATGAGTTCCAAAATTTTAGTTGAGCTTGTAGTCTCCGACGCGTGTGTCTATCGATATGATCATATTTTGTATCTTCAGCTACTCCCATTACTCCATTTCATTTTATTCAACCTGCTAATACCAGTATTGTACACTCTCAATGTTTTTGTAGTAGTCCTGTCTGTCCACAATATTTGCTGCAGATGCGTTAGATGCGTCTAATGATGAATCCTCCGATTTTGTCTGTTACGTTTTTTGATGTATATTCCTGATCAACTGGAGTTTTCTATGTTTATTTTAGTAATATTCGAACAGAAAACGACTGCCTTTAATTTGAATTTTAGAATGCACAGCCGCAAAGGTTTTATTTAACGATTCTGTCCTTGAAATGTTCCACCGTTTTTCATTCTACAGAATATAATTTTATTTATTACTGACAGAAGTCATTAAGGAAATACAAAATAAAACACTAAACAGGTACTGATAATATTATAATGGCAATATTCTGCTAAATATCGCGTTCAACATTCATGTAAATACCCGGATTCCGGCATGCCATAATAACACTCATTCACAAGCTTCCTTATCCTTATAATATGGATCTTTCCGGTTTCTAGCTTTTCCCAGAACTTAAATCATTCCTGAAAGCTGTAGTAGTAGAATAATAATAATAATAATAATAATAATAATAACAACAACATTTCTTTGAAATACATAGGCCTACACATAAATAATTTTATAACGTAGAAATGTTGAACTTAATTTGAGACTTATGTTAATACTGAATGTTTGTTCCAAGAACTTTATTCTTCTCCCTCGGAGCAAACTTGACTGTAGCATCTTCCCTCACAATGTTTCCTAGAAATTATTTAGTATTTAACTTGATCCACTGTTAGAATTCCAGTCAATAATCTGGGTTTGAAAATATTTTACCATGATAATGTTATCGTAGCAATTAAAAAGTGTCTACATCTACTAAATGGGGCAAACATTTTTCTCCGTTAAAAATCCTGAACAATAGTTTGGTGTAGGGCTACAGTACCCCCCAAGCTTTGTTTTCATTCAACTACCTTAAGTCGTTCCGTTTAGCCAAATTCATTCTGCTATTGTGCTTCATAAATTACAAAGGCTTAAACAAATTTATTAGTACTGTATATTTATAATATGTAAAAATAGCGTAGGCCCAATAGAGCACATTGTTATCATCAATTATCAATAACAGTCCCTTAACAGTAGTCTGGCATTTGAAGTGTATTGTTAAATATCATAAACATAGAGGACACTACTAAACTACTTAAAAATTTCAGTGTAGCGTATTCTACTGTAAAATATGGTGCGAGTGTATCAACTAATCTTTTCAACCATAATTTAAAATTCTCTACACGCGGCATTATACGATAGGATGTGATTAACCAGATCTAAAACTCAAATTCTTCCGACTTCAAGTGGAAACCTTTTTTCCCCACAACTTCACTTCAATTTCTTCCGCAAACTGAAGGTATTAGCTGCTGTCTTTCGCTACTACATCTTTGAGATGGAACAAAAATATTTGCCAGAAATAAAAAAGAAATATATCTTAGAATGTCACCAATGTATGGCAGTCTCTAGCTTTATTGGAAAGGTTGGTTCCCTTTGCTACTCCAAGATTTACATTATGAGCATAACGTTCATAAACAGATACCCACAACAATGCAGAGTCAGAACAATCGTTTCATTACAAGTCTAAGAACTGCCTTTCTCAACGGTACACGATTCCTTCAGGAATCTGAAAAAAGTTGATGTTTTATGGAGGAATTTTTAAAATGACTTTTTGTTCATTGACAAAATACATTGAAAAAAAAAACAAAAAAAACCAGTTGACGAACTGTAACCATATTAGAACTACAATAAAAATATCATTTTAAAGTAGGCCTATATTAAAAACAAGTTTTTTTGGCTGTCTTTGGAAATATCAGCGATTGGAGCCCTTTGAAAACAAAGTGACATTTGGAATTAATTAAATGGTAAGGTTCAAAACGTTAAGTATTATCACGCCTGCGAAGAGGCCAAGACAAACATTAGAATCAGAAAAGAAAGTAACAGTAGAGCTGCTAAAACAAGTCTACAAACTACGCCGATACCGACTTCAGGGGAGAAATAACCGCGCTAGGAAGCAGGAGATCTAGAAAAAAAAAGGTCTTAAAAACTACGGGGTCGGTCAGAGGGTAGGTGGGGAGGGGGGGGGGCAGGGAAGAGGGTGGAGGGGGGAGTTGGTCCTCAAATCTCACTTCATCTTAAGGAGGGGAAGTACCAGTTTTCACCATGGGGGGGGGGGGGGAGAGAATTCCTGGATTCCGGAAAAACTTCTCGCGTGATTAATGGACGCCCTCTAAGGCGCCGCACATTGGATCGGAGTGGTACTACGGGGAAATATGGAGTTCTAGGCACCGCGTTCCGGCCGTTCTTATTGCCGTTTATAGTCGTTTACCCAATCTCAGTTTCTCGAAATAAACATTACAAAAATATACGAGTATATACACTTAGCGCACACAGACCATAGTTTAGACGTCTCGTAGACAGATGGCAACACGACTATCCTCTCTTCGATTTTTTTTTTTTTTTTTTTTTTTTTTTGTTACTTATGGCTTTACGCCTTGTCGACGTCAAGGTCATTAGAGAGGGGATGGGAGTGGGGATGAGGAACGGAAAGTAATTTGGCCATGGCATCCCGGCATTCGCCTAAAGTTATTTGGGGAAACCATGGAAAACCCAATTCTGGATGCCCGGACGGGGATTCGAACCGGCGTCCTCCCGAATGCGAGTCCAGAGCGTTAACCGCTCACCCACCACGCTCGCTCCCTCCCTTCGATGCTGCAGGCTAAGCGATAAGTCGACCAAATCCCAACAGGTCGCATCCTGGTAAAGCCGACTCTGCCTTAGCGGGATAACAGCAAGGAAGAAGTATAACTGAACTGCTAATTCATGTAAACAGCTGTCGGCACAAAATATATTTTTCCTCATGTTTGATTAATGAACCTTTGACGACTTTAAAATACTTATTTCAGAATTTGCCGTTTCCGATACCTCTTGATCTGATTGCACAGTTAGTGGCGGTGATTAAATAGACGCACTTAATAAGATTTAATGAGACGGCGGGTAATGAGACGAGGGAGCTGTTGGACGAAGACGTTCAGCCGGCGACAAGTGCGAGAGCTCACGGCGCAGCTGCGGCGGGCATTACCAAGATTGCAGCGAGCACCGGGGCAGAAAATTAAAACTTGCCACCGGCAGTTTGCCCGCACGGCCGGCGGACGCAGATAAAATTTTATTGGGTGTACGAGCACCGCTTCCGCCGCTGGCGCCGAGAAATTACCGCACTCGAAGGCGCTTTTGGGCCAACAGTGGAATTAACTAATAAAAAGAGCTCGCGAGCCGGGCCCATAAACAGCTGCGGCCAACGACGGTGAGAGCTGGGGACAGGCCCGGCTCGCGCTAAGCTGGGCACTGGACCCAGTTTAAGGACTGCAATCAGTGGTTTGCAATAAAATGAGAAGCGACAAGCATCGTCTACTCACGCTAAATATTATTCTGTCTCAACTGATTAATTTTTTTAGGATGGGGGTCGACAAAATCATGTCTGAAGGGGCAACAATCTCAAATTAGTTCCTTGAAGTGGGGAACTAGGCGTGTGCACACCTCCCGAACCATATGACTCTCCCTATTACATGAGTAAGGTGTAAAACCGGAAGATTGTGATTTTGTTAATCTAATTATCGCTTTAAAATTCAGTGGTCAAATGTGGCCCAATACACAAGACGAATGAGTGCAGTAATAAAATATATAGATATGTATAAATCGAACTTACATGATACAAACTTTAGAGCAGGGAAAAAATGTTAAATACAAAATAGTCCGATTACTTAGGGATTTAATATTGTTTAAGCGTGTAAATGTTGTACCGACTCTGGTGGTTGGGAGGACGTGGGTTCGAATCCCCGTCAGACAAACCATATTTCTGTTTACTATGGTTTCCCGAAAGCTCTCTAGGCAAAAGTTAAGGTGCTACCTTCACGAGTCCGTGGACGAATTCTTTCCCGTTCCTTTCCCCAGTCCATTCACTCTTCTAATGTTCTCGGCGTCGAGGCGTCAAGCCATAAAAAAGAATGCAAGTCTTGAGAGGAAATATTACTCCCTTCATCCAGAAGTGATCTGCACGTTGGGCTCTCGTGATCAAGGCTCTTGAAATCTAGGACAACTTGTCACGATACTTGCCCTCGAGGTTGGTAACAGTACATTCAGGAGGATGGATCTGAAAATCAAAGACATGCAGATGCCGAGTGTGATGAGAAATCTCTGCTTTACAGTCCAAAATGTGATCATCTAAAGATTCGTCCCAGTTGAATTATTCCGGAGAAATCAGGAAGGGCCCATCAGAAACAGAATTAACGGAAATATTCTACCATTAATCGCATCGAATGAAAGGAAGAAATTGACTTCGAAGATATATTGGCTGCATAGTTAAAAATGCGAGGGAGCAGTCCTGTTAATTTGTTCGTTCTTTTTGGAACTCTTCTCAAATTTTTGTTTTATACAATCACTTCTGATCGCGCTCTCTCTATGTCTAGGATTGTTCAAATTACTTCTCTGCCAGCAATATTTGAAGTAGTGCTGTCTGGTGTGAGTACGAATATACTGCTTTTTATGTATATAAACTGAAAATTCCTAACAGAATCCCAAAATCTAACACGTCACGTTTATAACACTTGCCGCAACGGACATTTCGACTACTATAAAACCCCAACGAAATGGATATACCAAAATAGCAAAATTTACGGTTTTGGCCTCAGTCATTAACAAAATATGGTAATAGTGAGGATAAAAAGTATTATATATTTGAAGTGATAAATTCACTGTGCTAAATTTCGTCGAAATTCTTTCAATAGATTTTGCGACATGTGTGCACTTAGACAAAAATTTACAGTTTTGGTCTATGGTCTAAGCAGGATAAAACTTATCCTAAACGGTGACTTAAGCTGTAGTTTTGGACAGTACAGTCTAAAATTTTTGACGTATCGGGATAAAAATTATCCTGTATTATAACTGACAACGTAAGCTTTCAATAAGTGCACCTTAGATAACATTTTCTCACTGTATACAGATTTATGTTTTCCAAGTTGTAGCCGTCAGAGTAGGAGAGATGGCAGTACACAATTGCTAATAACCAGATTGTGCGCTAATGTCCTCGATTAAATCCAACTTCTCTCCGCAATGCGTATTGTGTGAGGCCATCCTGCTCTTGATGGTGATTCATCCATCAGATGAGGCCCCTTGCGTATCTTTCCGAAGAGTAGGTGTGAATAAGCCGGCGCCCGGATTTCACCCTTTCCTGTCATTTAATTTCATACATCCACAAATATACTATACCGAACTTACATTCTCAATCATACACATACATGAATACAAGAGTGTCCAAATGGAGGTGTACAGCTTCCATGGGGGCCGCCTACGAACGGAAACCGGCGTGATACCACAAGTAGTTTATATAAGGGAACAAGAATATGGGTCAGTTCCAGTAACTGTCTACAAATCATCCAAGTATGTATTTTAAGTTGGCAGAAATGTGGTAAATCACAGAAATTTTTTAAAGTGGAGAAGTTAGTTACTTAGAGAGGAAAACCTAGCGAAAATAGTCGAAAGTAAAGAAGGGAATTTGTTGAGTATTCCAGTGTAAAACATGAGGAAGTCATCTTAAATTTGGTGAAAAATACAAATAATCTTAGTAAATACATTACATAAAAATCACAAGTTAAATGCACACGTGAAACAGCCCTCGTGATTGTGGTAAATACCAGTCAGATTCTATATGGAATCATTCAGAAATCAAATTTTGGGGAGTACAATAAACCAGGGAGCAGATGTCTCGGGAAAATAAGTTATAAAAAAAAATTAAGATAAAAAAGCAATCTCACAGATTTTACAGATGAGATACGGGTAAAATGAAAGAACGTCACAGGAAGTAGAAATTTACAGAAATTAATGCAGCGCTACGGAATCACTGAAGATTCAGATAAAACCAATCAAAACTCCAAAGAAATTTTGAGTGCAGGGAAGTAATCCAGTTGAAAATTCGGGTGATGGGAAGACACTGAAATTAATGGACCAGAGGAGAAACCACAAAAATACTTAACATAATAGAAAGATAATTCTAGGCCTTTTCACTACACGAATTATGCAGAAACTGTAAGAAATCCAGGCACTATGACTTCAAGATCGCCATGAGAAAGGGGACAGCACATTTTTGATGAGAAATCTAATTAAAGCAAAGGTGATTGAACGCATCGACGAGAGTAACTGCATGGCTGAGGCAGCCTGAAACATAACAAAGAAAAGATAATTTTGATTATGATGTAAGAGCTCTACTTGACACAGGTTGTGACATTGTATTCAGGGCCGGCGCTAGGATTATGAGGTCCGGGGTAAGCGTTCTAAGCAGTCCCGTAACCAGGTGGGGGCCCTTGGCCAAATCATCGGTTAGGGCCTTCCCTCAGACCAAATGGACTCTACAACTTGTCGAGCGGGGGTTCCCTACAGCCGGTAATCGGACCCCCATCAGCCGGGCGGGCCCGGGTACATTTGACCCGCTTAACCCCCCCCCCCCCTAACGCCGGCTGATTGTATTTAAAGGTTTATAATTCAAGTGAAGGAATAAGTCATCATGAAGCAATTCTCATGAAACAATGTTAATTAAACCGGTGGCCGAAACTGACATGGGAAAATAGGAACAGATTTTGAAATTGAAGTGACTTCAGAGAAAGATTCAACATAGATCAGAACACACCTTATTTGGGAGCTCTATTTTAAGATCGTGTAAATATTTTAAACTTACTTCAGAAACCGCAAAAGTGTCCTCGTACAAATATTTTAGTTCAAACAAAGCAATTCCCCGAGACCAAATTAATTGCCTCACTGTCAAAAATAACACTTGATCCAGTTGCAACTGACATTGCTAGCAAACAAGTAAACAAGCGGTGTATTCGAATCATGCAGTCATGTCGCCGAATCTAGTGACGAGGACTATTAATTATTTCAACACCTCTCAAACCAGCAAAATTTCTTTAGCAGCGTCATATTTTGTTCCGCTAAAGAACCCCACTATTTTTCCATACATACAATCACATTTAAGACTAATTCATTAAATTACTAATGCTGCTACAATAATTTCTTAACTCCCTAATCACTAATATAGTGCAACATTTTCGTAACGAATTTTCTTATTTTTTAGCTAATACCTGCAAAAATCCATTTTTATTAGCGCAGAAAGTCATTCCAACATTAACATGATCATCCAAAAGTGAAAGATGAAGAAATAATCAGGGAAAACTTATTTACAATATTCACACTTTATTTTTACCAAAAATATCAGAATCCCAAAACGAATAAAAATAAAACACTGAATTTATATTTGAACTGCTTATTACCTGTTTGGTAGGTGTCTGAGCTATATACAGTATAACAAAAAGATCACCAATGGAAAAGAAAAAATGAGGTGGAGATATAAAACATTTCTAAATTACAACACAAAATGAACTGATTGCACATTGCAAATAGCCAAAATGACATTTAGATGAAAAATTACACAAATAAAAACAAATTTTACATGAATATTAGGGTCTATTAAAAGGAGTATTCATGACAGTACCTTAAAACACGTTAATTGTCCAACTGTTTCCGGTCGTGACAAGACATAAAAATGTTAAACATTATAAATAATTTTCAATTGCAACCTAACCGTTCACTGTAAGAAATTGTTTTTCTCAAAACTCATAAAACACGTGACCACAAATAGAAATAAGCTGTGACACGGGAATGTGTCTGCTATTGTCAATTTTAAAGTCTGATCCTCTGAAGAGCACTTTATATACAAAAAAGTTATTTTTTAAAACTAAACTTATAAAACACTTAAAATCGCCGACTTCTTTATATTAGAGAAGTTCTCACTTCTGTGTTTACCAAACCTGGTATCGTTCTTACGCACATTTCACTTTACACAGAACCACTAGTCTAAACTAGATATACTTATAAACACAAAAAATTAAAAATAAAAGCACTCTGATCTAAATGGAGCCTTCCAACCGATATGTTCATCAAGCCGAAAACAAAAATTGGGAGCTATTAGTCATGAAAAAAAGTTATTTAAATATACATCTAAAAAGCTATAGGACCTGCCTCAAGAACTATCTGATAAAATTTTTTGAAACTATAAAGTATGCCTTACAATTAATTGCAAAACTCAGATCAGCGTAAGAAACATTTCGCTGCTACACCATTCAAGAAAATAGTATTCTTCGAAGGTGTTACGCGTGAAGATTCCGTGAAACGCCGCCTTGGAACCCGTTGTGCGAACCAGAAGATCGTTGACTGTTTTCGCGTTTCTGGCAAACGACACTCTAGCATCTTCTAGGCGAGAGTTAGACGCTTCGCCGGATACAGCGTGCTCAATAACGTCAGCTGCGAAGAGCATCTGGTGAAGCAGCTCCGCAATGTGACCCTCGGTGACGCACACGTAGGTTGTGTCACCGGGGAAACGCGTATGGCGATCCACGCCGCAGGATGCGATCGCGTTGTAGCCTGCCAACCACCGATCGCGGTTCGATTTGACGCTGAACTGCAACCGCAAGGCCGCATACACGTGCGGTCGCAACTTCCGCATGCTCACAAATCGCGAGCAGGCCAGAGCAGCATGCTGATCCTCATTCCATTTCGTGTACATCTCAAAGGTTGGCAGCAGGGTTTCGACGTCAAAGTCAAGGAGCACAGCGCTCAGATCAGATCTGCGAAAGAACTGTAAAACCCAAGATCGGAACTAAGAGCTAGTTTTTTTTTTCTTTTCACCAACGTCAGTACTCGCTTCGGTGTCCGGTGATGTAGACGGGCCGATCTAGACTGAGCCGGAAAGCTCGCGCAGGTAGTAACGGGCAAGGCTCTCACGTGACACAGACAGTGAACGACAAAGATTACTCATTTCAAACCCAGCAAGCAAGCAAACAAGCGAAAATCGCGTAGCCTAACATTGAAATACGGTGAACAAACGCTTTTCTAAAAGTGAGCAGTTTCTCTAAAACCACCGGTAAATAATAAGTATCGTGTAACAATTCTACAATTTCAAGATTCCGCGTGGGTTAGGAGAATCATACCATCGAAAATGAAGCTAATATTCACTGTAACTACCTTGTAAAATACTTTCTACCTCGAATCACAGAAGATAGTATCTTCCAGTGTATGTTATATTTCGTATTTTTTGTTTTCGCATGGGTGGGAACTCTTTAGTTCCATGACACTGTGCAACCGAATTCTAATAACGATTTCATAGTGTCGACTACTTGAGGAGTTACATAATACTAATAGGAACGAGAAGGGAAAGGATTTGTAAGGAAACTGGATTGAGAGGAGTGAGTGAAGATGTTTGGGAATGTTGTTTTCTGCCTATTCAAATATACGATTTTCATATGAGTGATTGATACACTTTCTTTTTTTTTGCTTGGGCTGTACGTCACGTCGACAGCTAGGTCATTAGATGCGGGATGGGATTGGGGCAAGGATCGGGAAGGAATTCGGCCATCTGTAGGCCTGATATTTGACCGTACATTTTATAGGTGTAAAGGATTTTTTTATAATTGTTTTTTTTGTATAGTAGGCGGTTTTCTCGGAACTGTAGGTACATTTGTGAGTGATCGTTTTATTTATTAACGACTGTATCCATGATCAATCAATTTGAGGAAGAGTACATTAAGAATTATGCCAATGGGAAAATTTTATATGCGAGATGAATTCTATCGGCAGTACACCACTGAAACGCTGGAAATATAATAATCTACTCCAGAACTGAAATTACTGGATCAAATAATGAATTTATCACTAGACAAACCTCTCCATCAAAATAGTTGGTGAGTAATTTCTTGAGACTTTGACGCTCATTTCATTAATGCTTGATAAACCTGGTTTATTTGGTTACAATATTTTTTATTATTAACTGTGGTAGTAGACCCAGTGGCAATTAGCCTACTTACAAAGTTTTATTTTAGAGTCCTTTTCTGTCTGAAGTATAAGGTTCATCACTGTTACAGTTAGCTTGTAGTTGAATAAGGAGTTTGGCACCTGCGCACAATCTCAATATATATATATATATATATATATATATATATTATTCTAAAGTTAATATCAAACTATTTAAAATTTCACCTGAAAATGTAAAATTTAAAACGATTAATTATATTTCCGCTGCCGTCTTTTTTAACATTAATTTAATTAGCAGGAATACTATTTTTTTTGTTTCCAAGGATAAGCTTCGACTACGTTAGCGTCACACAGTACTAGGCCGCTGTCTTCACTGAACTTGTTGCTTTTCTTCAAAGTTTCTACTTCCTCATTCACTCATCTGTGCCGCCACTGCTCTTCATTTCATAGCAGCCTTGTGTCCTCAATTTTTATACGGTTTTAACGGCATGATTTCTTTATTTTCATTTTAAATCAACGATTTATAAGTTATAAATCGTTGATTTAGGCCCGCCGCTAGTTGTTTGAGCGCCCGCGCGCAATACCGATTATGCCACCCCCTGTCTAACTACAGCCAGTGGTGGATCTCGGAAATTTCCGAACCGGGTCAAAAAACTGTGACATTGCCGCCCCTTTGAACATTTCTTGCCGCCCCATTGTTGCCATCCCGAGTGTCGCCGGTCGCCCGGCGACAATGGAGTGGCAACTATCGCGGGGCGGCGACTGTCGATCACTCGTTTGTCCGCCCCCTCGATGTGCCGCCCGCGTGCGGTGCACGCCTTGCACACCCGCTTACGGCGGCCCTGTTTATAACACCGAAACAAACCGTTGTGTTTCAGAAAGTAAAGTAAATGCACACTGTAAAGTGTAGACCTGGCTCAGAAAAAGACCTCATAGCCTTTTGTCGTAAAAAAAAACGAGATGTGGACTATTTTTACAATACGAAAAGAGATATGTGGAGGTAAAACACGCACATACTAACAGAACTGTTCAAAGAACTGGCAGACTAAATCCATCCAGATAGAAAGCATACAGAGATAAGGAAAAATAGCTCTGGTTTGCAGGATAAAACAAAACATGTGCAATAACTGTGCGAAATCCATCACGGTGAAGATCAACTTCTGCAAAACAGCTATGAAAATAGAGGTCTCTAATGTTCACGTTTCTCAAACTGAAGAGGAAACAAGATCCACAAGAGTTCGAGATGAAGGGTAGAGGAGTCCTAAGGAAATATCTTCGGCTAGAGAAACGAATCGTGGCAGAAAAGTAAAATGTAATTGCAACGAGAAGATCACACGAACAATGTGGAGAAGAGGGTCTAAAGTCTGCGCATATGTGGTAAAAATGGCACCATTGAGTGGTCAAAAGTCATGTAGAACAGACGGTAACAATGACAGAAATGGTCAATGACAGAAGGGAACTCAGAAGATGATTCGATAGAACCTCAAATCCCAGGAAAAACATTCAAAAAGTAAACGTATACTGAAAATATACTTCAAGCGGAGAACGATATGAACCGAAAAAAATGAAGTTATCTGAAGAGTAGGAAAAATGTCAAATTCGTGTATAGTCCATAACTTGCCAACTTCGCGAAAAAAAGTGGTACAAGAATCATTCCTGTAAGCTAATGACTATGCTTCACTGCATTGTTATGTACTGTTTTAGCCGTGTTTTAATTAGAATTATTATGGAAATTAAATAGAAAGTAGTTAAATGAAATCTTTATACATGAAATTCTGTTACATAATACCAATTGTGAAACCTGTATTTTTATTATTATTATTACTTTACGCGTCATCGACGCCGATTTCATTAGAGGCAGGTAAGGTTGGTGGTTAAGGACCGGGAAGGAATTCAGCCATGGCCTTTTATAGGAAGCTTCCCATAATTCGCCTGGAGTGATTTGGAGAAACCATGGAAAACCCAAATCTGGATGGCAGGACGGGGATTCGAACCCGCGTCCTCGCGAATAAGAGGCCAGAGCGTTAACCACGCACCCTCCACGCTCGGTGTGAGACCTGTAAATTCGTGTGGAATTTGCTGATTACTAAGAAGATAAATATAGCTACAAAAATTAATATATAGTTTAGGGGTATGGAGGTGTTGTGAGGTACGTGCCATTTTCCTAGGCGGCTGCCAGTGATTCCGCGTGCCTGGAGAGCGTGGTGGCGGGCGGGCGGATGGGCAACCTGGCCTTCGAGTACGCGTCTGCGTGGGCCGTTCCCAGAGGCATCCTCGACCCACTCTCACAAGTCTTCTTCAGTCTGAGTGCCAAGCCGCTGGAGGAGCTCTTCCAGCAGCAGCTTCGGTGCAGAGGGAAGAGTCTGGAGTAGATGCTGGAACCGGCGTACTGGCCGTGCGAAAGCATTCCCGTTGAGGTCATCGCCAAGGAAGCTGCGGCCTCGAGGCGGCCTGTGGTGGTTAGGTAGGTGCAGCAATATCATCGCAACTGCTCATCAGTTATATCGTTTGTCATAAAAGTAACCGATAGTGTTCTGCAATAGTTTCCAGATACAAATCTAAGAGCCTGTCTTTGCAGCCACTCCAACTCCTGTATTTGAAACCAAAATGTGGCTCCCAAATTACACCATCAAATTCAAAGTTTTTTTATCCACATCCCCGCACCACTCACTCCAACAAATGAAAGATTTTGAAAGCTTTTCCTACCACCTGACCAATTTGTCCTACCCAGTTGTGTTTAATATCAAATGTTTTTCCAAAATATTTACATTTCAAGTGTACAACAAGCAATTCCTTCCCCATCATGTAATCATTATCAAACTTTGATATTTTTTTATTTTTGTACCTAATAAGCTTACAGTCTTCTGCAAACAATCTATCTTGTGACAGTAAACCACTAACACAATTATTCATTAGAATAATGAATAGGAATAGTCGCAATACACTGTCCCATGGCACTCCAATATTCCCATCCACGTCTTTTGATACTGAATTTCCCATCCTAACTCTTTGCTTTCTACCACTTGAGAATTATTCTAAACAGCGAATCACTTTCTCATCCACCCCATTTATCATCATTTTATGACTCACTCTGTCATATGCCTCAGAAAAGTCTAGTGATACACAATTAATTTGGCCTCCCTTGTCCATTTCTTCAAAAAAAAGTCTTGCAAATAGCACATTAAATGAGATTTACGTGGATATCTTTTCTTAAAGCCATGTTGTCGATTTGAAAACCTCCTCACAGACATTTTTGATGTAGTTCCACATCACTCTCTCTATTAATTTACTTACTACTAATATCAAACTGACCGGCCTGTAATTTTCGACCCTATTTGTCACCCCTCTTGTATGCATCGGTACTACTATCGCACTTTTCGATTCTTCTGGTAAACAGTAAGTATCCAGACTTAGTCTAAACAACATTACAAGATTAGATACAATGTCGCATCACTGATCTCTTTAAGATATCCATAGTAATATTAACTACACCATCCATTTTTTTTTTAACTTTCTTTGTTTATTTGTAATACCCACAGGATGAATTTAAAATTTTTTAGTCTGATCATTTTTAGCTTTGTTGAGAAGCTTGTGTTCTGATTTAAACGTTGCCAGTCTCTAATGATCGCATCAAATCATTTAATATCTCTGCCTTTTTGCAAATCCTCTGTAACTCCTCGTTCATTCTTATCTATAATTTTCTGAATACCTTCCCTTCCCCTCAGTTTTCTAAGACAGCCATAGAAATTTCTACATGCATCACTCAGTGCTCCTCCTGCTGCGATAATATACATCTCACAAATCTAAATTTAGCTTCCTTCTTTGTTACTGCATATAGGTAAAACAATTATCCTGCTTTCATTGGGTAGTATAAATATGGGTAAGTAGGAATGTGACTTCTCCTGTTGGAAATGGTCACTCCACTTTTTATCCTCCTTGATTTTTGCAACAGTTAGTTCCAGTAACGAAACATCAATGGATGAACTTGTTTCTTTGTTTCTGCTCCTCTGTTTAGCATCTAGGCAACATTCACAATAATGAGTAAAGGCAGGTTGGTAATTCTGGTACCCAATTTGATTTCCAAATTTTTTTCAGTTCCAACTAATTCCCTATTATTGAATGATTTCCGTCATTCGTTGGACTCATTGACCTCTTTTTATTTATTTATGTTCCACAACTAGTTCACTGAATTTTTAAAGCAATAAAAATATTCTGTTTGTTAGGAGTATTTTCAGTTTGATAGCAATAAGATCATATATACCAGAGGAAGTAACATAAGTCTCTTACTTATAAAGCATTATTGCAGATGACAGCCTTATCGTGAACAATATCAAAGCAATAACGCTTGCAGATATAATCTTCTGCTGAAATTAAAATTAATGAATTAATATGGAGCAGAATATGATCTATAGTGATTAAATTTTAAATTAAATCGCAATGAAGCGCATGCTCCAGTCGCAACTTCCCTAAACACCCATCTTCCTTCTTTTCTGCATGCACCAACATTTACCCTTTACAAATTTTAACTTTAAATTCTTTCAATGTTTTTGGCAAATTATTCATCATTTCTCTTGGTAACTTATTTCAAGCCCTGACACCCTTACCTAAAAAAGAGAATCTTCCTACACCCTTGTGCCTGAAATCGAATGCCAGCTTATGGTCATGGTCATCTTTTCCCTTGCGTACATTACTTTCAATTCTTACACCAATATCTTTCCATGATGTTTAGGGAAGAAGTTTGTGGAAGACTGTCACATAAAGAAGAAGCAGCTGGGGCCGTTCATCCACAGTTTCCAGACACTGGTTTGCCCATACCGTTTTCATCTCTCTTCACATAAACTCTCTGGTTCAGTCCTCCCCTCTCTAAAGAACACACTCCTCCACTTTTCTCGGCCATCTATCCCTTGGATTTTCTTTGGGCCGTTTCATTTCAACCATTTTCCTAGCTATTATTCTATGCTCCATCTTAATACGTCCACGACATTTGAATCTTGCCTTGTCTGTCCTTCCAACAGGAGTTCTTCTTTCATTGTGTTTCCAGTCTACTAATTTCTTACCCTGTCAAACCTTGTTAGCCCCTTTATGCTTCTGACAAAATTGATTTCACTCGCCCATATCATACTGATATCTTTTTTTTTTCATATCCAGGTTTTGGCTGCAGTATACGTGACAATAGGAACGTACTAGGCGCGATAAACTATCCCCTCACTTCTCTACGATGTCTACATGTTTCATTTCTGATTTCTGATAATTTTCAAAAAGGTTTCTGTATCTCTCCCTTATATCCATAGTCATTTCTCTTTCCTCCGCAACTCTTAACAGTTGATTAAATATATTTACCATCTCCAGGTGTTTTCCTGCCAAACTAATTCTCCTATTTAGACACACTTTCTACTGTCACTTTTGCTTATAATAAATTTCAAGTTATATTATCCCAAAATGTCTGCTCATACCTCTAAATGACACTGTACTTCCCCTTCCCAATCACCTCATTCGACCTGCCACCTTCTCCATCATTTTATTCATGTCAAAAACGAAAAGCAGAAGCGCGGGGCACGCCCTTGTACTTACCCATTCCTTTGTTCCAGCCAGTATGTCCTTTCTCACCGTGCTTTTACATAACTCTTAATTCCATGGGTCAATTTCTTTACCTTATTGATCCAACTCTGGAAGTTAATCCTATCCTTTCTCATCTATACTAATATTATAAATGCGAAAGTTACTCTGTCTGTCTGTTTGTTACATTTCTTGGGCAAAATGGCTAATCTGATAGTGATGAAATTTGACAAGGAGATTCGATTAGGCATTTGGATGGACTTAGGACACTTTTTCTGTATGTTTCTAATTATCATGCAATTTCGAAAAATTACCGAAACGAACATAGACCGACTCTTAGGATGTGTAAGACTCTGTAGTACCTTACTGTATCGCAGGCTGGCAGCTCAGTGGTTAGCGCGCTGGCTTGCCAATGCTTGGACCGTACTTTCCGATTGGGACAAATATTTTTAAGAATTGTTTTTTATCGTATGAGCCATGCCAAGACGGTCAGTTTATCAGATTCCATATTAAACTGTATATATCCCAAATTTAGGGGTGAAATGCATGGTAAATCGTACGTGGTCTAACAATGTTATAGGTTTACACCTTTTTACGCTGTATTGATTACTCAGCCATTGTTTCTCTTGCAGTCAGTGTGTGTGTGTGATCTACACGAATAATATTATATATGAGCAAGTAAGTCTTTGTCTTTTTGTAAGGTTTGTCGTCTAAATGGCTATACCGATATTGATGGAATTTGACAAGGAAATACTTGATATCTGTAGGAAGGATACACGACATGAATAACAGATTTAGTCACGATGTTTTGAGAACTTATCAAATGGTGACAGACGGACGGATACGTGTGTTAATCTGTAATGGTACGTCGGTTTCTCGAGCTGTGCTTCTCGCGCAGTCTGTTAGTGTATGATCTGTTAGTACATTTCGTTTAGAGACAAAACGTATTTTGTATAGATGTCGATTTGCTCTGCACTGTACCATTACTTTGTGTCTGCCTAAATGTTTCCAGCACCATTTTATTTTGTATTCTTTTTTGAAATGCCTTGCTGGCGTAAACTGGGCCTAAGTGGTTGCTCTAGCAGAGCACGAGCAGCTAAAGTTATTAGAAAATCCGAGAATCGAATGTTCATCTTAATGATGAAAATACCAATCTTAAATAAAGCTGTGCTTAGTTAACCCCCCCCCCCCTTTTTTCCACATCCCCGAACCTTCGTTTGTTTTTCTGTTTGTAAATTTGTTGGAAACTGATTCTCTTTATGAGACAGGTTTAAAGGTAGAATGATATAGTGATTGCTTTCCTGTCATATTATGCTGACTTGGTGTTGTTTGGAACTAATCATAAGTTACTAACAGCTTTCTATATTCAATTTTGGCAGTGAAATTTTAAGTCCTCGCGTACGAAGTCGCTGGTATCGGCTAGTTATCTATAAACACCTCCAGCTTGTAAGGAGACGCATAAAGAACTGTCCGTAGTTGTTTTGCGGGAGGAAGTTGAATTATTGCCAAGTAAGATGGGAAGGGCAGTGGTGTAAGTGTAGTGTGGACGGGAACGCGGGAGTATATCAGTGCGTCGTAACATGAGCCGGTTTTTATCGTGAAGTTACAGTTAACGCTATCGGTGTAAGGAGACCAGAAGAACAAATCCTTCGGTATGAAACTGTGCCGTACGAAACCACGGACTTGTACGGTATCAACAATAAGTGTTTATGTACTTAAGCCTGCCTCGGCGTCCCAATAGGAACTGTGCCATTTTTGAAGATGCAATTCGATTATTCTTACGTGTCTAGTGCTTTATCCCTGGCTACCTGTAAAGATAATTTTTGTTTGGAGTAAATAAATTGTTACAAACGGTGAACTATGTGGACGAAGGATTGTGTCTTGTGGTGCTATAACCTGTAACCTGCCTCGTCTTACCTTCTACACCAGTGAGTAGTTCATAGTTTCCCCAATCACTCCGGACTAATGTTTCCTTCAAAAGGCCATTACCGAATTCCTTCCGTTTCCTTGACCCCAATCCCATCCCGCCTCTAATAATCTCGACGTCGACGGGGTGTAAAGCCATATATAAAAAAAAATAGTGAGTAGGTACCAGACTGGTGGTTGTTGTTATTTAATTAATATCATTAGTTCGAAGAGAGATCATTACCATTAGTTCAGTTCGTACTGCAACAGTGACGGGACAGACAGATAACTATGTGCATCATATAGCTTCGTGTGTTTTACGACAGCTGGTTAAGTTAACATTGCGCCTACATACTGCATCAGAACAGTAGCGACTTAAGCTGTACGAGGAGCTCGGTATTGGAGTGAAAAAACAGAGACCATAAATATAAATAATTAGTAAGCTTACATGACATCGCGAACAGGACAGTGATTTTAATTATATCATTACAAGGTTGTACCGTGCCAAGGGTCATTAGTTAATTATACCAGTACAAGGTGATCCTCTAGGAAGTAAAAGTGTTTTACCTTTAGCTATTTCACAGCACTTATCAAATAAGTTATTGATCTCTGTGGTTCGCATGCCAACAGCGAATAAAAATTCGTCGAATATAGGCTGTAGGCTTTCTCGACGTTAAATATGAATAAAATCCTCAGGTATAACTAGCCTAGTGAGTCCATTGTCAAGAAACTTGGTAATGGAAGCAGAGGTTATGACCACCCTCACTCGGCTAGCTACCCGAGAGGGCTTTATTCACAATTGTTCCCTATTAGAGGACACCTAAGTCGATTAGCTAAATACTAACTGCCTGTTCAGAAATTTGAGTGTGAGCACGTGCCGCGTTGCAGGTGTGCTCGGTGGGCGTGCACGTACGGAGGACGGACTACGGCGAGCACTTGGCTCAGTTCCACAACGTGCGGGAGGAGGCGGGGGTGGAGTACTGCAACCGAGCCTCGGCCACCCTGCGCCGGGACCTGCACGGCGCGTGCTCCGCCTTCCCCTACCTCGTCACCAGCGACGACGACGATGACAAGTGGTGCGAGCAACACCTGCTGCCTGCTCTGCGCGCCAATTTCTCGGTGAGGCTTTACGCCATGACATTATCGTGATTCGGAGCCTTTTTTTTTTTTGCTGTCATCAGTGTTTCGACTGGTTTGATGCAATACTCCATCCCTTTCTACAGTGAAGAGCCAAAGAAACTGGTACAGCTGTCGAATATCGTGAAAGGCCCTCGCGAGCACGCAGAAGTGCCGCAACAAGACGTGGCATGGACTCGACTAATGTGTAGTGTGTAGTGTGCAGTGCTGGAGGGAATTATCACCATGCATCATGCAGGGCTGTCCATAAATCCGTAAGAGTACGAGGCGGCGGAGATCTCTTCTGAACGGCACATTGCAATGCATCCCAGTTATGCTCAATAATGTTTATGTCTGCAGAGTTTGGTGGTTAAAGGAGATGTTTAAACTCATAAGAGTGTTCCTGGAGCCACTCTGTAGCAATTCTGGACGTGTGGTGTGTTGAAATGTCCTGATGGAATTGCGCAAGTCCATCGGAATGCACAATGGACACGAATGGTTGCAGGTGATCAGCCAGGATGCGTACGTACGTGTCGCCTGTCAGAGACGTATCTAGACGTATCAGGGGTCCCTTGTCACTCCAACTGCACACGCCCCACACCATAACAGAGCATCCACCAACTTGAACAGTCCCCTGCTGACATGCAGGGTCCATGAATTCATGAGGTTGTCTCCATAACCGTACACATCCATTCGCTCGATACAATTGGAAACGAGACTCATCAGAACAGGCAACATGTTTCCAATCATCAACAGTCCAATGCCATTGTTGACGGGCCCAGGCGAGGTGTAAAGCTTTATGTCGTGCACTCAGCAAGGGTACACGAGTGGGCCTTCGACTCCGTAAGGTGGCGTCCATAAATTACGTGATGCGAAATAGGAGGGGGGGGGGGGTCCGGTGAAATCTCACCAACGGGGAGGGGATTCAACGAAAATCTCTCGTGAGATTTTGGAATTTTTTTTGGGCTGTAGAGCTAAATAAGGCCTACAAAACACGCGAAGGCCGATTTTAGCGGGGTATTTCGTCGAAAAGTGTGGGTGTAACCGACTTTGGAAGGGTTAGACCTAAAAAAAATGCGACGGTGATTTCTAGGGAGGAGGTTCTCACGGACCAGATCTCACCATAGGGGGTGGGGGGTCCAGAAATCCGGAAAAAACCTCACGTAATTTATTGATGCCCCCTAAGGATTGCACTTCTGTCACATTGAACGATTCTCATCAGTCGTCGTTGGTCCCGTTCATGCAGGATCTTTTTCCGGCCGTAGCGATGTCGGAGATTTGATGTTTTACCGGATTTCCGATATTCACGGTGCACTCGTGAAATGGTCGTTCGGAAAATCCCCACCTCATCATTACCTCGGAGATGCCTTATCCCATCTCTCGTGCGCCGACTATAACACCACGTTAAATCGTGATAACCTGCCATTGTAGCAGCAGTAACCGATCAAACGCCTGCGCCAGACACCTCTTGTCTCATACGATACAAGCGTTGTCGACCATAGTGCCGTCCTCAGAGTGTTTACGTATCTCTCTGTTTGCATACGCATGCCTATACCAGTTTCTTTGGCTCTTCAGCGTATCTTGTGCTAGCTTTTTCATCTCTACATAGTCCTTACAACCCAGTTCCTCAATTATCTGCTTCATATATTCTAATTTCTGTCTTCCTCTCATGGCTCAAAATATGACCTACCTTCCTCTCTCTTCTTTCTGTGAGCTTCTTCCACAAACTTCTTTTCTCACCTATCATTTCCAAAACTCGTTCATTTCTTACTTTATTTGTCCACTTCATTTTCAGCATTCTTCTGTAACACCACATGCAGAAACGCTTGGGCAGTTCAGGAAGACGTTCAAATCACTGGTCAGCCATCCAGAATTCGATTTCATTAATAATAATAATTTTAAAAAATGACGGTCACTGGGAACTGTCTATGGAAGTGAAAACTTAAAACCATGAATATCATACGCACAACACGTCATACTTATAGTTACAGATAATAATAATTCCGTGTGATCGTAATGACCTGGCCGCGCATTCCGCCCCTGTCTCAGCCGCCTTAACCTAACCCAGTAGTCCTACCAGGAGCAGTTCAAAGTGGAATCCCAACTACGGAAGCGATTTGGCGTACTTCGTTTTACAGACCCAGCTGTGCCAGAGGTGAAGGTAAGGTTTTATGGTCTATGAAAATCCTCGCTGAGCGACCAGACACCAACAGATATACTCTTAACATTAGCATGTCGGTGACGTGAACTGATAAGATGTTACCCATCCAAAAATCACCCAACGCACCTAAAGGATTTTTCACTTAAAAAACTAAAGATCTTTCTTAGTCCGCAACCCAAAGGTTGGTCGAATCTTCCCTAAGGAGATGTACCAAGCTATTGTGTCAGGCAGGAACACGAATTCCTTTGCTGGGATGCTTCCTTTAAAAGGCCATGGCCGAATTCCCTCCCATTCGTTGCCCCCCATCCTTTCCCATTTCTAAAGACCTCGCTGTTAAGAGACGTAAAGCAGATACAAAAAAAACCGAATTCCTTTCCTCAGGGGGTCTACAATTTAACGTGGAATCAGAGCCAGGGAACATCTCGACGTAGCCCATATAATCAAATGCAAAGCCTAAAAATTCCTGCTTACCACGGGATTTGAACCCGCGACAGCAGGGAGAAACTTTTTGAAGTAAGCGCGTTAACCGCTGAGCTACCAGACAGCCTTGCTTTGAAGTATAGGTGTGCTAAGTACTATCAAAATCGGATAAAAACTGTGGGTTTGTATTAACAACGTTTACAGACATTAAGGTAAGGGGGAAAGGAGGAGAGGATTTAAGTTTTTGTAAATCAAACGTAAAAAAATATTTTTAACCGACTTCAAAAAAGGATCAGGTTCTCAATTCGTCTGAATTTTGTTTTTGGATGTATGTTCAGCGATATCTTCGCCAATTTTGTACCGATTTAAATGAAATTTTTATAGTGGATAGAGTATACTTCCAAAGTGGTCCCATATGAATTTCATTGAGAAACCACCCCTTCTACCCCTTTACACCCCTTAACTTTTATAGCAACCCACACTTTTTATCCGATTTTGATGGAACTTTGGAAATGTATAGCAAAAAATAAACAGAAAAATACTGTCAACTTTTGGTTTGAAAAAACCGAACCCCTCTCCCCCTATCCACCCCTTAATTTTTGACAAAGTTCTTTATACAAAGCTAAAAACGTTAAAGTTGGCATACATATGTAACTTTTCATGGAAAAGGTTTCCGACCCAAAAAAATAAAAAAACACCCTTCTCTCCCTTTACACCCCTCAATTTTTATACAAACCCACATTTTTTTTATCTGATTTCAATGGAACTTTGGACATGTATAGTCAAAAATAAAGAGAAAAATGCTGTCAACATTTGGTTTGAAAAATCTGAATCCCTCTCACCCTATCCACCCTTTAATTTTTGCCAATGTTCTTTATACAAAACTATAGTCGACATCAATTAACTGATCTCCATTAAAGTTGTCATATACGTGTAATATTTCATGGAGAAGGTTTCTGACCAAAAAATAAAAAAAACCACCCCATCTCCCCCTTTACACCCCTTAATTTTATAGAAACCTATATTTCATATCTGATTTTGATTGAATTTTTCCAATGTATACTTTCAAACAAACAGAAAAATCTTGCCAACATTTGGTCTGCCAAAGCTCAACCCCTCTCCCTCCTACCAACCCCTTAATCTTTGTCGATGTTTTTTTTATAAAAAGCCACCATTTGACCTATTACCATGAAAGTTGGCGCTTATGTGTATTTTTTCACGAGGAAGGTTTCGGACCAAAAAATAAAAAAACCACCCCCAATAACCATTATACCGTTTAATTTTTATACAAACCCACAGTTTTTATCCAGTTTAGATAGAATTTAGCAAACTTTTACTGTAAAACAAAGAGAAAAATAATGTCAGCTTTTGGTTTGCAAAAACTGAACCCCTTTCTCCAATTCCGCCCCTTGACTTTTGTCAATTTTCTTTTTGAAAAGCTACAGTTGACACCATTTGACCGATCTTTATGAAAGTTGGCACATATATCTATTTTTTTATGGAGAAGAATTCTGACCAAAAAATAAAAAACTACCCTGTCTCCCCTTTTACATCCCTTAATGTTTGTACAAACCCACATTTTAATCCGATTTCGGTGGAACTTCGCATGTGTATACTTTAAAGCAAATAGAAAAAGAAACACACTACTCACATTACTTTGACAAAAACACAAACCCTATTCCCCTTTCTACCCCTTTAATTACTGTCAATGTTCATTATATAAAGCTACCGTTTCTATCTGATTTTGAAGGCAGGCTGCACATGTATACTTCAAAACAAACCGAAAAATACTGTCTGCATTTGGTTTAGAGAAGTCAAACCTATCTTCCCCTTTCCTCCCCTTTAATCTACACAAAGCACAGTTTCTATCTGATTCTGAAGAAAATTTGCACACGTATACTTTAAAAAATACATAACGATTGTGTTTAAATTAGGTTGCAGAAGCCCAACCCCTCTTCCGTTCTACCCCCACCCCTCCTAATTTCCAATGTTCTTTATAGATACCTACCATTTTTATCAGATTTCGATTGGAACACTGCAAATGTATATTTAAGTACAAAGAGAAACATTCTGTTTACAAAACCCAATCGTTCACTCCCTTACCCCATTTAATTTTTGTAAATGTTCTTTACACAAAGCTACAGTTTTTATCAGGTTTCGATGGAACTTTGCACATGTATACTTTAAAACAAAGAGAAAAATGCTGTCCACACTACCATAACAAAACCCAAACTACTCTTCACCTTCACACACCTTCATTATTATTTTATACACACCTAAAAACTTTATATGATATCAATAGAAATTTATAAAACGGATACTTTAAATCAATCAGAAAATACAGTCTACTTTTGGTATACAAAAGCCCAATCCCTCTTCTCCTTTACCCCCATCGTTTATAATTTCCAATGTTCTTTACAAAATCCACAGTTTTAAGTACCGTCAAAATCAATTAAGCTATTTTTAAGTCATTGCAGAATATTTATAAAATATATGTGTCCTAATGTCTCAATATGTACTTCAGATTTCAACTTGGACCCCGAGTTTTACGTTGAGAAAACCAATTAAATATCTATATTTTCTGTGTGATGCCGGATCGAACAGATATATTCCAGAGACAGATTTGTGTATGTATTTATGTCCAGATGTTACATTTTCGATTATCGAGCAGCATTTTTAACAGATGTTATGATTAGATCGAAACACAGCCTGGACCAAAATGTAAACTGACATTCCTTAACACAACATCCAGTTCACCCCATTCTAAAAGTTGTTGTAAAGACAGATTTTTTTTTTTAAAGCATTCGCTTTAACGTCGTTGTTGTTGTTGTTTTTTAAGTTTTAGGGCGCGTCGACGACGGGGTCATTAGCGCCCTATCAAAAACCAGGCGGGACAACGTGGCAAAATTGCCGTATTTGTGGCCGACTGTAAAGGGGTCGGCCACACAGACAGCACAATAAAATACTAACATACTATCTAAAAAACCGTCTCCGTGGCCGACTGTAAAGAGATCGGCCACACAGACGGCAACATAAAATATAAAACTGAGACTAGAATATAAAATATAAAATTACATACAATAACTGGTTGGCTGTAGAAAGGCCAACCAGTTAAAAAAAAAAGGTTAGCTGGCTGGCTGTAAAAGGGCCAGCCATATAAGCAGTGTCACAAGTAAAATCAGTACTTGGATTGGTGGTTGTAAACGGCCACCAATCTAATTTAAAACCTAGGCCGATCTACCCAAAATTTTTGGGACAAGACCGGCCAAGCAACAAAACTTTAAAACCTTAGCCACGTTGTCCCGATCATCGTTTAAAATAAGGGACAGATGGTTGGCTAAGCCAACGTCTGCCCTTAGATCTAAAAACAATACACATTCGGTTAAAATGTCAAAGGTACGCCACAAGCATCACATTCCGGAGGGTCCTCTCGGCGGAGAAGAAAGCTGTGCGTCAGAGGACAGTGCCCTATTCGGAGGCGAGTAAGGAGAACCTCATCCCTCCTCGCCCGCTGGAAGGAGCTGCTCCACGGCTGAACGGTCTGTTTGACCAGCCGGAGCTTATTATGCTCGACTTCCAGCCACTGCCTCTGCCAAATTTCAAAGATAAATCTCTTCGCCGCCGAGGCAAGGTCTGACTTTGGGACCGGAGCAAAGTCGATTCGGACCTTGTCGCAGGCCAACTTGGCAGCAACATCGGCTGCCTCGTTCCCCCTGATTCCCACATGGCCAGGTACCCAGCAGAATAAAACCTCCTTTCCAAGAGATTGAAGAGAAAGGAGGTCGTCCTGGATGTCCTGGACTAGCCGGTCTGCTGGGTACATAGTTTCTAACGCCTGAATACAACTGAGGGAATCACAGCATATGAGGTACTTCATATCACGGCGTGCCTTCATATGCTGGAGCGACTTTAGCAGGGCATAGCACTCCGCAGTGTAAACACTGCACCTGCTATCCAGCTTGTATTTGTAAGTCGCTCGAGGGAACACTACTGAACACCCTACACTGTTAGCCTGCTTAGACCCATCCGTATACACCGGGGTAAAACTGTGATATTGATTAAAAATATCAGTAAAAATATTTATAAAAACACTGTCAGCGGTTAACAGTTTGTTATACCGGGACAGTTATAAAATTGTTCTGGGCCTCTTTAAAAGCCAGGGAGGAGATCTACTCCAACCCTTGTGATAAAAGGAGGGACACTCGAATCCGTATTGTTCTAAAATAACCTTTGTACGGTAGCTGAACGGTTTAGTGGATCTATGCCGGTTGGTACAGAGCCACTCGTAGTTGGGATGGAGCACAATGTCGTGCACGGGACTGCCAGGTGTTATGGTAACCTGCAGGTAGTGTCGCACCATGAGGAGTTGCCGGCGGATGGTAAGCGGCGGCTCGCCCGAGTCAGCACAAATACTGACAATAGGGCTGGTGCGATATGCACCCGTGGCGAGCCGAATTCCAGCATGGTGGACACTATCCAATATACGCAGATAGCTGTCCCGTGCCGAACCATACACTATACAACCGTATTCCAGCCGCGACCGTACAAAGGCTCTGTAAAATTGTAACAGGCAGGAGCGATCAGCGCCCCACGACCTGCCACACAGGCATTTTAAAATATTAAGCGCTTTTGAGGCCCTGGCTTTAACATCTTTGAGATGTGGTAGCCAGGTTAGCCTAGTGTCTAAAATGAAGCCCAGAAACCGAACAGTGTAAGTAAAACGTAAAACGGTGTTCCTCAAGGTAAGGTGAGGCTCTGGTAAAAGAGTCCTACTACGACTAAAAAGTACACACCGGGTTTTCTCGGCAGAGAAACGAAAACTGGTGTGCACTGACCATTCATCCAGCCTGTTCAGCGTGAGTTGCAACTGCCGCTCAGCGCTTCTCAGGCTGGATGAAGCAATAAAGATTAAAAAATCATCCACATATAAGGAGTACCCTATAGGACTCCTTATAATGGATGCTATGCTATTTATAGCAATTGCAAAAAGGGTCACACTTAAAACAGATCCCTGAGGAACACCGTTTTCCTGAATAAAAAGATCAGACACTTCACTACCGACTCGGTACCGGAAGCAACGTCCAGAAAAAAATGATTTTAAAAAACGGGGCAGGTTTCCCCTAAAACCCCAGTCATGTAATTGTTTTAAAATAACATGCCGCCAGGTAGTTTCGTAGGCCTTCTCAATGTCAAAAATGACACCCACAAGGTGTTGGCTGTGAATGAAAGAATCCTGAATGGCCGCTTCCAGCAGGATCAGGTTGTCCAGGGTGGAACGGGACTTCCTGAACCCACACTGAAAGCGGCTCAGCAGATTCCGGGATTCAAGACACCAGACGAGGCGGCGATTCACCATCCTCTCCAGTGTCTTCCCCACGCAGCTCGTCAAGGCAATACTACGATAACTACCTGGCAACAATTTGTCTTTTCCAAGTTTTAAAATAGGGATGAGCGTTGCTTCTTTCCACGAGTCGGGGAAGTGTCCATCGGTCCAAATATCATTAAAAATATCCAGAAGGTACTCTTTAGCATCTTTACTAAGATGCCTCAGCATCTGGTACTGGATCTGATCCGGCCCTGGAGCAGTGTCGTTTGCGCTGTTTAGCGCTGACTCCAGCTCCCATGATGTAAATGGGCAGTTGTAGGCCTCTGTATTCGACGAATCGAAGCACAGCGGGCGCCTCTCGGCAGCGACTCTTCGTCGCTGAAACCGAGGGTCAAAGTTGGCGGACGATGTGACGGCGGAAAAGTTTTCCGCCATCAGCTGCGCTATGCTTCGTTCGTCGGTAATTACACGTCCGTGATCCAGTAATCCAGATACTGGTGGGCGGGAGTACCTTCCAGATATAAAGCGGATGGACTCCCATACTTTTGACGACGGTGTGGAACGATTAATAGTGCTCACAAAGTTCTGCCATGACCTTTGCTTGCTCTCCTTAATCACCCGGCGCGCCTTAGCTCTTGCTATACGGAACGCTCCTAGATTGTCAGATGTTGGGTGCAACCTAAAATGCCGCAGCGCCCGTCTACGACCCTGAATAGCGTAGCGACATTCGTCGCTCCTTCAGGGGACGGGCGTCCTTCGCAGCGTTCCGGAGCTTTTGGGCATAGAAACGTCAGCAGCCCGGTGAATCACTTCTGCTAAGTGACTCACCTTCTCCTCTATGTTGTCACGTGGTTCCAGGACAACAGAACGGCAGAAAAGCAGCCAGTCCGCTTTACTGACGTTCCGTCAGTTCCGAGTTGGCATCAGCAACGTCCAGATGTGCGATGATGAAAGTGCTCGCCGCACTGTCGCGCCAGGCGGGTTGAGTGCCCCAGTGCACTCGGCTTTGCCGGCGACAGCAGCGGCTGTATTGACGACCAGGCAACGTACACCGGACTCCGAGCAGGGAAACATCCACCGTGCTTCCGCGTCGGGCGGCCCCAACGCACTCGCGTTGTCGGATTTACCGGCCGAAATCACGGACTTGCTGACTACTTTCGAAACGGAAATGGATCATGCTACGGACACAATTGGAAAACCACAGCCACAGCAGATGACGACTCCGCTAACTTCCACGGACCAGAACATGGACACTGATGGAAATATTCAAGCTCAGCTGTCGATGACCCAGGCTACCCAAGGATCATCAGACAACCGGGCTACTAAGAGATGTACGTCCCCGCTACTCGCAGGAAAGTCTAAGCAGCCAAGAAACGAAGCAAGTGGAGCCCTAGCAAAAATCAGCGTCCCGGTTTCCCAACTATCGACAACCAGCAAGAACAAGAAAACCACAAAGAAGAAGGCGTCGGGACCCCCCCAGCCTTGAAGCACAAACTGCACCAAAGAAAACAACATCGTCAACCCAGAATAGAGGAACACAGCCAGACAGAGACGGATTCGTCCTAGCTAGGCGAACCTGTAAACCCACACCAACACTGGACCCAGCCAGGATGGAGATCAGCAACCTGTACGAAATACTAAATGGTGAAGATACTCCCCAGCAACAACATCAACCGCAGCAGCAGCATCAACAGCAACCGCAACAGCATCAACAGGAACAGCAACAACAACAACTGCAGCAGCGTCAGCAGCACCAACAACAGCAGCAGCAGCATCAACAGCATCAACAGAATCAAACAGAACATCAACAGCAAAGGCAGCAGCAGCAGCTTCCACCTATTGTGGTGCAGTATCCGAATACCTACAAGGAGCTATACCAGATGGTAAAAACTGTACTTCAAGGGAAACCATTTCAAGCAAAATCGGCCGGAGGAGACAAGGTTAAGCTGACCTTCCTCTCCACGGAAGATTACCTGGCAGTAACAGCGGCGCTGCAGATGGGAAGTGTCCCATATTACACTTTTCCCTCTGCAGCAGAAAAGCTACTCAAAATAGTATTACGAGGACTTCCAGCTAACATGCCGACAGCGGACATTAAGGAGGAGCTGGAAGACATTGGTTTTGACATACGAACAGTTACAAGACTCAAGAGACCAGGAAGATCTGAGCTCATGCCGCTCTTCTTAGTAGTCCTCCCGGACAGACCTCAAAATAGGAAAATATTCTCGCTCGAGGTCTTCATGTCTCTGCGCATAGCTGTGGAGAAACTACGATCATCAAATGGACCAATACAGTGTTTCACGTGTCAAGCCCTGGGACACGTGGCGAGACACTGTAACATGCCGCCAATCTGCGTTAAGTGCGCAGGAGCGCACTTATCAAACGACTGCCTTCTCAAAAAAGGCGAAGGCCCTCCAAAATGCGCAAACTGTGGAGAACAACACGTGGCGAGCTACAAAGGCTGCATAGCCTTTAAGAGAGCCCGCGAAAGACAACGCGGCATAGCTGCTGAGCAGGCAGCAGCCGCACAAGAAAAGCGCAACGCACAGAAGAAGCAAAATTCTGGCGTACCTCAAGAGCCCCCAGAAAAACACAAAGACCAGCAGCAAAAAACTAGCCAGCCACAACAGAGCAGTAAAGCACAGATCTCTAATAAATCGACACAGAAATCTACCAAACGTCAGCAACCGGAAAAAACTTCACCTAACCCCCGCAAGAAAAGCGCCATTCAACAGGCTGCAGGTTCCTGCCCGCCGAACTCCTATTCGGAAGCAATCAAAGGGACACAACAACCACAAGAAGCAAACTTGCCTCCAGCGGCAGAGATCCACAGTTCAAGCTCCTACAGCGGTCAACATCACCAATATCGCCCAACCTCTGAACCAACTAACGAAGGAGGAAATATGGAGCTACTACTAAAGACTGTCGGCTCACTGCTCACAATGCTCACATCGATACTAACGAAATTCGACCAACTTGCAGCAGATATTAAGGCTGCAGTTACGACAGTCCATAGAGCTGACAAGCCAGATGAAAACCAGTACCATCATGGATAGAACCCATATCGAAAAATTGTCTATATGCGTTTGGAATGCATGCGGCGTGAATTTCGCCAATTCTTAAGAGACGAAAACGTTGATATCTGTCTTGTTACAGAAACGCACTTAAAGCCGGGCCTCAGAGCCAGTGTTGCAAACTATAACTGCTACCGCAAAGATAGACCAACAGCCGGCGGTGGAGTGGCCATCTTTATCAAACGTGGCATCCCGCACCACGAGTCACCTCCACCACCGACGCAGCAACTAGAAGCTTGTGCCATACAAATAAGTACAACCATGGGACCCATCACTATAATTGCCGCCTACAGACCACCACGTCGCCAAATAGTTGAAGGAGATATCCTGAACCTACTAAATATCAGGGGCAAGCTCATCATCGGAGGGGATTTGAATGCCAAACATCCCGAATGGAAGTCTCGTGCAACAAACCAAGCGGGAAATCAGCTTTACCGGCTCTCACAGAGACATAACTTCCAGGTCTGGGGTCCCGAAGAGCCAACCCACTTTCCCTGGAAGGGAGGTCGCGCGGACGTCCTAGACATTACCATGTCCAGAGGCATCATCGGATTTATAACCTCAAACACCATAAATAGACTGTCCTCAGACCATTCACCAGTAATGGTTCAAATTGACGTCGGAATGCGACTGCAACATCAAGCGAGCCCAGTCAATTATAACAAGACAGACTGGGACAGCTTCAGAGAGATTATAAGTTCTACCATCCAACCACACCGCGAAATCAACCTACTCAATACCGAGACCACACTGAAACAATTTACTACAACAGTCCTCCAGGCAACTAAGAATTCAACACCCCCATCTGGACCGAAAGAGCATTCTCGACAACTACCTCCCGAGCTGGTTGCGCAGATCAGAAACAAGAATAAAGTAGCAAAGGAGTGGAAACTGACTCGGCAACCACACACCAGGCGCCTGCTAAACCGCTTACAACGTGAGCTCAAAGCCGCACTAAACGATCATCGAAACAGGGAGTGGTCGGCCAGACTAGCCTCCCTAGAAGTACAGGATGGCACTCTATGGAGCGAAACAAGAAGATTCACCAAACGCCGCGCTCGCATACCACCACTACATAGCGAGAGAGGACTCGTATACAAGGACGCAGATAAAGCTAACGCTCTGGCCGATCATTTTGAGCGACAGTTTAGGCCTGCAGAGGAAGAAGACGAACAACACACTGCTGAGGTCCACCAACGACTGGCAAGATTCTTGGAGGCGGAAGACCAACACCAAATTGAGGAAATTTCCGAAGAGGAGATTAAACACACTATTAAAAGACTGCACTTGAGAAAAGCTCCCGGCAAGGATAAAATAGGAAACCAAATTCTAAAAAACCTCCCGTCAGAAGCCATCTCACTGCTAGCGGATCTATTCAACTCCGTGTTACGCACGCAAAAATTTCCTCGTTGCTGGAAGGAGGCAGTCGTCATCGCAATACAAAAGCCCGGCAAGAATGGCAGTTTCCCGCAGAACTACCGTCCAATAAGCCTTCTGCCGGCGCTAAGTAAAGTTTTGGATTCCAAAAAGGGCATTCGACGACCCAGCAAATCATGCGGATTGTTGAGAGAGCAACTACAGCCTTCAACTATCGTGCGTACTGCCCACTCGTCTTGCTAGACGTTGCGAGAGCCTTTGATGCCGTCTGGCATAAAGGACTACTCTATAAACTTTATCAACAAGGAATCCCTGGACCGCTCGTCAAACTGCTGCGCAGCTACCTATGCGGAAGGACCTTCCGGGTCAAAGTGGGAGACGCCCTCTCAACTCGACGACCCATAAATGCAGGCGTCCCGCAAGGTTCTGTGCTGGGACCGGTGCTGTACAGTTTGTACACAGCAGATATTCCAGCACCAGCATCAGTACGAACAGCACTTTATGCAGACGATACTGCCTTTTTTATCGCCCACAGGTCTAAAGCAGCCGCAATTCGCAGCCTTCAGGAAGTTCTCCAGCAAACCCTAGCATGGGCGAGAAGATGGAGAATTACATTAAATGCATCAAAAACCCAAGCAATCATGTTGACGAGGCGCACGGGGAAACGCACTCCTCGACGAGATCCTTCCCCAACACTGAAACTAAATGGGGAAGAAATTGAATGGTCACCCACGGTAAAATACCTAGGGGTGACGTTGGACAAGCGACTGACATGGTGTCGGCATATCGAAGATCTCCGACGTCGAGTAGCAGCTCGTCTCCAGCAATTATACCCTGTTCTCAACAGGGATAGCACGTTGGCTCCCAACATTGGCGTAAACATCTTCTGCAGTCTGGTCAGACCAGTTATTGAATACGCGTGCCCGGTGTGGGGGTACGCCTCCAAAACCTCCCTGGCCAGACTACAAACTATGCAAAACAGGGCGTTGCGGCGGGCTCTCCATGTACCAACCCTGTTCCCTACAATAGACCTGCACACAGCTGCAGGCATCCCACTACTCGCTGAAAGAATAAAGAACATCACCGAAAAGTTCTACAGAACAGCAGCGAAGTCAACAAACCCCCTCATCGCTAGTCTTGGTAAATATAATACAGCTTATGACAAACACAAAAGACCATTAGCAATCCTAGAAGCAACATAAAAACAAATAAGGAGCAAACATAAAGGCAAACCAGAAGCAAAGACACAAGATACTAACAAATAGGAGGAAATGTCAATAGACAACAACCTCCACAAAAGTACAAGCAGAAAATGCTCTGGCTGGCTACTGACGTTCCATTTGCGCCGGGTGTTCGCTCCTCTAATCTCGGAACCTAAGTGCATCCATATGGGGAAGTGGTCGCTTCCGTGAAGGTCGCGGTCCACTTCCCACTGCACGGAGTCCGCAATTGAAGGAGAACACAAAGAAAGGTCGATGGCAGAAGACGTACCGGTAGCAGTGGTGAAATGAGTCATTTGCCCTGTATTCAGGATACAAATTTCCTCCTGCTCTATCAAGCTACCAACCACTCGGCCCCTGGGGCAATAGGTGGTGGAACCCCACAACGCACTGTGGGCGTTGAAATATCCCAAAAGGAGAAAGGGCCGAGTGAGTTGTCGTATAATGCCAACCAGGTCGTCGTAGCCGACTGACACACTGGGTGGCAGATAGACAGAGCATACGGTCAGTTGGATTGGACCGTGTATTTTCACCGCTACTGCTTGTAAATGAGAGGTGAGAGCAATGGGTTCGGAGTGGACAGTGTTCCGAACAAACACGGCCACTCCGCCCTTCGCTCGATCACCCTCGGTATCGTCCTTTCGGAATATGTCATAACCTCTTAGCACTGGCTGATGTTGTGGTCTAAAGTGTGTCTCCTGGAGACAGAGACACAGTGGATTAGACCGTGCTAAGAGTTGGACTTCCTCTTTGTGAGCCTGAAAACCGTTTATGTTCCACTGAAGTATGGGAGCCATCCTACCTATTAAAACCACCCCCCCCCCCCCGGATCGGGTGGGTCCTCCAAAGGTAGTTGCTGAGGAATGGAACAAAGTTCATCCACCAGCATGACATCGTCTTCGGTGTCTGTAGACGATTTTTGTTGTGAGGCCTCGGAGTCAAATGCTGGTTGCGATTGTTTGCCGACGATGCGGTTATCTATAGGGAAATAAGGTGCTCCGACGACTGCTTAGAAATTCAGCGTGATTTGGATGCTATTTTCGATTGGTGCCGTAAATGGCAGCTTACACTTAATTGCAAAAAGTGCAAGGCAATGCGGATAAGTAACAAGAAGAATCAGGTTGTTCACGAGTACAAAATAAACAATTCACCTATTGACACGGTTGATTCCGTGAAGTATCTGGGGGTGATAGTACAAAGCAACATGAAATGGGACATGCACATAACTTCCGTCGTAGGCAAGGCAAATTCTAAATTACGATTCATAGGTCGTATTTTGAGGAATTGTAATGCTCAAACAAAGGAGATAGCGTATAAAACACTGGTGCGTCCGCATCTGGATTACTGTTGTGGGGTTTGGGATCCGTATCGCAAGGTTCTGATTGACTCAGTTGAGAGGGTGCAGAGGAGAGCCGCTAGATTCGTGACTTGTTGTTACAGCCCTTATGAAAGCGTCACAGAATTGATACATAGATTGGGCTGGGATAGTTTGGAAGACAGACGACGTAGCTTGCGTTCGAATTTACTGGAGAATATGCGAAAAAATTTAAATTTCGAGTGCAATGAAATACTTCTTCCGCCAACCTATTTAGGTCGCAATGACCGGAGGGATAAGATTAGGGAAATAAGATGCCGTACTGATACTTATATGTATTCCTTCTTTCCTCGCACTATTCGGGATTGGAATGGGCGGGTTTAGGATTGGTGCTTAGCACCCTCTGCCACCCACAATGTTTGTGATTTGCAGAGTATGGATGTAGATGTAGATGTAGATGTAGATGTCTTGCGGAATTTTCTTCCGCCGAGGCCTGTTGCCCTTCTTCCCCTTTCCAGAGGGGGATCTGGGAGGAGAAGTCGGAGGGGATTTCACAAACATAGTGGGCATAGTTAGCTTAAATTTCGGACCCCTAACCTTTTGCACTGTTTGCCATCCGCTACCGGCAGATGGCGTTGCCGTTATCACTTCTTTTGCAGATGATGTTTCTGCTTCAGGGGCCGCTTCTGCTGTCGCAGAGGGACCCACTGCTGTAGCGGATGGCAGTGTCTTTGCTGGTGGACATGCTGAACTTGCTGCCAATGTGGTCGATGTTGTCAGAGTATTGCTACCGACGTGCGAGGTCCTAGGTGTAATGACCTTGATGGGTGTGGCACCACATCTGCACTGACATGAGCACATTGGACTTGTGCCCATGTCCGCAACGGACGTCTGGGTAGCAATACTTTCTTTCCTGACGGGAGTTGATAACGTCTTCGCGAAGCTGGTAGCGAAGACTGGTGGAGCCAGAGCCTTATATTTCTTTTTGGCTTCGCCATAAGAAATCCGCTCTTTCGTTTTCAACTACTGTATCTTTTTTTCTTCCAGATACAATCGACACTCTCTGCTCCAGGCTGGATGTGCCCCGGAGCAGTTCACACACACCTGTGGGAGCGTGCAGCTAGTGCCTGGCTCATGAGCCGCCTTTCCGCACTTCCCACAGGTGGGGTTGCCCTTGCAGTTCGCCGTCGTATGACCGAACCGCTGGCACTTAAAGCAGCGCATTGGGTCCGGTATATACGGGCGAATATTCAGGTTCAAATATCCTGCCTTGATGTTTTTGGGCAACGTTGGAGTGTCGAACGTCAGGACGAAGGTGGCTGTCTTCTCAAGACTGCCGTTAACCCTTCGTTTAATCTGACGAACCTCGACCACATGTTCTGTTGACCACTCCTTAAGGAGTTCCTCGGTCTCTAAATCCATAAGGTCCCTGCTGGTGATGACTCCTTTGCTTGAATTTAGAGTTTTATGGAGTTCGCACTTCACTGGACAGCCTGCCTCTGGGTGGATGTCTCCAAAAGCAGTGTCCCATTCCTCAGCATTTTTACAGATTTGAGGGTACCCGCAATACCCTCTAAACCTTTCTGAACATAGAATGGAGAGACCTTCTCAAAAGATCCCTCCACCCTTGTCATAATAACGAAGGCATTGTCAATAATACAGCCCTTGCCGTTACTGTTGTTTACATCCGGGGGAGGGCTTTCAACCCTTGCCCGTTTGTATGAACTGGGTGTGTTTTTATTTACCTGCGACACACCCGGGCCGCAGGGGTTTTTTGGTTTTTTTGTGGAAGGAATTTTTGTTCCCACGAGTAAAAACCATTTAAAAAAGATATACTTGTACAACAGGGGTGCGCAGGTGCCCCTGAGGTCGTACGTTAGCGGGTGGTTTGCCTCACCACTCATCCGCCTCCTCGGCACGTGTCCGACCTTGAGGTTGAGGTTTTTTTTTATAGAGGTTTGTTCCGTCCTCGCGATCCGGGCGATGAAGCCAAGATCCCCGTTCTCCTAGGCACACAACGTTCCACCGCCACGCCCTACGGTGGTCGTTGAAGCATGGTAGGAGTTTACGTTGTGGGAAACTTGCGGCGCTCACAAGTTACCAGCTCGGGCACCGCGGGTTCGCCAAACCCGTACCTGGCACTTGCGTACCAGGCCCCTGCGGGGTTCGCTTTAACCACTGAGCTATCAAGAATTTCGCAAAATGAGAACTGCTGTGGCATATTTTAATACAAATTAACTATAATACCACTAATAATTTAAAAATAAAATAATTGTTTAAAAAACATAAAAACCGCCTCCAAAAAAGGGCACTAAAAATTTAAAAATAACTTTATACCTTGCTTAGAAGAAAGTAAATTTAAATGGACAATATTTTACATTAATGTTATTGAAATGTTTACATTAATTAGTTATTTTTGGAGTCGGTGCCAGCCAAACAAAAAAAACAAAAAGATAAAAACAATAATAAATAACAATAATACATAAAAAATCATGTTACTACTTACCTACAATTAATTCTAGAAATATTTTTCAACAAAACTGAAACATATAGATGATACACCGATATTATACTAACTATAAAGTGTTTACTGCATGATGCAGCCTACTAACTGACACTATAGCGCCAGAGATATGCCTGGATGACCAACGAGGCCGAGCCAAGGTAACATACCGTTAATTTGTTTCCCTAAGCTGTCACCCGCAATAAAAGTCTTCCTCACGGCATGCTGTAAAATATTTGGAATTTTTGTTCGTACTCTAGGTTCGCCTCGAACACCAAATAAATTTCAGTAATTCGATCTGCGCGATCTGACAGCTGGCACCGACTCCAAAAATAACTAATTAATGTAAACATTTCAATAACAGTAATGTAAAATATTGTCCATTTAAATTTACTTTCTTCTAAGCAAGGTATAAAGTTATTTTAAAATTTTTAGTGCCCTTTTTTGGAGGCGGTTTTTATATTTTTTAAACAATTATTTTTTCTGTTTGTTTTAAAGCATACGTATGTTAAGTTCCATCAAAATAAAAACGGAAGAACGTTTGCAGCAAAAATAATAAAAAAATTATATATTAGGTACAAGTATAATCTATACATTCACCGGTATCCAAGCGCAACACGTCATACTTATAGCTACAGATATACTACTAATACAGCTTTAGTACTACAGGGTTAGGTTAAGGATTCTACGATAGGGGCGGATTCCACGGTCAAATAATTCAACAATAGTGGTGGTAGTGACGTATTTTACATGAATTGTGAATAAATGCTGATTGAACTGTGAACATAACAATGTGTGTGGTATCATTTCATAAAAGCTGACCTATCTACTGTATAATGCACGTTAGCTCGATAAATTTGCTGCACGCCACCGCCGTGTTGAGCGATAAGCGCCTTTTATTAAAATGGATAACGGTCAAATGAATTCAGAGCTTTCGTGCTGCTGTGGATCTCTAATTAGTGACACAGTAGTTGTTCGGGAGCAGTGCTGACAAATGCTCCGTGTACAAGGCCTCAGTAGGGTGTTAACGTACTAAGTTATCATGAAATTTCCTGCCATCGTATCCGCAAGTCTTTGATCGTGATGAGAGTCTCTGCGACTTCCGTTAGGTATAATGTCCATGTTAAAACCAGTTCCCCTAAGGTCTTTAAAACATTGTCCCATTCCTCGGCACCTTCGAAGGTTTGGCGGGTAAAATAATTTATTTATACAGGTTTACACAGAATGGGTGAAACATTTCCTGATAACCGGGCGCTATCCTGTGAGTGGCGTGCTGTTTCAGAGCGCCGACCCGCCGTGCCTCGCCTTCTTGGTGACCTCGCACAGCCCCGCGGCGGACGTGTGTCTGCTGTCCTGGCAGGCGTGCTCAGCAGCGGCCGCGTCGTGGTGTACGACGTGCTGCGACACTGCGCAACCAAAACCAACTTCAACGTCAACAAGGCGAGCCTCCAGCCCACATGGAAGGCCGTGCAGTAGACATCACCACCTTCAACGGCTACGGCGAAGGCCTGCTTACGCGTGTCTTTGACACACATTGATAAAACATCATAGTTCATTTACAGTTAAAGATCTCTATTGATTTGTTGTGAATATCCGCCATCACATGTTTTCACAGAGATTTGAGTATCTCATTTTTACGACCATGATAAGGACATATTCTAAAGCAGGAGCCTAGCAGCGAAAGGCATTGCCGAGACATTGATGGACTCGTGCGGGGATTCCGCATATCGGAAAAACGATGTACGTAAATGCAAATGGCGTGAAATGATTTTTGACTCTGTGTTACTCTTGCGACAAAAACGATTAAGTACTAAAATTTAGTAGTGAATTATAACATGTCAGAGGCACAATGAGACTATTTGTTACCAAAAAAAGAGTTGAAATTTTTGTGTTTCTAAATTTGTTGAACGTGTTTAGTGTAACAATTTAAATATACAGGGTATTGACAGAAATATTGAAACGAGTAGCGGTGGAAAAACATTGTCACCTTTGCCGTACTCAAGTGCCAGAACTTCGAATTATTAAAAAATAAAAAACAATATAATGTCTAATTCCAAAATAACAATTCATCATAAGCGGAGAAATCAGTGTTACCTCATTTATAAATGTTTGTTACGAGTGAAGGTATAGAAACGGTTTGTCACGAAAGTAACGCCATCCCTCTGTTACGTTTTGACGACTAAACTGCTAAACCAATCTTGATGAAATTTGACATCGAAATATTATGTATCATTAGGAAGCACGTAGGATATATAACATATTTTGTCAGGAAATTTTGAAAACTAACCGAACGGTTCCAGACACACGAATAGTGTGTTTAAGTCTCTGTAGTTTTATATCAGTCACTCGGGCTTTGTTTCTCTCGCAGTCGGTTTGGGTACGATGTGTCATATGTTTCATATACAGACAAACATGATGAGAGCGATATCGCTCTCCTATCTGGCATTCGGGAGGACGGGGTTTCAAATCGTCGTCCGGCAAACTGATTATGGTTTTCCGTGGTTTTTCCGCAATCATTCCAAGAAAATTCCGAGATGGTTCCTTTCGAAAGCCATGGCAGAATTCCTTACCATTCCCTCCCCTTAGGTTAGCTAGACTCAAAAGTGACTCCGAGAACTTCCAGCAACCAGTCTCCCAGAATTCACATGGGAAGAAATTTGTACGAAAAAAAAAACAACTTATTATATAGTATAAATCCACGCGCCTGAAGTCACGGCTAACAGCTAGTCGAGATATTCTCTGGCGGGCTGCGTTGCTGCCACGCTCTGATCGAGCCCTCCAGCCAACCTTTGTTTGTAACGCTAAAACAGAACACTTACTAACTTTCGCTTCCACTTCGCCCTCTCCTTATCTGAGGAGGGCAGCGCTACTGGAGTGTGGGGTTTGCGTGCGGCGGCAGATAGGCCTCGAGTGCAGTCGCGCAGTGCCATCAGCCACGCGATAAATCCGTGCTGAGGGCTATCAGCAGAGCCGGCCATATTTCAGCGCCGGGTTAACTGCAGATTAGTCGCAGAGATAGCCGAGCGCTCGTTCATAGCCATCATTCAGTCACCCGTCCTGTGATAAAAGTAAATGTTTTATCTCCGACTACGCCACCGTCACTGTCACATCGCAATCTCTCCAACTCGTCCCAGAGGACCAGGGCGGGCTTGTCGCGTGTCGGATAGAGGCTTACATAACCACACTCGTCGGCATCTCCCACGCAGTGAAGTTCCCTAATGGAAGTTTGATATAAGCTCAGTTCTACTTTGATCTCAGTTTTTCGTATTTTCTTCTTTGGACAATATATCTTTGATGACGTAGTTTCGGCTCCCTGTCTGTCGCTGTATAACAGCTATTGTCGTTCCTCGCCTACACGTCATCAAGTTGTATTCTATGCAGATATACTGCAAGTCGCTTTTAATCCCTCCATCTCCTCTCATTATATGTGTTCTGCTTGCAACACTAAGTTGCATGCTTAAATTTTACCTTATTCCGTCTGATTAAGAGGTCATAAATATAATCTAAATTATTTCAGACTGGTATATGCATATTAGAAATAAGGAACTCCATGTTCGTCAACACAAATATCACTTAAATATATCAATTAATTTCTTCTGGCTTTTAATTTCATCTTTTTATAATTTGTTATGACGTTGCCATTTACAATACTTAATGAACATTTCTAGTCATCTGCTTGAAACTACAGGTACCCTGTCATAAAGGCAAATGTCGGAACAGTCCTCAATGTTCGCCTCATAAACTACAAAAAAAAGAATTAATAAAAAACAACTAGTTATCAAACACGAGAGTAACAAGTTTCACCGACAGCTGGTAACATATCCACTACCCCCTTAAAACTACAACAGGCCTAGCAAGCCGGCAGTATGACAGAGATGCATGCTTCATAATACAATAGCAGACACGTAGTTGGAAAACATACAGTTATTTTGTGGCATACTGCTATAAGATTTTTTTTAAAAAAATATTTTTATTCAAATAGGTTTCGTCAAATTTCAGTTAATAATTACAATTACTAAGCTGGTACTGAGCTACATGGCATCGAGGTATTGTCACAGTGCCGTTGGCTCGAAGCCGGAATATTGGGATATTTCTTTAGTTAATAAAACGTACGATTCATAAAGCATTCTGAGTACATTTGTGTTTGTAAGCCTCATTGTGGCTGTACTGGTGCTCCACACGTCTAGTTTACGAGTCAGTCGGTTTACGAGGCGTATTTTTAAATTAAGGCAGTAAAATTTGAGCAACAAAACATATTTGGGCAAGTCATTCGGTTATCTCACATTCTACAACGTTCATCAACTTTTACAAATAGTTGCCATTAGTATTCAAAAATTTGTAATATCGTAAAATCAGTTGTATACCCTATTCATACAAGTCTGGCTCCTGTGTTACCGTACCATTATTTTTACTTCGGCTTCCGTTTTGAAAAGCTTACCGCTGACATACCTCTTCAATCACAAATAGATGATAGTCACTTGGGGTTTCCCACGTATTTTGTCTGTTGTGCGCACAAGATCGTTGTTAATTAGAGACGACCGGACTAAACTTAGATCATTTTGCACGCACTTCCGACTTTCCGTGAATAATATCACCCACTTGCAAACTTCACCACCACTCACACTTCACAGATCGGGCAATGAATTTAGGTCAGTGGCACATTTTGGGCTGTCAAGAATCGGACAACTGACCTTATTTCACACACAGTGAATCTGTTGATAGTCTTAAACATTTCCATCATTCACTATACACCTGTGTCTCTCCGTACACAAAGAATGCCAGAATCCAGTGCGCATGCGGCAAAATTTTGTGCGCGTGAGATTTAAAAAAAAAAAAAAAAAAACATATCGCGAACAGTTAGCTTACTTAGAAAAAAATACACCTCGCAAAGGGTCGGCGCTAACATCTGGCACAACAGACACACAATTTACGACTGTTTGCGCAGTGGCTTCCAAGCATTCACTGTTTCATATAGCTAGAATTTGTTAATTAGTTATTTTGCTCTTTCCGCAGTATACATGATTTGATGTTATCTTATTCTCACGATGGATTAAGAACATTCATTAAAGGAGCATTATAAAGTAATTTTCTGATGTATTATTTACGAATTATTTAACTGTCCACTAAGTGCATTGGCTAATGAATTCAACTTTAGGCATTCAAGCTTATTATCAAGTAATATATTGTCAGGGAGTTCATTTATTAGTCATCGGTAGGCATTTATTTAATTTCAAGAAATTACTAGTGGCATTCTTTGAAATAAATTAATCTACCATTTAATACCAGATATAATGATTACAGTAATATTACGATTGGGAGAGAGTTACCATTCCTCAGGAATTAAGAATAATAAGAGGGAAAGACAGCGAAAGGAACGACACAGAGAAGAATGTAGGATGTGATTCCTCCAACTTATTTGTGCAATGGAAAAGACTCAGGGCACCCTCTTGCCATTTAGGTTGGAAACAGCCCTCAAAGGCGGAAGAATCAGAAATGATCAACGGCATGGGGATGCAGAAGACAACGGGAAACCACAGCATTAAAGACCCAAAGGGAATTCCGAGGCTATGTAGTCCTCTCAAATTACATACAGTATGACGGCTTCTACCTGGGTAAAACATTACGAAGGTAAACTAGTTCCCCAACCGGATCTCCGGGTGGGGATTGCTCAGGGAGGAATCATCACAATGGATAGATACATTCTACGAGTCGGAGCGTGGAATGCTAGAAGTCTGAATGGGGCAGGTCGATTAGAAAACTTAATAAGGGAGGTGGAACAACTTAAGTTAGATGTTGTTGGGATTAGAGAGATTAAATGGAAGGACGTACAGGATTTCTGGTCGGGGGAAAACAGGATAATTAACACACAAGCTGTCAATGGAGTCACTGGTGTAGGATTTGTAATGAATAAAAGAGTAAGGAAACGAGTGAGTTACTGTGAACAGTTTAGTGACAGGATTATTTTGATGAGGTTAGAAACTAAGCACGCATCAACCACGGTAGTACAAGTGTACTTGCGAACGTCATAGGAAGATGATCTACATCTACATATATACTCTGCAATTCACACAATTGTAGGTGGCAAAGGGTGCTTGTCGCGCGCCTGGCGTTATAATTATAAATATAACTCAGTTCTACGCTTTTAACAGATTAACATTTATTGTTCCCAATTCTTATTCTTCTAGGAACACATCGGTCTTAAAGTATCCGAAGAATGCAAAGTTCTTAAGCAGTGAACTGGTAACAAAGCAACCGTTCGGTCTGTACGTCGCTAACCTCTAGCTATCTCTTGATCTTTCTTATTGCCATGGCAACTTACATTTCCTTGCTATAGGAGTAAATATATCATTTTTTTGTTTAATTTCATGGCACAAAAATATGATTTTCTTATGAAATTATTCTGTTCTGTCATATGCCTCCTCAAGTTCACCATGTCTTTGCTTAAAAGACATTGGTAAACTTATAAGAATAACCTTGCATTCAGCGATACTCTTTCCTCTGTTCCTATTAGAATTTTTTACAAAACAGTCTCTTCTTAATACTAACGATATAATGAAACGAACTAAATAAAACATGTATTGTCTTGAAATATCTAATAATGAAAACATACATACATACAGCATTCTAGCTTAACATCACACAAATGTAAGTCCTGTCGCGGTATTGTCTTGAAATATCTAATAATGTAAACATACATACATACAGCATTCTAGCCTAACATCAAATTACCATGACATCAAAATAAAATGTAACTGACTACATCTTTCCAAGTCAAAGCTACACTTTCTGATCTAAGTAGTTTCATTTCTTTTAAACTATTGATCAGGCAATCTTTTTGGGCAAAAATAAAAATTATTAATTATTTTCCCATGAATATAACAATTTCTACTGTCTGTTTCAACCACATTTGTATATGTGTGTAACAATAGATTAGTTACTTGGAAGTAGTTATTCCGTAAGGAAAAGGGTACCTGGACCAAAAAAATTATTTCCATAGCATTAAACTATTGGACATGCTTCATTTTTATTTTATTTCTTCAGTACATTACATTATATTCTCCCCATAAGTAATAACTTCTCTCCACTTTACTCCATCTTGAATATTCATATCTAGGCTATGAGATGTAACAACAGAGTCATTTGAAGGTTCTACCTGGACCTCAGCTATGCCTGTGTTAACCAAATCCCGAACCTTTCGGTATCATTTAAAGGCAATGCCTAGATAGTGGCCTTATTTACAGGAACTGAGTCTTGACTGTGCTATTGTACCCTCTCTATATGATATTTTACTTTTTTAATTCATTACACATTTATTCTATCATAGTAATACCTCGTTTCTTCTCCACTCATTCTATTCATTCTAATGCTCCGGTATACCTTACAAACTATATATTTTTTAAAAGAAAGATAATAAACTTTTATGTAATGGTATGCTGTGGTAACAGACTGCACATCTGACCAAGATCGTCAATATTGGTAAATGACAGCTTCCACTTAGTGGTTATAAACCTTTACTATCATTACAGTTGAATTGTGCGCAGCCACAACAATCAGTACTATTTACAAGTGGTTTGTGGTACTGAATAACAACAATATGCTAACTATAACTTAATAATAATAGGAAATTCCAATATGATGGAGTTTATATTTACACACCTGTGCCTTGCACTAGTGTTAAATCTTTTCATTCACCTTAAACTAAGTGATCATTTTCTGAGTTGTAGATTCAATGTCCTGATTGAATTTGTACACAGGATGAGGCAGTAAGCATAGCTTACTCCTCTACAAAAAAGAAAACCTTTTTTTTTCTATATTTCCAGTTCACCTTTTCCCAGTTATTCATACAGTTAAAGGAGGAGTATATCTCAAAACTGTTAATGAAACTAACTGGACGTACTTCACTAGTACCATTAAAAGTTGAGACATAAAATCTTTCTGGAGCTGCTAAAATTATTTTTTCTTGTGAAATGGAAATATTATTGTTTTGAATTGAATCAAGCTTATTCTTTATCTCCTGTACTGCAGTGCCTTGGGTATGTGTAATTTGTGTTAATTTGTTCACTTCCGCTCCTATGTCTTGCAAACTGTGAAATTCAGATTTAATTTCTCGTGTTTGCAGTTGCAAAGTCTCCTGACATTCCCTAATTTGTTCATCGTATGTCCTACAGACTTTCTGTAAACCTGAATTCATTTCCTGTTCTAGTTGTGAGTGGACATTATCACAGAGGGAAATGTGGGTGGTAACTTTGTCATCAAGGGTGGAAATGTTTCGAGACCATTTAACTTCTACACCCTTAATACTCTGTGAGATGGTGTATGATTGTTGATTTATTTTTTTCTCAAAGTAACCTAACTTCTTGTTTATTTCTTGCATGATAACCTGAGATTGGGATAATTTATTACTTAATTGTTTTTCAAAGGTGTTTTGTAACTCCAAAATCTTTGCATTTTGACTTTCTTTTAATTCCAAAATCTGTGCACTGAGACTATCTATTTTTGAAGTTTGGTCCTTTATCTGTGCATTTAATAGGACAAGGAGCTCATCTGTGGAAGGTTTGTTGGTATGTGTACTGGTACAGGGTGTTTGTTCAAGCCTTTCATTTGGCTGAGATTGATTAGAAAATACCAGAAAATCTTCTCCAGGAGTGGATGTAGAAAATTGAGTCACGTTCAAAGAATCCCTATCCGGGCTATTCAGTATAATACTGTTGGTGGGAAGGTTTATATCTGACATTGTGTTAGTAGTAAGATTGGATTCTGTATGTAAGATAACCTCTTTTACCGGCGATAATTCACCAGTTAATCCTCTCTCCATGTTGAAGAACCAGGGAGACAGGTAGATTAATATTCAGGAACTGATAACAGTTGCTGCGAAAAAATAAATAAGTATTTCTCGTAACTACAACAGGAAGATTACAAGAAGAAAGTACGATCTTAGTAAGAGAATTGCCCACTATTTGATAAATAGTACCGTTTGAATAAGGCACGCGAGTGTTCAGTATAAATAAAACGTACCAAACAAGCAAGAAATGAAATGATTTAACAAGTTCTATTCAACTCCAAAGTTCGTAAATATTCCGACTTCAAAATGAAACCATGAAATTAACTACAAAGCTTCACTCTTGGAAGGTATTTTATAGTCATTTACGTCAGGACGCTCCACTGGTAACGCCTCATAAACATATACTTAACTTAAACGAAAGATTCGTGAACAAATCTCGCCGACAGCAGACATATGTTTACTCCAAAGACTGTAGCTTCGTCGTGTCTGTTATCCGCGACCAGATGTTCGTCGTAGATATGCTTCAACCATGGAGGAATTCCTTCCTCCATGGCTTCAACAGCCAGAGATGAAAATAATTATATCAATCGTTCTCGTCGTCGTAAATTCCAGCGATTCTTCTCGCGGCGTTGTCGAATCTTTGTCGTAACTGTTAACTGCTTTTCCTTCCGTAGCCAAGTTGCTGTTGTTGATACACTTTTTTCACTGCCGAGTCCTGTCACGGTCGCCATGTCGCGCGCCTGGCGTTATAATTATAAATATAAATATAACTCAGTTCTACGCTAATCACTTTGTTGTGCATTCCAATCCCTAATGGTGCGAGGGAAAAAATAATTCATATAACAATCAGTGCGGCACCTTATTTCTCTAATTTTATCTTTCCTGTCATTCCGACTCAAATAGGTTGGTGGACGAAGTATTTCACTACAATCGTACGTGAAAGTGGGAGTACACATGTTTACCAATAAGTTTATACGAAAAGTGCGTCGTCTATCTCCCAGAGATGAAGAAATAGAGAAAACATACGCTGAAATTTAATAATTAATCCAATATGTGAAGGGAGAGGAAAATCGAATAATCATGGTTGAATGGAATACGGTAGTGGGAGAAGGAAAAGTGGAGACACTGTAGGAAGATTTGGTTTAGGAGAAAGAAATGAGCAAGGAAGCAGATTGTTAAAATATTTTGAAAAATATAAACTAGTCACGGTGAACACACTATTTAAGAATGATGCTAGAAGAATATACTTCTGGAAATGTCCAGGGGATACAGGCAGATATCTGCTACATTGTATCATGGTCATACAGCGATTCAGGAATCAAGTTCTAGACTGTAAAACATACCCAGGTGCAGACATAGACTCTGCCCATAATCTGATAGTTATGAAGTGCAGGCTGAAATTCAAGAAAATAAAGAATCAACACAAGCAGAACAGATTGGAAGTGAATAAACTGAAACAATCAAATATGAGAGAAAAGTTTGCAGAAATGGTAGAAGTGGGTCTAAATAGTAACTATGAAAAGGGCTCAACTGAGGACGAATGGAATGCATTTAAGGACGAAATAATGAAAGCTGGTAAAAAGTTATTACGCTTTAGAAAACAAGCCGCCCGAAAACCTTGGATCACAGAAGAAATTTTGGATTTGATGGAGAGGGCACAAAAATGCTCAGAATGAAGCAGGAAAAGAGCAATACAGACAATTTAAAAATAAAATAAACGCCTAATGCAAAGAAGCAAAAGAAAGATAAGTGAAAGGAAGTAGAAAAGGAAATGGTCGTAGGTAAAGTAGATGTGGCATATAGGAAGATCATACAGAATTTAGGAGAAATGAAGAAAAGAGGTATAAACATTAAAGCAGCCGATGGGAAACCTCTTCTAAGTTCAGAAGATAGAGCTAACCGATGGAAGGAATGCATAGAGAGACAATTTATATTCGTAGTACAGGTGCTCTCATCAGAATAGTGGAGCACTGAATGTTTCATAAACGTGGCTTAAGTTAAAGTAACGCATTAGTAATTAATTTGTGATTAGTTGCAAGTGAATCGCCGAGCAGATTATTTGTGATGCTAGTTTACTAATTACGGGTTTCTCAGTATTCTTGTTGCGGTTATCTTTCATTCAGTGATAAAGAACAAGCTTTGAAGATAAAATTTGTGGAAGAGATCGAAAAAAGGCCTATGGTATATAACATACTTTTGAGATACTCACGGAATGGTACTATGGAGAGAACGGGGAGCGAAGTGAGAAAAGATATTGACAAGTACGTAATGGTTGCTTTTATTCAGATAACAGGCAATAGTGATGCAAAGGAAATAATTCTAATGAAAATATTGAATGACTACTATCGGTTACTACTTTTAAATAATGTAAAAGTTTTTTTTCTTATGGCTTTAAGTCTTGTCGAGGTCATTAAAGGCTGGGTGGGATTGGGGCAACGAACGGGAAGGAATTCGTCCATGACCTTTTGAAGGAAACATCCTGGCATTCACCTGGAGACATTTGTGGAAACCATGGAAAATCCAAATCTGGATGCCCGAATGGGGATTCCAACCCGCGTCCTCACAAGTTGTGAAAGTGTTCAAAGAGTTATTAGTATTCATTCCTCAGCACCAACACATTTTCTCATATTTGTATCTTTCTGTCTAATGGTAAGAACTGTCAGTCACACCACATCCATTTTACTTTGTTTAGACATACCATAGAAAAGGCTTCCTTCAGAAGTTATTTTTCAGATAGTGGTGATAAACATTGCGTCATTTTAAGTCAAGGTCTGCACTGAATTGCTATATTATAGTGACCTCCCGCTTTCCACGGTAGCTGTTGTTGACCTGCATACGTGTCTAGGCCAGTGGTTCCCAATTATTTACCCCTGAGTACCACTTCAAGAAAGAACTCAACCTCGCGTATCCCTAATAGCTGAAGTGATAAATAAATAAATGCATTCATCCCAAACGAGAGCTTTTCACATCCACAGCTTCCATTAATATATTTCACACAGACAAAGTACGTTCTAAAATATATTTTGGTGATAGTAATGTTTGTGTAATGTTTTTTTTTCAGTTATTTTAGTGGTTTCCTTAGTCAAGAGATTACCGCGCGTACCCCTTAAAGCAATCTCACGTACCCCTGGGGTTACGCGTACCACTAATTGGGAACCACTGGTCTAGGCGACAGCTCAGCGCCTTGTTAGAACGCTAGTCCTGCTTCATCCCTAATGAAACAACAGTTTCAACACCTGCTTCGAACTAAAATAAATGGTTGATTAACCGCTTAGGTAAATTTCGTTTCCCCAAATCACTCCAGGCAAATACCGTGATGCTTCCTTCAAAAAGGCCAAGGCCTGTTTCCTTCCAATTCCTTGTCCCCAGTCCCCTCCCGCCTCTAATGACCTTAGACGTCGACGAGGCGTAAAGCCCTAAGTAAAAAAAAAAAAGGTAAATATCTATACCCTCCGTGACATACGTCATGGCAGAATTGAGCTATGGTAAAAATGAAAGTTTTACTCATGTGAGTTGAAAATTTTTAGCACTGCTATTGAAGAAATTTGGGTCCATTTTAAGCCTGAAACAGACTAATACTTATTCAGAGACCAGACCCGCTTGTCTGTCACAAAAAGTAAATAGTTTAAACAATTTATTACAGTTTCAATTACAGATCCACAATTACACTGAGCTAAAACCACCGATTCATAATTATCTTTGGGCACAAAATTATCTTCCGTTATCTCATGTTTCATTCGAATTTAATAACTGGTTCCTAATATTATGTAATGATTTCCTTCTTATAATTATCTGAAGGGGGAAAAAACGCAGTGAATACAAGAAGAAACAAATATTAGAATCAAGTAAAAGAAAAAGAAAGTCATGACTTTATTTCTCGTGCCCTACAGGTGGAGTAAGTCGAAATGAAGAAGAAAAGAAAATTTAGAATTATTTAATTTTTTATTTAAACATCTTCCTGTAAACAGGAAAATAACATAAGTAAAATACAATAGAGAGGACCTATAAATGCCTTGAGACTGTTAACATCGTTTCCTTAGCTCTAAACCACCTTAACAGCTTCCCCAATTTTACATTTCGGATTGCTTTTAGTTCCGTATAATTACACTTAAAGAGCTCGTAACTTTTCTCATTTCCCTCGAATCATTTTTCCGATCGGCGGTTTCATGGTCGATATCAATTAAAGCGGAGCGAGTAGCGGCGAAGTGAAAGCTTTAAATCCGTTTCACATCATAGCTCTCCCCTCTCAGTTCCGACAAGCTGAGTCGACGCGGATGCTGCTTGCAGTCACCTGGCTGAAGAGTCGATAATCGACAACTTGTTGGTGTGAAAGTTTCTATTACACGCGAACATTGAAGGATTATGGTATTCTCGAAGTGCTGTTGCGTGAGTCATTCTTACAAAAAAAATGTTAGAATGTACTTGGAACATCTACTGCGTGGCTAAGAACATCAATAAAAAACGTCCCAGAGGAAAATAAATAATTATCAATAAAAAGCAAACGGCCTTAGGATCGCGAATTAGTTGAATAATTTAATTATATAGTTGTAGTCAACATTTGCACATTACAGGTAATATAGACCGAAGGTGACAGCATGATTTAGATTAGTTGGTTCAGTTATCTCGAGGGTCAACTAATCATCCAAATTTTACAAAAAAAAAAGTTACTTATAATAAAGGTTGATTGTCGAGACGTCATATTCCTACAATTCATAAAATTTTTGTTTCTTATAACAGTGTTTCAATATTGTGGCATTTTTTCAACTAAATGATTTTTTTGGGGGAGGGGGGGGGGCAATACTTTCTGGCTGCTTTTTCAGATTCGCGAGAAATTTCAAATTTCTTAGACTTCATGACGATACCTGTCTTACATACAGGTAAGCATGAAAAAAATGCTGATGTAATTTCCTTAGAGTAGAATTAATATTATATTGCACTGGGTACCAACTTCCCCGTAGTTTAGAGAGGAAATAAAGAAATTACTCACTTTTGGAATTTGAATTCAAATTCTGCTTAAAAATATTACCAAAGAAATAATTTCTTGGAATTGCTTAGAACATTCAACGGTCTGGCCTCGTATTCTGGAGGACGTGGGTTCCAGATTTCAGTTTTCAATGGTTTCTTAAATGACTCCGGGCTATGGCCAAATTCATTCCCTTTCATCTGTCCCAGTCTTTTTCTGCCTTTAATAACTTCGACGTCGACAAGGTATAAAGAAAAAATAAAATAAATTAGAAAATCATGGAAAAATTGACGAAAAATGTTCGCCATTTCAGACTGGTCAAATAATTACTCTGCATTAGATTTAAAAAATTCTAAATTGACTGGTCAAATCATAATAGGTAATAATAGAAACCTAGGACAGATATGCTTAGTATAACTTTTATACCATAACCTGACTCATGTAAACATTAAATTCAAAGGTATCTTGAAATTTGAGAAATATTCTTCTTCCCCGAGAGAGATTCCTGTCATAAAAACCCAAAAATTGACTCGTGGCAGCTGCTAAAAGTTAGGCATCAAACAAAAGCAAGCTTCTCGAGTAGCAAAAAAGGAGAAGTCCAATAAAACATAAACTTGGTTTAAAAAAAAATGGCGCGTGATATTTGGCATTATCGCATAGCTGGATTTGTGCACTTGATCATTAAATGCTACCAGTTTATTTTTGCAGTTTTTAGCATATTTACTACAACAATGGATTACAGGAAGGTTCTAATATCCATTTCGTTACGCATGATTATTAAGTTTTTGATATATGAAGTAGTCTATATCATGAGCCATGACATAAGCTATCACTTCGTGAAATTTCGTTAAAATCCATCAATTAATTTTGGCGCGGAGTGCGGAAAGACAGACGAGTGGCCAAATAGAAAGGGAAAGAAAATTCCAATTTTATGTTCTTGGCAGCGGTATCGTCAGTAGTGTCAATTTCAATTACTCTTTTTGAAATAAATTTCGTCTACAGATAAACAATTTCGTCAGTTTTATTATACAGCATAATTACATATAAATAAATTTTTGTCTGTATCACAAAACGCTTTTCACCGAACGTGATAGTTGAGCGAGTATGTTCTGGTTTGGCATTCGGGAGGAGACGGTTTGAATCCCCGTGTGGACATTAAGATTTAGGCTTTCCATCATTCCCAAAATCACTCTAGGCGATGGCCAGAATTATTCCTTGTTGCCCCCAGTATTTTCCCGCCTCTAATAATCTCGACGTCGACGAGATATAAAGCCATAAGCAACAAAATTTTAAATTTTATATAATGTTACACAGTATTTTAGACTGCTCGTAATTTATCAGGAGCGATGAAATTGAATCGTTGAATTAACATGCAGCAAAAAAATATTTTAATACCTCCTTCTTAATAATTTGTTATACGACTTGTAAATTTAAGGCGTCTAATCTGTATCATCGGAGTGTGCTCGCAATCTGTGGCAATAGTTGCACAAGCTGTATAACAAGTAGTTAAAAGAAAGAGGAAACAACAGGGCCACTGCTCTACTTTTCCTGACCAGCCAACATGTGTTTGATCACACAAATGTTAAATTCAGCGCGGACAAAGTTGTAGGCACACTTACTCGAATAATAATAAGCAAAAAAAATAAGTTTCGAATATCATTAGAAGGAAAAAGAGTTTAAATTCTCGTGACGGAAAACAGACAACTTCAACAAACAACGATAAACTCGTAAACGACGCAGCATCTTTACCGTCTGCTTTTAATTTATAACCTTTGACATTTTCCGCATAGCTAAAAGGTGGCTATACGATCAGTTCCAGGCAGCGAACAGGCTACTGGGACACAACTTCACCATGCTGGTATCATTCAATGTCAAGCCGCCGTATAGTATAGAATTTTTTTAATAAAATAAATAAGTAGGAAAACTGAGTTTATAGTGACATGTGAATAAGTATAATTGATTCATTACAAAAGATTGAAACAAAATTTGTACCTAGCTTTTATTGAAATATCGTTTCCAACAGCAGCCAGGATTTAAAAAATAAATAAAAAGGAATTCCTCTGAACGTAAGCTTCCTAGTGATCGATTCATTGCAACACAGGAGGAGGATGAGGAGGGTCATGGGAGTGTACAGGGCGTATACTGGCGATGAGTCATGGAAATATATTGCAGTAGGTATGAAAAGTAGTTCATGGAAGGGAAAAGATGACCATGACCACAAGCTGGCACTCGATTTCAGGCACAAGGGTGTGGGAAGATTTTCTTTTTTAAGTAAGGGTGTCAGGGATTGGAATGAGTTACCGAGGGGAATGATGAATAACTTACCGAAAACGTTAAAAGAATTTAAAGTTAAAATTTGGAGAGGGCAAATGTAGGTGGGTGCAGGATAGGGGGAAGTTGGGTGTGTAGGGAAATTGCCACCGGAGCCTGTGCTCCATTGCAATTAAATTAAATCCTAATTTAAGTCCTATACACTGATTTAAGTTATTGTTTTTGCTAGCGACATAGAATTTTTGTATTCCAGCTTTCGTTTCTGGACTTTCAGTTTTAATAGAAGTACACTTCTTACGAAATTTTAATTCCGTAACCGGAAACAATTTGAGATTACTATCATTCGTGCTGCTATCTTAGCCAATTAGATAAACAAGAGCATGACACGGAGCACCATATTTATAGCGTTCTTTAACTCATGATATTGTGGAAGAATGTTTTATTCATATAATATGCACAACTTCCTCACACAGCACAGTAATAAGGATTTCTTACTTGGTTACAATATAATTGGAACAATTTAACTGCCGAAATTTTGTCACTGATACGGAAAATTTTGAATTTACAGAAAAAAATTACCGAGTCTTAGATATTAAACCAGGAAAATTTTGTAGCTTCTGTTTCTCTTTATCTTTGTCACTAGCTGGAAATAGTATACCGTAAAGATAACAAAAGCAGATAACTACCAACTAGATTATTGATAAATGTTCTTGAAAATGGAATTTCGTGGTAGCAACCATCTAGTTTGAAAGTTAGTACTCATGACGATTTTAGAATGTGTTTATATTATTTCTCTATATGTCTTAAACATTATTTTGTTACTATACTCGATGAGTCAACATCTGTATTTATGACTGTACGAAATTACTTAGAAAAAATATTTTCCTTTTTGTTAATTGCGTGAATGAATCATAATTAACAAGTGGTTTTAAAACTGAGTAATAATGATTTATGAAGTTTATTAATCTGAGAGCAGGCTTTTAAATTTTGGTAAGGAGTCTAAATTTGAATAAAGTATGATTCACGGCGGGAGGCTCCTGGCGGAATTGGTTAAGCCGGTGGTCGGCCATCATTACAGCGGGCTCCCGGGTGGCTTGTTACGCGGGAACGAAGATTTACGGCGGGTTTGTCCCGCGGGCGCGTCGCGAGCACGCCGAGAATCCTTACAAACGGCTCTCGAGATCAGCGCGCCGTCTGAGCGGGGGGTAATTTGCAGCATCCATCAGGGCGAGATTGGAACTGCGCAAGAACAGCTGCTACCCTCCACGCGACGGGGCGCGCCTCTGCAGAAACAGGTAGCGCCAGCCGTCCCTCTCAAATAACAAGAAATATTCACTGTATCGACTCGCACATCTAATCAGAGCTCAGAGGAACGGGATGTCTTTTAACCTGATCAGCTCCACGGTGCTATCTGCTAAGTGAAACTAAACAGTCTGTAGCAGCGATACTCAACCTTTTTTCTTCCTGGGCCGCATAAACACTACAGCTATTTCATTATGGGCCGCAACAGTGCAATAAAATTTCACATTTAAAAGTAAGCATTTATTTTAAAATTAACAGAGTTGTTAACTTTCTTACAAATTTTTGTCAATTTTTGATAAATCCGGCTTATACTTGCTAGGATTCGAGCCAAATGGGAAGGGTTGGCTGGCCGCAGGTTGTTGTTGTTTTTTTTTTTTTTTTTTTTTTTTTTTTTTTTTTTTTTTTTTTTTTTTTGCAATATTAGATGAAACGCCAGTAGTATTTCCGCTACGTTTCTTACAACATGCTATTGTTTATTTGTCTATTTTGCCACCCCGTCTTCTCACGTGATGTCCGGCACCCGATACGGGATTGGCTGATCCAAGTGCTGGTTGCGGAACGAATTTTCATCTTCAGGATTGGTCAGCTGGGTAGCAGATTTGGTAGTGCTCAATTCCTGATCACCAGATCGTGTGACAAAGTCCTGGCTTAAATCCTAATCCTCTTTTAATGGGGCATGGAGTGAGGCCATAGGACACTGTTGGTGGTGGTGGGGATGTTAAGCTTGGTGACTCCAGTCGTGTAGTTCGGAAGGGTAGGACTGAACAGGTCAGTACTGGGCTTCAACCTACCCCTTCTTTCTTCTTTCAATCTTTCATTCATTCACAACGCAAACGACACATTAAGGGATTGGAATAATGTACCAACAGAAGTGCTGAATAGTTTACCAAAAACATTGGAGTAATTTAAAATTAAAATCCCTTAAGGGAAAAAGTAGATGGGTGGGAATATTACATTCAGAAAATTTTAAATGAAAGTAATACCAAGAAGAAAGCAGTAAACAGGTGTGTGCAACAAAAATTCCACCGCAGCATGAGTTCATCGCAATTAAATGAAATGTTAGTAACTAAGTTACAAAAAAAAAAAAAAAAAAAAAAGTGCGGTTAAACATTTCTCCTCATTTCAAAGTTAAGATGACTTTGCACTGCTTTGAGTTCGTATGTTTAATTCACGTCACTTAATACGCAAGTAAATGAACGTTTTTTATTGTAAATATTTAATGATAAAGATTTAGTAATATTTGTAAAACAGTTATTCCTGCTGATTATTTACTTTTACATTACTTTTTAGTGTCTGGACATTATAATCGTTTTGCTCAGTGTTGGACAAAGTAGTGATATCTCTTCTTGTCCAAAGGTCTTCGAGTGTTGTTGAAAACTGTCACTACTTGGAAGCATCGAGGTGATCCATGGTCTGCTGTTCTGTGTATTCACATAGATGGTCCGTTGTCAGACCCCATCTATACTTGTTAGCTTTTACTGGAACCACTCCTGTTCGTATACTGTTTTTACGCAGTCCAATTTATGCCTGAAGGATTTTCCTCAGAGGTTGGGTACCAATTTGGAGGCTCGACACTTGTGTTATTTAGAAAAGGAGTCCTAGAGAAATTAGCATTCCAGGTGGAGGGCTTGATATTCCAAACATTAGGTTACTCTCATGCATCTGATGATTTTACGAGTTTGTATGAAATATTCCCCGAAATCGCCTGCTTCCATTATGGTCACCCACATTTACTAACTCTAGAGCTAATTCTTGTAGCTGTAATAAACTTAAATAGAATCATGCAATTAATTCTAAATGAGAGAGCTCATGAGCTGCATCCGGATTACGCATTAACTTCTTCATGGTACCTGAAACTTGAATCTAGACTTGTATATTATATTCTAAGTAGTTTCTTAGGCTCATATATTTAAAAAGGAAATTATGTAAAAACAAAATTCTTTATTTATAATTTGTATGACAAAATTAGCTCGGAGAAATATTAATAAAGCCAAGAAAGTGGTTGAAGCCTTAGCGCTGACTTTAACCCTGCTGAAGAAATTACTTCAGGTTCGAAATTAGTTTCTTGGTCGTAATGGAAGAGAGAGAGAGAGAAAATCCTGTTGAGGAATTCCGCAGCTACGAAATTAGTTTCTTGTACACAAATATAAAGACAGAGAACCTTCACCTAAGAACAATAAGCAATCTGTTTTCATTTGATGAACTAGGGACGAGGCGAAACAATTTGTAAAAAGCTATGTATGATTTATCTGAAATAGTTCTTACAGGCATGTTGTTCTCTGAAACAATGTAGACCATATAAGAGATGATATTTTATCTTATATAATAAAATACACTTTTTTTAAACCCCACTTTAGCATTCATTTTTCACACAAATCGCGACGCGTATAAATGATGTGTTTGCTATATCCTGTCATTTTTGATTTAGCAGTAGAATATTTTCGGTCAAAACATTCGGACTGCTGAATATTAATTCTTTAGGTGCAAATAATTTCTTTTATCTCATATACTTCTTCGATTCTTTCGAATATCCATCTTCAGTGCTATTATACTGTATAAATTGGACGTTATAACTTTCACTAACATCTCTGAAATTTCAGTAATACGGAAACTTGGTTATACTGAGATTAGTTTGATAATTGTTTAGTTAATCAAAGATTGGTTAAAATTGTAGGTAAAGTACCATTAGAACTAACAGAATGCTATTAAATAATTAATACATTGGACTAGATATGGAAATAGAAGAATAAATGGTAAAACAAATGTCTTAAGCTTTATTACGATTTCAGTAAAATGGCAATCGTTTGCTCGTTTCAATTATAATTTGAAGATTTGATAGAACCACGAGCTGAGAGAGGCAGGAGAGCTTCCCGTTAGTCAGCCTTTTCTGGAGGTCTATTAATGGATCTCACACATAAATCAGGTGTTGCACGGCACGAAATTGAATGGAAGGGCGTAGTGGCTACTCAAGATGAAGACGGAGCACGGCTGCACCCTCTGGAGATGAGCTATATCTGAGTCTCTCAACGCCGTACTGGCGGCAAAGTCAAGTAGTTGTCTCTAGTTTCCGTCGGTGTTTGAATTATATGAAGTTATTCCTCGGAGATCAACGGTATTCCCAATTTGATGTATTTCTATTTTATCTATTTATTTTAATGGATTTTAGCCTTATCGGCCATATAGGCAGCCTTTCACAAAAATTTCCGTCGATGTGTACAATAACGTTTTCAATTAATTGTTAGTTTAACAGTATGCATTTATACGTAATGGCACGAGAAAGCCCTTGTATAGCAGAAAGTAAATCGGACGAATCGGAAACGCTTCTAATAAGGTTCGTTTTTCGGATAAGTGACATGGCAGCAACATGTGCATTAGAGCCATGCCAGAGATTATAATGGCATGGTTAATAAAAATCCTCTGTAAGTTTTTTCAGCAAAAGATGAGAATACGATCCCAGACTATCATTTTATTTCCTGGTTTGCTTTCATATTCTCTAGGAATGTCCTTTGTGGATTTTACGATTCTCTTCACGGTCGCTTTCCACAATAAAATTATAGCCTGGTAAGCTCGGAACATTTGCATAGTGATCTTTTCTGAATGTACCATTATTTTTTTGCGCGGTACTACCCACCAAACGTTCACACATAATGTAATGTGTGATAAAGATGGACATTATCACGTTCCCCGTTCGCTATAATAGTTTGTTTTTTAATTTTTAATTTATTTTTTAATTTATTTATTTTATTATTATTATTACTATTTTATACGCGACCCATTTACAAGTAAAACAAAATTAGCGATCACCGGAAAAAAAATTTTTTTGGTGACCTCCCAGGTCCTTAAGAAGAACTATATTAGTGATTTTAAAAACGACGTATTTAATTTTCCTTCTATTGAGACTGTAAAGCCAAAAGCTGTGCAACTTAGTAGCGCCCACGCTGTGGGCAGTGATATATTCTTTGCCGCGGTGGTGGCGCGGGAGGCGAGAAGGTGTTGTCATCGGCCACATTAAGAACAATTTTCGTTCACTGTAATCAGTTGTCCGAGAACGTCAGCCAGTATGAACTGGATTCGCTGTGAGCGAGGATAAAAATGGAGTGCTCAAAAGATCTGCACAGTCCCTCACAACTGTTACAAGTGGCAGTGCCAGAATGAAATCAAAACCAAACATAAAATAATAATAACTTTATGACGATAATTACCTGAAATATGGTAGAAAGAAGAGAAACAGTTTCCAATTAGAAAATATTTGGTTATTTGCATCTCAAAAATACAACCACGATTCGGCAATTTATTAAAAAATAAAAAGGCACAGCCTTCTCACTGAAAATTTCGTATTTTAATTGTATTGTAAGACCTACAACCCTTGCTTTTTACATTTACCTGGCTTGCTCGCAACCCCCCTGGGGGTCGCAACCCACAGGTTAAAAATCACTGCTATAATGTAGCGTTCCACTTGATTTTGCTAGTCTTTTAGAGGGAATTATACTTTGTACCGTATATTAGTGCTCGATGCTAACTTCAAATTAAACATTTTTTCCATGTAATTAACGTTTTTCTTTTATTTTGATAAACATGGAGCATAATAATACTAGTAATAATAAAATATACATTAGTAACTGGTGTTTGTATGCAGTAAAGTTCTGGAGCTAAATGCTCCTTTGACTTTTTGATACTTGTTGGAAGTGTAATATACCAGCCACTGATAAAGGACGATTTAAATAATTATTATGATTGTTATCGTAAAGAATGTTGGTATATAGTTAGGCGAGAAATTTTGATTATTGAGACTGGTAACTTGGGCTGCGGGTAGGCAATCTGCTCACATTTTAGGGACAAGTTCCGATAATATTTGAGGAGTTGAACATCTCAGATGTGAGACATTTTTACGCGGCTTAAAACTCGAGAAGTTTTTTATCAGTGTTCTATTTTAGTATATTTGTTTTTTACAGGTTACATGTACAACATAATTTATTGTAGATTTTTCCCCTAATCCTATTCAACATTCATTCCCAGAGATTACAATTTTTGCAGTTTGTTGTTTGGCGCTACGGTTGAGAGAGACGTCCTAATAGCAATTGAAAACCTGCTAAATGAATGGAAAGTTCACCGCTTTCCAATACAGTGGACTCGGCACTGTTTCCTCAGACAGATTGTCTATCCTGAGTCCCGCCCTCGCGTAGCTGTTGCTTCCTTCCTCTCCTCTCCACGTGGAGCCGACGGTGGCGCCCCTAGCGGGCTGCGCGGCTCCATTGTTCGTCGCTCTCAGTGCGGCGTGGTGGTGCTCTTCCTGTTTAAGACAGTGTTGATACACAACCGCAGCGTGTTTCCTTTGAAACGCGGCTCGTTTCCCCCTCGTCGCCCGTGTTATTTGCTTGTTTGGGTAGCGTAAAGCCGCTCGTAATGAGAGGAAATGGAGCGCCTCGCAGGGTTTGCTGTGAGGGCAGGTACTTGGTCCTCGAGGGCTCTTCCTTTCCACTCTCAACGATGTCGCAGAGCACACATTACATTTGTGAAAGTGTTACGTTTGTGTTTTTGTGATATTTCGTCTGTTGCATGTTTGTTCGGAATATGCATTTCTTCCCAACAGTCTATCCACTCAAAACAGTTTATGGATACGGGACAATCCTTACGTGAAACTTGCTGTTACATAAATTGCACTGAATTGATGGCGATGAACGGGTATGAGAATGTTAACTCTTCCGTGATAACCGTTTGGCATCATCGCCGTTCGTGTTCAGAATGATTAACGGAGGCATAGATAGTGTGCGCCAAGTACGCGATCTCCACCAAGTTTTTCCCAAGGTTGCTGGTTCGTACCTAATGCCTTCTTCGTTTGATTAATCCGATCTTTACATCGTTTCACTCCTGGGTTTTAAGCTACATCATCACATTCTTCAAAACTCCTACGTAGGTTTGTTTTAGCTTGAATGTGAGAAACTGTTGAATGATGTTGTAATAATCTCTCTGTTTACAAATGTAAAGAGCTCTTGAGTTCTTTCGTGCGGTCAGCAATAACAAAATGTGTAGCTATTACGATTGTTTTCCACTTCACTAACCTATTGAACATCTCCAATTGATGATTTCTAACTGGTGAGGCCGGGCGCCCGCTGGACTCGCGGGGATGCCTGTAGCTATACGGTCAGGTTTCCTCTTCGGCCTGGTCCGTGGCAGACACCGCGTCCCCGTCACTCTCCGCGGGCACCCACATTGGTGGCGAAGTGTGCCCAGCCTCACCATCCCCGCTGTAATGGCGGGTAGTTCGGAAGAGTCTACTTCCTGAGGTGGTGGTGCTTTTGCGGGGTGGTGGGTAGTTCGGGGAGATCCGTGGGGGCAATGAGAGTGGTAACTCAGTATATGTCCGTTGATCGGTTCTATCTACCTCGGTGATTTGTTGTAATGACACACATTACATTAAGTGGCAGCCACGAAAGGTTTGAAAGCCTGCAGCTTACTATCAAGCAGGTGGTAGTCACCCAAGGATACGCGAATAATGCAGTTACCTTTGATCCCTCAAAGGTCTGGACCGTTAAGCGGGGGAACGGCAGGACTGACTTGAGTGGAGGACACGAAGGTGTTAGCTCGTGCCAGCGGACTGACCCGCACAGGGCGGACGTTCAAGTATTATTGCGGATGTCCAAATTACGAGTTCATGTTCGCGAGACTGTTGTGTAGCGTGCGCGGCGGCATCGCCCAGTGTTTGGAGGATCGACTCAAGTTCGATGCCCGACGTCTCCAATTCGAACCTTGGAGAGCTACGGCTCTCGCGCTCACCGAGGCATCTTCGATGCCAGGAGATAATCTCATGTGGACGAAAGGCTGATTCCAGAACGTAGTCAACAGGCATCAACATCGCAAAGTAACACCATAAACTATTTCGCGTGTTCTCACAAAAGCGCCCATTTAGGTAACCCGTTACGACTTTGGGAAAGAAGCTCATAATTTTGCATTGGCACCAATCAATTACTATCATCATCATCATGTTCCGTAATTAGAAAATAATAATAATAAAAAGAAAGTTTTACTTGCTCTTATAAATGTAAAATTAAATGCTGCCTTCAACATTAATCTATTCCCACCTTCTCATTAATATTAATTAATAAATAACTTATAATTGGAATTAACTATCTTTCCTCGTGCTCATCAGCGTGACAGCGCAATACTAAGGACCAGTGGCGGCTTGACACTAAAATTAGTTGAGGTGCTACTTTGAAAATATAGACCAACTTATTCATGGTTATTGCTATTTTGTCATTCTGATCTACGCGTCTTCGACGTCGAGGTTATTAAAAACAGGAAAGGTCCGAAACAAGGAAACTGAAGAATTTTGGCCATGAAATTTCGAAGGAACCATACCGGCATTCGCTTACAGCGATTTCTGGAAACCGAAATATGGATGGCCTGAGAGGGATTCGGATTCGCTTTCTCTATATCGGAGCGTTACCGCTCACATACCTCACTAGGTTAAAATTGCATATATTATATAAATGTATTTATGAGACCCAGTAATAATAAAATATGAATCAACTATAATGTATACCGTCTTCGGACCGTGATTGTTATTCTGATTGCTTCAAGACAACACCAAAGATACGAATATGGAATGAAAAATTTAAATTTTTACTGCAATATGCGAAGAGACCGCAGCAGATTTAAGTTTGTGATAAATAAATCATTTAATTAATAATTAACATTGAAAACGAATAAAGGACTTGTGGGAGCGAAAGAAGATGAAACTCGCTGCCAATTGCAAGTGGGCTTAACGTTGTCCTAGTTGGCCTAAACTAATATGTATGTAACAGTATAAAATGCTATTATAAGTGTTTCAAATAGTTACATATCAGAAAAAATGGATCGTTCGACGCGGTTTCCAAAGGATAAATTACTCCATAACATCTCACAGCAGCACACGATACGTTTAATCACTCTGAATAATGTAGCAAAGCGCAAACCGTTGTGCTAATGTATGTATTATTTTGCTTCCTTACTTCGGATTTATTCTATAATTGTAATTGGAAATATATAATTAATCAGTAAACTTAATACCAGTAATCACACACTCGTTCACGATTAGTAATAAATATTTTAAAAAAGTACAAAAATTGCTGTGTGGAAGTGTAATTCCCAGGCGGCACCCGCTCACGTTTCCGAGTCAGATATCTGCGCATGCGCACGTCGACATAATGTCCTATCACAAGGATTTTTGTACTTTTTCGTTTTTTAAAAAATTATTGGTAAACTGATACTAATATTAATGTTAATGATAGATTTCTAATCTCCATTACAATTACAGAATTTGTATTCATTGTTGATAATTGTTTTGAGTATTGATAATTTCGGATGGAAGCATAGGGGTGCTGCAGTTCCACAGTGAGACGCCACTGCTAAGGACGTTCATTGTACTTCCTTCTCTTATAAAAATTTAGGTGCTTTTTACCTAGAGGTGGTTATTAAATCAGATGGATGATACTAAATATAAATAATAATTTTTTATATTTCATTTGCTGGAATGTAAAATTTGTGAAAGGGAATTATTGCTGTTTGCCGTAGCCTGCGAAAGTACTCTTCATATACCGACTAGCTTATTTATTCCACACTTCCACTCATGGTAGATTCTTCGGCACCAAAAATTGTTTTTCTGTTTCAATTACTTTTTTTCTAATTTTGTGTGTACTTTGAGTGTCAGTTCAATAATTTTATATTCTGCAACTGTTTTCCGTGTTTGTTCTGTTAGTGGAGAAAAATCGCAGTCAGAAATAACGAAAAGATTACCGTAGAGCGCGACATATGGAGAGAGGGGTGGGTGAGATATAAAGCTCCAACTTTGGGAGCCGCCCTCTCTCCACGCTGTCTGCCTGCCGTGACGCTTTCTCTGGCAGCGCAAACTTGAGTCTAAGTTCGCGCCGTGGCTGCGGTAAACATTGGCGCGCGGTGCCTGTCGAGGCGCTAAAGACGCCACGACGCCGCGCCGTGAGACTCAGCCACTCGCCCTACTAATTACACGCAGACTCAGAATCGCTCCCTCGCAAACGACAAGTGTGGAGGCGTCTCCGGAGACTACAGCGCGCCACACCGCAAGTCTCCACACTAGGCCCCTGCTATCTCAGAAATCAAAAAACTGTACACGCGCAACAAGTTAAACTTCTATGCATCATACACAATTTTTTTACTTTATATTATTTTTGTTAATCTTAAATAATATTACATCGGTGAATTTTATTAATAATGAATCTGTAATCCCGTTATCAGCAGATAGTAGCGAAAAGAAATGCACCTAGGAAACACACATAATTTCTCCACGTAAAGATCGAACTAGACCTTTTGTATACTGACACATTAATTAAACTATTCAGCTGGCTTAACAGATACGGCTTTTCTGCAGGTATACGAGCTACACAAAATTTAAATCGTCACAGTTTTTAACTCAGTTTCTCGCAAGCGAAGGTATTAGGGTGAGAAACTAGGAGTCTTATCGTGTAAATCCACATTTATCGTTTTCTGGTTCCGATTTCCACATCGAAGACCTCACCTTCTAAGTTACTCTCGTAGGTAAATGAAAATTTAAAAAATGTTAAGGCACCGTTCGCTAGATTGTCAGAGATGCTAGAATGTAAATTATAGAGTATTTCACCGACCTTTAGTCTGTATTTTGTGTTCAGCTTTTACATCGGATATCAATTACAAGGGTATAAAATTATCTAATAACCGTACTTACAGACACTAGGACGCCAGGGACATAAGCAAAATATTTTTTGAAACCAATAAAAATTTCACTCATAATTTCCGGGCTGAAATGCCGTGGTCGATAAGTAAAACATTCTCCTGACGTTTCGTCTTCAACTGCGGAAGACATCCTCGAAGGTTAAGCGGCAACTGCAATGAGAAGTGTTAATATTCGTCTGAGTGAACATAGGAGAAATTGCCGCCTGGAACATATACAGAAATCGGCCGTAGCTGAACATGTTTACCAAGAGAGCGACCATGAAATTAAATTTAACGAGACCAGTGTTTTATTTAAAAACTTCTCACTACTATGCTCGTACATATAGAGAAGCCACTGAAATTTATAAACATCGCAATAATTTTAATAGAAAAGAGGAAAGTGTTAAATTAGACACAATTTGGACTTCAATGTTGCATCAGCGCGTTAGCGACCTATTAGCTTCTATCAATAAGATTGGTATTACCAAAGATAGCCGCTCAGCCGAAGACACGTGATGGACTGTGGCGCCCTCTACACCGGCCATATATACGGCGCTCCTTCGTGTCCTCATTGCAGTTGTCGCTTAGCTTCTGAGGATGTCTTCCGTAGTTGAAGACGAAACGTCAGGGGAAAATTTTACTTATCGACCACGACCTTTCAGCCCGGAAATTATGAGTGAAGTTAATACTGGCAGTGAAAGCCTACATTGTATGATCAAATAAAAATTATTCATCAGCTATTTGTAGGTTGTATGTTGACAATAACGATTACTATTGTTATTAATATTATTATTTATAATATTAAAATTTATTATTATTATTCTAATTCTGTTTCATTTGGTTAATTTGTACAATATACTTTTGCAATCAAAGGTTTATAGTAACTGAAATAGAAAATATATGAATTATTTGGGTTCTGCGGCCATCTTTGCTATCAACAACTGGATTTTATTGGAATGCCGGGTTATTTGATAGTAAGCTTACGGTTGCCATCCTGCGGTGCCGACCCCGGCAGCGTAGGGGCAGCGTGCTTGCTTCTCGTTGCAGGGGTCGCCGGTTCGAGTTCGTCTTGTATCGTCCTTGCACAGGAGAGGAAATAATCACACTTATAAGAAATCTGTACACTGTAAGAGAAACAATCACATTGAGCTGGCTAAATGGCTAAATGGCTAACACGGCCGAATGCCATAAAAAAATCCTGCCGAATGAAGGAGGCAGCAGAAATTGTAAAGAATACAAACAATTTCACCTTATCTCTGATGAAGGCTGCATAATGGCAGACGAAATCTTAGACTCTCATACAAATAAGGCGGCATTGCCGAAAAATCCAGTTATTATCAGGATATATAAGTTTCACATTTAATGTGATCCACGTACCTCATCAAGATTGCATGAACTATCGTATTAGAACTCTTGGTTGAAATTTATGGATTACTTTGCAAAGATAAATTGAGGTTATCTCACAAATATTCAAACAGCCTCTTAGTTTTGTCTAAGGCAAAATTGACATTACAATCTCTACTAAAAATCATAGGTATTTTATATTCTTTATGAAGTGCAGAACTTAGAACTGTATACGGTAATAATGAATGATTTATGTCTTCAATAATGTCCTCTAAGTTTTGATTAGGAAAAATATACATTGCTACAAGCTTAATGCTTATCTTATTTTCAGTTTGACAATGAACTATACACAAGTCGCCAACTTGATGCCAACTATACACATGCGCAGAAGGTTGCGAGCATAAGCAGTGATCGCGTAACGCGTGATATAATGCGTAACTCGTAACGCGTAACGCTCACAAATCTCTCCCTATCGAGACCGCGGCCAAAGAAAATTAGTCCAATAACAACAGCCTGTCATATTACAGAGCGATAAGCTAACGAACTGTCAAAGTTCATCTATGTCGATAATCGATATCCATCATAAGTACGTCGTAGTAATAAACTCTTTGTAAGCAGCAAGCAGTCGGTGTATGATTGTCGCTGGTGAAGGTAGCGAGGCAACGATATTGTCATGTAAGTGTGGAGTAGTAGTATTCTCCCGAGTGTAAATGGATTTCAAATTCGCGCTACCGCGTCGACACCGAATATTGGCTGTCGTTTACGACTCGATCGGACAGACCAGGTTGAACTAACTGCATGAACATTCCTTCAGTGAGTGTATATTAAGTGAATAACATACAGTGATTGTTGTGTGAATAGTGGACACGATAGGAATTGAATTTACGCTAAGTGAAGGTACTTTTCACTCTCGCGAATCTGTAATCTCGGATTAATATTATTTTCAGTTGGTGGTTGGCGTATATGTGTTCTTTGAAACTAAAACTATGTGAATAAACTTACTACAGCTTTAAACAACTGTGTATGTGTTCAGTGGTATAATACCCTGTACAGTGCTGAATGTTTCAATTATGTCTGGGATTGATAAATTATTTGACATTACGTTGGCTATCAGCTGTGGCGATCGCATTGTTAAAAATAAATTTAAACGAAGTCTGAAACTTTCTATTAGGTTGGTCAAAACTTCAGCATAAGTGACAATCACTAACTATTAATAAATTAAACCCAGTAAAACGCCAGTTGTGTTTACAAGTGCAAGTGTTCATAAACGTCTTGCAGTGAGAACACGCAATTATTCGATAATTTCAAAACTATCAACTAAAATAATTTATTCACATGGTACAGATAACAAATTTTTAACTTGAGTTATGTTGTGATTCGACCAAAGTATGACTATAAAGAACCCGGGGACTAGTCCACATAACAAACGTTAACAGCGTTCGTAATTTTCCTTTATCATGACAATAATAAGCACCTGCACACAGTTATAAACACGCATTTGGCCTCGGATGAGGATAATAAATCTCTACTTTTAAATTTATATATATTTACGTCTTGTCGACGTCCAGGTCAGCAAGCCAGAAAGTAAACGGTCTGTGATTCGGCCATGGTTTTCTGATGGAAACCATACTTGCATTCTCCTGGAATTATTCAGGAAACCTTGAAAAACGGAAATCTGGTTGGCCTGACGGGAATTTGAATCCTCGTCATCCAGAATGCTAGTCCCGAGCTTTACCTCTCACCCACTACTCCTGTGAGTGGTAGGAGGGGGGGGGGGGGGGTGGAGGGGAGGGGGACCGAAGGGAACGTTCACATAATAATTACGTAATCACCGTGGAGGATGGCTGGGACCGGTAATGCTAAATGAATTTCTGAAGATAATTTTTTCTTTGGTTGATTATTATGAAAGTGATGATTGTGCAAAATTCTCTTTTCTCATACATTGCCCCTGCATTTCAACACGTTGTACGTAGCGTAAAAATTGGGTTTCGTATTACGTGTCGAATCAAAGGAACAAATGCCATTATATACAGCAGAGTGATCCGTATACTTACAGGCTGTGCGTACTTACAGCTCCAAAAATTTGCAAAGAATCGGGATAAGTGCAAAAGAAAATCATAGCCAAAGCCGCGCATCCAAAGGCAAATAAAGCTGATCATCGATAATTGCTTTTCTGATTGAGTGAAATCTATATGATGGCACGGATGTCTAACAACATGTAATAAACATAAATGATGGTATGAGATCAGCAAACGAAGATGGGAGTATTTCCACGGAACACATTATATCCCCGCCTTCCATGAACCACGTTTCAATGTCACTTGACTCGAGATACATCGCGTCATTACGACACATTAAAACCAAATCATTATTACGATACTTAAACACAATAAAAAAACTTATCATTAAGTATCCTTAAATGCAGTAGTGAAGACTAACATTCTTTGAGACAAATTTTATCAAATTAACGGTTTTAATCAGTGGCAAACCATTGTGCAATAGCACTGTTCCGCCAATACGATAATGTAAAGTTGATTTTGGAGAATAGGCATGAAAAAGTTGTAAACAGAGCATAAATATGTGTGAATTTAAAGGAGAATATCTTGTTTTTAAATCCTTCATGTGAATTTGTACAAACATAAAAATTAGAGCTCGAATTTTAATGAACATGAACAATCTATATTCAGCCTGATATACATTGTGAAACTTACATGAATACAGCAAGGTATCCCGGATAATATGGTTTCATTGGAGGAATATGTTTCGCGTTGATATAGGTATGTTGAACCTGAAATCGATTTGCAAAGATCAGAGAAAAATGAATGGTAATCATCAATTGAGGACAGAGAGTCACTCTTATATGTTGAGACAACGTTGTTTATGTTCAATACTAATCAAAGAAGTGGCAAAAAAATTCAGAAGTTGTCACGTAAGGGGAGAGTTCATCAAGCAGATAAGATCTAATATAAACTTAACATAAAATTCAGTGCACTATTCAATCAAAAATACTAAACTTATGGGAGAGGATTCAGCAAATCTAACAAAAGTTCCAGTAGTTGTTTAGTGAAAGGCTGTTTCAACAATCTGAGACGAAACGATAAGAGTAACGGTACTGATTAGTTCACTGTTACCATCATAATACTGGTAACAGAGCATAAAACAGTGCGGAGATAGAGAACGAATCACTTATTTTGTGTCGTTAATTGAATTCGCGCAAATAAAACAATCCACAGTTCTAGGAGCATCTGACCAACAGGAGTAAAATGCAGAAGGTGAAATTATTTGGTAAAACCTTTATTACAAACGCTCGAGGGCGTAATAGATTTTTGTGTATGTTTAAAAACAAAAGCAAATAAGGTTTATACGAATTGCGGGAAAAATTCGTGGGATTTTTAAGAATTTAATTTAACAATAAGTACGTACCTAGTAGTATGGCAATAAATCATGAATCAAACATAATGTTGGTTTTTCTAAAACAATCAGGACTCTTGTTACAATTATTGCTGAATAGGCCTGTTTAATATATATAGTAACCTACATAAATCAATGTAAATCTAATTGCCAAAACGTTAATAAAACCGAGTATTTTCGTCTTGTTTTTGTATTAAGCAACCAAAGATCTTAGATGCAATAGTAGTCTGCCAACACTTAAAGTGGAAAACTCGTTTAACAAGTGCGGCGTGTGCTTAGTTAGATAAATCTATTGATAAACTAATAATTTCAGTATACGAGTTATTAGAATCAACAGTACCAACTCGAAAAACAAACTCCACAAGGGATTTTTCCTCTTATAATTTTCTTTTGGAGGGAGGAAGAGGAGACACCGATGTATTGTGGAGGTGAAGTAAGATCCATCACACGATCGCAACTATAGGTTCTGAAATATTCCAGCATTCACTGGACTGATTAGGAATGGGAATATATCAGGCGCAGAGGATCTGATTTCATGCTGACTTTAAAAAATATAAACATGCACAGGATGAAACAACAGAGAAGTAACACTTACGATCCAAAACCTCTATGCAATAAGTCAGAGTTGGCATTCACAAGGCGAAAATTTCACTGAAGTTGTTTTCATTATCAGAATTTATCTAATATATTGGATGAATTCATATAGGTACTTATCACAGAAATTTGAGTTGTTGGTAGACCCAGATCCAAATAACAGGCAGCTGTAACTCGGTTTGACTTTCTCACAATTTATTATGTAGGTCATATTTTGAGACATGCAGGGTTGGTTAATCTGTTAGTGGAGGGAACAGTCCGAAGGTAAGAACTGTAGAGGAAGACAGAGATTAGAATATAAAAAGCAGATAATTGAGGACGTGGGCTGTAAGGGGTATGTAGAAATGAAGAGGTTAGCACAGGATAGGAAGGGATGGAGAATTGCATCAAACCAGTCGAAAAACTGACGACAGAAAAAAAAATATTATCATCCGAATTACGAGGGAGAGTTGTGGAATGTACCTACACCTTCTTTGGCACCAACTAAAAATTGTTTAATTATTTGAAGTAAATTATATACCACCTGCAACCATTATCTGCAAATGAAAATTCTCCTACACCCTCATGCCTGAAAGAGAGTGCTGGTTTGTTGCAATTGTATTGTTTTCTGACATTGTTATTTGTTTCTTTATTACTGAGACTCACCAAACAACAAGATAAAAATAAAGGGAACTGGGTCTTATTTAAACTTTTCAGTTTGTTACAAGATGCTTACTAACAAATTTCATGCTTATGAGCTATTGTTTTTAGATTTTCTAATTAAATCTATTATATACATAAACATAGACGTGTGTTTTCCTATATTTCACTTTTCAGCCACCACTAGCTAGCACAAATCACTGGTGTTTGTGTGTGGAAGTAGCAGTTTCCTGTCATGCACAACTTTGGCCGAATGCCGATAGCTTTGGGGATGTGAGAGATTTGATGGCTAAAAGTGGTCGATGCTGGGCATTTTCGTATTTCGACCAAAAACATGTGTCTCCGTATACGTCACTCTGCTGCCACAACTACATAGCATAAACCATTGGTGTTTTTGTGTGGTAGTGGTATCGTTTCTCCTATCGTGTACTATGGAGGTTAGATGTCGGTAGCTATGGGGGTGTGGGAGAAATGGTGGTTGAAAGTGATCGACCTGCGGCACCTCCATATTTCTACCAAAAACGTAAGTGTCATGGTGTATCACTTTTCAGCCAAAAACTATCTACCGGAAATCACTGGTGTTTGTGTGTGGTAGTAGCACACAGCCACCTGTTGATCACAACGTTGGCCGAATTTCGGTAAATGTGGTAGTGTGGGAGATATGGTGGTTGAAAGTGGTCGATCAAGGATATTTTCGTATTTCGACCAAAGACATGTGTATCCGTATATTTTACTTTGCTGCCTGAATTACATAGCGCAGATGACTGGCGTTTGTGTGTGGTAATAGCACTGAATTTCCCATCGTGCACTATGGTGGTTAGATGTCGGTAGCTGCCAATCCAAATTCTTTACAAACACGAACGAAGTCGTCGGCATCAGCTAGAATTTAAAAAAAAAAAAAAAAAAAAAATCCACTGACTCAAGGAATTTTTTAAGAACAGGATAGCTTTACCTTTCACGTGGACTGAAGAAATGTTCGTTGTACAGTTATTATTGAACTGAAGAAGCTTCAAAAAATTGTTAAAAAAATAGAGTAGTCAAATAAACATGTTTTACTTCTCCCGTATCGAACTCGGAGATCTGAAGCAGATTTTCAGATAATTTTCTGCATTGTGAGTGAAAACTACTGTAGAAGAGATTTTTTAGATGGGCAGCTTGTTTCATTTGCGAGTGATTTTCATCCTGTTCTAGAGGAATTTTAAAGTTAAGCCGTATAGCTATTGTTAGTCTAACACAAATAAATCAATCGCCTTCGCGAGTTAATTATTTTATAACTCTAAAACGTCTTTATAGAAATAAAAAAACAGAGGTTTACTTTCGAAAAAGTAGTGGATATCATTTGGGGAGCGTCTCGGTGATTTATAATAGAGTCCTCTTTCCATGCTGGGAACAGTGGTACGCAAAAACAGAGAGCAAGGGAGGGCCAGGCATATCAGAGCATTCTATCGGCGGGCGCATACAAATCACGCTCCTTTTTGTCCGCTGTGCGCAGACCCGCACAGTTAAATGATATATGCGGTGGAAATTTATGAGGTAGAAATCAATTTGCTTAAGCGAGGCATGTCGGGACTGGCACTCAGGCCTAATTCGAGCGCTTAACTGAGCAACTGCTCCTAGTTCACATGAGTTCAGGTCCTCACGGAAGGCAGGTAATAATATTAGTGTCTGACCGAAACAGGAATTTCAGCCGAAACCGAATCTTCGGCCCTATTCAGACATGTTAAAATTTCTATTGTGTACTGAAACTAATTGTATTTTTTACACATATAAAGACAGTTAACTCGTGTTAAATGAAATAAGTACAGATTCATTATAAATTAATTATTTCAGTTGTGTTCACAATATTTATATGATTAATTTATTATTTTAAATAATAAAAAAATAATCACCAAGTGCTACATATAATATCTTAATAAATATTTCCTTTATTTGGATTTTTTATACAGCACTTAGTGATTATCTAATTGTCAGTCCCAACAAAGAAAGATAATTACCTAACTATCAGTATCAACAAAGATTACGACGATTAATTTGTTATACAGTAAATTACTTAAATTTATTTTAAAAGTTAGAAAATAAAAAGGTAGAAAGAAAATATTATTATTAATTACTAATTTGTTTTAGTATTCGTCATTAGGAAATCTAACATTGTACGCTAAGAAAAGCAGTTTTTCTATATTTTCACGAAGAAGATGTAGGATCGGTCTGGTGGCTCAGTGTTAAAGTGTCTGACTGGAGATCGAAAGGTCCCCGGTTCGAATTCCTGTCTCGGCGGGGATTTTCACAGGCTCTTAACCCGACTTTCACCTCTGGCACAGCTTGCTGTGTAATGTGAAATACGCCAGAACGCTTCCGTGGTTCTGATTTCACGTTAAACTGAAGGGCCCCTATACCCGATAGGATTGCTGGGTTAGGTTAAGGCGGCTATGACAGGGATGTAATGCGCAACCAAAAGAAATACTTTCACCTGGTCATTACGACCGCACGGAATTATTAATATACCAAGTTGATAACTACGATTATATTGGTTCAGTTGCACTAAACAGCTGCTCGCTTAGAACACTGGTAGGCGGAGCAGAAAGATATCTTACGACCGCTTTTCTCAATGTAGGATATAGACTGTTGTTCCAATAAAAATGTCGGCATTGCATTACAATAGTGGCTCCGACAGATAAGATTGAATTTTTTTTTCAAAACAGTTTTTTGATCTTCTGATCCAGTTTTCTCCATTTTATTAGGAGTAATATAGTGTGTATCCCAAAGACTCTCCTGTTCTTGCTGTATGTTGGAGGGTGGCAACATCACTCCTAGAGACACTGAAGGAACATTTTCTCCGCCGCCGGACTGTACTCCGTCAAAAAATGTTATTATTCCTGTCGGTGCAACATCCACTTCATCGGAAATGAGATATTTAGATTTAATTCTTTGGTCCAGAATTGCCGCAGCAATCAATGAAGGGTGCCTTTTTTTAAATATAAAAGATAATTTGATGTTCAATGACTCGTACAGTGAGTTTTTCATGTTTGTTACCGTCTCATCTTCCTTTTTGGATCGAACTTGTAGTTTGCGGGTTAGCAGTACCAAAGGCATGCCTCATCATATTATAAATCAAGTATATCAAAAAGTCTGTGAGGTTCTCTATAACATCCCATCCAATAGAGAAAAAAATATTAATCCTACCATATTCAACACTGTGCAAGTTGACTACATTCTTTTGTTCTAAAAGCCTTTGTAACATCAAGTACATGCTGCTCCTCCTCACATCAACAACTTGCACCAAACAATCTTCCACACTGTTTTTGACAGTCTGCCCATTTTCCGGTTGTTTTCTCGTTAAGATTGAAATGGCCTACGATTTTTCTGAATTTTTTAAATAAGTATTTGGCATCTTCATCTGAAAATAGTTAGTGTTTTATCACCAACTGCAGCGTGTGTGCACACAAACTATAGATTCGTATTGAACATGCATGGAGCAAACCATGTTTGCTGCACTGTGACCTAAGACCTGAAAAGTCTTGCAGTTTAAACTACATTCATCCTCATCTCTATAAACTTTTTCCCAATGTATTTACTGGTATGATCTTGTTCCAGCACGCAAGCACCCAGTATAACTTTTAGGCGTTGATGATATAGGGTAATGAGAAGCTTATCCGGATATTAGTGGTAGCACTCACCCATTCAATTTTTGCCATTAAAGACTTTATTTTAGATTTTTTAGTCTTCATTTTCTCATATGATTGTAGCATCAGTGATGTTCTAAAATATTTTTCAGATTTCATACGATATTTGTGAACTGCTTGGGCATCAGTGAAATTGAGTCGCCGCAATGCTTCGCCTTCCACCAAACCAGTCGTTTTAACACCTGCCTGCGTACCGTACCATTAAACTTTTATAAATGTTGCTTTACTCCAATGCAATGTTTGTTTTTTGGGTTCGTTGCTTGCCAATGGATATGATTTATTAAAAATTTTGCAAACATCTTTAGATGAATCGGCAGGGGCTTTCCCGAGAATCTACAAATCGGAATTTTTCTTTTTGTGATATTTTTACCTGAAAGAAAATAGTGTAAGATAAAATGATACCTCACATATCACATAAAATATAACCTCAGTAATAAAGCAGGCATATGGCATTCATTCTAAATTAGTAAAACTAATTCAAGTAAATATGAATTCCATCTCGCGCAGTATGCGGGAAAATGTCCGAGGTGGCAACTTAATTCGCATGAGCTATGCGCGCTTTCACACGGTTTAAATCAAGTAACTGAAGTTCACACACAGTTAAATCACAGCAGGTAGTTGTCTGGGTGGTTAAAATTAAATTACGGTACAAACTGTAATCCATCAACTATTACGTAAAAATGTAGGTACGTAATCTGTGAATCAAACATATCGTCCAACAGTTTCTGTACGGCCGAAGTTTCGGCCTATTTTTGGCCGAAACTGAACTAAGGCCGAAACTAGATTTTTTGACCAAAACTGGTCGTAACCGAAACCGAATCTGCGGTCGGTCACTAAATAATATACATCATGATATATACTTCTGGTACTAACCATAAAGAAGATTTTCGTCTCAACTACTGAAAGTAAAGTAATAAACTGCTCGTAGTATGAAAATCTATACTTTAGGCTGTTAAGAATGGTAACTGAGATATCCTGTTGACTCTGTCCCATGTATGACACACTATATTACTGTCTATATAGGTGGTTTCCGCACTCGTCAGATAGTCCAGCTCTCATTCGGTAGGACGAGGGTTCAAATCCCCAGTCAGCGATCCTGATTTCGGTTTTCCATGGTTTCTCGAAACCACTCCAGACGATTGCTGGGATGGTTCCTTTAAAATTCCATGGCTGAATTCCATGTCCCCAATTCTCTCAAGGCTCAAATGACCTCAAATGACTTCGCTCGTACAGCCCGATGATATAGATACAACTAAACATTACTAGAAAAAAGTCACTCCCTTGATGAAACAAGTAGAAGCTTAACTTTGGTATATCATTATACCGTAAGTGTTCAAGTTCTTTACACATAACCAAAATGTATGTAATTTCATAATAGTATACCTTCCACTGATCATGAATAACTTCCCTATGTGTTAGCATTAACACTGTGTAACATAACAAGCGTTTGCGCCATGTAATATCTGTAGCAGACGCCATCTGTTAATAATATATCATCTTTGAGTAGCAGGGAGTCTGTCTTTGACCTCCGTCAGAGAAGGTCGCACGGAGTAACATTTTCGGACTAACAGTTGAAAGTGTGGCGGACTTGGAAATGTGTATCATGTAGACGTGTAACGAGTGGAACTTATGATTTGAAATAGAATGTTTTTTTTAGTAACTACATGGTGTTAAAAGAACATTAATGAGTGTGGAGAATTTTGTTGGCATTTGGAACTCTTGTATCCCACGAACTTGTGACCTTCGGAGAAGTTCGATTCCTTATCTTAATTTGGTGGTGGTATTTTCCGTAGGGTTGTAGTAGCTGAATTTAATGACTAGAATAAAGTTTTGTGTTTAGAAGTTGCTCATAAACTGTGGAACTATTTTCATTTCATTAACCCGGCGATAGAATAATACCTAAACAATGGCGACCGCGGCAAAAGAACCTTTTATTTAATTAATGAGCATGTATGTGACCTATAAGTGACTGAATAATTTAAAATCAGTATTCAACAGCTAGCCGTCATAGAGCTAGTTAGCTTACAACTGCCTGTTACTCAAGAACCTTAATTCACATTTCAGAAATTTTTAATCAAATTTTTATAGGGTGGCGGATATCAAGGTGCTAATGAAACCGTAATGAGTTGGAACTTTATCTTCTACTGCCAATCGGAGGTGTAGAAAGTTGCCTAACATTTCCTCGTTCTCGGAGCATTGTGCGCTGTAATACAGGATGAAGTTCTTCACTGCACAACTTACAGAAATATGGAAAGGGTTACTAAATTGTTTGATACTTCCATCGGCAAAGTAAATAAATTAAGTGAGCGAGAAAGTAAAATTTTGTCTGTGACGTGTGGTCAATTATCTGCTTTAATTATTAAGCAAATAATCTTCAAATGCTATGAATTCTGAATTTTTTCAAGGCTTTGTGCGAATTTAACAAATTAATAAGTGTTAATACATGAATGCAAAAATCCTTGAGCTAAAGAGAATCAATGTTACTTCGCTGGTCACTGGTCGCTTCGTAATAACATTTATCGTAGATTTATCAAAAAATTTCCATATTATGGTCTATGCAGAAATTCAAATGAACTTTATGTCGTGAGTGATCAAAAAATTAAATTTTTAACTCATGGTTACATGTGAAGAAAGGGAATTTTACTTCGCTACAAGTTATAATTGACACAAATTTCATTATTTTCTTTTCAATTAAGTTTCAAAAATATTTTGCCTAATCAACGACTTAATTTTCAATTATTTCCTTAACCGATAAGATTTTTAGTGAACAAACCATCTCTGTCAACAACAGTAAATGATCTTGATTGTTGAAAATTATTAACTTACGTAGTACTTCCATTCATTTGTCAATGCACGATACAGAACAGAAGAAGATGGCTAGACAGACACTGAAACATTATTCACATTTTCTGTAATCTTTCTTTGTAGTGAGGAACAAAGTAATTTGGGCTGCATTTAAGAGAGTTTAGACATTGTGCCCTATTTTGAAAATAAAATACCTTCCTGTTCTAGTTCATAAGAAATATCGAGTTGTTGCGATAGGTAAGTTAATGGTGTTTAAAAAGTTTACTGCTGTGTTTTTAAATCTCTTAAGGATATCAAAGTCGACGACAGCAGTGGCCAGCAAAGTATTTTTTCATGACTATAACTATAGTAGTAAATAGAGAGATATAAAGATCCTAAATTCCCTCTCCCCCCTCCCACCCCTACCAAAAGTTAAAAACAATCTTTCCAATAAAAGACTACCAGGGAATGTCGTAAACAACACATCATAAAAAAACAATAAAAAATCCTTATTACGGTCAACAATTGAGAGTTTACGAGATTTATTTTATAACATTGAATGTACATGATCTTAATCAGATATAGATGAAACTATCTTGCTCCATTGTGAATTTTAACTTGGTATCAGCAGCAAAAACAATTTTTCGGTTATAAAAACTATGTATTTTTCATCTTTTCAATCAGAAATTCATTCAATATTTTACGGGAACTACCTCTTGAAAATTTGAGCGTGAAAGTTCAGATTTAAGTTACTTATTTTTTTTTTTTTTAGAATTCCGGTAAAAACCGAACTTGAGAATCAAATATGAAGCTGTGCTTCAACAGTTTCTAAATGAATTCCTCTGTAATTTGGATCTGGAAAATAACGCTGAATGGAATTGGATGCTGTTTTACAGAATTGAAAATGTTCATTTTAACGTAACTTTAAGGAACCAATAAATTTTATTTTGCAGGTGTTTTCACGTATATGTCTGGAAGTGTTTGGTTAAAATCACTCACAATAGCAGTGCTTCCGCCAGCTGTTGAAAACAACCCCGAGATTTCCAATTACTTAGAGTATCAGATGTCTAAAAACATATAAAGCCAGAAATTAATAATGATAATGTGAGGTATTGAAATTCGCACTATGTTTTCTGTGAAATGTTAATGGGATATGAAAGAAAGATTATTACAATCACTTTTCACTTTTTGAAACCGTTATATATAGGATGTGTTGTAAGTAGGAAGGAACCAAATGTTCCCAGTGCTCGTAGGCAGTTTTTTTCGTGTCGGAGAGTTGGCAGCGCGGCAGACAGGGGTCGGCGGCAGTTCTTTACGAGCGGGAGGCGCGTTTGCATTTAGAGGGCGCGCGAGAGGCAAACAGTCCTCATCAGCTCGTTGCTCACGGGAGGCGAGGCGATAAGCCGGACCGGGGGAACACGGGGAAACTCGCTGCCTTCTGTTCAGAAGAAATGTTTTAATTCCGTCAAGTAATTCTCGCAGAGACAAATGTTGGCTAATTCTGAAGCCAAGTGCTGTTGTCAGTATTTACCAAGAAGATTAAATTAACGCGCGAATGCGTACCGCTACTCTTGCGATCCTGTATATTATCCCAGTACTGTCGCCTCACATGACCCTTATTTTAATAGTCAAAATCCCCTCTTGCTTTCCTGTTTTTATCAACTGTTTTTCCATTTATCCTTGGAACTCTTTACTACTAATGCTTTGCAATACACGCTAAAAAGATTTAACAGAGAAATGATTAGCTCAAAAATACAATACAGAAGTGTATTTCTGTGTTTATTAATAAAACTTCCCTTTTTTGTTGTGTCCAAACCAATTCAAAAAGTTACCCTCGTTTGTTAATCTCTGATGGCCATTTTTATTACTTGACCTTATATTTGGACATGTGTAAATCACTAGATGATTTAAAACATTCAAAAATTTCTGCTAGTACATACTGCAGATATTTTATCGTAAGCAATGTTGAGAAGAGCATTAAAATAAATGAAAATATTGAAAAACAAAATTACCGAATTTGTTTACGCCTAGCAACTGTTGAACGAAGATTATAAAGTTATATGGAATAAGATTCTGGGGCAATTCTACTCATAGAGACAAAGTGTTCAGAGCCCAATAGCGAGTAATAAGAATTATTTGTCGCGTCAGCAGTAGAACTTCATGTAGAGAGCTGTTCAAGAAGTTAGTGATTTTAATATTGGGGGCTGAGTATATATACACATTAATGTCCTTTGTAGTAAAATATTATACTTTGTTTGAAACAAATAGTAAAATACACAATCATGCCACTAGATGTAAAAATGATCTTCACAAGGATTACAAGTCATTGTCATTTGTTCGAAAAGGCGTCCGATATTGAAGGATACATATCTTCAACAAGCTCTCTGCATAAATTATCTGTCTAGTAGGTGATAAGATTAACTTCACGAAAAGATTGATATAATTTTTAATTGACAACTCGTTCTACTCTGTACTGTAAAGGTATCTGCAAAATAATTGCCAGTAGTTTGTGTTAATGAATTTGGCGTCATTACTGTACCATGTATGCTGTGACTGTACTTCTTCTGGTGTATGTATCTATTTTGTTATGCAGTTGTTTATCTGTAGTATGACAACTTTCCACATCCCACAGAGCCATTGGGATCTATCGAAAATGAATGTATTATATTATACGGTATTCCAAGTTTCTGTTTTTCGTTGGACGAAGAAGTCGTTTTGAAGACAGGGTGGATCAACAGTATTGATGTTAACTATTGAATAGATTTTTTTTTTTCCTTAGAAATTCTAACTAGCTGACATCGCGTATACCTGATTTTAGGACTGATGTGTTAACGAAGGGAATTAGTAGTAATTTATCCTTTGGCATATGTCCGTTTTCAAGTCCCATATAGCTCATAATTGCAGCAAAAACACTTTAGTAGCCAAATACGAACAGTAGTTTTTAGGTGAATCGCGTTCAATGAAAAAGAGAACTAATCTGTGGAAACGTTTATCTCACATTTCTTAGCTTTCTAACTTCCCATGAGAATCAACTATACCCTGTTTTACTCCAGTGCTTTGGGCTGCGCAATATTGTAAATCCCGTAAAAATCCGACCAGTGGTTTTTACGGGAATGTATTCAACGAAAAAGGAATATTTATTTTCTTAAGAATTTTGTATTACATTTATCAGTTTTTCCTTCTCATCAAAATGAAACATAACTTATTTTACCTCTCGGACCATGGCATGTAACATTATTCGAAACCCTATCAAAATCTGAGAATCAATTAATTTTTTATCTGTGACGCCCATTTATGCACATGCGAGCTTGGATTATATTACCAGGGTTTCTTTATCCCAGAGTTTTTGGTAAGTTCTTACATGAATGCATCTCCTTCCATTTTCATATGGTGTTCTCGTTGGTTGTGTCATTATGGGATTAGTCTTATCTTGGTGTGTTTTTGTGGGAGCTTATAGCTCGCGAAGGAGTTTGTCAGGCCATCTTAAGTTGTTGTTGAGATAGATTGTGTTTCCCAAGCTGGCTATAAGTGGGTTGCCTGATTCACTGCATTCCTTGTTGAATTTCGCAGTCAGTTTGCGGAACCTGTTCTTGAGGCGCAATGATCCACTGATTTCGTGTAGATGGTAGGTTGGTGTTTCCCGCCGCAGTTAATGAGCATATCTGATGGCTCGATTTTGTATTGTTTGCAGTAGATTGAGGTGTTAGTCGGCAGCACTGCCACAAAATACAGCAGCGTAATCTATTATTAGCCTTATCAAGGAAACGTAGACGCGTATCCCAAGAAGTGGTGGGAGTGATGAAGAGGGGTTTAGAATGGGGTATAGAACTGATATTCTATCCATAGCCTTATTACGGAGGTTCCTATCGTGTTTCTTCCATGTCAGCCTACTGTCCAGGGTGACACCTAGGTACTTTGCAGTAGGAGTCCACACAATGTTCTCTCCAAACAAGTTGAGAGGTTGAAGGTGTGGAATAGCCCTTCTGATAACTATGAGAGTTTACCTCTTTGTGGCATTGAACGCTAGTCGCTATTTGGTCACCCAGTGTTCTATGTTGTTGCACGCTCGCTGGAGCTTGGTCCTCACGTGCGTGGCCCTCATGCTTCTAGTGAAGACAGCAGTGTCATCATCATACTGAGCGGTGTCCCCTTGTTTTGTCCTAGGGAGGTCCGAGGTGTAGGTGTTGTATAAAACAGGGCCCAGAACTGAGCCCTGTGGCACTCCAGCTCACAGAGGAGACTGCGTAATTCATTAGTACACGGAAAGTTCGATCAGAGAGATAGCTCTTGAGGAGCCTCACGTGTGTCATGGGTATCCCTTCTACCAGCAGCTTGTACAGGAGACCAGCGTGTCAGACTGAGTCAAAGGCACGTAATAAATCAAAGAGCGCCGCGCTAAAGTATTCCCTCTTGCCCATGGCTCCCATGGCAGCTTCAACCACTCTGAGAAGTTGCTGTGGTGCTGAATGATTCCTTCGAAAGCCGAATTGTTCGTCAGGCAAGATTTGTTCAGCTTCTAATACCCTGCGAAACCTTTTGAGGTATAATCTCTCAAATATCTTGATTGTAGGCAGTAGACTAATGGGTCTGGAAGATCTTTGAGACCTCTTGTTTTGGCCTAATTTGGAGACAGGTACTATTTCAGCGTGTTTCCACACTTGTGGGAATTGACCTCTCCTCAGGATTTCATTAATGGCCACGGTAATAAAGTTTTTAGCAGCAGGAGGCATTTGTCTCAATATGGAACCCCCGATACCATATTCCAAACTGCTTTCTTAAGGTTTACTTGTGAAAGTGCCGATAGGAATTCTTCTTCGATGATTTCTTCTATTACATCGTCTACCGGCTGTTCAGGTACAAGAAATCGCTGAATTCGTTCTTCTACGAAATGGATGTATTCAGCATAGTGCCGATAGGAATTCTTCTTCGATGATTTCTTCTATTACATCGTGTACCGGCTGTTCAGGTACAAGAAATCGCTGAATTCGGTCTTCTACGAAGCGGATGTATTCAGCATCTTGGGGTTCTTCGATGGTCGGAAGGTTGGTTTCGAAGGCTTCTGTTAGTGCGTCTGCTTTAGCCACAGGCTCAAAGACTACATGATTCCCTATCACCAGTGGCGGGATCCTGCCTTTTGTGCGCAGTAGCACTTTAGTTGCCTTCCACTCATAACTGTCTTCTGTGTCAAGGGTCGCGACCCTGGCGGACCATTCTCGTATGCGGTGTTGTTCGAGGGCTGCTTTTATTTCTCGCCGCATTCTGTTGATTGCTATCTTCGTGGTGGGTTCCCTGGTAACCTGCCACTCTCTTGTAGCTCTGTTCTTGAGGGCGATAGCTTCCTTGATGTCAGGTGGAAGTTGTGTGGAGCGGGCTGGTGTCGTTCTGGAAGCAGGTGTAGCTACTTCGACAGCCGCATTAATCCACGTGGCTAAGTCAGCCATGGCGACATCCGTGCCTGTAGTTGTCGTTGTTGGAACCTCTTGGACAGGTCTGTTAAGATGTTCCTTGAAGACTTCCCAGTCAGTACGTCTCAGGTTGTGGTGACGTCACAGCCCGCGTGCCGAGATGTCTGTGGCCAAATAGAATATGACTGGGACGTGGTCTGAGGACAACGCTGTTCTGCTTGTTACACCGATGTGTGATGAAGTACTTTTGTGATAACTATGTCCAGTATGTCGGGCAAACCATGGCTATAAATGGTGGTTTCGTTTGGCGACATAATTACCATTGTCTATTAAACCTAGGTAGTTTCTCGAAGACGGAATGTGTATTTTTTATTATACAATTAGAACCAAATGTGTATGAATTATACCGAGGCTTGGGAAGTGCGATTTCGCACTGCCACTTGCCATTCGGGAGGACCGGGGTTAAACTCGGTTCAGCCATCCTGTCTGAGGTTTTCCGTGGTTTCCCTCAGACACTCTAGGGTCTAGGCGAATGCTGGGATGGTTCCCGACAACGCCACGGCGGACCTTCCATCCCCCTCCCTCCCCGTAGTATAGTTTGGCTGAAGAGAGTCTCCTGTGACTCTCCAGCAGCCCGCCTCCTTCAGCTAGGAGGAATGAAATCGTAAAAAAAAAAAAAAAAAAAAAAAAAAAAAAAAAAAAAAAAAAAAAAAAAAAAATGTACGAATTATTGTTAAATAATACTCATTTCAGTTTAAGTTGTATCAATGAAGGTCAAGTAAAGCCGACGGAAAAATTGCCTGTCACAAGGGACAAGATGCATCATTGTTAAATTGCTTAGTGTTAATAGCGGTTATACTCTTTTATTCAGAATTGCAAATAGGTATAACTAATGACACTTTGTACTTCAGTATCAGTTGTGTACTGAATACGTTAAATAGTTTTCTTCTATTTTTCTATTCGACGAAATAGTCCCTATTTCAAATTGTTTGCATTAGTACATCTTCATGTTCCGGATAATAGTTTTCAAGCGGCGACGGCATGTTCATGGCAGTTGCACTGATATTTAATACAGCATTCTGTGAATATAAATAATCCGGATATTTAGTATTACAAGTGTAAGACTGAAAGACATTAGTTTTATTATGCAATTGAAATAAATTGAGCTTTAGCTTCTTTATATATTTTACGCTGTTGTTCAAGCGTTAAACGTTAAAGCTGTAACTGAAATTTTAAATTTTGTTTTCGCATGGACAAGAAACAGCTCACCTTCATTTTGAACCTCACATTACATCCTCAATAATTTAACTCTGGAAGCAAAATTTTGCGACTAAATTGTTTCTTTTTATTATTTGTTTTCATATGCGAGATCCCAGTTAGTCACAGAATGCTAATTTAACTTCAATGAACGTCAATGTCTTCTAGGTACGACCAGTGTAAAATATTTATTCATAGAAAATAAGAAATGTTTATGAAACTAATATAACAAATTAATTCCACGTGAACTAATGTTTACATTGATATGCACCCTGGTGTTTAGAAAATATCTCTCTGGATTACATTGTTCGCTCATAAACATCTGAAGTGCTTTTATGTTACCGTTTCGTATTATTTTGTGTAGATTAAAAGAATGCTAAATAGATCTTTTGTAATTAAATTAAAATGACTTTTCTTTCCAGTCTGTCTCATTAAAGGTAATCGTAATCTTGTCCCATTACTTCATGACACCAACGAAGGCATTGAAAGGTGTGTGTACTTCCACCAATTTTCTATTTTGTGATGGAACATAGTGCAGTTCTTGTATCGGAGCATCACACGATTACTCCATTTGTCACTGGCGCCAACTACGTGTTATCCCAGAGCTATTCTAGAGTGTATGACGCTAATTATTGCTAAATGTATATATGTGTATTTTTTATATTTGTTTGTAGTTAATTATTGGGGCTTATGCCACAGAGGTTGACGAGTGAGTAGTGTGTATTAGCATCTCTGATGTCGAATATAATAGTGTCTTTGTAGTAATAGTAATACAAGAAAGTTTAATTGTTCAACTGTTTACGGCTGTATTTGAAACAGAATGATGTACTTCAATGCAAAATAAATGTTTAAAATATATCATTTGCAATGAAAAAGTGTGAATTTTGTTGCTTGTATAATCCATTAGTGTTCTGAAGTAAGAGACAATAATTTTATGGATAATCAAATCAAGAAAAAGCCGAAATGGCATTTGATACATAAAATAGCGTAAATTTACAAATGGCTCCCATCAAGAAGAACCGAAACGATATGAGGAAATTATATTTCACGTGAGAACTGTCTACTTTTTTGGGATTATGTGTAAGGCGGAAGCAAACGAGGCGCTCATTGTCAGCAGAAGAATTACTTGGGTAGCGATTACGCAGTGGCGAATATTGCAACATTAGCGTCATCACTAACCTGAGAAAGCCTTGGTGACCTCCGACAAAGGAGAATATAAAGGAAGATACGCCATCGATAAGCACTCTCCAAAAATAATCTCTACCGCTATTGAAGTCCGCCTCCTTGACCTGAGTTGGTGTCCGGCGTTGACACGGTTAGAGTACCGCTGGGGGAAGAAATTTTCATCGACAGGGTATGAGAGATAGTGATGCACAATTCATAATCAAAAAGTCTTGGGTTAAATACCAATATGATGCCATATGAAATTTAAAACATTCAACAATTATACTATAATCAATGAACAACCTTGTTTCAAAGTAAACACACATTTATACACTTAGTTCAACGGATAATGCCCGCAGCCGGCCACTGAGACAGGATCTCCAGTCACAACCACTACAACGTGACGTCGAGGCGCTCCAACCAAGCTACCGCCTCTGGCGTGGCCAAATTTCAGTCATTCAAACTACAAGGAAAAGCACGCAGTGGGCAGTCATGCAAAATGTGGGAAACAGTTTGTGAAACCTCACCACAGTCATATTACGGAGAATCTGCCCAGCCCCAGGAGTGGAGAGTTAAAGCAGTCCTCCCCGTACCATAACTAATCCAATTTAGTTTGCACCAAATTGACCGCGCTAAGTTGAATCCTGGTAGTTTTGAGCAGGGATTGGTAATCTGCACTATGCCCTGTGGTGCTGACGATACCCATTCCGCTGTCCAGCTATCTGTAGGGCTGAAGGAGTTAGATGTTAGACTGACAGCAGTCTTCCAGCCAGGGCGACGTGACTTCAGTAGTGTTTTGCATTCTCAAATATCTCCATGGATGGGAAGAGCAGCAGACTTCACAATCTACCATCTCTCATCCACAACACTCTATTCTGAACAAGCACACCGTCACAGACATCCCTACGTACAAAATCATGAACACTATCACACATGGGATGAGAGCGGGAAACCACGCCAAATCATCTTCCCAGATGTTGCCATGGACGGGCAACCGCCAACGCCTGGATATTGGCTAGGTGCTCCTAGAAGAGCAATTGACTACAATGTAGAATGAAAAACAGTGGTTGCTTACATTTGGTCAGTTACGCTTTGAAGAAGTTGCGGCTAGAGAAGATGGTGGATTGTAACCATTAATAGCAATTCTTTCATCATTTGAGCCGTAAATCAAAGGACGCAGTGGCACTACAAATTCCGCAGAACGCATTGTCGTTACGGAAGTGACATCGTGTACTTAGTTAGTTCCAGGGTTATTATTCAGTTCCAAAGAACGTCGAGTTGTCGAAGAGATGTACTGTAGGTTTTAGTAGCACTATTCGTCGATTAATAGTGAACTCTGTGTTCTTCAGCAACGCTCACCCACTAACTCTCCTGATGTGCGTGTTGCAAGCTCATGAGAAGCTCAGCCAGCAGCCAATGCACAACAGTGCCGTATATTTAATGTTAAAAAATTATGCTGTATTTGAATTAACATGCAAATAAACTAATGCCTGATTTTATAATAAATTGACTGTTGGCAATTCTTCCGCAGTTGCTTCTAAAATGTTTGTAAATTAAACAACGTATTTTATGGACAATTTTTTAAAAAATAACTTAATCTCAGAAGCGTTTCGCATTTATGGAATAGGGCACCCTCAGTGAAAACTTAGTAGAATGAGTAACATGTTGGTGGTTAACAGCTCTGTTAGCACCTCTATAGAATGCGATTCGTTGTTGGGTTCAATATTTGCTCTTTGTATTTTTGTGAAAGTCACTATTTCATTTGTTTCTACATTTGTCGAACGTTTCATTAGACACTTCTAGTACCACAGGCATAATTTCTTTGAGGCGGAAAAATGGCAGCTACTGCTGTAATGAAACATGATCGTGTGACGTAGATCTGCATATGAGATCTTTGTATAATTTTGTACCTCTGGTTTCACGAGCGGAGTATTATGTTTAGTTGGCGTAAGAATAGCCACTCAGCTCTCTACGGTGGCAACAAGAAATAATTACATAGAGGCGTGAACAGCTGGGTCGGTGGCCGTGCTCCGCTCGTAAGCAAACGCATTCGTGCAGTGCGGTCGATACAGACTGTTGAGAGTGTCTCGTACTGAATTATTTCTGAGCCGCTGAATGTATCAGTTTATTGGCGCCCACTGTATTTGTGTTTAATAAATATACACTGCATTATCTAATCAGTGAGAAGTATCAGCAGTACCACAACGTTTAAATCAGATTCCATCTGAAACTGTCACAAGAAAATGTTTAAATCAATTCTGCAACCGTTCATGGCCAAACAGGTGAACTGATTTGTCCCGTAGCGTGCAGAATACCAAGGGGGCGATAGTAAATAACAAACAAACCCCTCGCAATAGTTAAAATTTGCAGTAATTAAAATAGTTGATTACATCAGTCATTACTTGTGTCATTTGATTTACAATTATGCAGTGCGATTTCTTAGCAGTCACCGCATGTGATATTCTCCAGTTGAGCGCACTGACGTCTCTGGACGTGTCGTGGGTCCGCTGGCTGCGGGACTGGCGATTCGTATGCGCGCCTGCCCGCCCAATATCTGCCGCCGCCGATATTAAACTGCGCGCACCCAAATGGCCCAACAGCTGCTCCGTACCCTGCACCGCTGCGAAATTGAACTGTACCCCCGTTAAGTGCTCTTCACACAGGCACTTTCAAAGCCTCGATGAAATATGTCTCCTTGGTGAGAGGGTGAGGAGAACCTGTCTCGACGAGAAGGGGGAGCTCTGGTAACTAACTTCCGGAAGCAAATCACAAACTCTCTCATAATCGTTACAACAAACTTTACAGAAGATCCAAAGTATTTTTTTTATTTAATAAATGACACCAATAGAGTTATAGACAAACGAAAAGGTGAGAAAACGTTACACAGAGGGATCCGCTGCATATCTATTGACAAAAATTTCTTAACTGAAGGTTAGCAAGCCACGATTCTAAAGCGGCCCCTACACGATCAATATTATTGTGCAATAATATTGTGCAATAATATTGATGTTCTCCCTAGACGGCTCAATAATTATTGCACAATAGTTTAGTTGACTTCGAAATGACAGACGAGCAGGACGTAGCAGCTTTTGCTATTGCTTTACTGTACTGAGTAAAAAAAAAAAAAAATTAAGACGGATAAAGAATTGATTTGTGAAGTGGAAATATTCACACATGATGGAGGAATTGTCTTCGAACTGTCTTGGTGCTTTACACAGGAGACATCTAGTTATCAAAATACCTCCTGGTTCTGAATTCCTTTTTATAAGAATAAACACTTTTTTCAGTATTGCTCTGTTGGGTATAGTAAATGCGAATTACAACTTTTTAATGGTAGACGTCGGATCGAATATATGTGTCTTCGTGTATATGATGGTGACTTTCTTAATGTTCCTAATTTGGAGATATGCTTATTAATCACCTCACAAGAACTTTTACTAAACAGTAATAAGCTTGCACCATTTTATTTTTATTTCTTTTACGGTGACGATGCGTGACTGTTTTAACAATAAGCGAAAATTTCGTTGGAAAGATCAGTTTTGTTAGCATTGTTTGAATAAATTTTACATTTTATTCATACCTAATAACTCCTTTTAATGTCACGTGTATACTATCTCAAGGTTTGTTATTATTATTGCGGCTAATAATAAAACTGAAATAATAAATACTTAAATCATTCAGTAATTTTCTGTGCTCTTCCAGTGGTCCCATTGTACGTTTTGAGTTCACCACATCCTGGTCTCCAAGAAAACTCAGCTGGTCGAAGTAGGCCTACCAAAACGTTGGCTCCACCACTTCATCTCCACCCACAACTATTCTTTTTTTGTATCTTTAATTCGTTTTACTTCTTTTCCGTAGTTGGTCCTCAAAGAATCGATCCTTTTTGTAACATCTTCCCTCGTAGTAATTGCATGTTTCTCTTTATATTTGTGCAGCAGAATTACATAAGCCTTATTTTTTCCTGTCTGTTTATATACTCAGACGCTTTGACATTCCATAACGCTGGTAAATATTGCACTCAGTTCACTTTTGCATTCATTTTCAGAAGAAAAAATCAATGAAAAAATTATTACAGTAACAAAATACAAGCGGAGACAAGTGATCGTGCCCGTGTCTCGATACCAACTGAGGGATATTGCGCAATATCGCTCACAAACGGCACAATGTATTTCAGGTTGCACAATATATTTCAAACTGTTTAGATTCACTCAATAATATTGCACAACCTCTCAATCTAACCTACAGACGTTCAATATTATTGTGCAACCGTAAATATTGTGCAATAATATTGACCGTGTAGGGGCCGCTTTTTAACACATAATGATACGGAAACTGACGTCAGGAGCACATGTCTGCACATGGCCGGTCCACTGGAACCGAATTTCGTCGGATTTGACGGCCCACCAATTCGTCTGATTAACTTCGTCCACTGCAGCCGAATAGCGTCCGACACATACTGGCTTCAACATCTAGCGAACGGGATGTTTTTTTTATGAAATGTATGGTGACTTACAATTTTGTAAAAATAGACTTTAACTTGCTCTCGCGAAATACTACGAGCGTCAGGACTGTATCTAGGATGCGTAGACCCTTGGGCTGAACCTATGACGTGCGGCCTGCTCTGCAAATATTTTTAAATTCAACCTCTGAGTTATTTTCTAACCAAAATTATAAAATAAACATTTGAAATTTATTATTTAACTGTAGAATAATTTACTATACCGTATATAGAAGAATTTAGAATTATTGAGATAAATGAAAAAATTGAAAATCATTAAGATATTCAATACCATTTATTAACAATGCTCTAAACAATTACAGAAGAGAAAGAATGCGAATTTGAGAGTCATGTCCATCTTGCCAATTTCGCAAAATTCAGTATTTCAATTGTACAAATAAATCAACATGAAAGAAAAAAACAAGATACAAAAAGAAGAAGAAACAAACATTTTGTTTTTGTGATGTGGGCTCATAGGCTGCAGCCTAGATAGCCTATGCCTAAATGCAGTCCAGACAAGAGTTATATCATATAATAATCGTTTCAGAAGATTCCAGTACGAAATTCAAATAATTGTCCTTACTGTACAAGTTTTTAATAAAATAATTATTATAACTGCATAGACGCACTTGCAATAATTGTCCTTTTCGTAAATATTTTTACTAAAATATTTATAGTGACCGCATACCGCTACAGTGTATGATAGAGTTTGAATAAGTGCAAATAAAAATCAAATAAAAGATAAAAAATGAAGATTTGTTTATAAGGAGCGCAAAATGCGTTTGCCATTCGGCTGAATTCGTCCGACTGACCCCATTTCAGTGGGATCGGTCCGTCACTCGACCGTATTAGGTTGCATTCGTCGGAGCAAGTCGTGTCCAGTGGACGCGTGAGAATGCCTTTACATGTCTAGGGATTAGTCGGTAATATTCGGCCGTATTTGGGCGAACAGTCGGTTAGACGAATTCGGTGCCAGGGGACGACCAGCCTCACTGTTCAGAAATATTAAACGTTGTATTCCCAAGAGTTTAATTGATAGGAAACAATGCACAATAAATGTTTTAAATGATAAACGTCATATTTCATTATACACACGCCACGGATAGACAGTATCTAAGAAAGCTAACTAAATTTTTAAAGATACTTGAAGAGAGTCATGGGAGAGTACAAGGCGTACATTGGTGATAAGAAGTGAAAAATATAGGTGGAAGAATTAGGAGAGATGTATGGAAGGGCAAAGATGACCATGACCACAAACTGGCACTCGATTTCAGGCTTAAGGGTGTGAGAAGATATTCTGTCGTAGATAAGGGGGTCAGAAATTGGCTAAAAATAACCGAGATGAATGAATTTAAAATTGAAATTGTGAAGGGCAAAAGTAGGCGGTTACAAGAAACGGGAAAAATAGGTGTGTAGGGAAATTGGGAACGTGTGCTCTATCACAATTAAATTAATTGATTAATGCTTCAACGTTCTTAATTCAAGCTACTCTATTATTCCCCTGCAATATTTGTACAGCTGCACTGAAAGAGAACTGACTTCATAAAGCTCGTCGAATTCGTGGTCATATTTCTCTTACTTGTTGACGTTCGAGAATTTTGAAACGAAAGTTTGTTTATAATAGCGATTAACATCCTCCTACTGCTCTCAGTGTATAGTCACAAGCTATTGCTTACTAGATGAAACTAGATCTTTAATTTGTTGAATTATTTAGCAAGAAATATTTTCTGTTCTAATCACTGCTGCCTAAAGGGAGGATTGAAATATATAAACAGATCGAACATGGTTATCGAACTGTCTGAAGAACAAAAGTTGGTCGAACCAAGAAAAATGTCACTAGACATATTTAGTTTAGTTCATTCTTAGCTTAGTGAAAGGTTATTCAGCATTCTGATCAGTACACTCTAGTACAAAAGCCAGTTATATGGTTCAAAGATATTCATAGATGTCAACAACCAATTCTGAACATTAAGACTCAATAACATCGTAGTTAATTTGAATGTACGCTTGTTACATATAATGACGAAAGAAAGGCATCTAAATATGTAATTGGACAGAGTAAGCAAAATATTCATTCCTAATCGAAGAAATCAAGTATCTTTTTTTTTGTAAGAGAGTGTACCCTCATTTAGACTAGACCAAACAATGACAATAACTATCTGACTCAACATTGCCGAGAACTCATTGTGGTCATTAGGGGTGGTTTTGTTCAGTGGTTACCGAGCAATGTGAATGATACGGGAGACAGCGAATTCCCTTTAAACTTGACGGCACTCCCCATACTAAAATGTAAAGCTACCTCACCTTACTCTCTTAGACTGTGTTGATCACAACCAGTGATTTATTTTGTTAGGCCATACTGTACTACACTATACTTAGTTGTGGTGAGATCTTAGTTTAAATCCATTTTTATGAGTACAATGTAGCTTGAATACACACAATGTTCTTAAACGCTATTTAAACAAGTGTATGGAAGTTAACTAGACGTTGGACTGAATTAATCCACGGATTTCGGGAATTTTACAAACGCTGCACAGTGTAGAAAAAGCAATACCTTCCTCTTTTTTTTTTCACCAATGCGTCGCATAAGTTACGACATATTAGACAAAGCTTGTGACAGTCTTTAGTGGCCATTTCGATAAAACTTGCGGTCAGCATTATACAGAAGTAAACCAAATACGTGTTACATACTAAATCTTCTATGATGTTATCAGCATGTTTCTGAATTTAAAATTCCAGAGAGAGGTATGTAACTAAGTTTTAAATTACCTCCTTTCCATTAAATTTGTTGACTGCTCTAAAAAAGTATTAGTGTTATATGTTTTTCGCTTGAATTCGTGAGTTAGAAGAATTTCTATAGAATTATATGGATTGCAAGAACACCTGAAACGATGCAATAAACCAAACTTAATTTGTATTAAACAATATGTTCTGCAGGGTTGCCTTTATGATAAAATTAAAAACTCGAACACGACAACTGCGAAGTACGAATGCGAATTATTCTGTTAACGGAGGAATTTTTTCTTTCCACAATAGACTTACAAAATTCTTCCCAAAAATCACTCCGAAAAGGCGAGAAAATACCTTGTAAGTAAGTGGAATAAAATAAATTTGCGTACAGAAAATAGACAGTAAAAGCAATTTTAAAATTTACGCCATGAAACACAAACTTCTTTGCAAATAGTATCAATGTAGAAGAGAAAACAGAATTACTAAATCTTCTTTATAAAGTTTCTAAGTTGGGTTGTTTATTGAACATTCATGAAATATGTATTAAGGGGTGCCTTTGGTCTCTGGCCATGCGGAGCAGAAACGCTTCTGCGGGCGTTTTATTTATAAGCAGCGGATGGAGCGGAGGTTTAAGTTGCGGCAGGTATCTGTATCCAAAGGCTCAGCCAGGGCGGGCAGGTAATGCGATTTACCTGAACCATGGGCTGGACTGCGAAGAATCCATTAGGCGTACCAGGAAAATACACGGCGAAACTTCCAGTTTATATTACAAAAACACTCACCAAGTCCGTAGCAGCACATTTTGTTACTGGCTTATTCTGCAATCTTTTCCTCATCTTTAGCTATTAGAGCTGTGCCCGGCGATGATATACTGCCAAGATACGGCATTATCTAGCTTGAAAGGGTGTAGTCAGGTGCGTCGTATGTCTGTACTTCAAAAACATTAATGCTGAATAAATAGTGAGTTGTTTCTATTGCCAACTGAGTGTACGGACAATAGGGAGAACATCTTCAACTGCTGTAAAACCTCCATGTGTTAACACCTGTTTATTCGTTCGTTCCTTTCGAAGTAAATATTTGGAAGGCAAATACGTAAAGCTATAGTTTCAAGTTCTTTTGTGTTTATTTGTAAGACTGGCTTTATTCCATTTTATTTAACTCCATTTCATTTGGAAATCAATTTTTATCAAGTGATGTCAAGTAAATTGTAAGTAAATGAAAGTGGGATATGTTTTAAGGATTTGAAAAATACAATGTAATTTAACCAGTAGTATATGAAAGACATACTTTTTCTGTTATCTGAACTAAAAAATTAAACAAGGTACTAAGAAAAACAAGAAGTACAACATGAATACAGAAATATCAGACACTACAAACAATCAAAAACTTGATAAGTAGGGGGAAGAAAATTCTGTTAATGCATTAGTTCGGTTAGATCTCATTCTTCGACATATCGGCATTTAAATAGGTGACTAAACTTGTAGTAAAGACTTACGAATGCTGGCCGAGCTGTGACAGTAAGTAATGTCTGCAGCAGTGCTGAACTGCTTTGTGGGCTTGTAATACAGTGCACAATTACTTCCCTATCTTCTCTTGGCCTCTTTGGACGGTGGGTGCCAAGAGGACGCCCCATTTTGAACCGATTTTTTGACCACGCAGTACAAAAATTTGAGATTTTATGGGAAATTGTTAAAGTTTTTCCTTCATAACTTTAAAATTTCTAATTAATAATCAATAAAAATCTTAGACAATTTTTGTTTAAAATAATAACTCCACGGTTTGTTTTCAACTGCTACTACTCATGTTACTTTAAATATCATTGGTAGTGTCATAGTTTATGTAGCAAATGTAAGGAGTATTAAAATGATTTAATTTTTTACTTTCAACACTAGGAAAATAACCTGAACGAAGCTTCACGCTCAAAACTTTGCTCGTGAACATTGTTTGTAGTTTTTGTCTGTCTAATATCCTACATTTCCCTGTATTACAACTAAACGTCTAGTAATTTTATTTAAAATGTTTGCACGATTCGAAACTTATCAGTTTATACTTCAACGTTTTGAAATGACTTTACAAAAACACCATATTTTAACAAATGTAATCTCACCGGACATAAGCTAATGTTGTAATATGCATCTCTCACAAGAATATCTTGAAGACCGAGAGGCTCTCAGGAAGTTACTAAGTGTACGTAAGACACTGGCATCAATGTTTCTGTTAGTGATGGAAGATATCATTAAAATTTCTTTACTACTAATATTTACACTTTAAAGTTTGCGAGGCTGAAATTAATTAGTTACATATGTTAACATATTTTTCGCATCTTATAATTGCTAAACATGAAATATCTAATGTACAAAGTTATAAATACATTTAAAAGAAATATAAGGCAACGTTAAGATTATTGTCGTCGTTATCATTGAAAGATATTTTCAGGTTACTCCATTTTGTCGACGTCGAGATCTTCAGAGCAATGGAGGTAGATGATGAAATTCGTCCAGGGCGTTACGAAAGAACCATAACGGCATTCTCCAGCAGTAATTTAGTGAAACTATGGAAAATCGAAATTAGTTTAGCACGATCGGCATCGAAGACCTACCCTCTCACGCGTCCAGTTCGAGCGCCAACAACTCACTCATCATGTTTAATAAGAAAAAGAGGAAAAGGTGAATTTATAATAACACAGAAATGCGGCATGCCCTTTTCTTTAAGAGACCCTCGGGCGTTTACAGTGAGAGGTACTTTACGAATAGACATAAAAGCTGAAATGCTTATTATAAACCTGAAAATTCTGCCTCGCTTTCCTAGATTCATTTGCCCTGAGACCAGAATTAAAAAAACCTCCTTTGCGCTGAATGGTCATATTCTTGAGTAATGGTTATTTTTGGCATCTCAGGATTCTCGAATGCAAGACTCAGTTGGGTACCATTGAAGCCACAGCCAGAGATGAATGGAAAGATGCTCAGTGCATTCAGACATTTGCAGTGGTTAGCGACGTTGGTATTGGCAACGACTGTTCGCTTTCGAAATTAAAATTTTAAATTCAAATAAAAAAATATAGAAAGTCACTTTAGATAACACTAAACAAACCTCTTAAACATACCTACAGAACCTAATCTTCATTTAGTTCAGTTGATAATATGGAGATCGCGTATTGACTGTTGATACGTTCATAGTATCCTGTATTATATGGTATTGGGTTTGTGGGGAATACGATCTCTTTCGGATACCACAACTGCTTCTAATAGCAGAAAAATATTACTTAAGGTGAGTGGCCTCTTGCGATCGAAATGTGTATTGCGCTTTCAGAGTACGAGCGGCATCTAATTATTCAGAGGAATTAAATTACAGCTAATTCAGTGTTGTTGTAGACCATTTTCGCGCAGTTGGTTAGTACATAAAATGTCAATAAATAATGCCACACGTAGTCTCCTAACCATTGTGTAATGTTTACATCTAGCTGGCAATATTTAAGACAATTGGCTTTGGAAAAAAAAAAATGAAAAAAAAGAGGATTTTTAACCATGAACCCTGATAACACCAACCGTAGTAGATTATAAAGAATCAGTAGATGTAGTAGTTCATAAGGCGGAGATTGGAGACCGCCCTAGAATTCGCTTAGGTGATTGCTGACAACCGCAGGACGATCCGGTGTATCAGCACGCGTCGTCGCACTGGCGAGTTCTTGTTAGCTTTTTCATATCTGATATTCATCGAGTGCTGTCTGTGATGTTTTTATAAGTTATCTGTTTAATTACTACAAGAAAATTGAATATGAAATTTCAGCAGAGCATAGTGTGAATTTACTGGTACACCTGATGTTGTAAATTATTTGACTAATATGCCTTTCACAGCAGTATATTTCCCGACAGTTAACTGTGACAAAGAATTTCTATAATTCGTACTGTAATATCTAAGATAACGAAAGAGGTAGGAGAACGTTAGCCTCCCGGCTTAGTCGCTTGAGAAAAACGAGTACCGGAAACCGTCCACTGAGGGGGCCTTTGGCTGGCAATCCTTACGAGTGATTGGATTTCCTTTGTGCGGTGCGTGGCGAGCCGAGGGGTGGGGGAGATATCGGGTCGGCGCTATTGTGTCTGCCCGCTATCTGCTCTGTGGCTGACCTGCGCGCGTTCGGCGGGTCAGCCGCCCCTAATGGCGGCAGGCGCCGTTAGCTGGCGACGCACCTGCTAGGCCACAGGCTTCGGTGGAGAGCCTGTAACTGCGCATGCGAAACCATTTCCTATCCAAGTACATGAGGTCTTTCGTGAAGATGCTTCTGGCGTTCAGTCTGAAACACTCCTGATGCATTTTTAACAATTTCTAATTATACATTGCATCATAAAAGCAATTGTAAAGATGTTGTTTTCTTTTTAAATATCATCTGTCCACCGCTTAACTTCAAGGATTTTTTTGTTTGTTTTTAGAGCTTCGTTGCTAATTTGAAAAAACACAAGGTAATCGTACTATGCTTCTGTGAAGTTAGAGACACAGATTTGTTAGTGGATTTACTTTATGCAATGGCTACGCTACATATTGGGAAATTTGTCACCACAGCAGAACTTTAAATAAGTATTTTGATTTTTGTGCCATAAGAAATCTTAGTACGAATAGATCTCCTACGATGGCACTGATTCGTTGTAGTATTTTTTTAAATTAATTTCATTGGTCGGTATTTATATTTTTTTATCCTATTACATTTCTGCAAATTAGGTTACGATTATTTTTTACCTTTGGAACGTAACATACTATTTTAATTTTACCTCAATATAAACATAGTTTATTTTCTTCCAAACGCTTCCGGAATATTTTCTAGAGAAATCACAAGTATGTTTTAATAATTTTCGATACAATGTTAACGTAGTTTATCCTAGCTGAAGTCGTAATTTCTTTAAACATGATTAATATAGGGGTATTTACTCTACAGAATTTGTTGTCCAAATTAAGCAAACATACTGAATGCTTGTATAATAAAATCATTGTTTTGTAACCTATGTAATCAGTATCTTGATTACTGTCCAGTGGAAACCGCTTCAGATATCAAAATTATATCAGATCAAATGTCAAAGCAAAATTAACGCGACACAAAAATGACTTATGCATTTTGACTCCTCAGTTTTTGAACGAGTTTCCTCTAAGGAAAGAGACGTACAAGGAAATTTAATTTAGTTACAAAGAAATACTTTTGCATTAACATGTCTAAGGCGCAAGTACTGCTATTTCGATGTCCTCAAAAATATTTTTTTTTTAAATTTGGAAACAATGTATGAAAACACAAACAAAATTTTTACCTTGCGAATGCACTAAGATATGTAATCCATAATATTCATGGCCCTAATGGAATACAGAACCATAATATTTTGCGGAGGTTCATTGCACAGAAATTTTTCATGTATAGACAGAAGGCGTTGGTTCTTCAATTGATTATCAAAGTGACAAATATTATTATTATTAATGTTCTGTGACTTTAATTAATAACTAACTATTTTTACTCGTTTTTCCATTATTTAATATAAGCAGGGTATTCTCATTACTAGAGGTAATGCAAAAAGGAATTATGCTGCATTTGTAGTTTACCATCCATTGTGACCGCCAAACACATAAGTTTCGAATGAAACTAAATCTTGGTACTAAAAATTGTTTTAAGTACTAAAACAATTTTTTTACTTGATTACGTAGATGAAAATCTGGCATTAAACTTCGACCTGGTTAGAAAATAATCACAAAAGCTTCTATCAACAATTCAATGATAATGTGATTTCCACCGGTACTGTTTCCTGCTAAACTACACATAAATTATTCCTCCATTTATTAAGCACAGTAGATGAGATCGTGTGCCTTTAGATAAAAATGGGTTAATGGGGAAGGATGAGAGTTTTTTAAACACTATACATTTGTTTTGAGCATTTGCTCTGGTCACGGAAATTTCTTTTTTTAGTTCATTTCAGTTTGTTCTGCGGTAATCACTAAAACGGCGGCGGATATCTAAACATCGACGATTCATTCTCTATCACGTTGTAAACATCTGAATGGCAAACAGCTTGTTTCGCGATGTTCATTTTAATTCGGATGTAATTAATTCAGTTAAGCCGAGCAGCTGACAATTAACATGCGTAGGAAATCCAATTAGAACAGCCGCACAGCTCAGTTACAAAACAGAGTGAAATATCATCCGTATTTGCTAATACAATGTTAATAGCCATTCGACATTGAAATGTCGGTAATTTAAACTCTCATATTTCGCCCTCTGGAACTATAAAATTGTTGACGGAGAAAATGTAAACCGTATGGATCTTTTGAACGGTCATAAATAATTAATTGTTCATTGGTGGCTTTTTCCTAATTTGGAAGCAAACTAAAGTGCATGAAAGTATGAGTATTTAGTAAATTCATTACCGCTGTCAGAGCCATTTTGGTAAATCTGTTTGTAATTTGAGATATTTATATCAATATGTATCTAACTGATATTTGCACCTACGTATGAAAACTGAGTGTTGAATATTAAAAAAAGTTTTCTTTCTTAGCGTTTTTAAGAAATTGAGCGGGTACATTCTACCCAGCAGTTAGCGGTAAAATATTATTGTGAAACATATATTTCCACTCCTGATTAAGTCAATATATTCATTTTAGCGTATATTATACAGTGATTTACACAATCCATTTTCGGCGTCAAATTATCCATTATATTCTTCCATAATTGCACAAAATGTAATCACTATTTAATGAGTATTATCAGTTATTTTATGAGTGATCTTGTTGTATGTATATTCAGAAATTTTCAGCTATAAATTTTGTTTGTTGGGGATGAAAGCCGATTACGATATATTTTACGTCATAGTTCGCTGAATATTAGTGGTTAGTTACGTTAAAACATGTAATATTTAATATGGCGATTTCATAGCCATGCATATCTGATGGGATAGTGTATCACTGCTGACATTGGTTACCTTTTTTACCATTATTTAATTAAAAGTTCGCTGAACATTTTTACGATACATTAGTATAAAAAGATTCTGTCAAGAAATGTGTTCAACAGCTCAACTATAAGTTGTGAGATAATTCTTTTGACAGTATCTTTCTAGACTAATCAATTCCATGATCTCAATATTGTTTCTTTCAACATACGCAGATGCCTCTTGATTTATAATTTACTTTATATTCAGCCATTGTTTCAAAAATATTGCACATCATTCCCTCCGTAATAACTCTTGGAAATTTCCTCAATTTGATTTAGTGAGAACTGTAAAAAAAGTTGTGTTTACGTTTTGAAGAAGTTGATATGTTTACCTGTCAAACTGTAGAATTGTCGCAAGACGATATATTTAAAACCGCACCCACATTAAATTAAGATTTGTTTAGCTTCATTTTGTCTTTGCTATCCAATATAAAAAGCAGCATACCTCATAATCGCAAACTTGTAAATAAAAACTTTGATCGAGGATAGAAACAACAAAACATCGATACTGCCTCTTGGTTACTAGCTCGAATCAGAAAAACGGAATCTCTACGCGTTGTGCAACTTGTAATGGTCTGGTCTTGAATTACGCTGTATAGTTTTATGATTAGACCCCGACAGACCGTAACATATACAAGCAACAGTGGTAACTCCTTCGTAAACTGCAAGTTGAACTGATAGTTCATTTGGAACGTAGTCCACCCTTAGTTGTTGGCTGCGTCGGTGGATGAGTAACACAGCCAACAACTCGACTCTCAGTCCCCAGGCTTACGTCGACCCTCGACAGGCGAGGCGGTATTGCAGGTTACCAAGGAAACTTGCTCTCCCTCCCAAACTAATTTGTTAGGCGCCCTCCATAACAGTTTTGTTTACTTTGACTGCCGGTTGAGCACCGGCAGGTGAACTGTTTTGTCTGAGCCGCTGAGATTATAACCTGTTTCTCAGCCTGCAATCAATTAAAACAAACTCTACATAGCTCTATATTGTGATCACTTAAAAACTTTCTTTCCTCACTGAAGCATAAATAGCGATCAAAATGGTTTAGGATCTCTTCATGCATCTTTCTGCACATGCTGTAAAAACGTTAGGGCTGTTGATAATATTTCCTGATATATTTTTTTTTTTTTTTGATGTTAAATTATTTTGGATAAAAAATAAGACGCTTACCCCCGTTGCACATACGATATATTTAGTCACAGTTAGAATTTTAAGAAACAATTCAAATTTTTGAAACAAAGCTGATCAAATAAAATTTGTTGCGACATTTTTTATGCACTCAGTTTTTCTGTTGAATTACAATCCCAGCAACAAGCAGGAGGGAGAAAAAGAAGGCCAAATATAAATTATCATTCAAGCAGTTGGCACTTATTGGAATTCTTGAGTGGAAATGATGGAAAGGATTTTAAGATTATAAATGAATGCAATTTTTCTCGGCGTTGTTTATTTATAAACTTTTCCCGAGAAACTTTTTTTTTAAAAAAAAAAAAGATTTAAGATTGTTTCTTAATTTGCGCAAAAGTATAATCACTAAGAACTAATTACAATGCTACATTTGTTGTTCCATAGCAACAGAAAAATTGAGAGCCAAAAAGCAAAACATCTACTGATATTGCATTGTCAATACACAACAATTTATTGAAAGGTATCATTGATAGATTGATGCCTTTAGAACACAATTTGCTCTTTTGCCAAAGCAACCATATTGGATCACCGATTCAAGAAACTGCATTTTGGTTCAGCATTGGCGGTTTCTAATGTAATATTAATTTTGCCAAAAGAAATTACTGTCGAGTATAAAAGAAGGAGAAATAGTGTAGGCGCTTCTCCAAGTAGAGCAGAAATAACGTCATCTCTTGGGGATAGATATTAAACACATGCTCTTGACAAAATACGTCCAATGAAGATTCTAACAAGAATCTTTGCACAATTCTTGCTGATTCAATATTTATATCAGCCGAATATTTCAAGATCATCAAATACACTAAAATTCTGGATATATAGTAAGTATTTTATTATCATGCTGTCAGAAATTATTTTAAGATATTTTACATCTTCCGCCTCATCTGCAGCATCTGAACGAGTTGATTCAACAATTAACCATCCGGTGCGCAGTAATCACAGTATCGTAGTCTACCAGCAGATCCTATAAATCAACCAGTATTTTTAAAAACTGTTGCTAGCAAATATTTATACACATAAATTCATCATTTTTATTGATAATTACTGAAAACCCAGTGACCTAATTTTCCATTCAATTGTCATTAGATTTGCCTAATAAATATACTTAATTAAATAACTGTTTAGCTCACTTCCCGACTGATCTATCTTGAAGGCGATTTGAGCCTTTTTTATACCTTAATATTTTCTTCTTCCAGAAGATGGACGCGCTCCCCGGTGGGAGGCCCGAGAATTTTTCACACACATTAAATTTTGTTTCACTCCTGTCCTTCGTTATGAAGTTATTCGTGTGAAAATTTCATCGATTTTCTTACTGATGATCATCAAAACCAGTGATATCAAAGCTCCAAAGTAATTCCCATAGTCGTCGAAAACTAACAAACCTGAAATCACTGCCTATACTAATAACCACATATCGGCATGTCTCTAATTTTAATCGGCGTTCCTGATCTTAAATTAAGATTCGTTCCTCTCGCTACTTTGAATAGTTAATGAAAACGGCAAGGTGTCATTATAGTCCTACAATAGTTCGCGGGATCCTAGAAACGGGTAATTTTAGTTTCACCCCATAAACCATAAGAAATGTCCAAAACTGTTGACTTTCTTAATATTTATGCAATGTCAACCTCAAAAATGGAACGTTTCTGTGCAAATTTATATGACAATTGTTTTTGTCTGGATAATGCTAAAAGCCACAAATTTTCGTTATTAATAGAGGATCAGCAAGCTTAAATTTCACTTTGTTCCTACATTTAATTTAGATCTAATTGGCACACAGTCTATGCAGATGACGGTAGCAATGCAGACGTCTCATAATAATCTATCACCGTACAAAAAGAAATAAAATCCCTCAAAAAAAAAACAATTCTTATGAAAACATCATGTGATCACTACGCATGATACATGATACATATGATAGTAAAAAATCTTCCTAAAGAAATGCCTCAATTGTGTTGCTTTATCAATCTTACAAATTCAAAAAAGCCAAATTTTTCCTCGCACCTCTCAGAGTTTTCACAAGTCTTAGAGTAAGCCATAAACATTATGCCTTTCATTTTAGTAAACGTTATGACACGTATAATGGCCGACTCAATATTAAAAAACAAAAAAAATCAACGACCCTTAACACCGAACGAAACGAATGAAGACATGGTTCAGAACAATATCTCACAACTTATTGTTATTAAAAAGTCATGATGTTTTGTCCTAATTTTACAAGATTTGTGTTTTTAAGTTTGTATTTATGAAAGAATATTGATATATCCATACTTTTTTCTATGTGTCATTACTTTTTCACATATATCTAAAACCGATATTGATGTTTTCAAAAATATAAAAAATCCATATTTTTTAAAATATCAACGTTCCAAAAACAAATAGTGAACACTGAGATGCAACATCGAAGGCGTAAGCTAAAATACTATGTACAGTAAAATGACAGTAAATTAACCGTTATTAACAATTTACTCTTTGTTGTATCCGTAAATGTTTTTCGTTGAAGATAAAGGCTGGAATACGTTTTTAATTAAATCCTATGTATTACTTTCATCACATTTTACAGTATACAACAAGAGTATATTAGAATAACTAAACTTAATTTACGGTTGTTAACTCAACAACATTGCTAACAAAAAATGAGACATGACCTCTTATCATTGAAACTGTGATCAAACCAACGGAAGATAAAAGAAATTCTGATCCTAAAATAATGTTTTAACATAAATATTATTATTTTATTTTTTTACAAATTTCATTTCGCCCACCCGAAGGGTGGGAGGCGGGCTGTTAGAGGGTCCATTTCAGCCTAGCTAGGGAATGGGTAAGGATACCGGCCGTGGGCTTTCAAACGAACCATACCGGCATTTGCCTGGAAAGACTATGGGAAACCACGGAAAACCACAGTCAAGATGGCCGGCCGGGGTTTGACACACATCCTCCTGGATGTTAGGTAGGAGGGTGAATTAGCCCTCCTCCTTACTGGGAGATGTCAATAACTAATCGCATTAGAATTATTTACACTAATATCTAAACACTTCGACTGCGAAAAGAACATTCATTTTCGTTGACTGTAATTCACACAAAAACAATAGGATTGATTTTGATAAGTTGTCAAATATTTTCTACCTTAGGGTCCCAGGACTAAAGTGATAAATAAATTAATTAATGTGACTTCAGGAAACTTAGGAATAAAGAAAAACGTCTCAGTACCCCTGATTATTGCTCGTTACACGTGATTCACACAAAAAATAAAATAAAAAAATGATGGTCTAAAGTACTGCGTAATAGGAAATATTACCAGATGAAACAAGCTTTTCGAAAGATAAAGACTCACTTGAACAGAGCCTTGCTACAAAGACTCTGACCTTGAAATCTAGGGAATTCAACAGGCATTTGATTGCATTACGTAGCAAGAACTTTGGAGAAGAAATAAAATTTAAATAATATCTGATGAGTTATTAGACACCTGTACTCCAGAAATAAGACGACAGCTAAGCTGGATAAAATAGGTTTACCTTTCAAACCTTCCACAGGAATTATACAATGACTATGTTGTGTATTTCATACGAGCAACTCAAGACGGTTTGACTGGTGAAATCAAAGATGGAGGATAAACGATAAACAACCATAGAATTGTTGATGACACCATGCTAGCTGCTGGATTGAAAGGCGAAAGAATGAACTGCAAGAGAGGGTTGAGAATAAAAAGAGCAGCCTGAGCTTGTAAGTGAAAAGAAGGCCCACAATGTTGTTAACAGTCGGGACTGCGTCTCTGAGGTACACAGGTTTGCTGAGGTCTCTTAAGGAGGTGACGCTGCACCAATGCCAAATATCATCTGAAAGATATACCAAAATAAGAGTTTTTACGGCTTTGAATTTCAATCGTTTTGTTATTGCATGTAAATGTAAGCCATGAAGGCAGAGGACTAGAGACGTTTTCGAGATGTAGGCATTCAGCAGAATGCTATACATGTCATCGATTATAAACTGAGCCATCTTTTTTCTAAAAGAATTGAATTGGAAATAACGGCTCTCCTCTATATACTAAGAGCGAATCCTTTGTATATCTTTTCCAATCAGAGACAGAGATAATGCAGCAAAATTCATCATTTTGAAAAAAGTAGATGGACAATGATCTCGTACGAGTTGCACAATGAGATTTGTGCACCATACCAAGCAGAAAACAAAACGGATTACAGTTCAACTGTCCCGAAAAGCAAAAGATCGAGACCGTAAACTGAAGACTGTTGTGACTTTACAGAGATTCGTTTGCTTAAAAAGAAAGAGAGAATATGACTAAAATTTACAGCATTTCCAGACATTTCCGAAACAATCAGGAGATTGTGAAATTCTTGAACAGTAGTGATAATTCAGGTATGAATGCAAGATGACTGGCAAGTGTGAAATTGTTAATGATCTGAGACCAAAGATGCAGGTCTCTTATCAGTTTTTGGTGGGGAAGTCTATGCGGTCGCCCTCCGAAATTGTGTGTGTCGAGGCTATAGGGTGTATTGGATTACAGCAGACCATTACTAGTTGATGTGCTGTACAGTCGGAACTTTATTTGGAGTACTCTGAAGCTTTTCTGGGACTCAATGTTAGTTGTTGGTAACCGAGGAGTATATTGTAACCGAAAGTATAGTGTAAATCGGTCAAAGGTATCAATTCAAATCCAACCTGGTTCAGTGTACTGTAAATTGGGTAAAGTGGTTATTACTGTTTCAGGAATCAGTTACCTTCTCTTGTCTTCCAAATGGCGTAGTTAAATCCTCAATGTAGTTTCGATAGATTTTATGGTTAAGAGTTTATACATAAACTTGTGCGATGGTAGGATCAAATACAAAAGAATATAGAAACGCAAAGATACTTGGTATGAGGACCATTTTTTAAGTACTAAAGATAAAGGGAAATCTATAGAAAAAATATTGAGAACTTAAGAAACTTACCTGGCAGTAATAATGAGTGGTTGGAAACTTAGGCGAGAAAAACTTTTGATTTACATGTTGGTAGTCCTGATAACAGGAAACTATACAACATATGTTTTCAACGATAAATTTAGACAAATTGATTTATTGATAGCTGGTATCGTTTCAGATATTTCGTGGTCACTGACAACAGAAAATTCTTTGTAAATATTCTTTTCACCAATCAGGTAAGTGGACGCAAATCTATCCATTACCTAAGTGATTTAAAGGATGAAAGGTAAACCGAAATAAGGCCTACTATGGAACATATCACTTGATGGGTCATCAGTTTTCAACTTTAAAAAATGTACTGATGCTCTTGAAAGATGTGCCTTCAGAATTTAATTAACCTTAAGTTTCTGTTGACTTAATGATACAAGAAATTAATGCCAATAAAAGTACATAGAGAAAAAGAAAAAAGCCTTACGCACATTCGTCGACGTCGTAGTATTCGACTTGCTGGTTATATTTACAGCAATTGTAAATTTTCCTTTGTGATTTCAATTTCATGTTAAGGGTTTGGACAATAAATGGTTCATTTGTGAGATTTCGAGTCACGTAAAGCATCGTAGTCAGAAGCAAAGCAGGACTGTAAGATACTCGAGCGTTGAGCGTCCAAAGTGAGAGGGGTTCGTGAGAGAGAAAGGTGGCGGTTCTGTGATGGGTGTACAACGTGTGGCGGACAGGTAGACAGACGGTAACTACTTGCCACTGCCTCCCGCCGCAGTTGGCGCTGCAGTCACTTGTAACCTGTCGTCACCGCACACACACTGCAGCAGCCGGCTTACCAAAACCAGCAGCAAACTCACTCAAGAAAAAAACTGGGATGGCACGTTCCGTTTAACAGCTTCAATGTACTTTTCATCGTTCTACGCACCGCATTTTTCTAGACAAAACCTTCTATAAACCACTAAATTATTTGTGTTCAACTAGATGACCGATGCTAAAACTTCACAAATACAATGAATAGTAAGGATTTGAAATTGGATGAAAGAATAATCGCTTCATTTGTTTCAATTGTTTATTTGTTTAGTGTAAAAGGTACGTAACAAAAGTTGACGCCAGTGAAACAGTTTATTAATATCTCTGTGATATGTGCTACTACTATCTAGCAGTGTTTCCCAACGTGGGGCCCACGCCCCACAGGGGGGCAATTTGGTTTTTTTAGGGGGGCAATTTAGAAATTGACTTGATACGACTTTACCACTTTCCCATCGGGTTATTTAAATGCAATGCTAGATATAGGTACAAAATATAGCAAATTTGAATTTTAGTATTTCATTATATGTTTTATAATTTTACTTACTGTGTTTTATGACAATATTAAAATGTTTTCTTTAAAAAATTATCCTATATGAGTTTCTTTAATAACAAATAATTTTTTATTAAAAATTATGTATGGTGGGGGGGGGGCAAAAAATTGTTAAAAGTGGGACATGACCCAAAAAAGGTTGGGAAACACATTCTAGCTGCTTGACTCTGAACTGTCTCATAAGCGCGACATTCACAGTTGCTACTTTTCGCCTTTAAGGTTTAAATTCCGAAATATTTCGTTTTCAATTTATAATTCAGCCTGAGTGGAGACCTTAATCTTTTAAATGATACCAGATTTATCTGTATTTGTTATGTGTCAATGGAGATAAATGGCTCGTATCAACAAAAAACAAAAAAAAAAAAAAAACAAAAAAAAAAAAAAAAAATCCGAAAAAATTCCTTTCTTAAGATATGATGTCGCCACGGTGGACGGATCTTTAAAACGGTACCTCATTTATCTATAGCTATAGATAAATAGCTCGTGACAAAAAATACGTTATGGAAATAATTATAATTTTGCCCTTTTAGGGTCAAATTCCGAAAAACTCCTCTCTTGGTACATGATGTTACCATAGCGGAGAGCTTAATCTATGAAAATACTTCATTTAACGATTTCAGTTAGGTATGCAGGGAGAAAAATGACACAAAGAACAGAATTTTAGAAACATTGACATTTTAGCCCTTTAAGGGTCTAATTCCGAGAAATTCCTTTCTTGAAGTATAATGTGTCCCAGGCGGAGACCATAAGCTTTATAATCACATCTCATTCATAGATTTCGCTTAAGAATGAAGGAAGGTAATACCTTGTGACCAAAAAAAAAACTTATAAAAATAATATATATGATACTCTGATTAATTGTTTATCACTGAAAAGAGAATAACAGTTTGTGTGCAAGATCAAATCTCAATGTGGTTACTTAGACGGATTCTTCTTCCAGGGAAGGGGGAGGGGAGGGGGAAGAGAAATGAACCTCTGCTTGATCAAACACAATTATGTATCTCCGGAATCACAGCACATTCCCTATCGATGGCACTGAAACTGTGGACTAAAGCTAAACGTCATGCCTAGTCAGCATACATCTTGAAACTTCAAAACTTTATTTATTTAATACATAATTTCTTATATATTAGCTCATATATTCACTATGTTTCCTCTCCAATAGGTAGTTGCCCCCTGAGCTGTTAGAAATCAAGATGCAATGAAACTACATTCCTTTCTCTTTTGAACCACCTTCAGATATCTTCAGTAATTTGCCACCTACAATTTTCAGAATTGATCTCAGAACTCTACTTCAGTGATTCGATTTCATCGTCTTAGTTATAGATAGCTCCACAGCAGTCTTTTTAACTGTAGATTCACCTTTCATGTTTTAGATTTTCGTTAATGGTATTTTTATCTTAAATGGTAGGTTAGATACTAAGTTAAAAATCTTCCAATGTGGACTATTTGTTCTTTGCACAATGATATGTTCGGTGTTATTTTTTCCCATAAGTTTTGTCAACTTTGTTTTAGAAGAAGAAATAAACGGTCAATAGTGTTTAATAAAAATGGTTGTTTAATTTAAAATGGATTTGGTAAGGAACAGCAAGATATATAATTATACACACCAAATGAATTTACAAGTTTAAAACAGAAGGTTCATTGATTAATCTACCATTTAAATTCAAAATAATTTAGTTTAATTTTGATTACGTCCATTACAATTATATGTTTTGCGATTGTTAAACGTGAGGAATAAGTCTTCACACGAACATACATGTTATAGTTTTCATATTACTCACGTATACAGTGGACTTTTTTTGTATCTCAGTTTTAATCCTGCTCCTGACACTAATGATTATTTAACATGGAGATAAGGGGATAAATGATACACACTGTATATTTTTTTAAATAAAAATCCGTCTTCTAACAACTGGTTTTATTTTTAACTTTCCTCTACCAGACGCGTTTCGCCCTTCTGGAGTGGGGCATCGTTAGTGGCTATAAATAACATAATATTTTGATCATATTTGTGTATGCGAATCTAGTACATTAATTATATACATATATTCATGCTGTAATATTGTATCATCTGTAGGTTCAATCTGTTATAATTATTCTATATATTGTTTTCAGCATGAATATATGTATATAATTAATGTACTAGATTCGCATACACAAATATGATCAAAATATTATGTTATTTATAGCCACTGACGATGCCCCACTCCAGAAGGGCGAAACGCGTCTGGTAGAGGAAAGTTAAAAATAAAACCAGTTGTTAGAAGACGGATTTTTATTTAAAAAAATATTTATGCAACAACTGCGGAACATGGCCTACAACAAAGTTAATGATACACACTGTGTATTTTAAAACAAAAATTAATTTATAAAGTAAACAAAAAAAACCTAGCACGGAAAGCATACAATCATTAAGTTCTAAAGTTATTTTTTTTATTTTTATTTTTATTTTTTTTTTTTTTTTTTTATATATATATATATATCAGATACCCTCTGGTTTTTTCTTTCTGGGAGGGAACTATGGAATTTGTTCACAGATAATTGTGTCATCATCTCAGACACAGCCCCTAGATTCCACCAGAAGTGCGGCACTTGTCTGAATTGTTGTTGTTGCTTAAGTTTGCGTCGCCAGCATTATCTCAAGCGCCCACATTACAATTGTTTTGTCTGGTTTTGTCTGTATTATTCACCACTGTATCTAAATTTGGTGAAATTAAGAATGTATTAAAATTTGCCGAAATTAAGAATTGTGTTTTATATGTAAGGGTTTGAAGAACTATTACAAAACCACGGTCATAGGGGTCTCTGATATTCATTTTTATGAGCAAAACATTCATTTAAACAATGAAAATTGGGTCACCGAAATTTTTATCATATCTGCTATGGAAATCATTACTGATTACTCAGCGGTTCTTAATGATGATTATTTTCTAATGGTGGAATTAATTTGTTTTAGATGATTCTCGTGTAAAACGTTCTCTGTCAGAAAGGAAACGTGATATAGCTTTAAATACCGAGGACCATGTAGACGACAGGACAACATGTATTACAGGATTCATACATATTCCCTGGAGAACCAACCTTTTTTTATATATGCAGGGTTCCTCGGCTCCTGCCACCACTCACAGGATTCACGGAGGTAGAGCTGCGCATTCCTAATTTAATCATTGGCACTAAGAAGGATGTGAAGGGGTCAGCTCTACGCTCTGGTCATTTTATTTACCTTCCTCCCTGGTAATCATAGGATAGCAGCCTGAATGAGTTTGGGCAGCCATTCCGGACGTACAGCTTCGAAGAAAAATCCTCGTTAATCCATGCGGCAGGCAGACGTTCTCCCGCCTGAACTAAGCAGCCTCTATTTTAATTTGTTTTTCAAAAGAAATATTAACCTTGTGTTGTGGTAGCTGTTTTTGGACAGAAAGCAACAGAAATTTTTAAACACAATGAATCCAGAACTGTTCAATTGTATCAGAATGGTATTTTACTCACAGAACACCTCCAGTTTTAACTGTGTGTACTAAATAACGGCCAGAATAAAATTAAGTCACAGATGTAAAAACAACGTAACTGCTTCTCGAAACACGGAGTTAGCTAACCATATACGATATTTCGGAATGCAGTACTCGAATTGTGATTTACTGGTAATATCCTTTCGCTTCTGCAAGCATCACATACTAATCTAAAGTGTTCGTATAAATACTTGTTTATGTACGGCACGTCTGAACGAACTAGTTTAGACCTACATAAGCGTTTATTGAAACAAAAATCTTTGATCTGCCGTTGTTAGTAAGTTTTTACAAGAAGATTCCATTGAGTATTATTGAACGAGGGCGAATAAAAAAGTAAGTTACACTTTCAAGTTATCGCCAATTATTAAACTGCCTACAAATAGCCAACACGGCTATGACAACATACAATGTAAGTTCACTAGTCCTCAAGAGACTAAACATTTCTCGAAACGGTCAACCAACTTATTGATTCCAGATGCGTAGAAATCACCTCCATCACTATGTAACCACTTGGAGACAGTTGCTTTCAACTTCTCATCGTTTGGGAATCGTCGTCCACCGAGATTCTTTTCCAGTTTACCGAACACATGATAATCGCATGGCGCTAAGTTTGGACCGTATGGGGGATGTTGCCATACCTCCCACGGAGGTATGGCAACATCCTCCATACATTCCAGACTTAGCACCATGCGCTTATCATATGTTCGGTAAACTGGAAAATGATCTCGGTGGGCGCCAATTCCGAAACCATGAGAAGGTGAAAGCAACTGTCTCCAGCTGGTTACATAGCGCGGGAGGTGATTTCTACGCATCCGGAATCGAAAGTTGGTTCACCGTTCCGAGAAATGTTTAGCCTCTTGGGGACTATGTGGAAAAATGAATTTACATTGTATGTTGTCATAGCCATGTTGGCTATGTGTAGGTGATTTGATAATTAACCTTAACTTGGAAGTGTAACCTATTTTTTAATTCGATTTCGTATTTTTTTGTGAAAGTTTGCTGTGTTTCAACTTCTTCAACCTCTCTTAAATTCCTTCAACTACATTTTTTGTCCTGAATTTATACTTTTGAAACGGTTACTCATTGTCTCATTGAGGACGTGACCAGACTGGTAACAAACATATTAACTATTGTCCAGTGTTCTGCTGTCTCCCCGCCGTGATCGACCAGTCAGTCGCTGGCTTTATCTTGATCAATTCGATGTCCTTTTCCCTCCCCTCGCTGCTGGTCATTCGTCTCCCTTAACAGACTCTAATCGGAGTCAGTCTGTCTCGTTGATTACAGCAGTTTAAAGAAAATGGAGGAGACATTTGTCTCTGTTAATGTACCACAAGGGCCTACAGTAGTCAAGCACTTAAAGCAATTTTACGATGAATGAGCAGAAAGTAACGTGTTTCTCAGTTACCGTTTTACCGATTGAAATTCATTTCGCTTTTACACTGCTGAAATTAGTCGTGGTACAAAACTAGCAGTCACTCCTGCTTCCACGGATATATTACGTTACTGGGCGCTATTAAAATGGATGTGATACAAAAAAGTTTTATGATGTTAAAATATCTCGTGTCTATAGTATGCTTATCTGTAACAGTTTTTTGCTTTTCAACACAAAACCCGCTTCTAAGCACGAAAAAATAACGTGTTGGACGCAGTGTACTGACAAGTAATCACTGTTCCTTAATTAAATAGAGTGGTTATGAAATAAAGTAACAATATTGACTTTGTAATGATGTAATGTTGCTCACATTCAGCTACAACTCATTCCGCTGCACAGTTATCATCATAATTAACATCTAGATTTAAATGAAATAATTACTTTTTGTATAGTTTTGATTTAAAGAAAAGAAAAATATTGAACCACTATGAGAACATAAGCAGGTAATCCAAACTCCTTGCTTGGAATAATAGCGATATTTATGGGCGAGAATATAACGAAACGTCTACATTGAACAAATATAAAAAAACAAAAATCACTAATAATTAATATTGGTATTGATACGATATACAAACTTTTCTTTGCGGTTGATTTTCAATTTAAATAAGACTGAACATTGAAAAAATATGAGTTAAACTGAATTTCAATGTTGCTAAAGCAGTGTTATCTATGACTAGAAAGCGAAAACATCGTTGGCAGTTAGAAGTCCTCTGAAAAATGTCGGACGTATGATCAGAGCTATAGCAAAGCGTATGTATTCGTTACTGCGTAACGGGTTCGTCGCCTGACTCGAAGTATCGAATTGTTACTCACAAATTCATTTTGTTACTCGAATTTGTTGTATAGATGTCGTTTGATTCGATAAACGAACGAACACGACGTATCAAGCGTCATGCGGGACCTGGAACGGTTCGCCCCGCGAATGAATGAGCAGATGTTTGTTTTGAAATTAGTTGATTTAATTGTGCTGCGATTGTGACATTTGGTACTATTCAGTGCAGTAAATCAAATGTACTAACAATTTACCTAAATTTAATTTACTTTAATAAATAAAGAATTTGCTTGAACTAGACAAAGTACCAACTCACTACCACTATGCATTATGCTGAGTAGCCTACTTTAAAAAATAACCTTCAGGTCTTTTTTTTGTATGCAAACAGGTGTTTGTTTTGTAATTAGATCATTCTTTCGTATATAACATTCATGACAGTAAATCAATTGTACATTGAGAGATTTTCCGTAAGATCCATGTGCTAATTTCTTTACTTTAAGTTTTATCCAAACGAACAACTTACCTAAACTTATTTTACTAAATAAACAATTTATTTAAACTTTACCAAGTAGTATGTACGAACGAGGTCATCCAGTATGCGATGCGACTCGGTGCGATGCTTCGTGCTAGTGTTCGGTTGTATCAAAAGTAAAGAGTAACGATTCTAAAGTAACGGGTACTGATTGGTTTAGTAACGAATACGTACGGGTACAGAATTTCTCGTTACTTTAACAACTCTACGCATGACGCAGTGCCGGATTTTATGGGGGTCAAACTGGGGAGTTTGTCTCGGGCAGCAAAGCCACATTTGAATGGGGCGAATGAAAGCAAATTCCTGTGCCGGCAACCTTTTTTTTGGATGTAGTACCCCGAGAGGCAACTTTCAGGGAGTTTCGGCAAAATCAATGAATAGCTCTATACTGCCACGGGCGACAAATTGATATTAGAAGGGGCGGCAATCTCAAATTTTTGCCTCGGCTCGCAAAATTCTTAAGAGTCGCCGCTGGTATGACGTCACAGCTTTATGACCTAAATGACCTTTTACTAGTATTGATAAGCATTGCAAAAATGATATTACAAGAATCATTAAGGTTGTAATAACACATCACATTAAGTTGCATGCCACTTAAGCTTGCGAACTGTTCGACGGTCAAGAGCTGGCAACCAGGCAAGTAGCAGGAATGCAAGGTCACGCAGACAATGCGTCCACCCCGTCCGCCCGCGCGACCTGTTAAGCGGGGGGAGGACTGGACAAGAGGTGGGTGAGCGGTAGAGAGTGGACTGGCCAGATAGGGCAGACGCTCCAGTACTTTTCGCGGAGGTTTTAACCGCAAGTTCACGTGCGCGAAACCGTTCATTGTGTCGCGTGCGTGGTACCGTCGACCAGTGTTTGTAGGATCGACTCTTGTTCGATCCTATCAACGCAGCTCGAGTTTGGAGGAGCGCTCGCCGACGGATCTGCCGATTCCGGCATCTAATTGCATGTGAAGGGAAGGCTGATTCCATGACAGGGTCATCAGCCATCACCAGTGTAAAGGAACCACATCAGCCATCACCGGTGCAAGACAACGGGGCAAGTACCAATAAAAACTATTGCGTGTGCTCTCACCACGGCGCCAAATCAGTCAACCCGACACGACCTTTGGGGAAAGAGACTCAAGTTAGCCTAGGCACAAATAAACTCAATAACCATCATTCTTTGTAATTATATGGAATAAATGTAAATGTCAATTCTGCCTGATATTATAAACGTAAATTTGCCTTGATTAATTCCCATCCCCTCATGCAAAGTATTAATTGATAAGTTTTTAATAAATTAAATTAATTAAACATTTTCTGATGTCACAATTAGCGTGACACTTCAAGGTATAAAATATTTTATTAATTTCAACTATCATACAAAACAGCCCTCTGATCAAGCCTCTTTATGAAGTTGTATTTTAAGTATTATGTATTGCAAGATGCGAGTTGATTATGATTTTGTATATTTTTCATGTAATTAGTTGTGAATTTGTATAAATGAACATTGTTTTATGGAGAGAAACTGTGTAAATGCTGTATAATACGTTCAAGAACAGTAGAGTAATATGCATGAAAAATTGATTAAAAGTTTGTAACTGTAAGTCATGATGTGAGCCACTATGTTTGGAGGACAATTCTGAATGGTTTGGTCTGATTACGTAAATAATTTGGTGTGTGAATATCTGTAGATATCTTTAATTTTCGTTTCCTTGTGTTGATTGTGAATGAGTTTATATAAATTCTGATTGATTCCTCAGACTTCCACGGCCATCTTTGTTCATAATTAATTGACTTTCGGGTTATGCCGCGTTGTTTATTTCATTACCTGAGCTTTCGGCTGGTATCCTCCAGCCTTCGTCAGAGATACTGGCAGAAGAAATTTTAAAAAATACCAACAACATCAACGAAGATAGCGGCCTTTTACTCTGCGATGCTTGGCGCTCGTTGCTATGTCAACATAAACAGTATCTCTGACGAAGGCTGGAGGATACCAGCCGAAAGCTCAGGTAATGAAAAAAAGAACGCGGCATAACCCGAAAGTCAATTAATCATAAATTCTGATTGTTTTAATGTTGTTTTGATTGTTGGCTGTATTAATCTCATTTGCCTTTCTTTGTGCTAGTCTGGATATTTGTGTAGCGGCAGAGACGATCATAGTTAGCTGTCAGTCGTTGTCAAAATTTTGGTTTGTGAGTTAAATCACCGGAGTATTTTATGTTTGTACTTAAGTGTCTTTGGAGAAGTCTGGTGCTTATGTTAAACATCAAGCTAACGGTAAAATTAATATTCATTGAAAAGCTATTCGCCAGTGTTGTTATTTGATAAAACTATTGGATTTAGTTAAGTACGGTAACCTTTGGTGGACGATAAAACCGCGGCGAATACAGACAGTGAACTGTAAATTGGAGAGAGAAGTGAGTAAAAGAAATCATCATTAAATAACGATAAGACGACTTGGTTAATTACCAAAGAGCTAATCAATAATCTTGTTTCTTCCTCCGAGTATTTATAGGAAACAAGCAAATGGTCGCACGATGCGTATGAACAGTTTTCCTATTCAGCAGTCTCTCGGCTAGTATACAGATCTCCTTAGCTAGTCTATTTCATTCCAAACAACCCATTACAACCAAGTTATCCGCTTAACGTATCCTAATTTTTTTCGTTCGTCTATAGTTATATATTTTTCGTATGGCTTTATCTCCTTCTATACCTAACCTAAATCTACAAATGACGTATCGTTTTAAAGATTAGATCTCCAATTAGGTAAAATCATAAAGTAAGAAAGAAATTTTTGGAATTTGACGCTTAAACGGGTCGCACGTATGAGACAGTTCAGAACCAAGTCCCTAGATAGCAGCAGCAGATATCACAGAAATGTCTATAAACTGTTTTTTATACAACAAGTAGTTTTTCAGATATTTTTTGTGTTACGGAAACATTTCTGTTTTGCTAAAAAAATATTATTCGTGAATTTTTCTCACCGGTTATGATAAAAGCAACACACATCACAGAGATGTGGATGTGCTGTGTGTATTTTTTACAGGGAGTTTGTATTCTGTTAAAGACTGACAGACTTGCCGTACATACAGTGTGTTTACATTTTTCTAATTGCTTCATAATATGTTGTAAATATTTTGATGCGTAGCTAGTACACTAAAAAAAAAAAAAAATTTTCTACAAAAGAGGCGGTTGTACTTTTCATTATATTACAAGACACCTACCTCATCGTATTTTATTAGCGAAATTTTCGCACTGGTCGTCTAGTTATCGTTATTCCATTTTGTGCGTCATTACCTTTTAATGGACTTCGTATACCATAGATTGCTTCTTAGAGCCATTAGACATGTAAGGGATCTTAGCTCGGGGTTAAACATGGGGAAGAATCACAACAAAGTCTAGTATCAAAGCATTTTCCTCATTTATTAATATATCTGTCATGAGAATATCAGTGAACCAATATAGTCTTCACAGATTTATTGTTCATTACTTTCAAGTAGGTTAAATCTTATTCTTTAATTATCATCTGCAAAATACATATTTTAGAGAATATTAATACATAGGGAGAGAGAGAGAACATATTACCTTTATACATGGCTGGATTCCCGTTCTTTGGGCGGCTTCACAACCGGAGCACATTGGAGAACGGTAGGTCCTACGAAGATCACACTGATCAAATTTATTGGACCACCCTGAGACTGTGAACGCGCGGAATGCTTTTTAAACATTCTCGTCTAAAGAGACTCCAAGAGCGGGCACCAGTGGTCGTATTTCACTATCGGCCAACAGTGCTGAGAGGGATTGGCATAGCTCCTCTGGCTTATGGGAGCTGGTATACAATAACCAATGAAGTAAGCCTCTTGCTCCCCTACAACGGGCATAATTCCAATTTCCTAAGTTGGCAAACAACAGTTGGGTCAGTTTGGAGGTGACGTCACAGGGTCACACCGCCAAATCCATCAATGGCCGCTGATTGGGTTTACTTTCTAAAATATCTTTTTCCGTGGATTTTCTTTATCCTACTGTGTTAACTCTCTCTCCCTATAAACTAAGATACTGTTCTTAATTTATTCATACTAATACCTTACAGTTCTTTAATTTTTTACACTTTTTTCCTTCTTTAAAGTTATTACCTAATTTTATTTTTCGCCGAACCATCCACCACTTTCTACTTCATAATCCTGCTGCATTACAATTTCTCTTCCATCATTTCCAGAATATGTTAATTTTGTGTTCTTGTTGTCTAGTTGATTATTATTATTATTTTTTTAAATGCTTCAATTTTCTTTCTTTCTCATATTTGCGAAGTCACAGTTTTTCTTTCATAAACTGTTGTGCTTGTTACATCCAATTAAAAAAATCTCTGTATAATTCTTTGTTGTAATAGAGGCTGTTCTTGATAGCGTAAATATTCAATTGAGCTAAAATGAATTAATCAATTAGGAGGCATTCCTTTATCCTCAAATCTAATATGCCCACAAATCTAAAGAAAATAGTTTATAACCAGTGCATTCTCCCTGTGCTGACGTAAGGTTGGGTGACCTGGAAATTAAATGGACTGACGAAATCTAAACTTAGGACTGCTATGTTCACTGCTTTTATAAGTAGAAAAGTTGAGAAAAGAGCAACAGACATTAGGTCAGTTACAAGAGTCACAGATATCTTAAACTAGACAGCATCCTTGAAGTGGCAGTAAGCCTGAAAAATTGCTTGGAGGAAAGACCAAAGATGAGAAAATCAGTGCTAGAGTTTGTAGTCCAAGAGATCGCCAGAGACCGAGAGGAACACCACCAGCCCGACGGGACAAGGACATACGCAGGGTGGTCGGAGTTAACTGGTAGAGGATTACCCAAGATCGTTCATCCTGGAGAAGACTACTCAAGCTCTACCTGAACTCATGACTCTAAGAGGCCACATCATTTAATGATTGAACTGGCTGATGATGATGATAATAATATGTAATTGACAGCGTTCTTCGTTCAGCCGCCAGCTGTAATTTTACTTCCTAAACAGACGAATTATCTTATTTTTAGTGTATCTGACAGTATTATGATTAATAAACTGTAAGATCAGCCTGAAGAAAAAGAGTCATTCGTTTCCACAAAGCAAAGTCTCCTTTCATATTACAAAACAAGAGGCGAAACCTTTCTTCACAGGAGGCGCGCTAAGACGTTATCATGGGCACGAGAACGGTAATTGTCCTTCAACATAATATTTTTTACTTGCTATTAGGATATTCTGCTTTTGTTCCTATGTGCTTTAATAATAATGTGAAAGGAATAGTTTTAAAATATCAATATATATATATATATATATATGTTAGTAACATTCATTATTTGTGGTATGTTGTGGACGTTATACGACATTTCACGCAGGCTAGATGACTGACCAGTACATGGTTTTATCAATCATTCCGTTACTTCAGATATGTATTGATGAACCTCTTCTTACAGCTTCAGAATACAGCTTTTCTAACTTCCAACAGATTGTAAGATGATTGTAAAACTCCCGAACGCGATATGTAAGACGACTGCTATAAGTCTTCCACTTTAATTAACTGATTATTCTGTTAATTGTCACGCAGGCCAGGTTAAAATTTTCCTTTAGATGCAGGGAAATATGATTTATATCTCTAATGACATCCACACTTCTCAGTTTACAAATTTTTTATTCAGATCCTAAAATTACACAACCAGAGGACACAAACAAGGTCACCGAAGATTGCTACATTCGATGGATGTAAAACCAGCTCAAACGTCGCAGTCAAATACACAATATAACGAAGCATCCAGGTACAAAGTTTTTTTCACAGCGAAAACTCAGGAATCGCAATCACAACTACTTTTTAACATGACCGTACCGCCGAAATTACACGCCATGTACGGACCACACTGGGCTGTAACGCGCTCTGTTGAGCCCTCAATCTCAACTATTATCACTCAGATCCTTGACACAATCTGTGGCCGATTACTTTGCTACCGGCGCCGTGCAGGAAGCTTGGTTGTTTGACCACTCCCCAACGCCATCTACAGGATACACACAGAAACGCGAAACTGCCGCGAACTAGCCACACGGAAAACACAAATGCAGTTAAGCTCAAGCTTTCGTGGAAGACGGAACTTTAAGGAAATAGTGCCGTGTTTACACAGTCGAGTGAGAGCGAAAACAAGTGGTCGGAGAGGAAGCAGCGTTGCGGCCCACACAGATCGAATTCTGCTATCGTGTAGTAACCAGTGTTAACCGGGAACAACACTTAATAACAAGAACAAAGAAGTGAGCTCGTGATTGTGCACATACGGACTAAAGTGTACAATTAACAACTGTTGGAGTGTAGATAACATCTGCGCATACAGGCGAGAGGAGATGGCCGAAGCAAGTGGCGGAATGAATCCTCAAATAAAAGAAGAAAACATTGAAACCTTTGTATACGAAAATGAACAAGACATGGCGGAACCAGTGAAGAATAAAATAGAAGAACGCGTGACTGAGAGTGAGGAAGAAGAAACGTACAACCTTAGGAGGAAACGTCGAGCGGTAGAGAAAAGACAATCACAAAAATAAGCAAAGAAGAACTAATCCTTTTGGAGATGTTTAGAAACAAGAACAAAGATCAGGGACACCAACAGAAGAATATGCTCCAAACATATTCAACATCACAGCCGGAAGGGAAGGACGAGGAACGCAGCAAGAAGAAAGAAGACAGCATACTGGAAAACAGGGAAGCGAGTAAAGTCAACAAGGTTATGTTCACAGAACGCAACAGAAGGTATAAAGCCAACTCAGATGGCCCATTCATAGTGATGGTAGAACCAATGGGCGAGGGAAATATGCAACACCCAATACAACTAGGGAAGGTATTCTACAATAAAGTTCCTGGACTGAAAAGAATAAACCAACAAGGAAGAATAGAATGGCCATGGAGTTTACGGAACCAGAATTTGCCAACCAATTCATAGCAAACCACATCTTATTACAGTCTATGAGACTTAAGGCCTTTGTACCGGCTAGTAGAGTGGAGTGTAAAGGAGTCATCAAGTTCGTTCCATTGGACTTATCAGAAGAAGAGATAAAGCTAAACGCCACATCGGAGGCGCCAATCATCGACGTGAGGCGCTTCACCAAGAAAACGCAACTGGATGGAAAGACAGAGACAACACCGCTAAAAACCGTTCAGATAACGTTCGAGAGTCAGTATCTCCCAGAATACATTGAAATATATTACCTCAGGTTCAAGGTCGCAACATATATCTACCCAGTAACACAGTGCTATAAATGTCAGAGATTTGGACACGTGACAAACAACTGTAAAGGAAAGGAAAGATGTACAAAATGTGGCGAAGAGCATAAAACATCAGAATGTCAAAAGGAAAGCCCCAAATGCGTTAACTGCTGCGGCGAGCATCCTGCCAATGACAGGCTTTGCCCAGTGAGAAAACAAGAGGAGGAGAAAAAAGTAAAGCAAGCAGCACACAGCAAAAATACAGGGACAACAGAATACGAGTACAAGCACGGAGACTTCCCCACTCTACAGAAGAGATCATTCAGAGACGTCACCATAGACAAGGAACAGCCTGGCACGGTGGACCGACACCAAAAC
>JARYHS010008075.1:136039526-136231539 GCA_031002005.1 Vandiemenella viatica
ATGTTTTAAATTGATTTGAACAGTGGTTGAGATACCAGAACAGTGAAGTGTGGCATCGAAAGTAATTTAGTGTGGACTGATTTGGATTAAAAACTTTCCTTTTTTTTCTAAGATCTTGCAATCGACGGATTACGAAGTTTCAATAGCCTTATCATCTAAATTCTGATAGTGGCCAACTGGTTCGATGTGTACTTTATTCAATAAATGTGTGGAGAAGATTTTCATTACTTAACTTGAAGATTTCTCTTAATTAGTTATCCTCACACTTTTATCGGACTGGTTTGGACCCTGTCTGGCGACCGGCGGCGACTACGAACTCATTTATCCAACTTCGGGTGCTGTATGTTAGTAATTAAAACTTTAGCAAGCACGAAGTTCGGTCTACAGTAAGTATAGTCAACCCCAAGAAAGGCAAGTAGTCTTACATGGCGACGAGTGACAGGACTGTGTGGTAGAAATCAGTACTAGGAGGAGAGACAATTTTTCTCAAATCCTAGGAAAACACACAAAGAAAAAAAAAAGGAAAACTAGTGATATCAAGACGACGACAATCAAACAGGTGTCGACAATACCCAAAGGTGCGGAAGAACTCCCACTCGACGAAGGCAGCGCGGCTGGTCAAGGAGCAGCGGGGAAGATATTCTACATTGTTCGGCGCGGAGCTGGGCAGCCGAGACGACGAAGGCGGGAGAAAGAAGAATCGTCGTGCAGAGTCTCCGAAAGCTAAGAACGCGCTGTGCGCTGCTTGTTTGGCTATTTTTGAAGGCTTAAATCCTTTCCTAATTTTTTTGATATATTTTCCTTTTTTTCTGTGAAATATCGAGGAAGAAAAATCGGACCAGATTTTTCTCTCCTAACTCGACAATACATTTTACTCTCCTTTGTCATCAGGGATGACAGAAGCAATTATTTAAATTCCACCTGTAGTTATGCCTATAGTACAACCTTTTGTTTCCTTTTTCTTTAAATGGCATGCTTAGCTAGATAGCTTGCAGCAGCTGGCGCTTCGTGTATAACGGCGTTGTTGTGGTCTGGTTGTCTGATTCGCGGGAAGCGAATTTACAATATTTTTTGGATCCAGTTTTCTGTGTAAAATTTATAATCATGCCGGGTACGGAAGGAGACGCTAGTCTAAGTCTCGCTGAGGTGGTGGAAATCCTGAGAGCGGAAATGCGCTCACTAAAGTCAGATATGAGTACGAATATTGAAAGCTTAAATTCCAAGTTTGAAAATTTAAACATAAATTCTGAGATTCTTAAATTCCAAGTTTGGAAAATTTAAATTTGGATCTCAAATCAAGTACTGAAATCCTCCATGATAAATTTGAACATTTAAATTCAGACCTTAAGTCAAGCACTGAAATCCTCCATGATAAATTTGAAAAGTTAGATTCAGATCTTAAGTTAAGTACTCAAACCTTTGATTCCAAGCTCGATAATCTAAAAGCTGAGCTAAAGTCTGACGCGGAAATGTATTACATTCTAAGTCTCTGAAAGAACACAAATCCCAAATAGCAGAATTACGTAAGGATATGGAAGAGTATCGTGCTTTGTGTAATATGCGAGCAGAGGACTTAGCAACCCAATTTTCCGATTTAAAACAAGAGTTAAAGTGTGAAACTGGTAGTTTGCGCCAGGAAACCGACGCCTTGCAAGAACAATATGCGCAGTTGCAAGAAAAAAGCGATAGTCACTGCCACCGTATAAAGACGATTGAAGGACAGTTCCAAACATTGCAAGAAGGTACCCGACAGGGCTATGCGGAAGTGAAATTTGGGATGAAAGAGATAACTGCGGAGGTGGAACAGCTGGATGAGAAGTTGGAGAAATTAAAAGTGTCAACTGCCGTATTTGTGGATGAGAGAATGAAGGTACAGGCGCCGCTAATTATAAAGCAAGAAGTATTAAAACAAGTGCCGGGTGTAGTGAGAGAAGAATTCTGTAAATACAAAGAAACCGGAAAGGGCACCGTAATTCCTGTTCAATGCTACGACGAAAAGATTGATTGGGAGAATTTTCGGACCGAAATGGCATCCATCCTGTAAAGTTTATTAAAAATTTCGAAAATTTTCCACCTTTTATGGCTGCTAGTGAGGAGAAGAAAATTAATATGGTAATAAAACATTTAAGAGCAGGACCCCGACTGTGGGCAGAGCAATTAGGAGGAATTTTCATCTTTCGAGCAGTTCAAAGAAGATTTTTGAATCTTTACTGGTCGGCAGAGCGGCAGATCGCCGTAAAATCAGAATTAATGTGCGGTGACCGTTATGACCGAGAAGAGGATCGCAAACCGATTTTTTCATGCGGTGCTATGCATCTTGCCGATACTTAGACCAGCCTCATAGTGAAGAAGAGTATGTACGAATGATTGCGGCTAGGTTACCGGAACAGACACAGCTAATACTTACTAGCCACAAGATCCGCTCCATAAAGGATGCTGTAGATATGCTGGGAAGATTAGATGTACAAGAGCAAAGAATGTACAGAACAAGATACCAGGGGCAACATAACTAATCATTTTCAAAATAACGGATTCAGACAGGAAAACCACCGAAGAGAAGGGAATAAAATTTTCGGCAAGAACCGGAAAACTCAGGCCGGCAAGACGGAGTTCGAAAGGAAAACATAGAGGAAGGAAAATCTCATAGGCGGTTCCAGAATCATAACTACCGACCGCAAAATGAAGAACATAGGGTAGCCGTGGTTTCAGAAGACACCAGACATTTAAACTAGTGCCTGCCACTGAGAAGGCTTCGCCAGCGGCGGAGGCAGAAAAGAGGCCAAATACAGAGAAAATAGTATTAGTAAAAGAAGAAAAAATAGGCTTGAGGCGGAAAAAAGGATCAACCAGAAATATGTCTATATGATACAGTATTTAATAACGAGGCTGAAGAGGAACTGACAAGATACGAGAACATTTTATTAACCAGTACAAGTGGAGAATTGAGAGCGGATAAACTAGAAGATTTTAAGGAAGGCAATATGGAAATTGAGAATGACGAGTACCAGAAGACTGAAATTAAGTTGATAGAAATCGATGTATCCGGAGAAGAAACAAATAGCGGTAAAGCGAGCCGGAAGTAATTGAAATGGCACCCCAGCAATATTCAAGAATCAGAAGCATGCGCGCGCGTGACAGCAACCAGCGCTCGCGCAACAGTCAATGCGTAAGCACTATAGTAACCTGTGCCAAAAATAGTTTAAAGTGTGCGGCAGCCACGGGCGCAATAAACGAAGAATGCGGAACATTTCTGTCAACTAAAGAGCAGTATGGAGATGAAGAATCAATACCAACAGACTACGGAACTTGTAAAGAAGATGTCGGGAAGCTGAAGCAACCCCAGATACGTAAAGAAAAGAAGAAATCGACAGGAAATATATTAAATGGAAGTGGAAAAATCACGTGACAGGGGTAGAGATGAGCCCTTCATCTATGGATGTTGGACGAGGATGTCTACTCACTCCGCAATGGTCACGAATAGGGGACACCCTTTATTCTTTCTTTTTCCTAATTTTTCCTTGTATGGCGTATGCCAATTATTTCACCGCTTCGGCGAATAAATCCTTGACTTTTCCGGCTAAAGCCAGTAAACTAAATCCACATTTCCACTCTCGTACCCTGCCTGAAAATGCCAAAGCAGCAGCAGCAACAACAGTAGGCTTTGTGTAGTGCAGTGTAGTGCGTGAAGTGCTTCGACAAAAGTCGTATAGAGGTTAATGACCTCTACCAGTGTCGCAACCGAGGACTCCACCCATAGAGCCTACGGTAGAAGCGGAAATATTATTTTTGTCATGTTGTGTATATATGTTCTTTCTTTTCAGTTTTATTTTCGTGAGAGTTGACAGTCTATTTGAGAACTGTGACCACGAAAACTATAACAATTTCATGTGGTTCCTTCCTGTATTTTTTTCTTTTATATATGTTTTCTTGATGTTGTTTGTGTTCCTGTTTTTTTTTTTTTTATTTTAATATGTTAAATGGCTTTGTGTATCTTATGTTAGTAGGTTGGCCACACTCGAGAGTTTGAAACTTGGTATTTGTAAATTTTCTTTTTTTTATTGTAATGATAATTCTTCAGTTTCTTTTGGAAAAAACCTGAACAATTATCACAAATTGGTAGTTGGGGAATGTAACATAACAGTAGCATTCCGCCGCTCCGAAATGAGCGCATGACTACATTGTTAAAAGTCAGTCGTTATCGAGGTATGGCAGCGGACGGCTCGCGTCGCGTAATGTGAGACGCTATACGAACTGTACGGGTGTAGCAAGAAGTAAGAGAAAATGAACTAGCTTAACCATTGCGGCGTATGTTTTAAATTGATTTGGACAGTGGGTTGAGATACCAGAACAGTGAAGTGTGGCATCGAAAGTAATTTAGTGTGGACTGATTTGGATTAATAACTTTCCTTTTTTTCTAAGAATCTTGCAATCGACGGATTACGAAGTTTCAATAGCCTTATCATCTAAATTCTGATAGTGGCCAACTGGTTTGATGTGTACTTTATTTTAATAAACGTGTGGAGAAACTATTTTCGTTACTTATACTTGAAGGTTTCTCTTAATTAGTTATCCTCACACTTTTATCGGACTGGTTTGGACCCTATCTGGCGACCGGCGGCGACTACGAACTCGTCTATCCGGCTTCTAGTGCTGTATATTAGTAATTAAAACTTTAGCAAGCACGAAGTTCGGTCTACAGTAAGTAAGTATCATGTCAACCCCAAGAAAGGCAATAGTCTTACAATCTGCGCATACAGGCGAGAGGAGATGGCCGAAGCAAGTGGCGGAATGAATCCTCAAATAGAAGAAGAAAACATTGAAACCTTTGTATACGAAAATGAACAAGACATGGCGGAACCAGTGAAGAATAAAATAGAAGAACGCGTGACTGAGAGTGAGGAAGAAGAAACGTACAACCTTAGGAGGAAACGTCGAGCGGTAGAGAAAAGACAATCACAAAAAATAAGCAACGAAGAACTAATCCTTTTGGAGATGTTTAGAAACAAGAACAAAGATCAGGGACATCAACAGAAGAATATGCTGCAAACATATTCAACATCACAGCCGGAAGGGAAGGACGAAGAATGCAGCAAGAAGAAAGAAGATAGCATACTGGAAAACAGGGAAGCGAGTAAAGTCAACAAGGTTATGTTCACAGAACGCAACAGAAGGTATAAAGCCAACTCAGATGGCCCATTCATAGTGATGGTAGAACCAATGGGCGAGGGAAATATGCAACACCCAATACAACTAGGGAAGGTATTCTACAATAAAGTTCCTGGACTGAAAAGAATAAACCAACAAGGAAAGAATAGAATGGCCATGGAGTTTACGGAACCAGAATTTGCCAACCAATTCATAGCAAACCACATCTTATTACAGTCTATGAGACTTAAGGCCTTTGTACCGGCTAGTAGAGTGGAGTGTAAAGGAGTCATCAAGTTCGTTCCATTGGACTTATCAGAAGAAGAGATAAAGCTAAACGCCACATCGGATGGAAAGACAGAGACAACACCGCTAAAAACCGTTCAGATAACGTTCGAGAGTCAGTATCTCCCAGAATACATTGAAATATATTACCTCAGGTTCAAGGTCGCAACATATACAGGGTGCGGCAAAATGATCTGACGGTTTTCGCCGCCGTATTGTCGAGCGAGTAGATGGTGAGGAGTGGTGGGGATAGGCGCAATCCAGAGCCCACACGTGGACATTTGTGGTAGCCATAGAACAATGGTCGGGTGAGCATCGTGCGTTTGTTTCGAGGCGTTTTTTAAAAGTGGCGATTCGTGCGTTGCTGCTCAGTGGCAGTTCCGTAGAAGATTTAACGTGGGTCCAAGAGGAAGAGTCCCAACTCTTAACACCATTATGCTATGGGTGAGCACCTTCAGAGCTACCGGTTCAGTGTTAAAAAAGAAGTCAACATGTCGACCAAGGTCATCTAGGACGCCAGAGAATATCGATCGAGGAAGAGAAGCTGTGGCAGCCAGTCCTCGGCGGTCGGCCCGCAAACAAGCTGCTGCTTTGCACATGTCTGACCGCTCGGTAAGACGAATTCGTGTTTCGATCTGGCTATTGTTCAGCAGTTAAAGCCTAATGACTATGCAAAGCGTAGAGCATTTGCAGAAGAAATGATTGCAATACTGACTGATGAAAAAATGTTAATGATGAGCGACGAGGCACATTTCCATCTTGATGGTTATGTGAACAAACAGAACTTTGGTTATTGGTCGGCTACAAATCCGGAACAACTGCATGAACTTCCTCTGCATAGTCCTAAGGTTACCGTGTGGTGTGATGTAACGAAAAGGTGTGTCATTGGGCCATACTTCCTCGAAGAGGGTGGTCGAACCGTTACGGTCAATTCGCAACGTTATTTTTGATGCTAAAAAACTTCATGATCCCTGAACTTAAGAGAAATCGTTTAGTGCGCAGTAGGATATGGTTCCAGCAGGAAGGGGCAACTGCCCATACAGCCAGTTAGTTATGGACGTTTTGAGAAGCATGTTTCATGGTCGAGTGATCTCGCGTTTTGGGGACATTGAATGGCCAACTCGCTCTCCAGACCTTAGCGTTTGCGATTTTTTTTCCTTTGTGAGAGCTCCTTAAAGCAAGAGTTTACACAAACAAACCCCACACACTGGACGAACTGAAAGAAGACATACGCCAAGAAATCGTCAGACTGCCTTGTGTTAGAGCAGGTGTTTAACAGCTTCAGTGCAAGGCTGGAAGAATGCTTGTTCAAAGACGGACGTCATTTAAAGGACGTTATCTTCACATCTTAAACGGATGAAATTGGTTGTTCTGATGTTATTGTCATTAATTTGCATGAATACCCTTCTGTAATAAGCAATAAAATATTTTGTATCACTTTTATTTTTCATGTTGTTTTTATTTTAAAACCGTCAGATCTTTTTGCCGCACCCTGTATCTACCCAGTAACACAGTGCTATAAATGTCAGAGATTTGGACACGTGGCAAACAACTATAAAGGAAAGGAAAGATGTACAAAATGTGGCGAAGAGCATAAAACATCAGAATGTCAAAAGGAAAGCCCCAAATGCGTTAAGTGCTGCGGCGAGCATCCTGCCAATGACAGGCTTTGCCCAGTGAGAAAACAAGAGGAGGAGAAAAAAGTAAAGCAAGCAGCACACAGCAAAAATACAGGGACAACAGAATACGAGTACAAGCACGGAGACTTCCGCACTCTACAGAAGAGATCATTCAGAGACGTCACCATAGACAAGGAACAGCCTGGCACGGTGGACCGACACCAAAAGACAAAAAATGTGGTGGCACAGGTCTCACGGGAGGCCCAGACCGAGGAAGTACCCAATATACAAAGCAATGAAGAAATAATCACCATCATAGTCAAAACAATAATGAAAGCTCTAGCCCAACATATGAAGGGCAAAATGACAACGACTGTACTCCAAAAGGTACAAGACATTGCCACCAGAAGCATAAAAAGAAATCAGACAGATAGGCTCAACTATGCAGAACTCAGAGAACTCCAGAGCAACAACTGAAAATGGCTAGGAGAAGACAATTAAACATAATACAATGGAACGCTAGAAGTCTGTACCATAAATGGAACGATCTTCAAAGACTACTGGAGGAACACAAAGCAGACGTGGTACTGATCACGGAAACGTGGTTAAGTCAAGCACATACGCTCAAACATAGGCTCTACAACATCTACAGGAAGGACAGGGAAGACGGATACGGTGGTGTGGCCATCATGATCAGAAATGGAATAAACAGCTCCCTTAGAAACATGGTGATATCAGCAGCTGATTTAGAAATCCTAGCAATAGACATCACACAAGGAGGCACCATCAACACGGTTTCTGTAATATACAAACCACCAAGGGTCAGTCTTACTGAAGAGCAATGGTCAGAAATACTCAACCAGCTCCCATCAGGAAGTATCCTGGGAGGAGACTTCAACGCCCATCACCCATTGTGGCACGACAGTCGAACAGACCAGCAAGGAGAAGAAATTGCAGCCGCAATTACATCATCCACATTTACCACGCTCAATAATGAACCTGGAACCAGAATAGGAACACCTTATCAAAGAAGATCGTCGCCAGACATATCTATAGTATCTGCAAACCTCAGACAAAAAACAACGTGGGAGATACTTAAGGACACCCTGGGCAGCGATCATTTCGTTATAAAAATGACGGTTGATGCACCAAGCACACTTAACCACGAGCCAGCAAGGACCTTATGGAACTGCAAAAGAGCCAAATGGGAGCAATATCAGGAGAAGATAAATATGCTAATGGAACAGGAGAATGTTGAGGATGGCCAATTACAGCAACGATACAATAATTTCGAGGGAATAATTACATCTGCAGCCAAAGAATGCATACCCCTGACCAAAAGCAAGGAGAAGACTTCCGCAGAAAGGAAACCGTGGTGGACAGCAGAATGCTCCAAAGCCATAGCTAGACGACGCTTAGCCATCAAAGCATATAGACAGTGTCCGACAGTGGACAAATTTGCTACGCTCAGGAAGGCAATAGTGGAAGCTAGGACAACCATAAGAAGAGCCAAAAGGAAAGGATGGGAAGAGTTCTGCGACAACATCAAATATGGAATCACGCCTCAAGAAATGTGGAAGAAGTTAAGATGGTTTAAAGGCAGCCAAACGAACTCTAAATGGATCACCAGCAACAAAGAAGCAGCAGAACAATTTTTGGCCCTGACAGCGCCCTCGTACGTCCCGCTAGAACGAAGCGTGGACTCTGCTATAGAGCGAGACACTCAGCCAAAGAGACCAAATCACAACAAGTTTGAAATGTCAGAGCTACGATGTGCAATAAAAAAGGAAGATACGGCCCCCGGACTAGACGGCATAACATACTCCATGATAGAAAAACTTCCACCAAGAGCGAAACAGAAGTTACTGGAACTGTATAATGACATGTTGGCAACAACATATGTGCCAGAACAGTGGAGAAATGTCCTCATCATACCAATCCTAAAGGCGAACAAGGACAAAACTAAAAGCGAATCATACAGACCCATCTCACTACTATCCTGTCTTGCAAAGATCATGAGTATAATGATCAAGAACAGAATGCAGTGGTTCATCGAGCACCACAAGAAACTGGACAGCAGAACAATGGGATTCCGGAAAGGATATGGAACATTAGACAACATAACAACATTAGTCACGGACATACAACTAAGTTACGCTAGAGGAAACTATCTACTTGCGGCCTTCCTTGACATCAAGGACGCATATAACAACGTTCAGATCAACATACTCCAAGAAGCCTTGGACAACATGGGTCTGCCAAGAGAAATAGTCAACTGGTACACTAGATACTTGGAGCATAGAGTAAATATACTATATACAGCAGAAGGAGAGTTACTTGCTCGTCATGTATATCAGGGACTACCCCAAGGAGATCCCTCGAGTCCCACACTGTTCAACATATATACTACAAAAACGTTCAACCGGTTGAGAAGCCTAACAACATATGCACAATACGCGGATGACTTCGTAGTATATGTGACCCATCCAAACAAAGAGAAGGCTAGAACCATACTTGAAGAACAAGTGAAGGAGACACGAAACATCTTGAAGGAGAGAGGGATGGATCTATCCATTCAGAAAAGCAAAGTAGGAATTTTCACGCAAAGACAGTTTGCAAATGAGGATTTCGAAATCTGCATAGACGGAACGCATATGGAAGTAGTTAGGGAAACAAAGTTCTTAGGCATGTGGCTGGACACAAAGCTGTCCTGGAAAAGACACATAGAAGAGACAAGACACGCTGCGTTACAAAGATTAAACATCTACAAAACGTTGGCTACACCAAACAGAGGCACGGACCCCCGACAGCTGCGAAAGATATACTTCGCCTTAATAAGAAGCAAAATTGAATATGGTGGATTCCTATATGAAACTGCATCCACGACCACACTTAAAAAACTGGATACCGTACAATCTGCCGCCTTGAGGATAGCGGGCGGCTTTCTAAGAACAACGCCAGTCATGGCAATGGAAGTGGAAATGGCAACGCCGCCCCTATCATTAAGAAGGAAGAAATTGGGCCTAAAATTCTGGACAAAAGTAAGGACCAACACCAGCCATCCTCTGGGGAGAAAAGTGCGTACATTGGTGCATGAATATACAGCGAAACCCAAAAATTACATAAGTGCCCAAGTCTCATAAAATACTGGGAAATAACTAACCGATGGAACATAGCAACCTCTGAGATCAACGATATGTATAGAGAACGAGAACCGTGGCCAAGGATGGAAATGGATCAATATGTATACACAGAACTGACAGTAGATGTATCAAAGAAGAAAGAACAAAATACTGAAATCATAAAGCAGCTGACCCTGCAAACTTTAAACACAAGATGGGAAGGATGGAGACAAATATTTACCGACGGATCAAGAGAGAACGAGGAATCCACCACAGCAGCGTTCATCGACATGGCGCTAGAAGTGCATGAGGCGTACCGACTACCAACCCCAATGTCCATATTTTCAGCAGAGATTATAGCGATACTAAAAGCAATCAAGTACATAAATGAAGTGGGTATTGTTAAGGCAGTCATCTGCTCGGATGCTAAATGCGCCCTACAGGCCATAAAAGGAATCCCCAGAGGCACGTGCAAAAACTACCTAGCGTTTGAGGCAGCCAGGCAAATATAATCAAGGCAACAACGGAAGGAAGAAGAGTCAACCTACAATGGATCCCAGGGCACGTTGGCGTAAGAGGAAATTGAAGCGGCGATGCCATAGCACGGGGACAATTAAATGCAGCAGATATAGAGGAGATACCCATCCCCCTACACCGACTACAACCACACAATCACACAAATAGTGAAGAAGGATTGGAAAAGAAGATGGGTAGAAGAAGAACCGACCAAGAGCCTCTGGTACAGAACCATAGCAGGGGAACAGACCACAAACTATGGTACGCGCCCTTTAAAATAAACAGAAGTGAGATTAAAACAATATGTAGACTGAGAACAGGACACGCACTCCTACGAGACAGAATGTACACCATGAAGATCGTGGACTACCCGAAATGCCAACAATGCGACGATGTGGAAGATATATATCACTTCCTTTTAATATGCAAGCAGTATAGGAGCATAAGGCAAGAGATAATAGAAGGCGAACTTAAAATCAAGGACATAGCAGACCTAATACAAGTCTTATCCTCACCATCGCTGAAAGCAATAAAAGAAATGCACAAATACGTAATACAGACAAAAAATAGAATATAACAACAAAGGGATATTCCATGCATCGAGCAAGAAAATGTTCTCAAGATTCTCTGTGTATGTCATATGTACTTAAAGTGTAATTCATAATCAGTTTAATGTATTACATGATGTTACTGGCTGTCTTAGCCTATGGCTAAAGCCACATTTATATATATATATATATATATATATAAAAAACACAAATTAAAGAACGCTCTTTAGGACACACATTCAGTACTCATTCATCTAGAAGTCATTAAATGCACCACAGCGATCCAGAAACCCGGCTGTCCTCACAAGGTATCGTAACGAACACATAAAATTTTATGTAACAATATATTTAACAACTTTAAAATATCCTTGATAGTGTGGAAAGGCCAAATTGTGGAACCCTGTCTCTGAATTTCGTTGGAATCTGGAAAAGATGTTTATCTGATATTTATTATGTTTGGTACAATTCTTTTAAACATATCACGCACAGCTGTAGTTCAAGATAAGTTCCGTTCTACACTATAAGTGGAGTGTACATTACAGGATCACATTGTAAGAATATTCATGCCCAGTCTTATATCGCTATTACGATTACAACTCAGAACTTTGCAACAGTCTTCTCCTATATTAATCTGCAAGTACCCTTAAATACTTACAGATCGTGGTGTATTTAAAAGGAGCAGTATCTGTTATTTGGTAGGAGGCTGCGTTCAACACTAACTTCAGGCAACAGATAATAAAAAGGTTGCCCAAACTACTGAAGAAATCCATCCAAATTTCTCAAATAGTCTGAAGCTCTAATACTTAAATATCCTTTCTTTTGCAAGTATGTACTCCGACCTATATATAAATTCAAATTATAATCAGAAGATCCCAACGCACAATAAGCGAAAAAATGTTATTACACAAGTCAGGAAAATTCTGTCAGTTGTTTTTCAACTACCAGGTTTAAAAAGAAAACATTCCTGAATAGTTCCCAGTTTACATAAAAATTGGAGCCCTATCTATGTCTGTTGCGCGATACTCCATCTTGTCATTTAATTTAATCTCACTACCTTTATCAATGTTTGTCACAAAATAACGCATTTGACTATCTTCACTTAATTGAAAAATCAATGTCGCCTTGTTTAGTGATAACAACAACAAAATAATTCTGCAATCTTCACATCTCCGGTAGAACTTATCTTTCTGGTTTGTCAAATGGAAAAAATATAAACAAAAATGGAGTAGTTATATAAGAACGGGAATTGGAATTGGAGCATGTGCTCCACCGAAATTAAATTAATAATAACGAAACAACTTTAAAGTGAAATACAGCTTGGATGAAACACATTTAAAAACTTTCGAAGTTAACATGTTGACCTTCTACAACAATTTAAAAGTCGTCGAGTCGTACTTTCCAAACACTGAAACTAAACTCTGGATCTCCAGTCAAATATTCTGAACTCTCGATTCTATTTTCTGAAAGACTTAAGACACCAAACAAACACTAGGTCAAATACTTAGTGTCGGGAGCTGACATACGCTCTCTCTATCTTACTTGATTACCGTCCTTATCTTGACATCAGTTTCTCTCTCTCTCTCCCACTTTTTTTTTTTTTTTTTTTTTTTTTTTTTTTACCGGTGACATTTATGAGATGAGCAGATTATTAATGTCTATTCATCAATAACTGAACTAAAATATTTAACTTTCACCTTGAATTGGTATCTGTCTAATTTTGTACTGGTGTAGAAAATAAAAACTGCTGTTTCAGCGTCGACGTATCTTGCATGATCAAAAGGCTACACAAATACGCAGTTTTTGTAAAAATGTTCACTAACGGAATTGTGCTCGGAAGTTGCCGATAAACCAAAGAATTATCCTGTGATATAGAACATTAGTCAGCCATTTAAACATTACTTATAATAAGATTGGCTTAACCAGCAGGACAGTACTTTTCTTAAATAATGCAGTGTCCTATATATCCTTGAGCACCTAAAACCTTTGTTTGTGTAAACGAAACAGTTAAACACCTTTGGAATTTTGTTAAGTGCGTGAAAGTATCTTAGCATTCCTTGTTGGAAAAATAAACATTTTGTTTACCGAATTACGTATACATAAATTTTTTAGTATTATAAGTGTGACGGTGGAAACGTATAATGACACTTGTTTTGTAGTGAATGGTACTGTAACTAATGATATTCAGGCGGGAAATATCAATTTGTATGAATAATTAATTTCACACCAATGGAATGAAATTTGTTTATTTCTTATTTTCCCGAACGCGTTTCACTTCATTCTCTGAAGCATTTCTATCTGTTGCATGTGTATATGTTACCGCCCAAACTCTATACAAACTAGTTTGGCCTAGGCCAAGCCCGATTAGGTCCAGGCCGTATTTCAGCCTAACCACATTTGTTTTCTGTCCCATCGGTTATGTTTCGCCGGCCTCGGTAGCGTAGGGGCTAGACTGCTAAGCTCCGCGTGCCGGAAGGTCGCCGGTTCGAATCCGGTCGCGGGCATGGGCATTTCTGTGAGAATGTCCTGTCCGTCCTGTGGCGTCCATACATTTGAAAAATACAATATATATACTGGATGACGACTTATACATTGAAAGCTATAATAATTACATAGAGCTGGCTGTATGGCCTCCGTTGCCAAAGGCCATTAAAAAAAAAAAAAAAATAAAAAAAAATCGGTTGTGTTTGGGTTGAAATGCGGCCTGGACCTAATGAGAAAATTTCGTCAAAGTTGAGTGGGAATGCACTAGTCAGGCCTAATAACGGGTTTGGCATGTAACATATACATGAAATTATTATGTTTTTATGTTTTAGTATAGATATTGAGATTATGGTATATTTATATGAATGGTCTTGTGTAGTTTCAGTTGTATCTGCTTGTACTGGTTATGTAGGTCCACTAGGAATGTCTGGCAGTTCTTCATTAACCATTGTATGCCGTGAGCAATTTTTACGGCCTTACAATAACCAGTTTTACTGGCAATAATTTGTAGCAACAGTAATAACTGGCGGAACGCGACCAATGGCCGAAGGTTTCGCTTCTCACCTCGGTGGAGCATTCCTCGACAATGGCCGCTGCGGAGCAGTTCGCAATTTACGGATGCGCCGTGCCTCCGGTGGAATCTTTCGGAAGGCGGAGATTCCTGCGAACCTCCCCTTCCTGGCTGCGGTCGTATTTCAGAGTTGGCGCACGAGGCGCTATGAAATCTTGTCAACATTTATTGCGGCTTCCCGGCTGCCCCGGGTAATGGCTTCTCTCAGGACATATTGCGGTGGCCGGGACTCGGGATCGCTGGAGCCCACGATTAATGTGACTTATCGGTCAGCTAACTCGCGGCCCTTTGTCTATCGGAGCGCCGCAATAAGTCAGGAGCGGAATGCCGTGATCAGGGAACCTCTGAGCGAAGCCATCCACGGAATGAACAGTCGTGCAACTTGCCGAAATACATAGCGCTACAATCGTCTAATTACTAAACTGAATTTATTTTTATTGTTGTGGATGTTTATTATCCACGATATTTGGGTAATATGTCATAAAATGATGTTGTTAAACGGAACTAATCACTGGATGATGACTGAAATTAGGTGCTAATCATAAAGCATTAAATGAGTACTCGGAAAACTAAACAATATTCATTACTGTATCATCTTAATCTCCTCCAAATATTGGTTGCAATGGTTAAAGCTTTATACTGCCAGCCTCATATCACTGTATCGGGGAAATTCTGAGTAATTTGACTATGAATAATAAACTAACACTAGTAATGAAGTAGTATTCTCTACTTTTTTAGGAATGTGGCGAATTGTATCTTGCAATACTCGAATGGAAAACTCACCTAAAATCAATACATTTTCATTCAACCTAAAAATTCAAGATAAACATGAGTAACTGACTAATCGAAAACGTAAACTGCATCTGAAAAACTATTTGTTGAGGTCATTCTCTTTTATGAAAACGAAAAAGGAAAAAAAAAAAAAAACGTATAGTTTTAACTGTACTCGTTTAATCATCCACCCAATACCCAACAACTCAATAATGGTTTTTATGAAATTGTGGGCATTAAAAAAAATATTCTATCCAGAAGTTACAGTACCTTAATTCAATTACTTTTTAATGTTGGCTTTGTGAGAGTGATAAATAGTGTTTCTTACACGCCCACTTGTGCTAAACGTATTCACGTGGAAAGTCGGAGCCAATATCAGTTTACATACACTAGCAATCTTGGATAGAAGTTTATGTTGTTGTTACTTTTAATCAGTTCCTGGTGTGAGACCAAGTCAGGTAGATAAGGTTCTCGAGCTCACAACGATATTTTCATTTCTATCAGCTTCATCTAAGCCGTCCCCAGGTACAATTATAAATGTCTCATGCTGGCTCAGTCATCCTCAAGACCTGTCACTGTTCTCACACATATAATACATTTCAAGATATATCCGTGCTTTGTTTAGGTCCATCAAATTTGTTTTGACTTTCTTGCTTTCGAGCAAATAGCAGGTGCTAGTTGGTCCACTAAGAAGAACTGTACTAGTTCCACATTGGTGAGTACTGTATTCCTTTAGGAGGCTGGGAGGGGTGTTGGCTCCACAACGTGTTTTGTTACACCGAGCTTGGTGGTGTAACGGTTAGCGTTCTGGCCTCGCATTCGGGAGGACGCCGGTTCGAATCCTCGCCCGGGCATTCAGATTTCTGTTTTCCATGATTTCCAAATCACTCCAGGCAAATGCCGGGATGCTTCCTTCAAAAGGCCATGGCCGAATTCCTTCCCATTCCTTGCCCCCCATCCTTTCCCGTCTCTAAAGACCTCGCTGTTAAGAGACGTTAAGCAGTTAAAAAAAGTTTTGTTACCTGCACGAACTGCATCCTTATTGACACGCGAGATCCTCATCTCGTTTCGTCCCAGAGACTCTTTATAGCAACAGTAATGCCTAAATGTTTGCAAACCACGACAAGAAGCAGAGTGGAGTACGGTAACAGCAGTGTGTTGGCGGGCTCCCGGCGCGTGAGCTGTCACTCTGTTTTCTCACCGACAGACAGGCTCTCAGCCGCCTGCGCCAGAAATGTTTGCTCCTCCCGTGACGCATAAATTATTCCATCCAGCGCTCCCACTCTGTACACAGCTTTCGCTTCAATACGAAGTGCACGGAGGTAATTTTTATGTTTTAATCTTTTTAGTACAGAAGTACAATTGTCAATAGTACTTCAATAGTACTCGTAAAGCTCTGGATCTTTATTTAAATTGTAAGAAAACACATTGACAGTATATTTATTCGATTGTTTAGCACCGGAGATCTGCTCATGGTGCTCGAAAAAATATGGAAGTGTTAACTTCTTAGTCTCTCCGCCAGGAAAGAATGGTAACTGCAAATTATGATGATCTTACATGAGATGCGAAAAAAAATTAATGTTATATCCTAAGAGGACAGCACTATAACCACGCAAAAGTTTACGGAGAATCAAAATGCTTGAATTTGGTCTGAAATTAATGATTTAAGAAATTGTTTTGGAAATTCCTTTAGTAACCATTACTTTTATTTGGTCATTGGGTACACATATTAAGAATTTAAGATGATTTTTTTGTTTACATAAAATTTCACTGACGCATTGTTAATTCATTTTTTTCTGTTTAGAGTTCAATTTAGGCAACAAATACAGTAAATTCTTTGAGGTGGTGGAGGTTATTCAAGAACATGTACCGCCATTGGGACGACCGGAACACTTGCCGCTTGAGCTGTTACCAAGCAGTTGTGGTGGAGGTTTCTGACTTGTGACATTTCCTCCTAGCTTTTAATGATGCGTGACTTAGCTTTTGTTTGTCTTTACATTATCTCCTTATTAAGCCTAACGCTCGTACACCAAAATAAAGGGCTTTGGGACAAAGCCACTCTCAAGCAGGGGGGAGTGATGTAATGGCCAAATTGTAATATAGTTAAAGTATCGCGTTAGGCGGTGACGGACGCACGGCATGAGGCGGGCAATGCCCAGCCGAAGTGTGTTAAGCTCGCTCAGCAAATAAGAAAATAGCTGGCCGCTCACACAGGCGGGCGCGTGGAGAAGCTTCGAGAAACCAATGGAAACCGATCAGGTCGTTGGCTGACCCACTGACGACAGCAGAACGTTACCAGCTCTAGTGGAGCTTCTAGAACACGATGGAACACAGAGGTCGTTGCCTGGCCGTAAGGCTAGGAAAGCGGTCACGCTGTCGTCACGGGGGGTACGCATATAAATGAGCGGCCCCGAGGACAGAGAGGGGGTCAGTCGCAATAGTAAACCTTGGCAGTCACTATGTCCGTCTGAGCATCGAACCGGGACTTGCCAGCCGCGCGCCTAGCCCGCCTTGCCGACAGTCACGTTGCGCTATGGTAGTGAGGGTTATCTGCTCAATGGGCCTCACAGAAGTTATGGAGTTCTGTTGACGGGGAGCCACTGATGCTATATTCTCCATGGTCAAAGAGTAATAAATCAGAAGAGGTGTACGTAGTAGCAAAACAGTTATTACAAACGTGTAAGCATAGTGTTACGTTGCCACTGCCGTGCTACTGCCGCTAGCAGCGAACTAAATACAGTTCTCAATTGGCTAGTTGACTAAATTTGGAAAATAGTTTAATACTTTACCTTAGTATCTATTTTACTCAAAAAACGTCTTATTTTTCAAAAAATCGAACATTTACATTTTGTATTTTGCATTTTAAGAACGAATTGAAATTTTACGCGAAAACGCTAAAGACTGTCATTGCGTTTTGAATGAAGTCACATCACCCGAACAGTAGTGTATGTATGTGGCAGGTGTCATGTGTTCTTTAATTAAAAATGAATTCCTCGTTTTATAAGTACTGTGTAGTGCCCCAGTGTAAAAGCACAACAATAAAAACGCCAAACAAGTTATTTATATATGTTCCAAACAATGAACAGATACGGGAAAAGTGGTAAAAACTTACAAGGAGGGAGGATAGTTTATCTGCAGATTCAAGAATCTAGTACTTTTGTGAAGATCATTTTGATGTAAGTGTTTGCGCACAGTTTTTTTCTAAATCTAAAGCAAAACGGATGAATTTTGCAGAACCACTACTTTTCAAGAACTGATAACATAGTAAGGTACGAGCTTAGGTTGTTTTGGTTTATGATTTATAATCTTTCTTTAGTGTTACGTTTACTATAATAAAAACACTCTGGCAGCACTATCATTACCGTGGTGCCACAATCTGATGATTGATTCTTATGCACAAATTTCGCGTAATAAAAATGCGTTAATGAATTTTAAATGAAATAAAATCAATACTCAATGGTTTTTGAATATAAAAAGGAAATAAAAATATTTGGGAGTATGGAAATTTGAACCCGGGTTTGCAAAATGGCAACCAAGCACCTTACTACAAAGACCACATTAAAGGTCTGGAAAAAAAAGTGATTTAACAATCTTAATATTTAGGAGCTATCCGTATATATTTGCACGAAAATTTCAAATTTCTTGAAAAATATGGCTCATTTTGAAGAAATAATTGTAACACTGAGATATACTCGGAGGATCAAAATCCGTTCTTAACATGTCTGATGGTCTCCAAGTTAGAGGTGATGCAACTGAACAGTTGCAATACAGGCACGGCACAGAAATAATAGTACCTAACAACAACCATATCCAATGACATTATTCACGCCAATGATAGTATCGAAGCGAAAGACGAAATCTTTTGTTATTTCACTTAGGTCTTCTTTCTGGTTCAGCTATTTAGCACTTGCTTATACTTCGCAAATGTAACCTCATACTACTATCAATTAATGTACAAAACGTATGTCTAAGCAATAGGTTATTACTTACAAAACTGAAATAATGCTATTTAATATATTCGCAATCCTTCAGCAGTTGCTTGTTACACAATTGTAAATGAAAACTCCGTTTATTAGCAACTGGTTTTATTGATATAGGCTCAGACTGCGTTTCGCCCTTGTGGAATGGGGCATCGTCAGTGAGACTTATGGTTGAGGCAGTTACATGGTGGTCAGGAATATCTCCATTTGCACTTTTTTGTGACGTGAACTGTAATTATGGTTCCACATAACTATGAGAATAGCTTGTTACCCACGCTTAATGATCGGGTGTTCTAGATAGTCATGGACAGTGACATCAGCTCCCAGCGGAAACTTAAGAACGACCTACCGCAGGGATCAGTGCTCGCTCCGCTACTTTTCAGCCTGTATATTGCGGACAAGCCGAAAACAAGATAAAAAAGTTTCGTTACGCGTACGAATGGGTTCTCGCCACGAGATGCAGATCAAACGAAATCTCTGAAGACATGCTAATAGGGGACTTGGAAACAATGATAAAATATTTCCGTAGGTGTAGACTCTAAGTCAATGCTTCTAAATCAGAGGTTACCTGCTTCCATATAAATAGCAAACTCGCTAAAATGGAACTTAACATACGGTTCGACCGAAACCATACTTTCCCAAAATAAAACACCAAAGTACGTGGATGTTACCTTTGACAGAACATTATCACTTAATGTACATTTAACGAAAATGCATTCTCGGCTGCTGAGTACTTTGCCTCGGTCTGGCTGAATAGCCCGTACGTGAAAAAAGTGGACGCCCAACTTAATAACGCTATGCTTATGATTGCTCCCACAAAATGGCTCTCGATATTAAGCCACATACCACCACCTAACCTGCGACGGATAAATGCTTTTACACGTGAGTACAAGAGGTTAATGGACAACAGAAATTTATCGGTCCTCTAAGATACTGAGGATGCCAACATCAACAGACTTCGCTCTAGAAAACCGCCATTGAAATTGGCAAGGGATGCTACACGTGAAGATTTCAACATCACCAAAGCTTGGACCCAGGAGTGGACTGTACACCAAAATAACAGCATATCTTCCATTACACAAAAGCTGCCAAGTTTTGAGTTGCCACGTAAAACCTTGGTCCACTCTAAACAGAATAAGAACACAGCACGGCAGATACGCACACTCCCTGCACTAGGTGGGGGGGGGGGAAGGGGGAGGGGGGAGGGTGGAGCAGCTATCTCCCTTATACGAATACGGTGAGATTCCGACTATCGGTCATATTATTGAAAAAGCCCGATAAGATCTTGCAATGGTGATCCTGTGGACTTCCTGCTGGCAACCTCAGGATTCGAAAGACTATATTATAAACTAGATGTACGTTGTAATCTAGTAAAGCTGCAGTATGTATTTTATTTCCAATGTATCTTAAAAGTGTGTAAATTGCCATACGATAAATAAATATTGTACAATAAACTAGTTTCTGCGAACGACGTGTCGGAGTATAAAGAGGTAGAAAGGAATGAGGGAAAAAGAGGAACCCCATATTTATCTCCTCTCTCTGCTATGTTTTCGTCCAACTTTTTTTTTCCTTTTTTTCTATCTAAAGAGAACTTCAATAACATGCTGAATTCATGAAACCATTTTGAGTTGAAAGTTCTGCCACGCAGGTAGATTATGCTAAGAAGTGTTCGCCGTTATAATTCAAAATTTCTTCTGCACGTTGCTCCGCTCCGGCCCGTACATCACGTGTGACGATTTATCCTGTCAGCGGGCTGAATGTTTCGGGGCCTGCAGTATTTCTGAAAGTTCCGCAGCGAGTTCTGGCGAACGGCAAAGAGAATTCCGAATACTGATGGCTCGGGACTTTCTGGCCGCAGTAAGGAGTTCTTCATTGTGACCGCCGTGAATAAATCACACGGCTCCGAGCAGGAATAATACCTGCCTGCCGAGGAGCCGGCGGCTCGGCGAAAACAAGGGATGCAGGCTCACTGCCGTGGCTCCAGTCTCATCAACATGTTATGTGACTTGGTTAAATTCACAGAGTAACCACTGAAGCGACGTATCAAAACAGAGTATTCATGGCACATGTATCATCAATGAATGCAAACTTTTAAAAAAAATTTATCTATGGTCCCTCCCATATATCTAAGTGAAAAAAAAGCTACAAACGTTGTTGTAATCATTAAAGAATTTCTGGATGTTCCCGAAAGTATATAAAAATATTTTTAAGACACAGGAAGAAAAAGTATGTGAACTACTCCACGCGTATCTTTGCTGTTTGTGGCGGTTGAGGAAGAGAGCTGCTGCTTTAATATTTATTTGAATATAATTTCTCTGGGTGTTGGAGGCATTTAACGTTTGCTATACGCCAGAAATAATTCGTTACTCAAAGATTGCAGATTCAATAAATACGGCCCCCATTATCTGTATTTATTAAGTGGTATAATTAGCAGTTAATGAAGAATAGAAAGTTTAAGCTCACACTTCAAATTTTAGTTAAAGTTTCTTTTTTAGAAACACCACAAACAGAAACTTATTTATGAACTGCTTTGACGATGTACGTATATTACCGGACTCTTCACAAAATATGTAGAATCTAGAGCAAGTAGTCAGGAATTCAAATCTCCTTCATCGAGCGTGGTGGCTGAACAGTAATGTTCTGTCCTGGTATTCGGAATGACATGGGTTTGAATCCACTTTTGGGTTTTCCATGGTTTTCCAAAATCATTCCAGGCGAATGCTGGGATGGTTCCATCGAAAAGCGATTGCTGAATATCTTCCCGTTCCTTTCCCCTATCCTTCTCCGCCTCTAATGACCTCGATGTCGACGAGGCATAAAGCCATAACAAAAGTCATCGTTCATCAAACATGAGGTGTGAAATACATAAAAACTTCTAAAATGAGGCGCCATTTGGACTTGTCATTGGCCAGAAGGACTAAATCATAAAACGTAAGTATTTGTGTCTCACTCTCTGTTTCGTTGTAAATACGCTGAAGTGTCAAAAGTCATAGGATACTTCCTAATATAACTCAACAAGTCATCGGAAATCATCAGAAGAAACACTCAAGCATCTTTCTCCAAAGTCGTCCATATTTGTGAAAGTGCTGCCGGTGGAAGACGTTGTGCACGAACTTAGCTTTCGATCATGTCCGAATATGTTCGATTGGGTTTGTGTCTGGCGAATCGATATAAGTGCTCAAATCATTCGCTGGAATTGTCCAGAGAATGTATGTCAAACCAATACTGAATGAATTTACCAGATGACATGGCACATTGTCGGCTTGGGGAACATGAAGGCAGTGAATGCTGCAATGGTCTCTAAGCAGATCTTAAGCATTTCCAGTTAATGGTCGTTCGATTTACCCAGAGGTCCATGGCATGTTAACACAGCCTTACAACCTGAGTCCATGGCATCGTGTAGGCTGCGTCACACTCTAACTCTACCATCAACGTTTACGAACTGGAATCGTGATTCATCTGCCACACAACCTTTTTCCAGTCTTTTACGGTCCGACGGATATGCTTACTAACCTTGGAGAGGCTGCGTTTTGCTAGAAGAGGCACTTGCGTTGGTCATCTGTTGCCATATCCCATCAACGCCAAATTTCGCTGTGCTGTCCGCACGGACACTGTCGCACGTCCTACATTGAGTGTTGCTATTCTTTGACGCGATGTTACCTGTCTGTCAGCACTGACACCTCGACGCAGAGACTGAGCGTGGTGGTTCACGGTTAACGCAAGTGCACGTGGTCGGCAGCTCCGTTGTCCGTGGTGGGAGGTAATGACAATAATTACATACTCATGCCACACTCTTGACTCAGTGCATAGGACGATGTTGAATCATGAACAATTTCCAAAGTGGAAAGTCCCATGCTTTTAGCGCCAGTTACCATGCTGTGTTCAAAGTTTGTTAATTTATGTCATGCGGCCACAATCAAGTTAGCAAACCTTCCGTTCGACTCAAGCGAGTAATAATGGAAACTCCGACACTGTACGATACTTTCATACGTTTCTTCCGCAGTGATACCACCATTCGGATGTTTGCTTCTTCCTATCCAATGACTTTTAGAGCTTGAATGTATTTTACTATACTCCTTGAAGTATGAAGATATACGAGCTGTGTTCAAAATGTAACGGAAATGTTGAAATTTCGCGGATTATATTTTTCGATTGCACGATTTTTTCGTTGTTGTGTTGGCAAACATGTCTTAAAGGTATCTATACGTTTTTAGCTATATTGGACGTTTAGTCTCTTGTCAACTGTCAACTGATGTGTTTAGATACAGTCGACTATTTTGTATAAATCAAGGATCAGATTAAGTTCTGCTATATTAAATGCAACAAAGTTTTAGAAATATTAAATATTGCTTTTGGTGATCTGCTTTGAGTAAAATAAGGGTTGGTATGAGCATTTTCAAGATGGCCGTGAAGACGTTGAAGATGACAAGCATACGGGCCTTCCTAGCACATCAATATCCGATGAAAACGTGGAAAAAGTGAAAGAAATGATTACGAACGATCTAATCACAATTAGAGAAGTTGCTGATGATGTTGGCATATCAAATGGTTCATGCCATGGAATTTTTTCATCTGCTTTGGATTGGAACCTTATTTCAGCAAAATTTGTTCCAAATGTTTTGAGTTTCGAACAAATACAGCGGCGAATGTAGGTTGCTCGGGAATCATTCATTGTGGTCAACAACGCTGCAGAACTATTGATACGTGTTATAACAGATGATGAAACATGGGGTTATGCGGATGATGTCGAATCTAAGGCTCAATCATCCCAGTGGAGCCATTCTGGATCGCCAAGACCTAGAAAATCTCGACAAGTTTGGCCAAATTGTGAGTGACCGTAGCCTGCCGGCTGGTGAAAGACGACTCTGGACCAGCCGGCAGGCTACGGTCACTCACAAAATGTCAAGGTAACGCTCACCCACCACGCTCGCTGTAACCTAGGCATATTGAATTTCTATCTTTATTTCTGAATAAAGGGAAGAAACAATAAATCAGCAGGTTTTATATGACAGTGTACATTCAGGCTATACATTATGATAAAAAATAAAATAAAATAAACACATTTTTGTGGTTAAAAAAGAAATCAAGGATTAATGCCTTAGTTAATAAGTGACATCGTTCCTTAAAAACAGAATTATAATTTTTGTCATTGTAGTACTAGTCAAGTCAATAACGTATAATGTAAATAGAAATAGAAAGATTAAACTTTAGAGCTGGAAAGTTATTTGACCAGATATGATATTGCCGGTTAATTGTTTTATTTACTTATCTTTTTCACAGCTACGGAGCAGAGCTGCAATCAGATTATGACCGAGCGCAAAGAAGATCGGAAGATGTCGTATCGAAAAACAATACAGGGCGATCAGGGATTAGAAGTCCCTCCATTACCTGCTTGCCCTCTCCCGAGAGAGTCGCGCGAGTAAACGAAGTACTGGCGGCACGCAGTCAGTGCCTGCTGCCGATTTAGTGCGGCAGCTGTTTGCAGGCCAGTGCGCATGCGCGACTGCAGAGCAGACTCTTGCAATATTGATAATGCACTTACACGGACACGGGCGGCTAATTGCTGCAACGCGATTTACCAAACGGGATTACCAGCAAGGTTCTTAAACAGACGTTCGATTAGGTTCCTCCGCGCTGTCCGAAATAATTCGGTGCCTCATGCAAAGCTGATTCCCGAGCGCAGCTTTATTACCACGATGTTAATCTCGTTTGCGATTTCACTTTTTAGGTTCTGTGCTAATGGTCGGATCTAATTTTCACCTGAAGAAGAATTGTGATGACTCAGGAATGCAGAAATATACTTTTTGACCGTAGCAAGAGCTACTTTTTTCCGTATGTAACATTAGTTTTAAAGTAATTTATTCTGCACTGATAGTCATTTTATTAGCAACACGAAGTAAACTTCAACCAGTTTATCCTTTGAGGAATAGACATTTTCCTCGTTTCAGTTAAATATTGTTGCATGCGCTCTGAAATTATAAAGACTGATTGTCAAAGCAGCGGATCTGTCACCCAGTATGCTCAAACTCTAGTTGTGAGCATCAGGATGTACTGCTAAAATTCGGTCGATTTCAAGTCGCCAAGGTGGAGATGACGTCTCAAATTATAATTTGTTCAGCGAACAAATATTGTGAAAGTGGGACACGATGTGATATCCTTAGACCATAAACTTCATGTTCGTCTAGCCAGAAGCAAAGAGTCATAGCAGTAAACATTACAGCGTAATGAAGAGTTAGTTTCCGGATTGAAACCTAACATTTGAACAACCGTCACAGTCCCTTTATTGGCTTCATATCATGTACAGGGTGTCCACAAATGAATATCGGGGTTTTAATGCTTTATAAGATTTATTACATTATCCTTACAGTTATAAATGATATGTCAAATGAAAGAGCAACTCAAACAGTTTTGTTCGTTGGCACTAGTGCGCATGTGCGTGAAATGTTTCCGCTGCGATCCGCTAGAATGCGGTAGTAGCAAAGATGGCGACTAGTGAAGAGAAAGCGTTTTGTGTTTTACAGTTTGCAAAGACTGAATCTGCAGTTACTGTGCAGCGTGCGTTCCGCATTAAGTTCGGGCGTGATCCTCCAAGTGACAATAACATCCGTAGATGGTATCATCAGTTTGAAGATACAGGCTGCCTTTGTAAAGGGAAGAGCGCGGGACGCCCAAGAGTTAGCGAAGAGACTGTTGAGCGAGTGAGAGAGTCGTTCACTCGTAGCCCAAAGAAATCTGTTCGGAAGGCTAGTCGCGAATAAGAAATTTCTAAGTCGACTGTTTGGAAAGTTTTAAGGAAACGCTTGCAACTACGTCCTTACCGTTTACAGTTGTTACAGGCTCTAAAGCCTGCAGACCATGGTTTACGTGCCAAATTCGCTAACTAAATGTTGTTACATGACGATGAAGATTTTCTACATCATGTTGACTTCAGTGATGAATCGACCTTTCACCTCAGTGGACATGTTAACACTCATAATGTGCGGATCTGGGGCTTAGAAAATCCTCAAGAGATCGTACAAGTGCAACGAGACTCCCCTAAAATCAATGTTTTTTGTGCCGTATCCCGGCGGAAAGTTTACGGACCTTTCTTTTTTGATGAACCGACTGTAACTGGTACTTCTTACCTTGATACACTAAAGCAATGGCTCTTCCCTCAGTTGTAACAATATGAACCATCGAACTTCATTTTCCAGCAAGATGGTGCGCCACCTCACTGGCATAAGGAAGTACGCGGTTGGTTGAACGCAACTGTACCCGACCGCTGGATTGGCCGCAAGGGGCCCAATGACAGAGCTTGCTATGCGTGGCCTCCACGTTCACCTGACCTAACGCCATGCGATTTCTACCTTTGGAGTTTCATCAAGGATCGTGTGTATGTGCCTCCGTTACCAGCCGACCTCCTTGAATTACGACAGAGGATTGAAGCAGCTGTTGCAACAGTTACTGAAGACACACTGCTCAACGTTTGGGAAGAACTCGGCTACAGACTTGATGTGTGCCGTGTGACAAATGGTGCCCACATAGAACACTTGTAAGCTTGTATATAAAACTGTTTGAGTTGCTCTTTCATTTGACATATCATTTATAACTGTAAGGATAATGTAATAAATCTTATAAAGCATTAAAACCCCGATATTCATTTGTGGACACCCTGTATATTATTTCTAAAGGATGTTTTTTTGTTACAAGCCATTACCTCCCTTCATACGTAATCGATATCGATAAATGAGGTGTCATCGATAAATGAGGTATCCTCTTTGGTCACATTGTATTTTAAGAAAGTAATTTTTCCAGATGTAGCTCTTAAAGAGTAAAAATGTCAATATTTCTAAAATGCGTTTTTTTGTGCCACGAGCCATTTATCTTCCTGGATACATAACCAAAATCGATAAAAAAAAGTAGCATTATAAAGATCAAAGTCTCTGTTTTGGTGACATCCTATCTTTAGAAAGGATTTTTTCGGATTTCGACACTTGAAGAACAAAAGTATTAATATTTATTTCTGCAACGGTGTCACTATCAATGTATATCCTTTCATATCTAACCGATATAGAAAAATGAGGAATCATTTTAAAGATAAATGTCTCCACTCTGGCAACATTATAAATTAAGAACGATTTTTTTCTCGGAATTTGACCCTCAAAGGACAAAATTAATAACTGCGAAAGTCACGCGTATGATTCAACCCGCTGAATAGCAACAGCACATATCACATAGATATCAATAAACTGCTTCACTGCCGTCGGCTTTTGCTACTTACCTATTGCACTAAACAAATAAACAATTGATACAAATAAGCCGTTTTTGTTTCATCCTATTACAAACAACCAACCTTACTATTCACCGCATTCGCGAAATTTTCGCACGGGTCATCTAGTCGACTCTTATTTTTACAACGGCAAGATTCAGTTACCCTGTCAGTGTGGCTGCGGGCGCTAAGGCGCCACCTCGCCAAATCTTGCAAGGTACAACGGGCCCAGCTTCAAATCCCGATGCCCCCATTTCGCTTTCCTGATTCCGGCTTTTAGGCAATTTCCCGCAATCACCCAGGCGAATGCTGGTCCCGAATATCCTTATTTAAGAAGTAAAATTACAGCTATCACAAAGAACACAAGTTACTCTAACTGCAAATGGATGACAAATTTTCACTTGCCCCACGATAATAGGTTCGTTCTTGCAAACGGGAGGGACACCAATCCGCCACTGAAGCAGGCTTGGTGATTACGCTTCACATCATTATGATCAGCAGTAAAAACTATAAGAGACGTCATTAGTGTTCGTGACTGGAAGTGGAATAAATAGATACAAGATTCAGTCTTTGTTGATCACCAACTGAACGATACTTCTGACAACAACGTCGAACCAAAAACAGGTGCAACTGGTGAGTTACCCGATTGGGAAAAATCAGTGACCTCACGCATAAAGCACATAACTTTTCTTCCATGAGTGATAAAGATTAATATGTCAACCATTATCTTCCCAGCATTCTGTTATTGCCATTGAGGTAGCATTGACGCAAACTATCTTCCAATTGTTGGAGTGGAAAATTCCTTCCGTTAATGTTACGCAGTCACGGTAAAGTTTTGTCGCAATGACACTACCTTGGTCTCATGTGTCACTGGCACAAGAGCAGACAACGTTTCCCTCTCAGTAGCTCTCAGCTATCTCAGGCCATCCGCTGTGGGACGGGGTAAGCCCTTCCAGCTCAGAAAATACCACCGGATGCAACTACCAATTGCATTTCCATCTTCGCTTAGGAACAGGTATGTTATACCACCAATCAGGTTAGTTTTATTAGTTTTCTCATTCGTTTTTAATAGACTCATTTATTGTGGTGTTACGTGTGATGAAAATCAATACAATTATAGTGGCTCGCTAGTAATTCATAAGAAATACGAGTATCTGCATATTATTCACACTCACAGAAACGCCAAGGTGGAACACTGACCACAAGAACGATTGGTCTGGCTACCTGGGAGTTTAGCGGAAAACAATACCCAGAAGTCCCTAGGAGGGATTTACCGGGAAAGACTTGGGCTGCACTGAGCTATGAGGCCCAGGAGGTTTTGAATGATAGGCAAGACAAACAGAGACAATTTATCGCCACCTGCTGACGGCATGAGTATTTCGCAGATTTACGGAAAGTTACAAGTGACGTAGGACAGAATATGGAGGGCAGTGAATGAGTGAATGTGATTGCTGTAAGTGGAGAAGTGGAAATGTAATAGGGAATAAGATGACGATATTGCTGGGAAATACGTACGCTAAAGTCTCCGCATGAGCCGCCGAGTTTGGTTTCAGAAAAAGCGATTGGACCGCCCCTATCGAGATGACGGCAATCCGAGGTTTCTTGCAGGGTGGGAGCGAGAAGCATTCAATCTTTGGTAGTTCGACTGGAATCTGCTGCCCAATGTTGGAGCTGTCCAACACTTGATGGATCCCGACTGATGGTAGCGGTTCAACATAACTTGCCAATACGCCTGCAGATATGACGCCATGGGCAACGCTGTACACCAAGACAACACATACGGCGCCGGGCGCAAGTATTTCGACGCCGGTAGTTCGCCTGTCGCAGAAAACAGCGCCGCGGATCCGAGACTTTACCATGGCAACCTGCGTTGTGTCATCCCACTGCCGAACGTCGCCATCAATGAAAGGTGAAGAACACAGTTTTTCACCAGAACTCAGTTTTCAAATTCCCAGTAACGCATGCGAGATTTTTTATTCCCTCCACCGAGCTAGAAGAAACATGAACTGCTAAGACCGTTTTCTGCAAACTCAATCACGTATGTCATTTGTTTTAATGGAAGAAAAGAAGTTTGTTTGCTTTGATTTTTTAAAAAGAAATAAAGATGTTGTTTGTAAATTCGTGGGTTTCTCAGTCTCTAGAATGATAAAGCTAACCATCCTTTCCTTATCATTAAAATAATTTTGATATTTAAAAATTAATGTTTTATTTCAGTATTAACTTACTGGTGGGACGAAAAAAAAAATGAAATGAAGAATTGTGTATAGCATTTAATATGGCCCTATTCGTGCCACGATATTTAGGATGAAATTGTTAACTTTTAGTTGCTACACGTCAATATTTACGAGTTTTCAATAAAGTGGTAGTATATAGTAACGGGAGAGGGGAAGATGAGAATGCTGCAGCGTTGACTTAATGGTCTTACGCCTGCCAGGTCGGCAGCCTGCACGGCACTTTTGCGGCAATAGGGCAGCGGAGTGACTTGATGGGACGGTCGAGAGTGGGGAGGGGGGGGGGGCAGAGTGGGGGATGAGCGTGGAGGGCTCTCGCACAGAACGCAATATAAACTCCATCCGGCGCCGAAATCGTGTTGAGCTTTCCATTACAGATAGGGCTCCCAGCCGAGATAAGAGCCGAGGCATGAAAGAGCCCAGAACACTAGATTTAGAGCGAAATTGAGCCACTCACTCCGACTACGTGTCCTGCCGGGAACGAAAAGTGCGGAGCTGTCATGGGCGACCTGGTTCAGGCGGAGATACCAGCGTTTATCACTGTCACGCGATCGCAGTGTGCTGGAGCTCACAGTCAGCCATTCTCATACACCTCGAACGCGTTACAAGGACGCTGTGAAAGTTTTGTCTTCATATTATTGCTCCTATAAAAGTTGTGAATAGAATAAAACATCAAATGCTTTATTACGTATGTTCAGAATAAATGCGTGTACGAACAAAGAACCTCTCTGGTTGGACGATCGTTAGTTGCGTGTGTTGAGAGCTGCTCACAAATCTGCGATTAAGTTTTTGTTGATTAAATTACTTTAAAATCTTTAAATCATAATCTTCAGTCTTAGGATTATTGTTAGCAGGAAGAATTATTTAACATTTCCTCCGTAAATAAGGGTTTTAAGTTCTTTGAGTCGCTTTTCTAGCTGTTACAAGTTTAATTGAATTATATATAGCATATGTATGGTAGTTAGTTTAATTCGAATACTATAGCATAGGTGAACATTGTGGTGTAAGTTATTTAACAGTTTTAATTTCTTATATGCCGTAACTGATTCAAATCAGTAGTTAGAACTTCGATTGTTAAGGTTATTGTATCGTCCCATATTTAGGCTCTTTTGGGTTTAAAATATAACAGTTTGCTATTTAATTAGCTGTGGTACAGTAATATAACAACGTGGGAAAAATAAATAATAAAAATAATTATTCATAAATAGAATTCTAAATTCCACTATCAATATTTAAAACTCTGCAGTCAAGTTATTAAAAAAATCGTACGAAAAAGTAATTAACCTGTCATATGTGAAATATAATTGTGTTTAATTGTTTTCTAGTACATTAAAATAAACTTCCTAGCTTTTTTTTAGAAAAAAAAATTAAGATACTAATAAGTTCTTATCAATACTAACAATAAATAGGATCGACATTCCATCGTAATTTTATTTTTATATTCATTATTTCTTTAGTGGTTTTGTTACCTAATTATTACTTATAAAGCTTCAATCTAATTATATCTTTTAAAAAATTAACAGGCAGTTGAGTTTAAAAATCTGCAAGAATAAGTTAAATTCGTTGGTCTGGTTTGTCGGAAATATAAATTGTTGTTTAATTATTTTCTATTACATTAAAACAGTAATTACCTAATATTAAAAATATATTTTTCCATCAATAACTGATTAGTTATTATTCTGACAATAGAATTAAATAGTATCTACCAGTGAAACTATATCTACAGGTTAATTTTGATGTTAACAACCATCAGTTTTATTTTATTGGCCTTTAAGTACTTTTCACCTTGTTATCATTTACAACAAAGTAAAACTTCATTCACACAAACCAGTTAAGTACAGATTAATTTTTTCTCTTAATTAACCATCAATTAAATTTAAGATATATATAATTTTGTAATTTAATGCTTAAGGTTTTTAGGTATCGTTTTGGGAAAAATCATGTCTGGAAAGTGTGGGCCTGTCGCAGAAGTGTGGTGAATGGTTTGGATTCGAATGGGTGTAAAAATTAGTTTCATTGGGAATGTAGGGAAATGGGAAAAAGGGAATTAAATGACGCACTTCAGTGGTACTGTCCGCTCTGTTTTAAGGATACGAATCTTTCAGAGCAGGATAGGAAAATTTCAGAGCAGGACGAATCGATCAGGGGGATAGGCGAAACGATCAGAGAATTGCGTGAAAGGGTCAGGATCCTTGAAGCTCGGCCTGTGGAGGCTCAGCCTGTGGGGGCTCAGCCAGTGCAGGCTCAACCCGCGGGAGCTCAGCCCGTGGGGCCTGTGCCTGTGGAGACAGTGCCTGTAGAGGCAGAAAGTAGAGATGGCGCATTTAGTGAGGAGGGAGAGAAGGATGGATGGGAACTGATAACAGTTCGTAGTAGAAATATGGTTAACTGGAATAAGAAGCTGGAAATTCCAGAAATTGTGGAGAGAAATAGGTTTGAACTGTTACCAGAGTCAGATGGATAAGAGTCTCTTGTAGATGTAGAAGTAGGTAAGGTGCTGCGGGACTATAGGAATATAGGCGTCGAAGGAAGTAATAGGGAGAAAAATGTTCTACTGCGAGGTAGAAGCCATGGGAGAGGTGTAGGTCCTCTTCTGGAGGATCAATTTGGCATAGGATACCAGGTCACAAGCTTTTTCAAACACAGTGCAACTTAGGGCAGGCAATAGAGGACATAGGATCAGTTCGTAGCGATCACTTGGAAGAGGCTAGCGGGGGTTAAGCCTGTGAATACCATTGCAAGGTGGGATTTCACTAGGCAAGGCCTACTCCTAAATAGAAGAGGAAAGGGAGTATTTTCTGAGTTGTTAGCTAAATCTGTAACGGAGCCCACTTCCAGTTATGATGGATTCAGGGCTGTGTCTTTTTTGGTTAGGGACTGCTGGTGAGGGGATAAAAGAATCGATCAGATTGTTACTGATTGTAGATGTGCTATGGAAAAAACAAAAATCGTAAAGAAAAAGGTGAAGCTAATGAAATAATAACAGAGTTGGTTACAACTGGAAAGACAAAGGTTAATATTTAAAACACCATAAAGCAAAAAGTAAAGGGTTATTGGTGAACTGTTGAAATACAATGAACAAAGTGATAGAATTTACAAGCTTAATAGAGATAGATGAACCAATAGTTATTACAGGGGTAGAATCTTGGTTAAAATGAAGTAGTAGGGGAAAGTCCATAAAGTACGTGACTCCATTTCATTTTGACCTCCTTTGAACTCCACCACCCCTTAACGTGACCTGACGTGTCTTTTCCCTCTACACCCCCACCCTCATCCCCGTGTTGCATGTAGCTTTTTCCAGTATTGATTCCAGAAGACATTTTGTAGTATTTTCTCCTGTCACACTATCGTAAATTACATACAGAGAAAACTAAATGACGTAAATAAATATTGAAATATTATTATTTGTTCTGTACCTTGTTATATCTGTGGCAAATAATATGAATGAAAAGCTACGTGACTTGGCTCTCATCCTCCCCTCCCCCACGTAGCCTAACGTAGCTTTTTACCCAACCTCCCCCCTAAAACGAGCCACATAGTTTCTGGACGCCCCCTTGACAATGAGGTATTCCTTGGAGGTTACAGAATATATCGCAGAGATAGAGGAGCAATTGGTGGAGGGGTATTCATACTAGTTTGTAAAAGATTACTATAGTTCTCTAGTGTTCATAGATAACGACCGTTAGTTACTAGGGGTAGATTTTTGCGGTGATAAAAAAGAAAAACTCAGGGTATTGGCTGCTTACCATAGTGGAAGAATGAATGATGGAGATGAGATTCTTGGAGATAAGCTAAATTCACATTCACTGTTACAATGTGTGTGTAGAATGGTTATTATTGGAGGGGATTTAAATTATCCAGGTGTCAACTGCGTAGGAAATAAGATAATAAAGATTAATAACAGAAGGGAACAGAGACTTACAAATACCTTAGTAAGGGAAGGAGGTCTTACACAAGTGGTAGAGCAAAATACCAGGGTACCTTTCTAATAAAGCCCGATGAAAATCTTATAGGATGTCAAGTAACTGAAGGAATAAGTGATCACAATACAATACTGATGGATATTAAGTGAATTCAGTAAACCAGTGGCCAAAATAAAAGAGGTAAGTATATATAATTATAAATACCTCAGAACTGATGAGATATTTCAGGGAAAGGTTCAGCGAATGGAAGAACGGCAAAAGTACAGTGGAGGTGAAATGGGAAGAGTTTAAGGAGATAATAAAAGAGGGCGAGGAAATTTTTATTCCAAAGCAGAAAATAAAGATAAATACAGAACCTCGATACTACAATAGGGAAATGAGCAGGCTAAACAGGCTAGTGAGAAAGGAACACTACACAGTTAAGAGACAGGAAGGCAGTAGTGAATACTTAAAGCAACTAAATATGCAGTTAGTAAGAGCAAAGAGAGAAGCAAAGAATGGGTTTATGAAGAATATTATTGGTGGAAGAGGACCACTGAACTGTATGGGCATATTAGAAAACTGAGAGGCAGGGAAGGTACTGAATCTATTGTAGTTCAGAATATAGTTGAAGTTCTGACGAATTTAAAATTACAGATATATTGAGTGTGATGGATTGGAATGAACCAGAGGAGAATCTCCCTAAAAGTATAAATGAGGAACTAGAAAATTTGAAATAAAGAAAAAAAGCAAAAGGACTGGTGAAGATAATATTATTGCAGTTTATTAAAGATTGGGGGATACGATATTATAACTTACCTCGAAATTTTATTTAAAATGAGTTTGGAATCTAGCTGCTTAACAGAGGATTGGAAAAGAGCGATAGTAGTACCGGTTCATAACTGAGGGGTAATAATAGGGTTGAAAATTACAGGCCAATTAGTTTGACATCAGCGATAGAGAAAATGATGGAGAGCTTGATATGCAACTATATCAGAAATTACTGTGAGGAAAGAAACTGGTTTGCAGATCGACAGCATAGTTTAGGCAAGGATATTCATGGGAATCTGAGATAGTGATCGATATACAACATATTTCAGATGAATTGGAGAAGAGAGGCAAAGATGACAGTGTGGTACTAGATCTTTCTGAGGCATTTGACAGAGTGAGCCATAAAAAGGTTTCAAATAATCTGAAATCTATTGGATACGATGAAAAAGTTACTTTCTGGGTAGAGGAATTCTTAAAAGCCAGAAATCAAAGTGTTAACGTAGGAAATACATTATCAAAAGAAGTGGAAGTAAATATGGGAGTGCCACAGAGCAGTGTATTGGGACCTTTGCTGTTCATTAGTCTAATGAATGACTATGTTTATGGGTTACGGTCAGAAGTTAGGTTTTTTGCAGATGATATAATGGTATGCAATAGGATCAAAACAGGTGAAGACTGTGAACAGTTGCAGGGTGACCTGGATAGAATAGCTAAATGGATGGGTCACCATGGAATGAAGATAAATGCCAAGAAGAGTCAGCATATTAGGTACACAGATAAAAACTAAAGGTTAATTATGTTTATAGGGTGGGGTCAGAATTGCTTGCTGAAGGCTTGAAGTGTAAATATCTTGGCATAACGGTTGATAACAAACACAACTGGGCAGAGCATATTCGGCAGGTGGTAGGAAAGGTTTATGGCCTTACACCTCACTGACGTTGAGGTCATTAGAGGCGGGAAAGAACTATGGGCAAGGAACGGGAAGGAATTCTGCCATGGACTTATGAAGGAAGCATTCTGGCGTTCACCTGGAGTGATTTTGGAAAACCATGGAAAATCCAAATCTGGATGCCCGGACGGCGATTCGAACCGCCGTCCTCCCGAATGCGAGGTCAGAGCGTTACCGCTCACCAATCACGCTCTGTAGTTTTGGACCCACATTTTGGTTATCAAATATAGGAGTTCTAGGGTGTGCAAAGAAGAGGATCTAGATTTGTTTGTGCAAATTATCGCAGGACCCATTCAGTAAATGATATGATAAAGGAACTGAATTGGGAGTGATTGAGGAGGTTGAAGTAATGAACAGGGCATATGTTGGTGATGGGGCTTGGAGGGATATTGGTCAGAGAATTAGAAAAAGTTCATGGAAAGGGAAAGGCGACCATGACCACAAGCTAGGGCTCGATTTTATGTGTAAGTGAGTGGGAAAAGTTTCTTTTGTTGGTAAGGGTGTTAGGGATTGGAACAAATTATCAAGTGAAGTGATGAATAATTTACCAAAAACGCTTAAGGAATTTAAAATTAAAATCTGTAAAGTTGAAAAGTAAATAGGGGAGGAATTTAACACTCCAATTATAAAAGAAAGTTTTAAAAAATGATATAAAAGGGGTAATTGGATGACGTAGGGAATTGTCAGCGGAGCGTCGGCTCCTTCGCAATTCACACCGTGTGAACCACATGTGTGTGGGTTTTCGCTTACACAGACGCGTGTTCAAAACACAAACACAATACAGTGTTGTAGCATGAAATGTTATCAAACAAGGAGGACAACGTATCTATCCAGCGTAAGACTTTTAACTTTTACGACCTTTTTCTTTGATAGAATAAAATCATATTAGATTTGCATGGATTATATGGCACTACACTGGATTTATTCGTTCCGTTGGGCTATTAAGGAAGTTTCGGAGATTTGTAACCTAAATTTCATCACAGAAACTAAAAGATGAAAATTTTCAGTTGTGATTAGAGTAATAATTTTCAGACTTAATTACTATATTTTTTATATAATTTACAATCACTAATATGAAATACTAGATTTGTACATTCTTCAAAATAACATAAAACACATAGATGACTGTTATTACAGGTAACCCTCGGGCCTGGTATTTGGAAGGTTGGTGGTTACATCACTGATTGTCTTTGATAGAATAAAATCATATTAGATTTGCATGGATTATATGGCACTACACTGGATTTATTCGTTCCGTTGGGCTATTAAGGAAGTTTCGGAGATTTGTAACCTAAATTTCATCACAGAAACTAAAAGATGAAAATTTTCAGTTGTGATTAGAGTAATAATTTTCAGACTTAATTACTATATTTTTTATATAATTTACAATCACTAATATGAAATACTAGATTTGTACATTCTTCAAAATAACATAAAACACATAGATGACTGTTATTACAGGTAACCCTCGGGCCTGGTATTTGGAAGGTTGGTGGTTACATCAATGATTGTGGCATCTAGATTTAGATATTTCATGGTTTCCCGAAATCACTCCAGTCGACTAACGCGATGGTTCCCTTCAAAGACCATGACCGAATTTTTCTCTGTTCCATGCACCCCCATCCTCTCTCAGCTCTAATAAAGTCAATCTTGACGATCTGTAAAACACTATTTAGTAAAAACGTTTTATGTGACATTCTCTTTCTTAATCCAAAACGTATATTACTTTCTCAGTCTTTGGCTTCCAGATATATAAAAAATAAATAAAATAATAATAAAAAAATTGGCCCTAAAGCAACAACTTATTCAGGTTCATCTGTGAAAAAATAAAACTATCTTGTTTCTGGAAATTAGATGGAAGCTGCAGTAAATTTTATCATTATCTATACACACGACAATGCTTTGCAGTCTTAACTTCCATTGTTGCCATTTACGCTCCGGCACTGAGCAGGGGTAACAAGGTATTAATTTGTAGCTGTAAGACAGAGATTTCTACAGAGTTCACACAGTTTGTAATGTCGAAACTGTTTTTGATGTCGCAGAATGTTAATCCTGCTCAAAATGTCAGTTCGACATTTTATGTTTCCAAGATATCTCCCCTTTATAATCGTAACCGCACATCACTGAAAAGAGGCTATGATCAGCGTACCAGTTTGGAATATTTGACATAAAACTTGATTGCGGTCTAACGGTATAGGCGAAAATACGTCAAATACGGAATTGACAAGTTGTTCAGACATTTGGACAAAGTTCTCTGTTAAACTATAAAACTAAAAGCAGATTCCATAACCGTCAACTTGGAGATTTAAGGCTCTTCAAAAAACACATGTTCTAAACGGTATGTGTTACGTATTATAAGTAACGGCATAATTGATTACGAAATTTACCCTTGAAGTAGCAGCATGATTGATCAGTTAATAACTTGTAGTTATTATACAAAGATTATCGCCTAAATACGGGCAAAGATACGAACATCTGTTCATCCAGAGAAAAATATAAGTAGTAAGAATATTTCCGCAAATGATAAAAAGGCAAGAATACTTATATATATAAAACGCTGAGGACAAAGAATTGCTACGTATAAATTGAACAAAATTGAGATCACATTAACAGATCTATCTAATCAACGGCGGTACGGCCTACCCTTTTCTCGAAGTTATTCGGGCTTTTTATGCCTCAATCTTCGATCGGTATGATGCTACAAGCTTCAGATTTCTATTATGATAAAATATCAACAAGTTTAGTAAATACATTGAATTGTGTTTCGTTCCTGCTCTGTTATGTATTTTTAATCGATTTTATTAGTCGCTCGTTGACTGATGATCGTCAAATCACTAAAGTACTTTCAGTAGCCGTAGAAAGCTTGAATTTTGTACCTCAAATCCATATGTAAAGTCTGAAACTGGTGTATATACATTTTAACCACATTAAACGTGAAATCGCTTGTTACCTAATATCTACAAATGTCACAAATTTTGATTATAAATGGTGAACTAATTTGTTGATTTTTACTTCAATTCTTATAAGTTAGAAGAAAATTAGACTACGATCCTCCATCATCATATACACAGTAATTAGGTGGTTTTAGAAACAGCTAATTTGATAAAAATCCAATATTAGTGGTTTGCACTGTATTTATCTCAAGGCAACCATTAGCATGAAATGTTTCCGCGTAATTTTGTACATTCATTTGTTTGCTCTGGGTGATGCTATATGGCTCTAATTTCTATTAGGCATCTAGATAAGCAAACTTAACAAAACCATTACATTCGAATTCGTTTCTACACTTAGTTTCAAAGTTACTGGCATACCATTTACTCAGATGATAGCAGCTGTACTGCATATTATGATTGCAGCTTAAGTATACCCTAATTCATTCACAAATATTGTCCGAAACTTATTATGTTTACAACATCGTTAGTAGTCGCGTTGTGTGTTACAGCTGAGAAATATCTCTTAAAACAAAATAAAAAAACTATGTCAACTTTCAAACATAAATTAAAATTTTGATCACAGACAGACAGTTGTGTCTAATACGATCTATTCTTTGTTGATACATGTATGTTTGAGGCAATTATCTTGTTTTCATCTCGAAATTTTATGATATTAGAACATGTGACATACTTCAGACTGTAATGCAGATGGCATTTGAGAGTCCTTATTTTTTATGAGTCCTTATTTTTTATATTTCTTTTCTCAAAAGTTGGAGTTACTTTCTCGATTCTTCAAATATCCATTTCGAAACCTGCAATTTCTTTATAGTAGCCTCTGGTTCTATTCTTAAAGAGTCCTGCCTTAATTCTAAGCTACTCTGAAAAACGTAGGGTCTATGTTTTCTTCATTGAATGAATTGGGTATCGGGGTAGGGGGAGGATCGATGGCAAGGAATTAGATGGTTTTTGGCCATGTACATTTACATGAACCGTTATCGCATTCGATTTCGAGTGATTTCGGGAGCCCATGAAAAACTGAAACCTGGGTAGCCGGACGGAGATTTGAACCCGCGTCCTCCCGAATGGCAAGCTCGGAGCGGCTTTCAGTCTCATGTCTTTTATTTATTAACGATGGCATTACTGTTAGTAATACATCAAACATTTCATATATGATACTAAAATTTGAATTGATTTAAATTTAAGTAATGAAACACAATTTATCTTCTCTATTCTCAAGTAACAGATAATCGTATCGATTCTTTATTAAAGTTTAGAATGGCATATAAACTATAAGCTTCTAGCAGGTTTCAGGATATTATTACTAATATCGGTCCCCTACCACATGGTTCGGTGACAGGACAGCAGAATTCCCTTACCGAAAGCACTCCGCAGGGACCATATCTGCAGTTCCATTATCCCTGAACGCCTCCAGTTGATCAACGTTGCGGTTGTCCTCTGCGGTCGCTTTATTGTTTCCATTCGAGCCAAGTGGGTGGGGTGTAATCGCCTCCCACCACCATCTCCGTCATTTCTCGACTGCAGTGGCCAAGCCCGCTCCTCGCTCATTAAACACTGTGACTACACAATGGATGCCGTCCCAGCACAATGGTCGGGTTGGCCAATAGGAAACCCGCTCGACTTCAGGGTATAATACGCAGTGCTTGAATTACTTCCACAAATCATATTGATCGGACGAAAATTCACGGAAATACTGTTCCAAGAGCTTTCTGTGTTACAGTTTTTTTTATTATAATGACCTTACATTTTTATTTATGTATGTTCGTTAGGCCAGCTAAGACCACGTTAAGCATCCGTGTTGCAACTAGGGATTTGAGCCATTGAGGGTCATACAGTTTAACGCGGAATCCGAGCCACTGACGTGTTTCTGGCGTACTTCACATTTACACAGCAAGCTGTGCCAGAGGGGAAGGTCGGGTTAAGAGCTTATCAAAACTCCTGTCGAGACATGGATTCGAACGGGGGACCTTTCGAATTTCAGACAGTCGCCTTAATCACTGAGCCACCAGGCCACTATTTTAATTTACGATATATAATTAGTATTTAAAAAACGCCAGATTGGCGGCGAGCTATGAAGGACCGCCACACAGGATCGGTGTGGAGCAAAGGGGCCAAGGTCCAGTCCTGACCCCGCGGTTTCCCGCAACCACATACGTGAACGTTGGCATGGTCCCAGTCTCAGCGTCATAAACGATACATTTCTCAAACAAAAATTTACTTATAAAACAAAACACAGGTTATAAACGTGTCTAAGATGGAACACATCCGATTCACCATTGGAATAAGTTCGTCCACGGGAGCAGTAAACACAAGGACGAAGCTCTATCACCAAGGCGAGCCGGACTACGTGGCTATACAAGCCATACGCTTTAAAAAAAAAAAAAAAAAAAAAAAAAAAAAGCTTCTACCGACCGTACTGATTACTATTTTTAGGAGGATTTGCATACTGATTTGCTGAGACAATATCTAGCACCTCCGGATAAATGAACAGCATATAAACAAAAATTAGCAGCCATCAAAAAAGTTTGTTTTTTCTTTTGGTAACATAGGTCTTTGCGGTTCGTTTCACTGAGGTCACGAGAGTCGGGAATGGTTAGGAGGCGAGGAACGAGGATTAACTCTGCCATGGTGTTTAGGAGGAACCATCGCTGCATTCGCCTGAAATGATGTCGGGAAACCAGTGGAGAATAGTTAACTGAAAAAATATTTTTAAATAAACGTGAATATTTAGCGTCAGAGAAATTGAGAATTCATTGTTAATTAAACAATACTCGTATTTGAGCTTAAAGCCTGGTAGGATACAGCTAACCGGTGATAAGTATTTTTAACTCTTTAGTATAATGAGTTAGGACTAGTACTCTAAATATGGGCTGGGAGTATTAAAAGATTTCGCTTCATACTGTAATATAGACCTTAATTATCTCTTACTATATTATTCAGGTTTTTTTATAAATATTATTTAATGTGGTGGTGTATGATATTGGATTTATTATTAGGAAGAGGGGAGGTTGAAAATAATTATTCAAGCACATATCATTTAATTAATAGAATTTTGAAAACATAAATTTTATTTATTAAAGGTTAGTTCACAATGTAGAATTCTGCTATAAGTGCAATGTGATCTTTATCTCATCCTTTTAAGGGTAGGGAAGAATGAAGGAATTGGAGCCTACGGGTAATAGGAGCCTATCTATCCTGACTGATTTGATTATCGCGTGCTACAAACCTGCGAGTTTCGTTGAAGCTCCCTAGAAGATATCATTCTTCGTTATTACAAGCCATGGCTCAATCGCCCAAGGTTTGCCAAACAGTCGACACCGTGTATTTTCGGCTGTCCGACCGTAATTTTTGCTGCTATTATCTTAAGTAGGTGAGCTTGCTATATTTCTAATAAAGTTGTCTTAATATGTTGTAATGGTTGCGTGATTAATTTAGTTTAACGGGGACCATGTAAAAAGCGTTAGCATGTGCGTTGATGAAGTTGATGACAGCCGCTACAAGGCTACCGTATTTAACGCCGAATTTAAAAATTCCTTCACTGACGAAAACATGGAAAACATTCCCGTTCTTCCACGGCGTGTTGAATTTGAAATGGATCCAGTACAAATTGATAGTGTAGGTATCATAAAACAATTAAAGCTCCTGAAGTGGGGGAAAGCGCCGGGTCCCGATGGTGTACCAGTAAGAGTATTTTCGGAATACGCGGAAGAAATAGAACCATTTCTGTCAGATATATTTCGTAAATCTTTAGAGGAAAGAAAAGTACCTTCTGACTGGAAAATTGCGCAGGTGATTCCCGTTTTCAAGAAAGGAGATCGGAGAGATCCTAGGAACTATCGTCCGATATCGCTAACATCTGTTTGCAGTAGAATTCTGGAGCATGTCATATGCTCTAACGTTATGAAGTTTCTAGATGAAAACGAGCTACTTACAGCATACCAACACGGATTTCGGAAGAACCGATCATGTGAAACGCAACTGGCTCTATTTTCGCATGATGTAATGAAATTTATTGATGCGGAATCACAAGTTGATGCTATTTTCTTGGATTTTCAGAAAGCTTTTGACTCTGTACCACACAACCGACTCTTAGCGAAGATCCGAGCGTACGGTATATCTGATCAGATTTGCGAATGGATACGCGATTTTCTAACTGGTCGGTCACAGTATGTCGTTGTAGACGGGGAAGCCTCTTCTAAACTAGATGTTACTTCGGGCGTTCCTCAAGGAAGTGTAATAGGACCACTTCTTTTCTTAATTTTTATAAACGATCTCGGTGACAACGTTAATTGCAGGATGCGATTTTTTGCTGATGATGCACTTATTTATAGGGAAGTGAGGTGCTCCGACGATTGCTTAGGAATTCAGCGCGATCTGGATGTTATTTCGGAATGGTGCCGTGAATGGCAGCTTATACTTAACTGTAAAAAGTGCAAGGCAATGCACATAAGTAATAAAAAGACCCCGCTTGCTCAGGAGTACAAAGTTAACAATTCAGTTGTTGACACTGTAGATTCCCTGAAGTATCTAGGCGTAACAGTACAAAGCAACATGAAATGGGACTTGCACATAACTTCCGTTGTAGGAAAAGCTAATTCCAAATTCATTCATAGGACGTATTTTGAGAAGTTGTAAGGAAATAGCGTACAAAACACTAGTGCGTCCGCATTTGGAATACTGTTGTGGAATTTGGGATCCGTATCGCAGGGGATTCATTGACACATTAGAGAAAGTACAGAGAAGAGCAGCTCGATTCGTGACTGCTAGTTACAGTCCTTACGTAAGTGTCACAGAGCTAATCCGTGGGTTGGGCTGGGATTGTTTGGCGGACAGGCGACGTCGTTTTCGTTTGAATTTGCTGGAGAATATGCGAAAATCTTTAAGTTACGAGTGCAACGAAATACTTCTTCCGCCAACCTATTTAGGTCGCAATGACAGGAGGGATAAGATTAGAGAAATAAGATGCCGCACTGATTCATTTATGTATTCCTTCTTTCCTCGATCTGTTCGGGATTGGAATGCGCAGAATTAGGATTGGTGCTTAGCACCCTCTGCCACCCACAGTATTTGTGATTTGCAGAGTATAGATGTAGATGTAGATGTAGATGTGCGTTAATGAGAGCCATGAGCAAGGGAAAATTGGAGATTAGCTCTGATTACCCTATGATTTCCTTTACGCCGAAATTAGGCCACCAAATACTCATAAAAATTGCATTCGGAAATTTTGACTGTTTCATCCCTAGTAAAACTCTAGGAAGAAAAGGAAAAACGAAAGAAAGAGAAGACAAGAAGCAATAACGGTGCTCCCAGAAAAGATCAGCATATTCTGCTGTAAAAAAAGGAAAGCAACAGTGAATGCAAAGAGGTGTAGAACACCCAGTTGGAGATATTGCGCTACAAGCCGTTTTTCATAATTTTCATTGGTTTTAACTAACGCTGAAATGTTGGTTCCTGTATAATAAACCTTTGTTTTCTTTGCTTAACAGAAGTGGTATCAAATAACACTACTATGTCTTATGAAGTCTGTGAAGATGTACCCCATCTGGATTGTGCAGATTGTGATGATGAACCGTCCTTGGTTTGTAAATTTTGTGCTACTTTCGTTACCCTATGGGAGGCTCCCATTACCCAGTTGACCAGGTAATGAGAGCTATTTGAGTAAATTTTTTTTATCTCTTCAATGAAGTGTGCGTTTTCGTTTTTTTATTATTATTATTTTTTTTTTAATATAGTCCATGGACTAGACATAACAGAATCTAAATTTTAAAAAAAGATAGAAAAAAATCGTTTCGAAGCACTCTTATTTAACTTTACCTTACAGTGTTCCCATTCCCCCGTTCTCCCCAGATAGTTGCCTTGTGGATAATTGCAATCAGAATCTGTCGATAACCAACCAAAAACGTTGAGAAGGCTGCCAGTTAAGAGGTCGCTCACCACGTAATCTGAGCGTCTCTAGGTGAGTGAATCAGCAGGTGGAAAAAGTAGTAGACATAGAAACGCCCCACGCAGAGTGTGCGTAGAAGCCGAAGTCACTTTGTGGAGTCAGGAGGTAGCCATGGCTTGTCAGTAGCTCAACTCCCGCCGATGGTTTTGTTGTTCTCTTCACAGCTCCATCTGCTCGCCTAGCCACGAATTCGATTGTCTTGTACTGGCCGATGATTTGGCCTGTTACCTTGAATGATAATTTAAAAGCGACGTCCCATACCTTTGGAAGCGGACGGCAGCATCCAGGATTGCTGTAACCAAAAAAATATATAGGTTAGCCAATATGACACACAGGTGGACGTTCTACATACAGTTGCTATACACAGTCCAATCACATTAATGTGAACACCACCTACCTTCGACGTCAACGTGAAATAACCAATCACAGAAAGCAGGTGGCAGCACATTACAGTGGAGTGTATATAAAGGATGTCCTAGGGCATCGGAAAGCATTTCAATCGTTGGCGTAGCGATTTATCCGACGTCCAATAGGGCATGATTATTGGCTTTCGGGCCAACGGTGGAAGCATTTCGGAAACGGCTAATTTTGTGAACTGTTCACGGGCAGCCGTGGTGAAAGTATATCGTGCATGGCAAAATAGCACTATTCAAAATCAGCGGCGTGGAACATGTGGTGCACCACGGGCTATAGATGGCAGAGGCGAACGAAGGCTACGGAGATGCATTCGGGCAAAAAGACGTGCAACTGTTGAGCAACTGACCGCCCAGATGAACAAAGGGGCTACCGAGAGTGTATCCTCTACAACGGTTCAGCGAACGTTGCTGCGCATGAGCCTCCGCAGCAGACGCCTGGTTAATGCACCTATGCTGACTGCTGTTCATCGGCGACGAAGGCTGGAGTTTGCACGCCAGTACCTAACTGGACGTCCACAGAGTGGCGACAGGTGGTTTTTAAAGATGAATCATCGGACAGATGGATGTTGGCGCATACGGCCTGAAACGTCTGAAAACAAACACCCTGCAACAATTGTCTGAAGGATCCAGCGTGGAGGAGGGAACATTATGGTTTGGGGAATGTTTTCCTGGCATTCACTGGGTGAACTCATCATTGTGGAAGGCACGATGGATCATCACAAGTACGTATCTGACCTTGCGGACCATGTCCACCCCTACATGCGAATAATGTTTCCTCAGAATGATGACATCTACCAGCAGCAGGACAATGCGAGGTGTCATACAGCTCGCAGTGTATGTGCGTGGTTCGAAGAGCACCATTATGTGTTTACCTTACTCCCCTGGCCAGCAAACTCACCGGATTTAAACCCAATCGAGAATCTATGGGACCACCTCGATCGGGTTGTTCGCGCCATGGATCCTCAACCGCGTAATCTAGTGCAGCTGGCCACAGCACTGGAGTCGGCATGGCTCAACATCCCAGTGAACACCTTCAGAAACCTAACTGACTCTCTTCCTGCACATCTCGCAGCGGTCCGCTCTGCCGAAGGTGGTTATTCTGGTTTTTGAGATGTGGTCACATTAATGTGGCTGGACTGTGTATACATGTTCTGAAGATAATCGATCGAAGGAACCTATGGGCCCGCCGTAAGCAGTCAATTTATCCAGTGACATGTTGACTGTGCATGGCTAATTTCGGAATGTTTCTTCGAGAAACGTATCTGTCAACCTATTTGTGAAACATTATTAATGTCCATCCCACTAAAGGATTTTGGCGAGTTCTCTATCTCGTGACTGTTATATTTCAACAGTGTTTAGTTTAGAATAGACAACGACGTTTCTGACTAGTTTCTTCAGTGACACACGCTGATTTTTTTACCATAAAGCTCGTAGACAACAGCAGAGGGAGGTCACTTTCCCTGCATTGCTGATCCTCGTTGAAGGTTACTTGAGGGAACCGCCTGCCCGATACTTTGCCAGCAGACTACCTACAGACTCAAGGTGATCGTAATTACTCACAAAACAGCCAATAACTGTCATTACCAGCCAAAACCGTTAGCGACTTAGTTTAGGACTGTCGTTTGCTCATATCTAAACTCTAAATTAACAATAAAAATATGAAATTTTATAACTTTTAATTCAATGAATGTGCATTTTATTTGTAAATAATTATTTCAAATCCTATGTAGTTTTATGTAAGAGTTCAAATTAATTTAATTAATTAACTTAAGAGGTCATACGGTACTTGATCCTATTTCTATTTTTCCTATATTTATTTTTTAATCTGTTGTTTTTCATGATCTCTATCTTCTTTGCGTATCTTTTTAGTTTCCTTTCCCAGCATTTATTCATGTTATTCCGTAATGTATTACATCCTAATTACTGTTTGCTGAAAGGATAATGTCCACAAGTCGCATTTGAAGCACGTGATCTGAAATTTAAGTTACGATAGTTTCCACATTTGACAGTTTGTTATTTTTTTTTTTTTTTTTTTTTTTTTTGTAAGTGTAAAGGTGATAATTTAATGTAAATCTGTTGGAAATTTCAGTTTTAAATTTTAATAATCTATCAGTAACTCCTTTTTTCACTGAACATTTTAATAGCTCTGAAAGCATTGTCTTGAAAAAGGGGTTTGGTTGATGGAAATTTATTTCGATCACTGTTCTTTTTACATTATTGTCTAAGAATGTTTGAAGGCTAACGGTTTTTCGATAGAAGTTAAGTTATTACTTTTTATAAGTTTTTGTTAAAACATGCAAGTTGGATTATTTTTATTTCCACATTCGTATAGGAAGTAAAATATTATCCTAGCACTTACAAAGCCAATGACATGATACAAAATGTCTACAAGTGAAGAAACCTGGTTTTAACTTCACACATAAATTTTAGTGTAGATCTGTGAAATTGCAATTATTTCACCCTTCTTCCCACACCCGCGACTAACCTCTTTTTTTAACCGTTTATTATTTCTTGATTCTTCATTTCTAAAGATTCCATGACCTAACTGAAGTAGGTATTCCCTATATGTACTGAACGTGATGGAATTTTTCAATTGAAATTTAACCCAGTTCAATATGTTTAAATAGTTTGAAAGTTTTCAGATATATTGAAAATTGATAACAATACAATAATTTCATACTTATGTCCTGGTATTATGAATACTTTGACAGAAAAATAGAAAAATGGTTGAATGAAATTGAAACTTTCTTTTCGATATTCGCACATTTGGAGACGTCAGGATTGTATTAAATATGGCACACCTAGGACTATATTAAGGACACTGACATACATATTTAATGCATCGATATATTTGTATACTTTTAAAATTTTAAACATAAATAATAATGGCTCATCTTTGCTTGCTCTGGTTTCTTCGTCATACTATTCCAGTCGTGCGAATTCATTACTTGTTGTTATTTCCTGAGTTGCTCGTGCTAGCTTGGCCTTCCTCATCTTTTTTTTCTTGTTTTTATATTGCCTCCCACCTTTTTGAATTCCGTTTCGTGTGCCGTTACAAAGCTGCCAGGTCTTGATTTTACAGTGTAGTATCCACTTCCGTCTTCTGTCATTGGAACATCAGACGCACTTTCACTGTCGTACTCCGAAATCGATCCATCTTGTCCATAGGCATGCTGGGTTGTCAATAGCATGTTTCCCGTCGTCCTTTCAGTGACCATGTTCACGTCCGTGTTGCCTTGATGGGTCGTCCTGGCTGCCGCGTCAGCCGCCAGCAAAGACAAGTGCGGAGGGGCACTCGACCCGCCTGGCGCGGCATTGCGGCGCGCTCTTTCCTTACTAAACATCCGCACTGCTCGCCGTCTAACTCGTGTTGTAAAGGTTGTATAACACTGGGCCGAGTACCGACCCCTGTGGAACATCGGCGTTGATGGGTCTACGAGTTGAGATGTCACTGTCGATTCGTACTTGAAAGGATCTCCCAGAAATGTAGCTTTTGATGAGCTTAACCAGAGGGCTGGGGATACCCTGTGTGTAAAGCTTGAATAACAGCCCACTGTGCCAAACTGAATCGAACGCACGGGCCACATCCAGATGAGCCAGCGGACAATAACCTCTGTAGTTATAGGCCGTGGTTGCACGCTCGACGATTCTCAGGATTTGGTGTGTTGCCAAGTGTACCTTTAGGTCCAAACTGATAATCAGGGATTATATATTCCCTGTTAATGTGGGCCTCCAGTCTCTTGAGTACATGTCGTTCTAATACCTTACTAACAGACGGAAGCAATCCGATTGGTCGATAATTTTGGGGGAAGAAGGTGTTTTTCCCCAGCTTTGGTACTGCAACCACCGTGGCCCGTTTCCAACAGCTAGTGTAGAGCTGGCTGTTTATGATAATGTTGAATATATCAATAATGTGTTCGACGGCTTGCTGGGGTAGATTTTCCATAGTTGGTTACTATTGCTGTCGATCCCAGGGGCCTTCCAAGGTTGAAGCCGGTTTATAATGCTGCGAACTTCTTCAGGTGTTATTTCGTCTCTGGTGTAGTCTTCGTCATCAGCCGAGAGGAATCTGGCCAGTCGACGACGGATGTCCGCAACTTCATCCTCATCATAGTCCTGAATAGCCGATCAAAATGATCCGCCAGTGCATTTGCCTTGTCTGGTCACTAAACGCAATGCCCCTTTCACCGTGCAGCAGTGGGATTATTGTTTTCCTCTTAGTGAAACGCCTTGTTTCTTTCCATAAGGTACCGTCACTGATTTGGAGGGTGGCTAAGCGTGTGGACCACTTTCTGTTGCGGTGATCTTGGATCGCCGACTTAAGCTCTCGTTGCAGCCGATTGAGTAGGCGCCTGGAGTGGGGACGCCTGGTTAGGTGCCATTCTCTTGCAAATCTCTTTCTGTATCGGATCTGCGCCACCAGGTTTGGAGGTAGTTGGCGTGATTGACTTCTGTCGACCGCTGGAGGTATGGCTCTGTTTGCAGCGTCTAAGATGGTTTTTGAGACCTGTTTGATGGTGGACTTGGGGTTCATGGCGTCAATAGGTCGCAGTCTTATCATGGATTCTTCTACGTTTGCTCGGAATCTATCCCAGTTGGTTGATTTGTAATTGGGAGGATTTGTAGTGACTAGTCTCCTAGGGCCGAGGTTGATTTCAATTATGACTGGTGAGTGGTCTGAGGATAGCCTGTTCATCGTGGTGGCGGAGATGAAACCAATGATTCCTAAAGTCATAATGATGTCTAGGACGTCCGGTCTACCACCATTCCAAGGATGATGCGTCGGCTGCTCTGGTCCCCAGACGAGTAGGTCGTGCCGACGTACAATTCTGTGTAGTGGCTGCCCTGCAGTGTTGGTCACTCTGGAGTTCCAGTCAGTGTGTTTAGAATTTAAGTCTCCCCCGATGAGGAGTTTGCCTCGAAAGTTTAGTATTTGGGAAAAGTCTTCTTCGATTAGTCTTCTGCTCGGTGGTCTGTAGGCAGAGACCACCGTGACTGGCCTGCTACTGGTTTGCACCTCGATAGCGTTTATTTCCAGCTGCTCTGTCTGGAGCGAAAGTAGCTCATGATGGGGGATGCCGTGTTTGATGTAAATTGCAACACCACCTCCGGCTGTTGGTCGATCTTGCCGGTTGCAGCAGTAGTTGGCCAATGTGGCTCGGAGGCCCTGTTTGAGATGTGTCTCAGACACCAGGCAGGTGTTTACATCCTCGTCGCGTAGAAATTGTCTGAGCTCACCAATTTGTGACTGGATGCCGTCAGCATTCCAAATGCACATGGTTAGTCCTTGTATATGCGTTTTAGCCATTTTGGGTACAAAGGTTGCCAGGGTTGTCGGTTGTTTGGGCCGTCTTAACTGCGGTTGCTATGTCCGCGGCTAGCTGGTCATATTTAGTGAGAAGCAATGTCACAATGTTGAAAAGGTTGCCTACTATTGTCAGCATTTGGTCCATCGTCCCTCCATTCGCAGAATCAGAAGAATTTCTGTTTTGGTTAAATTTTTGGCATTGTTAGCCAAGTTTGGGCTAGCTGCTGTTGTTGGCTGCATGTTTCTTGTTTGCCTTGGGGTGACTTTGACCAGTGACGGCTTCAGCAAAGGAGGTGATTTCCGAGTGGTTGGTTGACATTTGAGCCTCACTCTTCTTGCTTCCTTTTTGTTGTCCTTTGCCATTCTTCTGAGGTGGGTTCTGGGCGTTATTCTTATCTTCTCGTTGGCGGCTGTGTTGGTTGGTAGCTGGTGATTCCTGGGCAGGTGTTTCTTCCGCCTTCTTCTCTGCGTTCGTCTTCTTCTGTTCCTTGTTTGTCTGGGTAGAGGTGACAATCCGTTGTCTATCTCGGGAGCGTTTGAACACTGGACACCCCTTATAGCTCGCGATATGGCTGCCTTTGCAGTTAGCGCATGTCGGGCTGTTTTCACCCTTCCTCATGGTGCAAGCGTTGGACAGGTGCGCCCCAGGGCCTGACAATTATAACATTGAACTGGGCTATTGGAGGACCTCAATTTTTCTACTTTAATCCGTAGGGTCATCAGCACTTCCAGTTCAAACACTTTCCTGTTTTGTGGCCGATCTGAAAGCACCACAAGGAAAAGTGGCATTACTTCAGACCCACCAGGTCTCTTTAGTTGTGTTATTGTTCTTACGTCGAGTCCCAGATCCTCTAATTCATCCTTGATATCTTCTAGTGGCATGTTCGAGGGCATGCCGCGGAGGACGATCTCCAGTAACTTTTCCGCCGCAGACGGGAATGTATAATAAGGTATTTTCCTCCGCTGCAGCATTGCGGTAACGTCCAGGTAATCTTCAGTATTGGATAATGTCAGTTTGACTTTATCTCCACCGGCAGACTTGGCTTGGAAAGGCCGCCCGTTCAGTGTTCCTTTCACCATCTGGTACAGTTCCTTGTATGTTGGGGTACTGTACCACGATGGGTGGGATCTGCTGTTTGGAGCTCTGCTGCTGGTGGTGTTGCTGCTGCTGCTGCTGCTGCTGCTGTTGTTGTTGCTGCTGCTGCTGTTGTTGTTGTTGCTGCTGCTACTGGCGTTGTTGTTTCTGCTGCTGCTGTTGCTGGTGTTGATGCTGCTGCTGCTGCTGTTGCTGGTGTTGGTGTTGTTTCTGCTGCTGCTGCTGGCGTTGTTTTTGTTGCTGCTGCTGTTGATGTTTTGTTGCTGATTAGCTTCTTCACCATTTAGTATTTCATATAGGTTGGTGGTCTCCATCCTGGCTGGGTCTAGTGGTTTACAGGTTCGCCTAGCTAGGACGAATCCGTCACTGTCTGGCTGTACACCTCTGTTCTTGGTTGAAGATTTTGCTTTCTTTAGCGCAGCTTGTGCTTCAAGGCTGGGGGGATCCTGACGCCTTCTTCTTTGTGGCTTTCTTGTTCTTGCTGGATGTCGATTGTTGGGAAACCGGGACGCTGATTTTTGCGTTGGCTCCTCTCGCTTCGTTTTACGACTGCTTAGACTTTCCTGCGAGTAGCGGGGACGTACATCTCTTAGTAGCCCGGTTGTCTGATGGTCCTTGGGTAGCCTGGGTCATCGACAGCTGAGCATGAATATTTCCATCAATGTCCATGTTCTGGTCCGTGGAAGTTAGCGGAGTCGTCAACTGCAGTGGCTGTGGTTTTCCAATTGTGTCTGAAGCGTGATCCATTTCAGTTTCGAAGGTAGTCAGCTAGTGCGTGATTTCGGCCGGTAAATCCGACAACGCGAGTGCGTTGGAGCCGCCCGACGCGGTAGCAGGGTGGATGTTTTCCTGCTCGGAGTCCGGTGTACGTTGCTTTGGTCGTCAATATAGCCGCTGCTGTCGCCGGCAAAGCCGAGTGCACTGGGGCACTCAACCCGCCTGGCGCGACAGTGCGGCGAGCACTTTCCTCATCGCACATCTGAACGTTGCTGATGCCAACTCGGAACTGCGCTGACTCAGACCACACAGCCACGCCATTTACTGCCAGATAATCACAGGCAGAGTATTATGAAGTGTGTTGTCTTTCGACATTTACTTCAACATAATATAGAAGGAGCAACACTTTGCTTTTGGTATGTCTTATCGTTGGCGTTCTTAGTTTAGAATAGCCAGTAGTCTTTTATGACGTATTGCCCGAGCGAGTTGACTTCCGGGTTCCTGGTCTTCTGGGCGCGCTCGTAGAACGTCGCAGACAGCTGTCTGAAGCGATCCGTCAGCAGCGGGATGTTAGTAGTCTCGTGCAGAACTGCAGTCGGGAATCTGCTCGGTAAGTGGAGGGCCCGTTTTAGTGCCCTGTTCTGTATCACCTGAAGGCGCAGAAGGTGCGAAGCAGCTGCATAGCCCCATACGGGACAAGCGTATTCCATAATTGGTCTTACCAGGGTGATATAGATGTTTACTCCCGTGGCGGGCTTCAAAAGGCTATTCCTTTTCAGCACAGGGTATAGAGCGTGTAATCTAGCACTTGCCCTTCTCCTGATATCTTGAATATGGGATCGCCAAGTCAGTCGCCGGTCTAGAGTGACTCCTAGGTACTTGACTTCATTTTCCCACGGGATCGTCTCGTTGTGAAGTCGAAATGGTGGAAGGTGGGAAACTGCCTTTTATATCCTGCCAACAATAGCATCTACCATTTCCTAGGAAACGCGCTAGGATGTGCCGGAAATTCAGTCGTTACCATAGAAACATTGTTACGGCAAGCTCTGAAATTCGCTATTTTATTTTACATTCGAACGCAGTACACGTCGATACGAGAAAGTGAAATGAGCTACACGAAAGATAATGGTAAAGATATTTGCAGCTGATTACTTTTTGTCGCAGAAACAAGAGTACCATAAACGCAGCATTATTTTTTAATCTGAAGCGAAGGATCTAAACGGCGTTGGCTGTATTCTAGGCCAACTTTATGAATAACGCCAAATTCCGAACGTTGCAGCAAATATTTTAAGGTAACAACAGTAATTTAAATCATAGATAAACTATTTGTTTAAGCATCATCAGAGCCTACATCTTCCATATATTTGGTGTAAATAAATAGAGGATTGCAACCGTCGTTCTGTTAATACAGATAAGCCTGAATGTGATGATAGGTGATGGCGATCAGAATATTGTAAGTGGCAAAAGATAATTCCACGAGAAAATCTACTTCCAATTACGGGATATTTGCTGCACATAAGTACACTCACGTCCCATTCTAATCGTTATTTTGCAAATCATTAATTTGTAGATCCAAAAAACTTCATACGATGCAGTCGAATTTGTTGGCACACTATTAATGCGTTTGCCGTATAAGTTTAGATTTTTGAGAAGTGATATTAGCGGAGGTTGTATCTCGGTTGAAATGCTGCCTGGACCAGAATGACAGCCAAAATTTTGTGTAATAGGAAACGAACGACATGTTTAATTTTTACCGATAATTGATGTTCCTTTGGTGAGCTCCGTGTTGCTAAGGCTATACTTGTTGCGGCCGAATGTAGTTCCACATATTCCGCCATTTTTATATTCTGGGTCAGAAATATAAGCGACATATTGCTTCACAGCATGAGAGTCGAGGATTTAAATCCTTAATTTTTATTTATGTCGCTTTCAAAATTTCCGTATTATCAACGTCATTAGTCATGCCATGTACGGAAATCTGAAATTCTCTCCGATCGAATATTAATCGTCAGACTTACTTTATCATTGGGTTAAGCTGCGGAAGACGATACAGGAAATGTGTTCTGGTCTTACATTATAATTTTTCTTTTTCAGGTAGCAATATTAGTGAAGACTGCAGTTTGGTTGAGTTTCTCTCAATATTAGAATGAAAATTGACATTATTCTATTGGTGACGTGTTCAAAACGGTCATGGTTACGCGTTTCAAGGTACAATGACCTTCAAAGAATTACCAAAAACAGTGAATACACATAAGTCTTTACTTTCAACCTTTTAAAACTGAATGATGTAAATAAAAATAATCATTTTAATTTCCCAAGCTTAGTATTCCCGCCTCCAAAGTTTATTTACTAAGTAAATTGTGACTTTATTCTTTCACGCCCATCTCCACAACTTAATTCGGCCAATCAACCCTCGTCCTTGTATTATTGTGAACCTGAAAGTGTTTATATTTCGAATCGTATAAGAAGCTCTCATGACGTCATTTAACTTTTAACGTAGCATTTCCTATTTTTTTTTTTGAAACTACTAAAATCCCTTAATAACTCTCTAAAACTACCCCAAATATACGAGGTTTACAGGCTTTATTTAAACTAATCCCTAGGAATTCTATTTATATATTGTATTTCACCAAATATACTATTTCGTTACTAGAGGTGTAAAAGTATGGATAAATTGTGTACAGATATGTATTCGTTGCTAAGCCAATCACTACTCGTTATTCTCCTATCGTTGCGTTACTCGTTACTTTGGATACAACCTGGCACGCATCGAGTCGCGTCGCGTAAGGGGTGAAATCGTTAGTATTTTGTAAGGTTTAAGTAAATTATTCATTTAGTACAGTAACTTTAGATAAATATTCGTCAGGAAAAAACTTGAGGTAAACTAAAAAGCACATGGATCTTGTGGAAGCCTACTGAATGTACACTCGATTTACTGCACTGAATATTATGTTTATAAAGACAATGCCTAGTATCACAATCACACCGTACATGAATCAACTAATTTCAAAACAAACATCAGTTCATTCAATCGCTGGCCGAATCGTTACAGCTCCCGCATGATGCATGATGCGTCATATTCGTTCGTTTATAGAATCAAACTGACATCTATACGACAAATGCGCGTAACGAAATTAATTTGTGAGCACATTTGAATACTTCGAGTCAGGCGATGTACTTCTTTCTCAGTCAAGAATATATACGGTATTCTGCAGCTATATTCGTTACGTCCGCCTTAATTTAACCTTGGCATTTGAATGAAATCTCGAAACTAAACTCGGAATCGTCGATTACATACTTCGATGGAGACACAAAATCATATCTGAACAAATCAAAACCGTAAAAAATTACAAATGGTCCCTAACTAACTTTTTGGATGACAGTTGGTTGTTATAAAAACCATTAACACAAAAAAACACTGTCAACTCCAACAGACATTACTAACATAAGATAAATCGTATAAAATAAAAAATCGAAATATATTAATATTCAAATGTTCGAAAATCTTTAAAATTATACAATAATGCTGAAATCATTTATTTCTAAACAATTCAAATAAAATGTAGTCCCAGAAAATGCGTTTCAAAAATGAAAGTCAGTTCAATGAAAATGTTTCTGTTTCTCACAAAACCTTAAGTCTTCATTTTGTTTATTAGTAGAGGTCAACCACCCAATCAGTTTACAGTTTTTTATCACTAATTTTTACCTAAGTAAAATGATATCATAAAAAGGTATATCTCCAACTCTTGTTTCTTAACACGTTGCCATAATAAAAAAATCAATTCTGATGTTACCAGAGTTCAAAATTGTCGTAATCATAAAGGAGATTCGAAAAACTTCACTCCAATAATGTCGACAATATACAGTAAGTATCAAGTCTTAGACCGTGACAGAACCATCACATAACTTATTCGATATCATCCTTCTACAAGAAAAATATCATGACAGGACTTTTAAATTTCATGTTTACCACACATCTGGTCAGACAACCTCATGAATTCATGGACGCTGTATGAAAGCAGGCGACTGCTCAATCTGGTGGAGGCTCTGTAATGGTGTGAGGCATGTGCCGTCGGAGTGACATGGGATCCCTGATACGTCTAGATACACGACTCTGACAGGTGACACGTACGTACGCATCCTGGCTGATCACCTGGATCCATTCATTTCCATTGTGCATTCCGACGGACTTGGGCAATTCCAGCATGACAATGCGACAACCCACACGTCCAGAATTGTTACAAAGTGGCTCCAGGAAGTGGCTGAGTTTAAAAACCTCCGCTGGCCTCCAAACTCACCAGAAATGAACATTATTGTGCATATTTGGATTCTGGGATGCCTTACAACGTGCCGTTCAGAAGAGACATCCACCCCCTCGTACTCTTACGGATTTATAGACAGCCGTGCAGGATGCATGATGTCAATAACCTCCGGCACTACTTCAGACATTAGTCGAATCCATGCCACGTCGTGTTGCGGCACTTCTGCGTGCTCGCGGTGCTCTTACACGATATTAGGCAGGTGTACCAGTTTCTTTGGCTCTTCAGTGTATAATACAATCTACTTTCTTTTATGTTAAAAATGCTTGAAACACAAAATCTTTCACATTAAATTTCCCTCCCTCAGTAAAATACAATCATAATTTTTATAACAACAAAAATAAGGGGGGGGGGGAATTAGAGCAAATCAGTTTCACAAATGTATTTTTCCGCCGAAACTACGTATTATACAAAACACAAAAAAATATCCTTTGCACGGTCAAATATCAGCCTACAGAAAAGGTATATCAATCATTCATATGAAAATCGTATATTCGAATAGACAACAAACAACATTCCAAAACATCTCCAATCACTGTTCTCAATCCTATTTCCTTAGAAATTCTTTCTCTTCCTCTTTCCTATTAGTATTATATAACTCCTCAAGTAGTCGATACTACGAAATTGGCATTAGAATTGGTTTGCACAGCGTCCTGGGACAAAAGAGTCCCATCCCAGGTGTAAACAAAAACACTAAATACACCATACAAAAAAAAAAAAAAACCTGGAAGAGTATACTCTGTTCGGTGATTGGAGGCAGAAAGTATTTCACAGTGTAGTTACAGTGAAAATCGCCGAAAGTTAGGTGCATATTTAATGGCATAATTCGTCCTAACCCACTCGGAATCTTGGAATTGTTACGCGATATTCATTATTTACCGGGTAGTGAGTTTTCCGAGAGACTGATCGCTTTTAGAAAAGTGTCTGTTATCCGCGTTTCAATATTAGGTGATTCTCATTTGTTTGCTTGCTTATTGGATTCTGAAGTGAATAATCTTTGTCTTTCAATGTCAGTGTCACGTGGTAACCGTATCCGTTACTACCTGCGCGAGCTTCCCGGTTCAGTCGAGACCCCGCCGTCTAAATCGCCGGACACCATACTGACGTTTATCAGTTCTTTAGCAGATCTGATCTGACCGCTGTGCTCGTTGACTTTGACGTCGAAACCCTGCTGCCAGTCTTCGCTATGTATGCGAAATGGAATGAAGATCAGCATGCTGCTCTGGCTTGCTCGCAGTTCATGAGCATGCGGAAGTTGCGACCGCACGTGTATGCGGCCTTGCGGTTGCAGTTCAGCGTCAAAGCGAACCGTGATCAGTGGTTGGCAGGCTACAACGCGCTCCCAACCTGCGGCGTGGATCGCCATACGCGTTTCCCCAGTGATACTCCCTACGTGTGCGTGACCGAGGGTCACGTTGCGGAGCTGCTTCACCGGATGCTCGTCGCAGCTGATGTTACTGAGCACGCTGTATCAGGCGACACAACTTCTAACTCTCGCCTAGAAGATGCTAGAGTGTTGTTTGCCAGAAACGCGAAGACTGTCAACAATCTCCTGGTTCGCACAACGGGTTGCGAGGCGGCGCTTCACGGAATCTTCACCCGTAACATCTTCGAGGAATACTATTTTCTTGATTGGTGTGACGACGAACGGTTTCCTACGTTGATCTGAGTTCAGCAATTAGTTGTAAGACATAATTTATAGTTACAATTTTTTTATCAGTTCTTGAGGCAGGCCCTGTAGATTTTTAGCTGTATATTTCGATAACTTTTCCTCATGACTAGTAGCCCCGAATTTTGGTTTGATGAACATGTCGGATGGAAGGCTCAACTAAGATCCGAGAGCTTTTAATTTTATATTTGTTGTCTTTATAAGTGTCACTATTTTAGACTAGTGGTTTTGTATAAAATCTGTTTAAAAACGATACCAGGTTTGGTAGATACACAAGTGAGAAAACTTCTCTCATATATTAGTCGGCGATTTCAAATGTTTTATGAATTTAGTTACTTTTTAATTTTTTATAATTGTTAAAGTGTTCTTCGGAGGATCATCCTTTAAAATTTGCTATAGCAGAATACATTCCTGCGACATAAAGCTTATTTCTATATGTGGTCACGTGTTAGGACTTCATATTTAATTGCGTTTTGAGGAACCCAATTTCTTACAATGAGAAGTCCCGTTAGAATAAAAAATATACAATTTTTATTATTTTTGTTCTGTTACTACCGGATGACATTTAACGTGTTTAAAGAGCTTTCATGATTAATCCTTTGAATAGACCATGAAATTCTTGTTTTGCAAAGACATTAACTTTCAAAGGAACAGAATACATTACGTACAATTTGTTTTTGTGTAATTTGTCATCTAAATTTTATTTTGGGAGTTTGCAATCTGTTCATTTGGTGTTGTAATTTAGTAATATGTATTTTATATCTCCATCTAATTTTTTGTTTTGGATTTGTGTTCTTTTTGTAATGCTTTTTGTCGCTCAGACACCAATCAAACGGGTAACGAGCAGTTTAAAGGTAAATTTTTATTCGTTTTGAGATTCTGATATTTTATGGTATGAATAAAGTGAATATTGTAAATAAATTTTCCATGATTATTTCAACTTTTAGTTTTGAAAGATAATGTCAATTTTGGAGTGGCTGTAAGGGTGCCATGTTTTTTTCAGCACTAATAAAAAGGTAATTTGGCAGATATTAGCTAAAAAAATGAAAAGTAAATTCGTTACGAAAAGGTTACACGATATTAGTGATTAAGGAGTTAATGATTTATTGTAGCAGCATTAGCAATTTAATGTTTTGTATTTATGGTTTAAACCCTTAAATGATATTGTATTTATGCCAAAATAGTTAAGTTCTTTAGCGGAACAAAGGACGACGCTGTTCAAGAAATTTTGCTGATTTAAATTATCTGTTTGTATGGTTAATAATCCGCGCCACTTGATTCAGAGACCTGACTGAATGATTCGGTTATACCGCTTGTTTTCTCGTTTGCTAGCAATGTCAGTGCAACCGGGTAAAGTTCTATTTTTGACAATGAGGCAATGAATTTTGGCTCGGTAAATTCTACTTTTAGATTCAACTAAAATCTTTATATGAGGATACTTAAAATATTTACATGTCTCTTACCAGATAGCTCCCGAGTAAGGTATTTTTACTTGAACCGGGGGTGTTCGGATCTAATGTTGCAACTTCCTCTGAAATCACTTAAATTTCTATACCTGTTCCTATTTTACTATTTTAGTTTCGGCCACCGGTTTAATGAACATCCATCAGAAATGTTTCATGATAACGTATTCCTTCAGTTGGACGTCATCAAATATAAACTTTTAAATGCAATGCCACAATCTGTCAAGTAGATCCCCTACATCATAAAATTGTTTTATTTGTAATATTTCAGATTGCCGCAGCCACACAGTTACTCCCATCAATGTGTTTAATCATCTTTGCTTATATTTGAGTGTTGTAAATGTCATAGAGCATCATACTCAAAATAAAATAATTCATTTTTGATAGAATGAGGTTTCTCATCGCAGCTGTTGTCTCCTTTTTCATAGCTATCTTGAAGTCATAGTGCCTGGACTTTTCTCATTGTTTCTGCATAATTCCTTCAATGAAAAGGTCTAGAATTGTGTTGAGTATTTTTGTGGTTTCTCCTCTGATGCATTGATTTCATTAACTTCCCCATCACCCAAAATGTCAGCTGTGTTACTCCCCTGCGCTCGTAGTTTCTTTGTAGTTTTTATTGGTTTTATCTGAATCTTCTTCGCAGTGATTCCGTAAAACTTCATTAGTTTCTGTAAAATTCTTTTTCGTGTGACGTTCTTTAATTTTAACCGTATCTCTCGTGTAAAATGATTTTTTTTTTATATCCTTAAATATTTTATAACTTCCCGAATCTAACCCTGCTCCCGGGTTTATTGTACAGCCCAAAATTTGATTTCTGAATTTTTAATGATACTCTGGCTGGAATTCACCGCAATCACGAGGGCTGTTTCACGCGCACATTTCACTTATGTGACTTTTCTATTACGTTAGTAGTTTTTACAAAATTCTAACATTTACTTCTCCGTTTCTTTTCCTTTTTTTACACTGGAATCCTCCACAAAATTTCCTTTTCGTTTTCTATTATCGATATATAGTCTCTTCTCAGTAATTGACTTCTCAATTTGAATATATTTCCTGTGATTTATCACCTTTTTGGGAACTGTTCTGTTTGTAAACTATTATTGGGACTGACCCATCTTGTTTCCTTATCTATACTTGTGACGTCATGCCCGTTTCCGGACGTACGTGGCTGTCTGTCGTGGAGGATGAACCCTGCGTGTGAACTCTCTTTTGAAGATACGCTGACGTTGCCTCCCCTAGTGTTCGTGGATGACTGATATAATGTAAGTTCATTATAGTGCATTTGTATTGTATTGTTTGAAATGAAATGAGAGGAAAGGGTGAAATCTGGTGCCTGCGCTGCTCCTCTGAAAGATACCCAAGGAACCACGCGGCTTTGTCTCCATCTGACGGACGAATCACCATCAAGAGCCATGTGCTCCCCCTCATTACGCATTGCGAGGAGATTTTGGATTTAACCCAGGACTTTGGCGCACAATCCGCTTATTAGCAATTGTATACTATCACCTCTTCTACTCTCACGGCCAAGACAGTAAAATTTTGATTACATAGACCTGTATACCTGTGAGAATGTTAACTAAGGTGTCCATATCAATAGCTTACGTTGTTGGTCAGGATGTAGGATACTTATTATCCAGATTCGTTATAAATTTCCGACGCTACAGTCCAAAACTATAAAAATCAACATACTTGAATAGCGAATAGACGTTTTCACATCAAAATTTTATGTTGCAAGTAGTTTTTCATGAGAATGGACCCTTTCATTGCCAAAAAGCCCAATATGTGCCTTAATTCATAGGAAAGAAGGAAACTACTTCATCTGTTATATTCACGGAACCGAGCCATATGAGTGAGCGGTAACGGCATTGGGAGTACGAAGATTCTAATTCCCATACGGCCATCCAGATTTGTTTTCCATGGTTTCCCAAAACCACTGAAGTCAAGTGGCTGGATGGTTGTATCAAAATGGCCATGGCTGAATTCCTTTCCTTGTTCCCTCTCCTTTACCGGCTCTAATGACCTCGACATTGAGGTGTAAAGCGTCACAGAACTCGCATCGTCAAATGTATTCTCAGCCACATCGTCGAATTTCATTAACACACATCAATTTGAAAGATACCAAACCAACAAAGTAAATGCTGAGTGGGTCAGGAAAAGCTGAGTGTATGTGAGCTTATCACTTCCAGTAGACGGGGATGATGTGAGGTCATATAGTATGTGCGTTTAGCATCGCTGTGTCTGTCGTGACCGCAAGAGTGTAAAATTCATTTGGTGAGAGTCCTTGGGTTGCTAGGTGATGTTATCAATTTTTTTTATAATACCAATACTACGCGTAAGCAAATTGCAGTGGTTGTAGCACTAACTGCAAAGCACAAACTAGCTGGTAACGTGTATAAAATAACACGGAATGACAATTGTTTTCTTAGTGGTGATAGCCTTGAGATTTCTAAAAAAAAAAAAAAAAAAAAACGATATTTGGACGAGCCGAAACTTGATTTTTCGAATTGCTAATTCTCTAATCGACCAAATCTTTCGAAGTCTCAGAACTTCATTGCCTCACAACATTGTCGCATTTTTGTCGTAATGCGGAGGGATTTGGGATTCAATTGAAATTTTTTTTAGAACTTTCTGCTTGAGGTATTAATAGTGAACATTTATTCTATTGGTGTGAATTATGGAGGTACAAAAGAATACTGAAACTTTTTTTATGCTTATGGCTTTACGCCTCGTCGACGTAGAGGTCATTAGAGGCGGGAAAGGACTGGGGGTAAAGAACGGGAAAAAATTCGGCCATGACCTTTTGAAGGAACCATGATTACTCTTTGCAGGAGTTGTTTGCGAAAATCACTGAAAAGCCAATTCTGGATGGCCGATCGGGGATTCGATCCCGCGTCCTCCCGAACTCGAGGACAGAGCGTTACCGCTCACCCACCAGGCTATTACAGAGAATATCGAAAATTAAGTGCCAAAGTACTAAATGAACGTGTTTTGATGAAGAAAGAAATTAGTAGAAGCGTATCAGAAAGAAGAGACAAGATGTATGGTTACGTTTTAAGATATTTCTGGGATTTTTTTTTGTTAGTGGAGATAAGTTGAAGGAAAAAATTGTAGAGCAATACAAATATTACATCATATGAAACGGGTAATTGAGAACGTAGCTTGTAAGTGGTATAAGGAGATGAACACATTAGCTTAAGAATGGAGGAGCTGGAATATTGCATCAAACCAATAGAGAGACTGATGACGACAAAAAAAAGTTAAAATTGGCTGGAGCTAGCGTTAAAGCATCTAATAGATCTTGTGTTGAAAAAAGTTGAGACAATAATGTCTACGCTATACGGGCGGCAGCGAATCATAGTATAAAATGGCGATGTCACTGCGCCTTTCTGTTATATAAAAACGTCGAAGCCTGTTGACTGAAACATCACGATACCACGTAACACATAATGATAAAAACAACTTAAATTTTATGTTCCTCTCCAAAAAGGTTCTGCGTATTTTAGCGTAGTACATTTCACAAAACGTAAGAAATAAGTGGTCAACAATATTAACAGAATCCAAAGAATGCAACGTTTATCTTTGGTGGGTATCTGTTGAGGTAACAAATGGTGTGTTTAGCTTTGATGCTGTGTGATATTTGGTGTCTTTTCTATTTAGATTAAAAACCGATTATAATTCATTTACCCGCCGTTCATATAGTTATAATACAACCGCAGTTAGGCCCTAAACTATTAAACTGTGAAAACAGCATCTAATTCGGCTCGGTACTTTGAGTGATACTCTAACAAAGAAATCCTAGGCCACTTGCATATTTATGTATGCAGAAGGCTGTCGCAGACAAAGATTTTCGAAGCGAAGCAGTGAGGATTAATTGGAGTTACGTTGTTTTAAGCAATGAGTTACATTTTTGCAGATTAGGCTGTAAGAGCATACTAAAAAACAGGAGTGTTTGATTTGGAGGAATGTACTGTTACTATTAAAACAAATTTGTGCTGTCATTGTACACATCAAACTGAAAAAAATCAAATCTTTGGTTCTTACTACTCAATATCCACTTGTACTATTGACCTTAAGGAACTCGTCAGCCAGCAATAAGTAATGGTTGCGTGCGTTTAGAAGCTACCGCACAGGATCGGCGAGGTACAATGTTACAAGATTCGAGTACTGCTCCCTGAGTACCGGTCCTCTGACGGCCCCGAATCACATTACACAAGCAATGAATACAATAACGCACGCCGCTTCCCCATAAGACTACGCTAGTCCCAGCTCACCAGTATAATGATAAAATATGCTTTCACAACAAACACAAGAAGTAGTAGAAGGGCTGACACGCAAAAGTGAAAACAGTCCGTAAAAAGATGATTACAATACACACACTGTACTGAGATAAATTAACTACTCCTATTTTTAGCATCATAGAGGATGGCTTCTTTATCTATATCAATAAAACGAAAACCTGATATATTGGTCATATAAAAACTCTGAAACTGGAGAACAGTTTTCGATAGGGTTTTCACCGTTATAAAGCTTAGAATCTCAGTTCAGTTGTTCGGCATGTCTTATGTTTCAACTTTAAATAACGCAGGAACATTAAATGAAATTCTAAACGTATGATGACAAATCCCAAAGATGGAAAGATTAGATGTTCCATACTTCGCACTAAACACATATCTACAATGTCTCTGACCATACCTTTAATGAAAGCAATAAAATAACTTTACAATAATAACTATTTTCCACACTAAACAAAACTTGAAGTATTCTTTCCTTTAATTCGGGATATTAAATTATTAAACGCTATAGATAACGGTAAAAACAACAGATTTTCTTTAAGCATGATCTCTGGACAATGTCTGGCCTTCAGCATTAGTCTTCTGTTTACGACAATATTATTCCGGATTCTCTTTTGATATTTGTATAAAAGATTGAATCTGCGGAGTTAAAATATCTGGCGTACCGAGCAATATACATTCACTTCGCAATTGAATCAAATGTGAGTTTCTAACATAATCTAGCGTTGTTCAGTAATGTAGAAATGCAATTTCTTAACTAAATTAACGAAGCTTGATATAGATGAATCTTTTCGGACGAATGAAAATAGTGTACGTGTAAATAAACTTCAAGCCACCCGGTTCTTGGAAGGGGTCGGGTGAATCTAAATTTGCTTTAATTCCGAAAAAAGTTGGCGCGAATTTTATGAAACTTTGTACAAATGTTTCTCAATGCGGGAATAAAAATAGGGTACGGGTAAATCTACGCCAATAATACCGGGCAACGTCGGGAACTCCTCTAGTAATACGATAAATCTATCTAGCATCAAAAATAAAGTGAATACAATCATTTAATTATAACTTTGTTAAAGATGTTGAGAGGACTATTAACGAAAAAAATTTTTTTCTTGGCTGCTGTGTAGCACTGAAAGCGTTCCGATTATTTTGAGTGAGACGTAGATAGTACGATAAATGCGCGTTCCACAACGCAGCGGTATAATCCTTATAACACTTTAATACATGTGATGGCTCGTAGTTCGCAAATAACGAGGAAGTGGAAAGGCATCGTAACGAAGGCTCACAGGCTTCCGCGACAGCTATTCAACAAGCTCTATGCCAGGATTAACTTCTGATTTGCAATGCAAACTACAAACTCCTGCCGGCATTTATTGCGACATAGGATCACGTTATGTACCTAACACACCTTCATGGTAATTCTTCAGTATTTACACGATATTCTTCAGACGTTCCGTCTGTTCACAGAACTCAATTAATAAATCGAAGTTATATAATCTTAATCACCTGTGAACATTATATTCCATTTATTATTTTCCCATTACATATGGAATCATGAAGAGAATAAGATAGGCTTTTTGAAGCAGACTCACGAGGATTTTCTTAAGAAAATCAGTTTGGAAAAGTGGGTATGGAAGAGGAAGAATTGAGAATTAATTGAGAAGATGTAAGTCTAATTATTACTACTATATAGAATCACATCGCTGCAGAAATGGCGAAGACGATTGGGATTATAGTCGATTGATTCATAGAAATAAGGCTATACAATGATGTCACAAAAGTTGTTGATTTATAATTGGCATATGCAGGCCTGTATAAGTAATCGCTAGTAAAACGCACTAAAAAATACTATTCTATTATTCTTTGGTATTTTTCTATTACACGGCTTTGTTTGCTACGTTTGAAACTTAATTCATAACAAAATTCAATTTTAGATTAATAAGCTAAACACAATATTAGAAGTATGAATGGGTCAATATAAGGATAGCATTTAATATGTGCAGCTTCTATGTAGAAAAATATATTTTAATTAGTAACTTCATATGGATTTGATTGCCTTTTGCATGAGATTATTTAGCCATCAGATTGAAGCAAACTATGCATGAAATGAACTATAAATTATAATATGCAAAATGCTATATATACGCCGTTTTTCGCAAATACTGTATGCTGCTGGCTAACTGTTTCTCCTCTCCAAATAAACCAAAAACACACTGTACAAGTCTTTGACATGTCGCTTATCATTAGGCAACTGTAACGTATATCTGTCTACATCTTAAAGAAATAGGAAATTTTAATTGCGCTTGACTAGTCCTGGGACTAGTATGCTGGGAGAATTTTGAACTGGAGTCGTTCGGACATTCCGTTGGCTGTGTATATGCATGGAATGGGGACTGTTAGTGTTGTTGGAGCAGACGCGCGAGAATTTTCTTCAGAAAATCCGTTTGGGAAAGTGGGTGCGGAAGAGGAGGAGTTGAGAATTAATTGAGGAGATGATAGCATCGAAACGTAGAAGAAATCCTTATCTCAAATCGTCGGAGATTGACAGCAATTGTGCCTGGAATGAGATCATACGTGGGACCTGCAGCACATCTCACAGTGCACGAGTCACACGCCTTGCCAGGGTTGAACAGCATTTTAGCACCGCACAGCAACGCTCTTAATGTCCACTTGTTTTGTTTGGGCACGGGGACTGGCAGCTTTAACCCCCGACGCAACTGGGATAGTAAAAGTATTGTTTGCGCAAAGGGTGCGCAGCCGATTTCATTTGCTTGGACTGATAGTGCGGTTCAGATGGCAACCGCTACTGTGACTACGCAGTACTAAGGTGCATCCATACAGAGAAAATTCAAAACCGAAATTCAAACGATTGCAGATACGATGGCCCTTCAGGAAGCAGTACCTATTTGTGCCCTGTACACCGCTAGACACTCAAATAGGGGCCAATCTTGATCGACTAGTTTCAATCGAGTGTCTGCTTACTGTATGTGTGTTTACATTTCGTCATTATTACTTTTCTTGTTTCTACGAGTGATTAAAATTTTTAGGAAGACGCCAGATGTGAAGTGAAATCCGTTAATAGGTTCCTTAACGTAATAAATGTGCGTCCAAGTAATATTTACCATCAAGTCAAAAACGTTTATGGTCTGTTATCCTCACCACATTTTTTTGGTAAAAATTGCTAGACATAAACGCATGACGGTGTAACTGACGCGGTAAGTTAACGTTGTGAGTGGAAGACACAGTTGACCGTAGTCCAGCGTCCTCTTTGAAAGAAATAGCCAAACAGCCGCCTCTACCAGCCCGGCATTTGTACAGTGATCTGGGAGGAGAAACCTTTTATCCGGCGACGCTGTTGTGAGGGTACGACACACGACTGAAAGGAACAGGTTGTACCACAGGGCGTTACACTCAAGCGATTCAAAATGAACTAGAACCAAATGGAGAAATGTGCGATATTCCTAATTACGTGGATCTACGAAGACACGGCGACAAGATTCAAGTATCCGAATCGAACTGTCGTAATGTGCTTAAAGAGAGAGATGCTGGATTAGGATTTTTTCACGTACAGGAAACTAGACAAGGATGCCTAATCAAAGAGGAAGAGGCCAGACTGACGAAACTTAATGAAAAATAACGAACTTTTACGAACTTTTGCGATGTTCCCAGTTAGTCCCGATAACATGCCATGGAGAATTTCTGAATATAAATTGGGCTGATAATGAGTCTAGGAAATAGGAAAATTGTTAGTTTGCTTAAACTACTTGTTTACGTAATATATCAACATCTATTAACAGCCTATCCGGGGAGTGGAGAAACTGCATCGGGTGTTAATTCTTCATCATTTGAAGTTAGTGGTAGGTGGTCCTTTGCAACCCGCATCGTGTAACTGTCGCTATGGTAGCGGTAGTTAAAGGGTTTTCTCAATAGACTGGCGGCAAAGGAATATGAAACACCGATACAAAAACTCATCACATACCGTGCCAAGTATTTAAATTTATATCGGGACTATGTAGAAAAGTACTGTACGTTATGTTAATATAAAATAATGATTTCCTTTAGAGATATTTACTCGTTACTCTTTTAATTACTAAACGCGTGCTACTTTCCGAATGACCCTCCTCTTATTCCCCGACAACTCTATAGACAACCACATTTAGTTCGTCAAACACTGTAAGATAACTAGAAGGAAAGCTAATTTAGTACAGACACCAGATATTTCATTGTGATGTTATGGTTCCTATTACAATCCCTCGGTATAGCGCGAGGGTCTTGCTGCCCGAGGTGCTGCTTATGTTCCATTGATTCGCAGCTACCAAGTTTCAGCAAAATGCAGCTCTGGTTGAAGAATTGTGCACATCATAAAAAATCCCTTTACTCATGCGAAAATTGTTTCTAACGCTAGTAAACAGGTACACGAAAAATTAATGGGTTCTAAGTTGTTTTTTAATCTAGTGCAGCTAAATTAAATTTCCACACGCATTTCGATTTTATAAGATCATCATCATCATGGAACTTTTCTCGACCGAAGTGTAATAAGGAAATAAAGAAATTGCTACTAAAGTGAAACAATTTTAACTATTATTAAATATCATAGTTATTGTCTATTATAAAAATGTACTATAGCAATATCAAAATATGTATATAACTTTGTTAAGGCACCTATGATGGTCTAATAAAACCGAATCACACATGCCAAAACAAAAAAGCACTAGGGTCCCGTTATTATTACAGCAGGTAAAAAAAAAAAAAAAACAACACCACCACCACCTAAATATCAACGCCTGTGTTAAGTCTGTGCTGTTCTGGTAAATGTATTTATAAACGACGTTTCATCAACAATAGTATACATTTCTGACATAGGAAAGCGATGAGAAACGAATTACTACACGTGTATTAAGAACTTTACTACCTCTATATCAGCCACTGATTTATTATTACACTTTTAATGTAGTCTTACCTAGTTAATTTGTATGAATAATTAATATCATGCCAATGCCATCAAATTTGTTTATTCATTTCTCCGAAAGACTTTCTCTTCATTTTATGAAGCATTTTCAGGTGATTATACCTATTTACTATATACACCATGATGTTATTTTGCTCTATGCTACACATTACGTAATAAAATTATATATTACTTACATTTCATTGTTTCACATTTCCATATTTTTATTCCCGGTGCCAGCATTTTTTTAGCTGCATTTTTACTCCGAAGCTTTTTTTTTTTTTAACTATTTTTACTTCACTGTGGAGGATTGCTCTATAGTGATCTGACAATACTACCGATATTTTCGTGGTCTGCAAAAGCTGTTGGATTCTAACTTATATTACCAGAATGTGCGAACAGAATGCTTGTGACATGGTCCATGGAGAACTGGTTTGTTTCTGATTTTAAAAGCAAAAAATTATTCTGGATGTAAGAAATACAATTAAAAGCACACATGAAAAGCAAAGTAAATTTCAGCGAAGACCCCGTCGTCGACGCGCCCTAAAACCCAAATAACAACAACATTCAGCGAAGACCTACTGTGTGAACTTTATTCATACCAACCTAGTATTTCTGTCCTCAGCGCCGAGCTGTAGCAAACTTGACGGCGTTTGGGGTAGTAAACCACGTTATGGTCCTATAAACACTAACAATGAATATAAATGTTAGAAATGTTACTTTTTTCTAGGACGTTCTTTAAAGTCACTACATTATAACCAGAGGACGCGAAAAGATTAACTCTGAATGGCTTATCTTCTATTTAATACTTAACACTGATCAGCTGGTAAGGGTTCACAGGTATACAAATTTCTTTGGTTTATCGACTGCAATCGTTTTAATCCATGCCAGAAGTAAGGGGCTTTGTTTCAGTCATAATAAATTAACTTTTACTAATTGTAATTTGCTGAAAATTTTCAGAAACGTAGCTCCTGTGACGAAGTTCTTGCACCATATTGGGAAAGACAAATTTTAAATCCAGAAAAAAACTCTTATAAATGCGGCACCACTTGTCGAGATAGTATGGGACCCAAGGTTGTAAGATGAAGGTGACTCGTGGTATTTTTCTCACGGAGAATCCGCTTTACTTTGATCGTGACCCAGTGTTGATTTGTTCTTCATTGATTTGTAACATTCTGTTTCGTATGTTCGAAGTCGGCGTAAGACTCAGTGTTAATTTGTTTGTTAGCAGTTCGTTGTATTTCGTTTGTGGCCCAGCAATATCTCTCATCAGTCATACCAAGTGGTTATTTTGTTGTTTCATTTTTCACTTTGGTTTGAGTCTTAAATTGTTTAAGTGTTCATTAAAGCTTCTAATAATGGAACTTTTCTATAAATTACAAGTAAATTAATCGCTTGGACCGTAGTGGAATAAAATAGAAGTCTTCAGGGAGTTAAATAGATAAAGCGAGCAAACATATTAGAAATGCGGGGAAGAAACGGACTTTTTGCAAAGAAGTATTCAGAACATTTGAAATTCTAACCTGTCAATATCAAGCGTGATAGCAATCATCCGAATTTTTGTTTCTTTTAAGTTTTTTAATTTTTTTATGCAGGTCGCTGGTTTTTATATGACTTAACTTCGAAGAACATATGTTTGAAAAGAGAAATCTGAGAAAGTGTGAGTAGGACTATGTCTGTTTTTAACTTTACACCTTTCGGTCGTTCTAGCTTCAGGTGATCGAGTGTGGTGGATGAGCGGTAACGCTGCGACTTTGCATTCGGGAGGATGCGGTTTCGAAACCCCGTCTGGGCATCTAGATTTGGGTTTTCCATGGTTTTCCCAAATCACTTCAGATCAATGCCGGGAATCTTCCTTCAAAAGGTCATAGCCGAATACCTTCCTGTTTCTTGTCCCCAGTCCTTTCCCGCCTTTGATAACCACGAGGTCTGCAAGGCGTAAAGCCGTAAAAAAAAGTTTCAGATTACATGGAAGAAGGGCTGTAGTGGTTATCAAAAAAAAGTGAAATGTTATTCGGAATGAAAAAATCATCAAAGGACAAAACAAATACTAATTTTTCACACACTCATTATGACATCAGCCTAATTGTTTCTTGCCATATCACTCCTCGACGTTAAATTGAAACCAAATTGTTGATCTTCCAGTATAAGCGAGACAGCAGAGTGTGTTAACGTTTCATCGTTTGAGGCAGTGGCAGTAGCGTTGTTCAGCAACTTTGGTTTCTGAGCTTTTTTTTATGTTGTTTGGCTGATTGAGAAATTTAAACAGCTTTAAATTTTCATTTTCAAAATGAATGAAAATACAACACTTAACTAATGCTACCAATGTCCTAGGTCGGATTCAAACCAGAGACATGCAGCAAATAAGTCATAGTGCTCGCTACCCACGACGCTACGAGGGATGGCGAGTCATGAACTGCATGTGACACTGTGCCGATTCAAGTTTTGTGCTCTAAACTGACGGCAAGCCTACGCCGAGTTTGATATCTCACTATCACGCAGCATTTATTGTAAATCTGCCAGTGACGTCAGAAGGAGTCCCACGTTGGAATATTTCTGGTTGCAAAGACTCCCTGCGAACATCATGTCTCGAGTATCAACCGTACTTACAGCATTTAATCCTCTCTATCAAACAGTTAGTCAAGCGGAGAATGATCTGCGAGTTACGAAATGATCAAACAACAATCGTACATAAAACAGTCGAAGACTTCCTTTCCGAAAGAAAATAGTAATCATAAAGTTTTCTATAATATCATATACGGATAATCAATGGAATACGTCCATTGTAAGGAAGGATAACATTATGCACCACTTAAGTGGCTTCGAGGGAAGATTAAGTTGGTAAATTCCATTTTATTTTGTTTATTCCTTTACGCATAGTAGGCGAAGAGATCGTTGTAGACGGGAAAGGATTGGGGCCAAAGAACGGGAAGGAATTCGGACATGGCCTTTTGAAGGAAGCATCCCGGCATTCACCTGGGGTGATTTGGGGAAACCATGGAAAACCCAAATATGGATGCCCAGACGGGGATTCGAACCCACGACCTCCAGAATTCCTGCCCTTTCAGGTGAGACAACACATTGTACAACGCACTATACTGACCTAGTGTCACACTGAAGATATAGCGTTACATTAAAGGACATATGCGACAACACCAAAACGAAACAGTACTAAAGAATTCTATATAGCTGCAGATGGTCCAATATCCTGTATGATAGGCCTTAACGCAAGACTGAGAGTAGTTTAACGACTGAGATGATTAATGTAAGGCCACGACGTTTCTTATCTATAGCTTACGTTTGTTTCTGACAGATTTTATGGCTCAGTACATTCAGATATTATTGTAGGAATGGCTGAGAAGGCGCGCCAATGTGGTACTCCGAAAGATTTTCGGAGAATCGGCCCACGCCTGCAGGCGTCACTCAACGACATACAGGAATGGGCAATCAAGTGGAGGGTCAAAATAAATGCCGCAAAGATCCAAGCAATAATGCTCACGCGGTTACGTACGCAGCAACAGACGATGATCAAACTCTTCGGCAAAAACATCCGTAGGTAACGAGGCCAAAATATCTGGGTGCAACCCTGGACACCAAATAGATGTGGAAGCCGCACGTGGCGGACACGCGTCGAAACGTTCAGTAGAGACTGGGAGCGCTCTACCCGGTACTAAACCACAACAGCACGCTCCCCCCAACATGTCGCCTCCACATCTACCAGGCACTAGTGAGGCCAATAATGCAGTGCCTCACAACGTCTGCAGAACAGAGCTCTGAAGAGAGGACTGTACCTGCCCCTCAGGTTCCCCACTGAAGAACACGTCGCGGCGGGAATGCCGAAACACCGAGAGTGGCACAAACAGGCGGCTAGAGCTTTCTACGCGAAAGCACAAGACAGCGACAACCACCTGATCCGAACTCTCGCCTGTAGAGTCCCGCTCTGTATGTCTTGGGATTAACTACTATATAAACAGTTTTATTAACTAATACTTAGATAAATGAGTGTGGGTGGGGTTCTCTTCCGAGGTGGTCCTTCACATTGATACAAGTGAAACATGAATTATTAATGAGAAACATACTGATTTTATTGATTTTATAAATAGAAAGCAAAGTTATTTCGATGAAACGGTTACTTGAATGGGTAAATGGTTGTTCCCTCTTTGGTACTGGAATTTACAGTTCTTTAATTTTGTTGGAGCTCGTTGTGGTCTCCGTAGACGATTGCGTTACCGTAATGTTGAGCAGCACAGGCCATGCGATGTGTCGTGTCGGTGACCCGCGAGGAGAGCTGTGTCGACGACCGCGGCGGCGGGGCGCAGAGCTGCGTCGTGTTTGGGCCGATCCCAGGTAGTCGCATCAGCTGAGCGAGGGTGGAGTGGCGTCTGGTGTCTCTCCTTCTCGACAGCCGGCCGTTCGTCCTCAACCCTCGGGACCTCAGCAATGTGGTCTCGGTAGCGCAGATCGCCCGCTGCTGTCTCGTCGCCGAAACCAGAGTCCCTCTCGTCCAGTCTCCGCCGGTCCGACATCAAGTGTCCATCCTCCGTCCATTCTGCCTTCCTCGTAGACTCGCCTTGGGCGGAGTTCGTTCCTCTTCTCTCTCCCGATTGGTCGAACATATAATAAAATAAACAAAAAATATCAGCAACCAGCGAGAATGAATTCCATTGGCTGGGATAACCCCACCCACCAGCGTCATTTTCTTGGTAGGTCATCCCCCTCCATATAACCATAGTCTCTGTGCGCTGCACTTCTTAAGAACAAACAGTTTATTGTCAATGAATTCAGTCTAGTTCCGGCATTCGTAGCGATAACTTCCTCGTACTCAGAAGGAAACTACGCAACACACGCTCGGAGCAGTAAACATCAAGAAATTGACAGTTCAAAGTTTAACCTTATTTTGTTTAAATCAGTGCAAGTGCTAAGTAACAACGACAATCCCGACGCGTAACTGAGACACAGTCTCAGTTTCGCAATGCTAGAAATGGAGGCAGACGACACTGGCCAGGCGGTCGGTGAAGGACTAAGGACGTACTACAACGTGGTGAATGACGAGCGCGATAGCAGTCGACAGCAAGACGTCTCCGGCAGCTTCTACCAGCAAGCTATTCTACCAGTACAGCAGCCAGCAGCTTTGCAGTTGATGGACCAGCAGAACGTGGACGCAGTGAACCAGACTTCGTGGGAGAACGCCGTTCGAGGTAAACAGCGACCGAGGTCGTCGTTGCCAGAAACCAGTGACAACGTTGCAACAAAAAGTCAAAACTCAAGAATCAGGAAGCAAGTGCTCTAACTTAAATTCCACAGCCACATGTGATAGTGAAGCCAACAATTTTTACTTGTTTAGAGAAAGTGATGGTGGCCCATTCTATGTCTTTGCCGAATATGATTCAGTGCATAGTGATCAACAGAATCTCGGTAGGTTACACCCCATGACTGTAGGAAAAATTATCCGAGAATCAATACCTGGAATTAAATCTGCTATAGTTAATATTTGTAGAAAAGGGCGTAACCGTGTGCAAGTAGAACTCAACTCGGCAGTGTGGGCAAATTGTTTAGCCAAAGTCAGAAACCATCCCAAAAAAATTAAGTTCTATATACCACGATTTTGTACTGTAAAGGAAGGGCTTATACGTAATGTAGACACGTCCTTTTCGGAAGATGAGCTAAAGAAAGAAATTGAGTGTGATACGGAAGTCTTAAAAGTCCGTCGGATCATGCGGAAAGTGGTACGGGAAGGAGCAACAGAACTAATACCTCGGCAGCTTGTACAGGTTACATTTCTTGGCCAAAGGCTACCAAACTATGTATACATTCATAGCACTCGCTGCAGTGTTGAACCATACGTGGGGAACGTGGTAACTTGTTTTCACTCTCTCCGTTCGGTCACACAAGTAGAATGTGTCGCAGTGCTGCTCGTTGCGCAAATTGTGGCGAACAACACGACACGAAGGAATGTACTTATCAGGGAAACCCACACTGTGTACACTGTGGGGGTAGACACCGTTCAACGGATCGTATTTGTCCCGAATTCACTAGACAGAAACAAATTAAATTTCGCATGGCCCATGATATATTATCATGGGAGGAAGCCATAGCATTTGAATCAATCAACACCTATGCGAAAAGGACTGCCGTACCACCAACCAGAGATGAGAACAATTTTCCGCAATTGCCTGTTTTACACTCAGCACAGAGCGCGGTGCAACAAACTAGCTTTTCCTCAAAGATAACGGCTCTGCCTCTACCTCGGACCAGCATTCCACCTACGAGCCGCCGGCATCCACTTCCTCAACAACAGCTCAATCGGCCGCCGGTCGGCCAACAGAACTCAGCTCAAAACATCCCGTCTGACTTATACTATGATGTCAACAGACCCCACATAGAGCCAATCACCAACAATCCCTATAGACCCTCACCTGTACCTATAAATGAACAGATGATAGATAAGATTTGCGAGATGGTTGTAACGATATTCAATATGGCCACTTCCGGAATTCTACCATCCAATCTTAAACAATGTGTCACCAACTTATTGCTAAGCAACAATGGCGGGGAATAGGGAAGTGAACAATTTTTTATTCTGGAACGCACGTTCTGTTCGTTCCAACAAAGAAAGTTTGCACCATCTATTAAAATCGTACGATGTATGTGTTGCCGGAATTGCAGAAACGTGGCTTAAACCTAAGGAACAATTCAACATCCCTGGCTATAATACCGAGCGATACGACAGAGCAGATGGTTACGGTGGAGTGGCTATACTAATTAGAAGAAACATACCATTCCGCAGCCTGAAACTAAGGAATGTAATAAATGGTGTAGAAGGATGCGCAATAAGAACGCGTGTTAACGGTATTGAATCGACCATACTAGTAATTTATCGTTCTCCAAATACGATTGTAAGCTCCTATGTGAAACAAATTCCCCGACCTGTAATTTTAATGGGCGATTTAAACGGTCATAATCTGGTTTGGGGGAGTGAAAGAACGGACGTTGTCGGAAGACTGATAATGGAGGTAGCAGAAGAAGAGGAACTAGTGGTCCTTAACGACGGCTCGTACACAAGGATATCAAAACCAGGAGAACGGAGATCAGCTGTAGATATAATTCTGGCGTCGACCCACCTCTCCCATACAGCCGTCTGGACAACCATAAAAGACACCAGTGGGTCAGACCACCTTCCCATTTTTTTCTCTTATCAACGACATCACATAGAATACAAAGGAAGAAAACCCACGTATAGATGGAACATTAAGCGTGCCGATTGGAGCGCCTACAGAAAAGCAGCAAGCAATATATTCTCAAACTTCAAAGAAACCGAGGATACGCAGCACGACTATGAGAAAATATTAAACGGAATAGAACAAGCGGCTCTTACGACGATTCCCGAAAACCACCCAGTCAAATTAAAGCGAAGAAGATCTGCATTTTGGTGGGACTCAGAATGTACCGCCTCAGTTCAAGAACGAAAACAAGCCCTAAAAATCTATCGACAACACGCAACGGAGGAAAACTTTATTCTTTTAAGTAAAATTCAGGCCAGAGTAAAACGCTTCTTGAAAAGGAAAAAGCGTCAAAAGTGGATAGCCTTTTGCGAAAACTTAAACCGTAACACCTCCCCGATCACTGTGTGGAACGAGATAAGAAAATTCCGTAATTCATCGAGTAACCGCTCAACTCATACCGCAACGCAAGAGGTGTTAGAGAAGATATTGGAGAAGATGACACCACCATCAGTAATAAACAAGATCTGCCTACAGGAAAATACATCCAATGAACAGATACTACAGCCATTTAATCTGGAAGAGTTCGAAACGTCTGTCAGTAATAGTAAGAACACATCGCCTGGACCAGACAACATCCATTACGCCATGCTCAAATATCTACCAAGAAAAGGGAAGTTAGCAATTCTAAAAGTAATGAACGACGTTTGGTTACAACGCATTGACATCGAATCTATGAAAACGGTAAGAATAGTCCCTATCCTCAAACCAGGCAAGGACCCATGCGACCCAGCATCATACAGGCCGATTTCTCTCATGTCTTGTATGTATAAAACCCTGGAGCGTATGATTAGGCTCAGAATAGAGTGGCACGTGGAACACTATATAAAACTCCCCCATTTTCAGTACGGTTTTCGCAGAGGCCTGGGTACGCTTGACGCTCTGGCACACCTAGTTACTGAGTTACAAGAGAGCTTGACAGCTAACAAGTACACAACGTGTGTGTTTACAGACTTGACTGGAGCATATGATAATGTTGTTCCAGAAATTCTAGTACAAAAGCTCCTCCTAATGAAACTGCCTGAAACATTTATATTAAATCTTTGGAACATTCTGCAAAATAGAGTTCTGATAATTATGACTCCAACTGGCCAAATTGGTCCTCGGCGTACAAGTTTTGGGCTCCCGCAAGGGTCTATCCTGGCACCACTCTTGTTCATAATATACTGTAGTGACATTGGCATAACACTGTCACCAGATACCTGGTTTATACAATATGCGGACGACCTTTGCATTTACAAAACATCCAGGAACCTTCAGGACACCTATTTCTACCTTAGCCAAACGCTAACTAAACTCAAGACTTGGCTAAAGGAAAACGGACTCCAAATATCACCAGAAAAATCCGCAGTAATAACCTTCACCCGGCATAAGGTACCGGCAGCTGAAAACATAAGACTCGGACCATATACACTGCCACTCCTAAAGTGTATTAAATATTTGGGATTATACTTAGACAACAAGCTAAGATGGACGCGTCAGATATCTGAAACAGTTGGGAAATGTGATAAAGCAATAAACATACTCCGAGCCACTAACGGTGCCTGGTGGGGGGCTGATCCCAAAATCTCAATAGCTCTCTACAAAGCCATGGTTTGACCTCACCTAGATTATGGCTGTGTACTTTACGGATCCACGTCCGATCAACTTCTGAATCGCCTGGATAAATGTCAGTACCGAGCTCTTCGACTCTGCTTAGGGGCATTCCTGTCGACGCCAACCAATGCACTGCTAGTCGAAACCAATGAAATGCCACTCGCACTGAGGCGCCAATATCTCAGTAAAAAGTTTATAATAAAACAGTTCCAGAAAACCGGAAACGCGCTTACAATAAAAATACGCGCCCTGTGGGCAGCAACATCAACCTCTGCTTACTGGACCCACAGGAACAGCCCACCTCTAGTTGCGGCCATCGCTGAGCTTAATGAATATCAGACACAAGTGTTCTCTCTCTCAAGATTACCATGTTACGAAGTTGACTACGAAACCCATATGATCCGGAACGAGATCGTAGAAAATCTGGGATATTCAGAGAACGCCCTTAGCAACAATAATCTTCTAAATGACTATCTAAGTGGTATGGGTCGAGTAGTATATATATATACAGATGGGTCAAAGACTGGCAACATGGTTGGGAGTGCCTTTTTGACAGCACTAACATAGTGGAAAGGTTGTTTAAGCTGCGCGAGGAGACATCCTCTTTCACAGCCGAACTGTTTGCAATACTTAAAGCGCTGGAATATGCGCTAGAGATGCGCATTCAGAATACAGTTGTTCTTACAGACTGCAAATCGGCACTGCAAAAACTGGATGATGGAATCAAAGATAGAGGGAGGACTCCACTTTTGTATAACATATTGGAGTTGATGACCGACATAAACAAACAAGGTATGAAGATCTCCTTTATCTGGGTCAAGGCGCATGTCGGACTACATGGCAACGAAAGAGTGGATGCTCTTGCAAAAATAGCCGCGCAAACAGGAAACCCAGTTGAACTTCTAATAGGAAGTGATCTAATCCCACTATTTCGCCAAAAATGCATGGAGACCTGGAATGATATGTGGAAATCCACTAACCAACACAAAGGAGCACATTATAGGCAGATACATCCGCTGATACCAAGGACACAGTGGTACCAAAAGAAATACGCCACAAAGAAAGCAGTCACCATAATATCGAGACTAAAATTCAACCACGGGAGATTCGGAAGCCATCTATACAAAATAAAGCTAGTGAACTCCCCTTTTTGTCAATGTGATGGGCAGTCCGAAGCCGACACAAACCATATATTCTTTGGATGTAATAAATACAAGGAAGAAACGGACACCTTTTGGGAAGACTTGAAACATTGGGGTATAAGATATCCAGTCAATGTCAGCCATCTCCTTGCCTTAGGAAATATTTCTATATACCAAAAGATGGTACATTTTATTACAAGAAACAATATAGAGATATAATCGGGAGATCCCACCCCACTTTTCAATATTGCAAATAGTTTACCGTTCATGGAACACTAGACGGTAATGGTTTTATTACATTTTAACCTAATAAACTATAAAAATCATGTATTATCAAAATTTACTGTGAAAATGTTTAATCTTTAACTCTACATCTTTATAATTTTATGTCCTCAGTGTTGATGTGTACTTTCTTAATGTTATGTAAATTATTATTTCTGCTGTATACCATTCGTAAAGTATGTTTGATCTTATAATATAAACAGTGATTTGTATATATGGTTGGCTAAATGTGAGCGAATCAGTGTATATGTATAAATAGAATGTATATTGACTGTATGGCCAACAGGCCAAGTGTCAATAAAATATTTAAAAAAAAATTGTCAATGAATGTTTCTTCGCCAGCGACGTCTGCGAAATGTCTGACAGCTCCGCTGGAACTTTTATGATTGGGGCTCTCAAAGAAACCTTTCATCGTCGAACATCCACACAGGGGAGCTCACAATGTAACACTGTGTCCATTGTTTTAAACAAACCTCTACTATATCCGAGAAGCTCTCCATCACTTCAGTAAATTAATGCCCCAAAACACTCGGTAACACAAGGGAAGTCTGTTATTTTGAACGTCAACCAGACCTCAATAAAGTACATTCTTTATTACTCACTAGCCTGTCCACTAGGTTACAACCATTATCCTTTCTATGACAAGTAATAATATTAAACATTCCTCATGATAACCTTGTCGGTCGAGAACCGCACTCAAATCAAATGATATGAACTTATGTAAATTAAATACATTATGGTAATAACACTACTGAATCTAACAACAACATTTCTTGTTACTGATAAATAATGAGATCTACAGAATGGGACATCTCATTTAGCCACGTTCCCGGTTTTTCAAAAATTGCTTTATCAATTTTTGAAAGTTCTTGATTCTTTATTAAAATATTCCTCTTAAAAAAGACTACAATGCGAATCTAAACATTCCCGAACATGATGCTAGTGTCTATTCATCTAGCGGGGTGAATCGTCTGTCATTAGCTCAGGTTTATCACACATTCATACCACAATATTGCTATAGATCTAAATCTACTTAAATAAAACACATAGTTAAGTTCTTACCTATTCTACACATGCACTTATTCTACAAAATGAGATGATTTTGCTTATTCCTTTTAACAACGCTGCCAAAACAGTTCAACGCTATTTCAGTAACCATTAACGCGAATGCAGATAAGATGAAATGACTACCATTTCTAAAAACTCAACTTAGCGATAAATATCTTTAAGGAATCGTTTTCTGTCTTTGCAATATATTGTTAGATGTGAAACTTGATCTCACACGAAAAGGGGAATTAGCTAGCATGCAATTACTCCACTAGTTAAGCATCATATTTTCTTACGTCCACGGTACATTAATTAGACGTACTTTGCGAAGCGCTAGACGTAGAACTGCGCATTTGCGTATTCCTGTCTGACTATAACACTTACTGTATCTCAGCTACCAACATGATGCGACTTTCCATTCGCAAATTAATTCTCTCTCACTCAGAGAATTCATGACATTTATCGTCATTACAAAGTGAAACGAAAGGTATCAACCTTCGTTCCTTTAAGCAACACAGAACGCTAGAAATGCACAACGCTCTCTAATCATGGTCTTACCTTATTTGCCATGTAGAACATGCTGAAAGCATCTAGACTAAAATGTCCGTAGCTTACTCAATTACATTGCACCATTTTTATTACCATGGGCAAGTAAATCAGACACAGGAAACATGTACGCTTTGCTCAGTTCTAGATCCTACTCTCCGTTTTCATACCGCATTTTACTTCGCTCGTCACAGTACTCTCGATTATTATTCACTGCTACTAGCTTCGGTGTACTCACATAAATTATTTATCTTCTTCCTTTCCCTGCATGTCTTGCAAATTTAAATGTCTGATTGACCTTGTTAATCACTCGCCCTTTTTACAATACTGCAACTTATTTCTGGAATTACACGATTCAAATCCCTAATTCATGAACAATATTAATTCACAAAACTGTTATGCTAATGTGCATTACTGTCCTTTGAACACATGATTAACGTTAGAGGAAGTTGTTTCTTTAAACAGAAAATCTTCTTTAAAGATCATCCCACTATCTCTGCTTACTGAATTTTATTACCGGAATTAAACATCGGTTTCTACTGTTGCCTCATAAAAGAGCAAATGATTCCCTTTTATTTTCGGGTACAGCGTTTCTTTTAATCTACTGGAGATACGTAACACAGCGAATCATAAAATCTGCAGCTAATTCATAAATGCAACAAATTTACTCTTTCCTCCAAAAGAAAATTATATAATTTTTAGATTCTCTGCATTTACAAAGAATATTAATATCACTCACTTTCGAGTATATTTCTAGCAACTATCCAGAATTAGCTGACTAAACTTAAAAATCCTTACTGATTAATCATATACATTTATGTATCAAGGTCACATGTACGAGCTCAAAACATCATGAATCACCAGATCATATTTTCCAGGTGCATAAAACCAAGGAATCTTGATTCTACAACCTCTTTAATCTACCATGAACTACCTGAAACCATTTCTCACATTCTGAGACTCTTCCGCCAGAAGTATTTCCACATCCGGACACACTGTGCCAAACAGAAAAATTTTCGGACCTCTTACTGATTTTCCTACATTTTTGCAATTTCAATAGCATTGAAATAACCTTGCAATAAGCGAATGCGTGTAAAAATTCTGACTGTGCGGTTTGTTGGACAACATGAATACGGAAAAACTCGCATGCAGAGATTTTTCCATCCACGCTTACACAAGGTGATTCCTTATGATTCAAAGAATTTTGTTTGCCTGTTCGGCTCGTAAACGAAATCATGAATACGGCAGGTGTCGTCGCTTTTTCCACTAAATTTACATACTGCGAGTCTTTTCTTTCTCTGCCAAAAACCAATACTTTACTTGCTAGACGAAACCCTTTCTTTGATACGAATGCAACACTAATGTAATTCTGATTAACCATTTTTCTCGATTTCATCACAATCTTCGGACTGCTATACACAGTTGGGATAACTGCACTGACTTTGGCAAACGATTCGCTCGTGACAAGAATGTAAGTGTCTGTCTGCTGACATTCACATTCAATGCCTGTTTCTAGTGACTGAACGTCGTAATTCTCCGCTTCCCGAAAGCTTTCTTCTCCGATGCCTGCACAAATTGAGTCTGTAATCTCAAAATTGTTTATTTCCTTAGTGAAACTTGAAACTTCTTCCCTCACTATTGACCGAACTTCCTACTTCAAATCTGCTTTCAACTCAGCAAACTCTCCTCTGACAGTTTTCATTTGAGAAGTCATTTTACCTAATTTTTGATCAATTGCGTCACACCGCGAATCTACCCTTTCCAAACGCGAATCTACCCTTTCCAAACGCGAATCTACCCTTTCCAAACGCGAATCTACCCTTTCCAAACGCGAATCTACTCTTTCCATTTGTGACTTCACTTCAGCTCGAAAATCATCCATTTGTGATTTTATTTCGGACTGCATGCCTCTCAAAAAATCCATTATTGATCCCAAATTTATCGGTTGGCATTCGTTTCTTCCCGTGAATTTAAGTTATCGGTTGGTAATAACGAATCTACAACTTCGTGTATTTCGGATTGATCAACCGGTTCGACTCCAACACTTGTCCCCGGTAACACAGAATTTTCCTCGGCATTCATATTGATGATCCTATTCCTTAATCGCATTAATGTAAAAATGGACTTCAAAATAATACAGAATTTATCCCAACAAGCAATGAAATTTAACACAGCAACAGAAAACACGGCTCATATACGAAACCATTGTAATCAATCCGGCATACCATAAGAAATGACAATATAACCCCACGTCAAATCACAATAAAGCAAGACAAACGAATGAAACAACGCCGCATTGCAACGAACATACCACAACAAATTTCAATGAAACCAATATACCATCAGAAAACTCAATACATTAAGACACAACAAAATGTGATAAAACAAACGAAACAATTGACACAACATCTGAACACCGGACTGCATTAAGCTGAAGCTGGAAAGAAAATACACACTGTATATTCTACAAGCTCTACAAAAGGAAAACAAACAGAAAATACAAGAAACACAAATCATTCACTCCGCCAAGACAGAAGTTCACCTGCTTCGCCATCTGAAATTAGCTGACATGCATATCCAAGCATTAACTAAATATCTCATGAAGTGAGAAAAATTAAACTAAACAAAACAAGCTCCAATAAAAAATTTGAATTTAACTTGAGGGTTAAAATGTGAATTTTGACCATCGGAAGCCACGAGTTGAGCGACAATTATGTAGAGTCCCGCTCTGTATGTCTTGGGATTAACTACTATATAAACAGTTTTATTAACTAATACTTAGATAAATGAGTGTGGGTGGGGTTCTCTTCCGAGGTGGTCCTTCACATTGATACAAGTGAAACATGAATTATTAATGAGAAACATACTGATTTTATTGATTTTATACATAGAAAGCAAAGTTATTTCGATGAAACAGTTACTTGAATGGGTAAATGGTTTTTCCCTCTTTGGTACTGGAATTTACAGTTCTTTAATTTTGTTGGAGCTCGTTGTGGTCTCTGTAGACGATTGCGTTACCGTAATGTTGAGCAGCGTAGGCCGTGCGATGTGTCGTGTCGGTAACCCGCGAGGAGAGCTGTGTCGACGACCGCGGCGGCGGGGCGCAGAACTGCGTCGTGTTTGGGCCGATCCCAGGTAGTCGCATCAGCTGAGCGAGGGTGGAGTGGCGTCTGGTGTCTCTCCTTCTCGACAGCCGGCCGTTCGTCCTCACCCTCGGGACCTCAGCAATGTGGTCTCGGTAGCGCAGATCGCCCGCTGCTGTCTCGTCGCCGAAACCAGAGTCCCTCTCGTCCAGTCTCCGCCGGTCCGACATCAAGTGTCCATCCTCCGTCCATTCTGCCTTCCTCGTAGACTCGCCTTGGGCGGAGTTCGTTCCTCTTCTCTCTCCCGATTGGTCGAACATATAATAAAAAAAACAAAAAAATATCAGCAACCAGCGAGAATGAATTCCATTGGCTGGGATAACCCCACCACCAGCGTCATTTTCTTGGTAGGTCATCCCCCTCCATATAACCATAGTCTCTGTGGGCTGCACTTCTTAAGAACAAACAGTTTATTGTCAATGAATGTTTCTTCGCCAGCGACGTCTGCGAAATGTCTGACAGCTCCGCTGGAACATTTTATGATTGGGGCTCTCAAAGAAACCTTTCATTCGTCGAACATCCACACAGGGGAGCTCACAATGTAACACTGTGTCCATTGTTTTAAACAAACCTCTACTATATCCGAGAAGCTCTCCATCACTTCAGTAAATTAATGCCCCAAAACACTCGGTAACAAGGGAAGTCTGTTATTTTGAACGTCAACCAGACCTCAATAAAGTACGTTCTTTATTACTCACTAGCCTGTCCACTAGGTTACAACCATTATCCTTTCTATGACAAGTAATAATATTAAACATTCCTCATGATAACCTTGTCGGTCGAGAACCGCACTCAAATCAAATGATATGAACTTATGTAAATTAAATACATTATGGTAATAACACTACTGAATCTAACAACAATATTTCTTGTTACTGATAAATAATGAGATCTACAGAATGGGACATCTCACGCCCGATATGACACAGACCAAGGACCACACAAGAGACCGTTCTGCCTACTAACGTAGTAATTTAAAATAATGATTTAATGCGCAAATTCCCTAACATTACAGTATGTGTCTGTAAACAGACAACGCTGTTACTGCCCCGAGGGTTTAAATAGATTATTCCCTTTCCTTTTACCTCCGCGTGGAGAGGGCAATACTCCTAGCTAATTTGCTATGTGAAATCATTTTACCAGCTTGCACTAATTATCGGCGCTTGGTAGCTTGGTCACTTGACAATCGGCGAGATATTTATCCAGGTTATAGCACTCTACTATTGTTTAACTGTTTCATGTTCACCCATCCTGGATACTAATATGAGAAGTACGAGGTTTTTAGGCAGATGATCGACCCCGATCACTAAACCTTTACTTACGAGAACTTTCAAAATCAAAGAGAAATTGCTATCGTATATTTCAATAGCAATTTTATGAAATGAACTACCATACTCTGTTTGGTGTTTTACGGATCGGCCATCAGTAGCGAGGCTCCGTTCTTGTTGCTTCCGAGTTAACTGTAAACACAGCGGCAAATGAAATTTGTCTCTTCCCAGGAGTTGCGCGTCGCTGTCGAAACTGTTTGCTGAAAGGAGAGAAAAAGTCGTCCCGCGCGTATCGGAGGGTCCTTAATTACAGCCAATTAAACAGCCCGGCTGTTTACTGTGCCGCCTTGGGCGACACCCACGTGACTCGGCGAAGCTAATGAGGCCCGCTATAGACACTACAGTGCGCCGATACGTTCATCGTTACGCTACATTAAGGCATATTGTTGATCAGATAGTTTAGGTTTGAAAACGAATATATATATTACATTATTTCTTAAACGCATATATTTTCATATTTTCATACGAACGGGAAAATTTAGTTGTTTCTGTATATTTAAATGATATTATTCACACGCTGGGTACAACCACGTGACCTTGTTTCAGATATGGTCACGGATCTAGAATAGTTCCCAGGTCATTAATTTTGTGGAATTCAAAGTAGACACAAATAAATAAATGAAATTATTTAATGGACAAAAAAATCAATTTTAAAGTTACAGGGGCCTAATCCAATCTAGTCCTTTGGTTTGATTATTGTTTATGTAATAAAAAAAAAGTTACACAGAATCAAAAAGTGATAAAAATTAGTTTTTAGGTACAAAAAAAAGGAGTTTTTAAGGTCAAAGATCATGATCGCGTAGCTTGATTCTGCTGAAACGTGAACTGAAACTGAATTTGACTCTAAGGGGTTTTAAATTATATTAAATTAAATGATCAAAAATCCCACCATCCACTTCAATACAATTTGCATCTCCTTTCGTAACAGTACTTGTATCTCTTGTGAGTATGTCTTTGTGTGTCGGGATGGTTGACAACGAAATGTACATAGAAAAAGTAAGCACAAGGCATGAATTATTCGCTCGCATTGCAAACGCTGCTACTGTCATAAAAGTACACCAAGACGTACTCAGAAGAACTACACGTATTGTTGCGAAGAGAGCAGCAAAGTGCATTGAAGTCGATGGTGGAATTTTCAAACATTCATTTAATTAAAACTTTTGTTAAATATGCTTGTGTTTTTTTTTAATAAAAAACTTCAATAAGTTATTTGTGTGCTCTTGATTATTTGCTGAGGTATATTTTATGCATAACATTCGAGCACCTGTATCTCCACGTGTTTATGTGAACTTTTTTACGCAATATTGTTCATCCTGCCACCTCCATCAATATTTACCACTCTCCTGAATCACCATGTACTGTATAGCATATTATTAATATTCATTATTTATATATTATTTTAATAATCTGTATCAATGTTCCTTAACATTTGTTCCGCGGATCACTAGTGGTTCACAGGCAGAATATTATAAATTTAGATACCATATGAGGAGTCTATAAGGCTATAAGGAAGTATAAACTATAAGCCCAACTTTTTAAAAGCCACTAATATTTTAATGACAAGTCAGATCTCTGACATTTCCAAGATGATGTTAGGACAGCACTGTTCCTTCAATAGTCTATTCGTTTCCTGTTACAATCAAAGATAACGCGTTGGTGTTGAGATCAAGTTAATGACGGTTTTCTAAGGGTCTTGTAGTAGGTATGAGGGGCCACGGCACTTGGTAGGGTTGATAATACAATAGTTGTGAAGTAAACAACAATAAAATGTGTAATGTCGAGTGTCTTTTATGTTGTGCATGTGGGAAGGTGGTATAGTGTGACATCCAGCCTGTAGTAACATTATTATTCATTTGGTTACTTTTAATAGTTCACTTGGGATTCAAAGCATAACTTTAGATGTATTATATTATGATGGTACAATAAAATATGTCCAAAATGTTAATACTCGTAACATGTATATATACACACACCTAAAAAAATTAGGTCCATAAAAGTTAGCAGTCAGATACATTATTTCTGAAACTTTACTGGTCCTCGGGTGCCCTCCTCCATTATTTCACGAACTGCATGTGACCAAAAGTTTAATTCTACACCTTTCTCCCGTGTTCATCTCTTGGGATTGCTGAAGACCATTTCTACGCTGGCATGTTAGTCACAGAAGGTAAATGTCTGTTCTCATCATTTGCTTTGTTGGTATCAGTAGACAATCAACGTAATACGTTCCTACCAGCAGTTGCCAACTGCCCAATCTGCTGTTTCATTTGCAGTAATTCATACCTTTTGCTATATATATATACCCTTTTATACTAACCACAAGTACAAATCTTGAGGTATAATTATCTTAAAGAACTTGTATTTTATTGTTTATTTTAATGTTAAGACGACCACGATTGAGACCTTAAGAATTCATTTCTGACTTGAAGGCTGCGTTTTTACCTTTGCCTGTGCCTATTTTTTTTCTATAAGCTGGTCCACCTACAACCATTAATTTTAATATTATAAATCCGAGATTTTTGTTAGAGTTTATGAAGACAATACCATTTTCATTTTTCATCCGTTTCACCCAAACATTTGTAGGTTCTGCACTTTCATCGTACAGAGCACTGACACAACCCCCGAAATTTAGCACCGACTTCAGTACGAAACATTTATTTCCCGTCAGTCGTCTTAATATAATACAGTGTTTTTGATTAATTTTCCGAGACCTATAACTGATTCCATATGTTATTAAATACTTTATATTCTTTTTCATACAAGTTAAATGCCGTTACTTTTTTCTCATTCTTTTACCAGTCTTTTGAATTAGTTGAAAAACAATAATTCCGGTGTCTTAATGGCCTTCCCATTTCTCTTATTCATTGACAGGTATATTCTCTCTTACATGTTTCTTCATACATTCTGTATATGTTCACTTTCCAACATTTTCTTCTTTCTTTTACGAGTCTGCTTTTTTTTTTTTTGCACTACACATAAAAAGGGGGGAGGAAGGGCTGGCGGTAAAGGCAAGTAACCTACCCGCCATGGAGACAGTATACAGAAGAGCCGCGCGTTCAGGGACTCGACTGTCACAGCCGTTTCGAAAGTGTCGCAGAGCAGATGCAGAGGATGGGCTGGGTTTGTCTGACAGGCAGACCACGAGATTCTGCATGAAATTAGTGAGTAACCCGTGCAACCGCACTGTGAGAATTATGTGTATTTGTCGGACGGTATGTAAATGAGATCGCAAGATGGTTTAAGAATATCTCTGGAGTTAAGTCGAGCAGTCACGCGCAAGAATACATCAGGAACGGATGTGCTAAGATGATCACGAGTTTAGAAATGTGTACGGCAATTCGTAAACATCGCAATATAACTTCCGGTATGCTGAGTGAAGCATTGTGTGGAGAGTGATGTTGCCGTGTGTGAAACAGCGAGTATTGTTCGCGTGGTATTGTGAGATAATATAACTTGCGGTCGACGGTCTTATGAAGTCTGTGAGAGCGAACGACAGAACTGCATTGTATGAATTGTTATAGTTTACTTTAGAGGGGCCCCTGATCAACTATCTTTCACCTTTTATGCGTTAAGCTTGATATCTTCGATGATGACACTATAACGTCTGGTGGCCAGGTTTTGGTGAATGTATATGGAGTGGAATAAAACCTTCTGTGAATTGTGATTGAGGACATGCTTGTGTACATCTATCTACGTAAAGTATTTGACCTTAGACTTTGATTAATTCCATAATGCATTTAGCGTAGCTAACCAGACTGGCGACTTGAAGACACTCGAATCTATTTCGGCGTAAAGGAATTAAGAAAGCCGTAGACAGAAAAACAAAAAGTCGTGGTATATAACCTGACTGTATTTCTGTGAACACATCTTATTGATTAAACTCAAAGCGACCAAAAAGGATTACATGGTTTCGCGACGGACAGTGTTCCGCTGCTCTAACAAGTGCTATTTACATGTGAATGACAGTTAACCAATAGTAATGAGATTACATGGTCACGTTTAGAACAATCGAACATTATTAATTAATTAACTAATTATTGTAAAAAATCTTAAACTGTCAACAACCACTTTAACTTAAAAGTGAAATAAAATACGTCTACTACCAATGCATTTTTTTAATTTTTTTTTTTTTCAATGAAAGAAGAGATAAAATGAAATAAATAAGCTGCCATATTGAGGCCTATATTAATTCTTTTTAATTGCACTAGGGTTTCGAATGTATAAGGAACAAATTGCATTTGGAGCAATCACCAACAGTGTTGTGAATTTCGGAGTATGAATAGAGATATGGAAATGGGAGTACCACATACGCGCAAAGATGGAGCATCTCTAAGCAGAATTCCAGCGATATTCGGTGTACAGAGCGGCATTAACGGAATTGCTCTGAAATTGGCTGTCTCAGGAGGAGCTCGTTTGCAGCTTCCAGGAGCTGTCGGGCGCAAAGATGATACCAATTAGGTGTGTGGCGGCGGCGCCACCAGACAAGCCGCCAATCTCGTTAGCCACGACGCCGACGCCTCGCGACGCGACGCGTAACGAGCGTCGCTAACGCGTGGCGCTGCGGTCGCAGGCTTGTCTGTCCGACAGCAGTGGCTCCGGCTGGCGGCGGGCACACCTGCAGCCGTAGCGTCTGCTCTTCAGCGTGTCAGCTCGCAACACTCTCAAGACAATAAACGCCATATTTCCACTCTTATATTTTTATGCAATTTAGTCTTCTGAGTTCTTAGAGGGACTATGTCATAAAAAGACAACGTTTCTACAAAATTATCTGTTGTCTTCATCAGGTATGTGCATACGAGAAATCCTGAGGTACACTGACAGTCATCAGTGAGCGGATGGTCTTAAACACGGTGTTAAAAAAAGTTTAAAAATTTTAGGAAATGATAGTAAGCATCAAAAAAAAAAAATGTCTAATAAACATTGGGTCGCAAACGCATAGTTTCGGAGTTAATAACAGGCTGCAATGTGACGATCGTCCTTGGCAATGCATGCCTCAGCCCTTCGGCGTAAGGAAAAACGCATTCTTTGAAACTGTCTTGGTTGGTCCAGTACTTCTTCAATGCATGTCATCACGTACAGGACCAACCAAGACAGTTTCAAAGAGTGCGTGATTCCTTACGCCGAAGGGCTCAGGCATGCAATTCCGTGGGTGAGCGTTATATTGCGGACCTTTTATTAACTCCAAAACTATACATTTACGACCCAGTGTTTATTAGATATTTTTGGCTTATTTCGATGCATATTGCGTGCCAGAGCATGTTGTTGCTCATTTCCTTTGATCGAGCTGCTGATGGTGAGGGTTGTTGTCTATTAACATTTCATTCAAACATTACAATGGATGTTCTTTGCTTTCGATGTGTCTTTCCGGTTGCTCTTCGTTGTAAAAATTTGTGGGTGCCTTGGTCATTTTGACACTTTGTTTGGCTGGAATGGTGATTTATGAGTTGGGTTAGCAACTCGAGAATTGTAGTCAGCTTAGAACCCCACTCGAATGCGCTGTCGTGCCCACAGCAGTGACTCTGGCAGTCGACATGGCCAGGTGGTCGGCTGTGAGTTGTTCCGAGTGTGGTTCTTGTTGTCTCGCTTCTTGGCGAGGCTGGAGGAGGCTGGCAGTCGACTGTGTTTCACCGGATGTAGTGGCGAGCGTGGTGGTTTGTCGTCTTGTTGAATGAATTGACTTGTGTGACTTGTGTGCGGGGAATGGCCGAACTTCCAGGCCTTGCTGCTTGGTGGTAGATCCGGTGCTGTGTCGCGGCGCTTGCCTGTTGCAGGTTCATAGCCGATTCAGCTCTGGACACCCCCGAAAACAGGCTGTATCGGGCTCGCCGCAATTGCAGCAGGTGGCTTCGTGCTTAGGTCTATCACCACCTAAAATATTGTACATTTTTTAACACATTGTATAATGTCATAGGCTAGTGGCCGGCCAATGGGCGTCATGGCTCTGTAGGAGGGCCGCTCCCTCGTGCCGCGCAACCCTGCTCGTGCTGGGTTCGTTACCACTGTCTGCCTTAAACTGGAAACACTATACTGCATACATATGCCGCGAAAATAAAGGATTTTAAAACACATCATCTATTCAAATGTTATGTGGTTTTTGGATGAAGGTGAGCTTTTAAGCCCAATTCAACATGGATGCAGAAAATGTCGATGCTGCGAAACACAACTTGCACTTTTAATTCACGACTTGTGCCGTATTATAGATGGACAATCCCAGGTTGATTTAGTTCTATTAGATTTTAAAAAAGCTTTCGACACTGTGCCTTACACTAGGTTACTTAGGAAACTTCGTGGTTACGGCATATCTAGACAAATATGCGACTGGGTTGAAGACTTTCTGAAGGGCAGAACACAGTGTGTAGTTCTCGACGGTGAGCGTTCATCACGTACCGAAGTGAGGTCCGGGGTACCGCAGGGAAGCGTGATAGGACCTCTGTTGTTTCTCATATACATTAATGATTTATGCGACATAATAGGGGGGATGAAAAGCTGATTTGCCGATGATGCCGCAGGTCGACTGCGCTTTGTTACAAGTTGATATTATAAAAATAATTGCATGGTGTAAAGATTGGTAGTTGGATTTAAACTCTGAAAAGTGCCAAGTCATGCGTGTAAGTAAAAACGTGACACCAGTTAACTATTAATATAAAATTAATGATACTGTCCTTAGAACGGGAGATTACGCTAAATACCTAGGGGTAACAATTCGTAATAATTTGTCGTGGAATTAGCATATCGAGAATGTAACTGGGAAAGCAAATCGTATGCTCAGATATCTAAGTCTTAATTTAAATCAATGCACTCCGGAAGTTAAATCGATTGTTTACAAGTCACTAGTACGTCCTCACTTAGAATATTGTTGTTCTGTATGGGGTCCTTATCAAAAGGGGTTAATTGAGGCATTAGAGAATGTCCAAAGAAGATCCGCCCGATTCGTGACAGGTATTTATAGTTGGAGGGAAAGCGTAAATGCGATGTTGGAGTTAGGTTGGGAAGATATTGAATACCGAGGCATTGCTCTCGACGGAAGCTAATTGAAAAATTCTTGACTTGGGTATTTCGGAATGACAGCAAACAAATATTGCTACCACCAACATTCATATCTCGGAATGCCTGTGAAAATAAGATAAGAGAAATCAGGGCCAGAACCGATTCTTTTCTGTATTCATTTTTTCCATGAGCAATTGGGGAATGGAATAGAAAAGATTTACCGGGCGAGTAAACTTCGATAAAGCTCTCCGGCCATCCTGATCTGGGTTTTCCATGGTTTTTCCAGATCACTCCACGCGAATGCTGGGATGGTTCCTCACAATAGCCCATGGGCGCCTCCTGCCGTATATCTCTTCCATACTATTATCTTTTCGGATAGGTGTAACTCACCCTCCGTCACACACTTTACTGATGCAAGCATGAAACTACAATATTAGAGTCTTTAAGAAGATGGCCGATCAAGTGGTCAAAATATCATGTTTTTACAACACATTCCAGCAAGACATTATACGTCTCCCCAAGTGCCCAACATATTCGCCGAGGATGGACATCTGAAGTAGTGCAAAACCAGTATTCACTGGACTGTTGATGAATGATATCGTATTGTGTTCTGCGATGAATCGCGGTTTTGACTTCCTAGAATGACCATCGTTGTTGAGTATGGCGGGACCTGGAGAGAGGCTCCACCTTCCAACGTTTTGGAGAGGCACAGCGGTGCTACTCCTCGCGTGGGGAGCTGTCGGGTATGACTTGAGGTCACGACTGGAAGTGACTGAGGAAATTCTGACGGAACAACGAAACTTCACGAACATCCTCTCATGTGACAGTATCGTTGTGTTAGTTTTCGACAAGGTAATGCTCCTCCACACAGCATGGGTCTCTATAAACTATATATGTAATGTGGATGTGCTCATCGAGCGTGGTTGGTGGGCGCTTAACGCTATGGCCTCACATTCGGGAAGGCGTCGGTTCGAATTCCCGTACTGGCATTCAGATTTGGGTTTTCTATGGTTTCCCCAAATCACTACAGGCGAACGGCGGGATGCTTTCTTCAAAAGGACATGGTTGAATTCCTTCCAGTTCCTTCACCCCAGTGATTTCCGACCTCTAATAACCTGGAGGAGGCGTAAAGCCATAGCAAAAAAAAAAATGATGTTCTCCCTTGACCAACAAGATCCCGAGATCTGTCCGATGTACCATGTGTGGCACCAACACAATCCCAGTGCCAGTATCCAGACTGTCAAGGACCAGTTACAATATTTGTGGACGAGGTTGACTCAAGAGAGGATACAAAGGTTTTATGACATTCCTCCCAACTGAATCAGTGCATGCATCCAGGCCAGAGGGGGTGCATCGTCATACTGATAAGTGGGCTCGTACTTCTAAGCTCTGTGTAAATTTTACTCCATTTTGTAATCACCGAAAAAAAATTCCATACCCTTTCATTTTGTTGCTTCTTCCCCTTCTCGGTGTATCAAATTTTTTGTAAGGCGTTTTAGAAACATCTGAAATAATTCAAAATAAATTATGACAAAAATAATTTTTACTTACGGCTCTAAAATCTGACAGTAAAACAAAAGATGATCTGTGATTCACTGCATCGCAAGTAAGGTTAGTAAGAAAAAACGGAGGATACTCCCATAGTAGGATGCATCGTAAATAAGACGATAACAAACATAAAAAAAAAAATTAGCTCGTACTGTCCAATTTGTTCAAGTGTGAAGAAAAAAATTAGTTTTAGTAAATGAATGAATGTTTTGGTAGTTCAACGATTAAGGTGATGGCCTTGACAGTCCAGTGCTCCGAGTTGGAATTCTGTATACACCAGAAATATTGACAGGCTTTGCTATGTTCGTATAAACGCGCTAGTACGCTGAATGTTTCGAATTCCACATTAAACCATAGGTCCAACCACGATCGAGGTGGAATGTGCGGTAAATCGAAACGTTGTCACCAATTCACAAGACCATAAGAATTTACTTAAAATGTGAATGGAATGAATAGAAGCAATTGAAGCGTGAAACCACGACAGTACACCGCCAGAGGGAAACGACTAACAGGAATATCAGATGAAAGGAGATGTCAGTACGCCTCAGGTTTAATAAGAAGCTAATGGTGAAAAAGCAAATTTAGTATTATGTGAGTTGAGTCTTTCCCGGCGTATTCATGAAACGAAATCTTCACAGGAGCTCAGCTGGATAGCGTCGTAAAAAGACGTTTCGACAGTCGGATGTGCTGTCTTCATCCGGTATATTCCTTCAGATAATGTAGCAGGTAGCAATATCTGAAGCAACGCAAAATTTTAGGATATAGTAGGTTAAATGGAGGGGCAATTTTTCTGTAATTAATGTTCGTATATACCTGATTAAGACAGCAGATCCGGCTGTCGAAACGTTGTCTTTTTACGATGCTATCCGGCTGAAGACCTGTGAAGATTCCATTTCAAGGTTACTATTCTTCAGGATCAATTGTAGATCCTAGGACTAGGCTGGGAGGTTACTTGGTGGCCGCGGAGGGAGCTTGGCGGAGCGCGAGGTGTTTGTTAGACGGGCGGCTGGCTGAGGCCGGCAGCTGAACCAACAGGGCGCCGCCGCTGCTACTGCCCTCATGAATATGCAGCCGCCAGCACACCTCCACGTGGGCACCGCATCAGCAGCTCACTCACGTGTGCCTGTGGCGGCCATCAGAGTCGATTACCGGGAGCCCCGTGCCTGCTGCTACTTCCTCAACTAATCAGCTAACCAAACGGTACGATGTATTTGCTGCACCTCGCTTTACTCAGGCTACTCTCATTTGTCTAAAGTCAAGAATATTTTACTGTATCTCTACGGTCATCCTCTTTAAATTTATTTCAAATCCTGTCATTCTCTGTGGCACTTAAAAAAAAAAAAGGAAAGAAATTTGTTGGCACATTTCGATATGTTTGCAATTGGCTTTAATGTCTGGTCTACGACGAAGGTTAGTACTAACACCAATTATCCAATCATGTAAGCTATTTTCTAACATTTTTTTCAGTTTTCAGTTTGGCAAACGAGTGTTTTCGATGGGAATAGTAGACACTCTATAATTGAAAATAAAATAACAGTACTAAAGAATTTGTGTTTAAGTCAACAGTCTGTCACAGAGTGTCTCAAATCATTCTACCGTATCAGCAGGTACCCACCAACCCCCTGGGTGTGAGGTAGTGCTACGCCTCGTATTCGGGGGGCATGGAACCAATTAAACCTTCCGCCCAGCAGCAACGTTTCGGTTTTCAATTGTTTCCCAAAATCACTCCAGCTGAATGCAAGAACAATTCTTTCAACAAACCGTGGCAGAATTCCTTCGGGTTCCTCCCGCCTCTAATGACTGCACTAATGACTGATTCGTAATCTGTATTTTACTTTTGTCGTTTGAACTTATATGGTGTCGAAACAAATGATTTTTGATCATTTTGCAACGCTGGAACTAACTGACCACAAGATATAAGCAATAATTTTTAACTACCTAATTCACCTATCAGACTCATAAACGTATCAAATTATCTACGTACTTCTAAACATGCACTATTGCAAGATAAATGTTGTATACCGTCATAGCAGTAAACAGTTCCTCCTTTCTGCAACAGAAGAGAACCGGAACACTGCTGCTCTCGCAGCGGGGTCTATCCGACTGCCACAGACATCTGGCTAATAAGCGTAATAAACTGGAGAATTCACATTTCCACTTGTAATATATGTATTTAAAATTTCCAAAATCATCTTCTGGGAGATCCAGTACAAGTAAAATGGTATAAATATATATATATATATTTCCCCACATGTAGCGTAGTGTGGTTCAATGTTAGTCAATTAGAGGACTATGAAAAGTTTCATATTTCTTCATTCGAAAATAAATTATCCATTTTAGACCAGTGCTGTCAAATGTCTATCTCAGAAACGTAGTATCTAAGAAGTTATTTGAAAACGAAATTCCTAAAATGCCCTAATCGAGCTGCTTAGCAGCAAAACACAGTCAACCGTGAAATTAAAAAAACCAGATTTGACAAATCCAACACACGTTGGCCTGGAAGGAGATGAACAAAGCGCAAGAACTTCCTCACCTCCTGGGAATGACGACATCTCAGGCGAATTCGTCTGTCGGGTGGTGTTGGTAATGAGCAAGCAGCTGTTCTCCAACTTCTCCTTCGAAGTCTGACTACCCTGTCAGAGTTGGTCGCCATGCTCAAACCAAGACTTTTCAAGACGCAGCCTAATCCCAACTACAACTGCACCCAACACTTGCAGCCAGCCTCAGATTACGTACAACAAGAGCAAACACGGCACAAAAGCTGATATAACACCCAGTGACGCCCCGGGGATACGTGTGGCGGTACCATGATGACGATTCTGAGCTGACTAACAAGGGACACCTTTGAACTCGAACGCTCGGAACCGTTCGAAAACATGCTTAGAATAACAAGCGATCATAAACAAAACAGTGGTGTGCGTCATTTCCATGCAAAACGTTGCTTTCTACAAGTAACATTTTAATAGAGGGAAACAAAGTAACAAGGTATACCATATGAAGGAAATTATACATAATTCAATGACGTCAGTGTATCATTACGTTTTCAATCAACAGTGCCAAAAACTCTCTGTTTAAAGTTTGTTAATATAGCGCAAAACACTCATATACAGCAGTACCACACACCTGACAGTGCTTATATTAGTCCTCAAAGTGCAGATGCGGGATTTCGATGAAGTGGTTGAAACAAAATTGAAGAGAACAATGTTCTCATTTTACTAAAACCACGTTATCACATTCCAAATCACTTTCGCATTCACGCAGTCTATTATAAAAAGCCACACTAAATACATTTTCAAATGGTGATGTTGGTATGTCGTAACTTGGCTTTCGCCAAGCATATTGCAACACAGGCTTATAAGTAGGTGCAGCAAATAGGTTGTAAATCACAGAGTGAAGTTTCATGGTGAAATAACGATCAAGTATCTTCACTTGTGATTTTGAACATTGTAGTCTTACAAAATCAGAAATCCTTTTGATATAGAGCTTATGTTGCCGAAAGAAGTAAACATCAAGGGGTATGCAATATTTTGTTGTTTTCGGTGGCAATATCTTCAGCATAACTTCTTTGTGTGGAAAAGTTTCCTCTAGATCTGTATGACCTGACCAGGAATCACACAACAATAGCCTCTTTTCATTTGTTACATGTTCACGGTGTTCTAGATTCCGGAGTTCTGCATGTAATTGACACATACCACTGTTTTGTTTATGATCGCTTGTTCCTCTAAACATGTTTTCGTGCGGTTTCAAGCGTTCGATGGCTTTACACTGCAAAAGGCGGCAGATCTAGCTTTCTAAAAGCACAATCGGGTGGTGTAACCATGTAGGCAACATTGCAATGTATATAATATTTGAAACCGACATTCGAAACGTGCTAGTGTTCAAAATGGCGGTTATCTTGCATTTTCAATTATTCTATCGACTGAAGCAAAAATGACACGAAGCAATGGAAAAGCACACGCGTATGACGTCGTTTGGTAGGAGATCCCGAAGGATTGTTTGGCCGCCTGCTTGACGAAGTTTAGATTAACACGCATTCCGCCATCTATCGTGGTTGGTTTAACGTGGAATCCGATCCACGGAATATCCTGTGGGGCTTATATGATAAATACAACTCTTATATATCGGGCTCCACCGGGATTTGAACCTGGGGCTCGGCTTAGAGCTTTTGAAGACAAGTGCCTTAATCACTGAGCTGAACAATGGCTCTGTGACGACACTCGCTGATCCACTGTACGCTGCTGGCGGTGCTCAGATTTCTGGGGTGGTGTGTGGACGTCGGAGCACACACTGTGTCCCGCTGAGTCGGCTCGACTCGGACGCTAATTGCGATTGGCTGTAATTAAGAGAGCTCGCCGCCCAGCTAGGCGGGGTTGAGATGCGCACCGGAGCAGTACAACACGCCTCGCACAAGCTACACTGAAAGCTGCACTAATATACATACTCCCAGGGTCAACATTTTCTGCTGGTAATGTTTCTATTTCTTCTGTTGAATTATTTATTTATTAGTGTCTAAGATACCACTTTAATACAATTTAAGGAAACAAACTTAACAAACAATAAACCATATTACAACGCACAATTATACAAACAAACTGAGCAGTTTGATTTTATAGTCAAAATTGGTAGACATTTGTATCACACAAGAGGCCCGGTAAACAGCAGCTTGGATGGCCTTGTCATTAGCTGTGAACAGGTAATCGAACGCGCAAGGCTCTCCTTGTTTGTGGCAGATCAGCAGGTTTGTGGATGCTGTACTTCCCCTCGATGACAAATCTCCTTCTCTCGGATGTCACCCAATTTCTTGAGATTTTGTTTGCATCGAGATCCACCGGTTCTGAGTCTTTTGTTGATGAAAGCAACTGCTTACTGATTTTATCAGATAACATTAGTTTGAGTTTCATCGGAAAATTTATTATCCAGAGATATTCTTGAAACACTAAAGCTGAAGGAAGGCGTATTTCGAAGGAAGTGTATAATCCGCTCGCAAGCCGACCTCGGTAGCGTGATTTGGGTTTTCCATGGATTCCCCAAATCACGCCAGGCGAATGCCGGGATATTTCCTTCAAAAAGGCCATGGCCGAATTCTTTCCTGTTCCTTGTCCCCCAGTCCCATCCCGCCTCTAATGACCTTAGCCGTCGACGAAGAGTAAAGCAATAACTACATACATACATACTCGGTAGCGTAGGGGCTAGATGCTAGTACTGTGTGCCGAAGGTCGCCGTATCGAATCCGACCGAGGGCATGGGTAATTAACTGTTGTGTCTGTGAACTTCATGACATGTTCGTCATGTCCGTCCTGTGGTTTGTCTAATTATCTAGAAAAAATCATCGTCCTCGAAGACAGGTTCCTGTCCGTATCAAGCTTCATATATACTGACTAATAATATTTATATCACTTTTAACTTCGAATGTTTTTCAGTATTTAGTAATGTCAATCCTTTATTTTACTCGATTGATTTGATCAATTTTTGACACAGAATTTGGATCATAAATAAGTTTTCAAGAAAAACAGACATATTTGTTGTTTACTGCAATCTACTTGCTCCCTTTGTTGACTATAATGAACATAGTCACCTGGTTTTAAACTACTCTTTTGACGGTATTTACATAAACTTGTACCTTACTAAATTTCTATGATATTACAATTCTATCATTACAAGCTACTAGCTTGAATAGGAGTTTCCAAGGAAACCTAAAACAACGGACACATTGGGAGTGTTACATAGGTAGTTTTTGCTATGAATATAGTAGCATTAACTGATTTTCAATTTCCGGCTCAAACGAAGACAGCCATAAACACAATAAGCTAAGCGACCTTAATAAGAATCTTGCAGTGGTTTGGTACGTCTGGTTTTGAGCACTGGAGAGTCCGTCCTCTCCGGTGGTATCGACCAGTGTGTCGAGACAGGTATTCTAAGTCGTGATTGCTCCGTAATTAGAGTGGCTAACTAAGCGGCGCCATCAGTCGATCCTCTCGGCAGACTGTCGCGCAGATCCCATTAAAGTGTAACTAGCTGACACCCCAAGCGGAGGCACCTCGGCCCCACGACAGCGGAATAACAATACCGCAAACCTACTCGGGAAGGTCTATACCAGCTACATCATCAAGGATTTTCTGCTATTCAGCAGGTCCATTCACATCGACGGTCTTCCATGCCTCCGTTTGTTCCACCAATCTCTTTGTCTTTATATATTTCCCATTTATCACGATGTCATCAAGCATTTTCTTTCTTCGTCGACCTCTTTTTTTCCCCTCCATTTACGACCCCCTCCAGGGCGATTTTAAGCAGGCACTCATTCCTCAACATATGACCAATCCAGTTACTTTTTCTGTTCCTTATAGATTTTATAAGGGACCTTTGCTCTTCTACTCGTTCCAGCACCTCATCATTCCTTACTTTATCTTTCCCACTTAATTTTTCCATCCTCCTCCATATCCACATTTCGAAAGCTTCCTCTTTAAATCTTCTTTGCGTAGCGTCCATGATTCCACCTGATATAGTCCTACACACCATACAAAACATTTAGCTAGTTTTTTCCTCAACTTTTTTATCCATAATAAATTTTTCTTTGTATTGACAGCTTCCTTTGCCATTGCGATTATAGTTTTCACCTCCTTCTTGTAACTCATGTCACCGTATACAATACTCCGGAGATATTTGAAGGATTCCACTTGTTCAATTATTTCTCCTACGGTTGACTATATTTTTAAACAGTGGAATCGTCGTAACAGAAGTGTAAAAGATCAAAAATAGTATTGTCTCCTTCATTTCACAGCTTCTAAAAGCAGAATATCTTTCTAAAAATACAACAGTCGATTGTGATTGGAACCGAAAGATTCTTCTAGAGTGGCACAAGCGAGATTGAAGCGATTTGATACCAGTTCTTCTCTGCGTAAAATGTTCTTAGTTTATATACATACAGGAAAAACACGAAATAGTCAAAGAGATAGAACTGAAAGCAGTAGAGATATTTTTCGGAATAAATTAGCACCTTCAGTTTAAGTTTACTTCCTAGCAAAGATTCTCATTGGTTTTGTATGAATTTGTAATCATTTTGCATCTGCTTATTTGGTGCTATTCTATCTACTCAATATAGAAACTTTCATTTGGGAAAAGGAAAGTGCCGTCACGTTACACGTGCTCATTTCTTCTAGTAACTATGTGAAATTTTAAATTCTATTTCCCAAAGTAGCTGTGCGGAGGGAGACAAGCTATCAACTCGCTGGCCTGGACACTTACACTTTTTAAATACAACCGATTACACAACGATCTGATTGAGTACAAAGGTGAGAGTGGTACGGTAGGAGGGAAGATGAGAATGGTCGTGTATCCGGATATCTTCCAGAAAGTAGTGTTATGTTTAGATGTAATGTTACTACTCTGTTCACAAACATGTTAAAAGAAAGTATAGTAAAAGTTAAATCAGTTTCGAGGTATTAAATGATTTGCAGAATTCATTAAAACGTTTAACAACATTAACAATGTTTGATTCATAAAATGTAGGAAGATCACAAAAAGGCATTAAACTAAACCAATAATTAAATATTTTAATGCGTCTAATAACAGGACAATAGTAGATGAATTGTTACTTTTACACGCTCTAGTACTGATTTGATTCTTTCAAAACCATCTGACTTCATGATGGAATCATTCCAATATTAATACAGTCTTAACGAGGTCTGCTGGCTCAATGGTTAAGGCGTTTGACTGTAGATCGCAAAGTCCCAGTTCGAATCTGGATCTCGATTGCGCGGCCTATTGGAAACTCTTGTCACTTGACGGCCAAATAATCCTTCGGCATCTCCCGGCCAACAATACCATATGTTGATTTGATTTAGAATACAGCGTTAAGCGTTAACTTCACTTTACTGGCACTGAGAGTCTTTATTTACAGCTTATTCTTCACGAAAACGGGTTGAAAATTATTAATTAAGTTGTGATTATTTTATTATCAGACAATAATATTCGATTTTTTGCTTATGACTTTACTCCTCGTCGACGTCGAGGTCATTAGAGGCAGGAAATGACAGGGACAAGAACTTGGAAGGAATTCAGCCATCGCCTTTAGAAGAAACCATTCCGGCATTCGCCTGGAGTGATTTAGGAAAACCATGTAAAAGCAGTCCGGGATGGCCCGACGGGGATTCGAACCCGAATCCTCCCGAATGCAAGGCCACTGTGTTACTGCTCACTTTTCACGCTTCGTAAACGATTATAGTTCCGGCTAACGCAGAATCATATGTGAAAGTAGTTATAGGATGGAAAATGTTCATCTCGGGTCAAAGTAACATGTGACGTTCAAATACGATAAAACGAGGAACGTCGGTGTTACCCATTCCGGCGCAGCATCATGAGACTTCGTAGGTTAGGGATTAGCACCATTTGCATAAGCGACGCAACAAAGTAGATCTTGTTAGCAGTGGTGCATTTAGGTAAGTGAATTTGTTCGCTGGCAGTCAGCTGAGGTAGTGAACCTGACGGCTGGCTGATGTGACGTAATGCCTCAGGTAGGTACACACCGACCAACGTCCACGGTTCGCTGCTGGGGGGCTCACTGTCAGCATTCATCCAAATCTGCAGCAAAATCAGGAATTGTGAGATCTACTTCAGATAGGAAGACCAAGTAATCTTGAGAAGATAGTAAAACTCTTAGATAATCGGAGGAATTGCCCTCAAGTGAGTATAGCGCGTGGCGTGTCAGAATCCAGAAATCCAGAAGAATTTTAAGAGCTATGTTCATCAAAGACCGTGTTCTTTTCGGCATTACTTTTTAAATCATACCCCGTACTCTTTTGTTAATCCAGTTAGGAAAATCCTAATATATTTTCGGACCAAGGTGAGCATCTATACTTTCTCGCGACTTTTCACGGAATTATCTTAAACCCGCGGCGCGCTCTGAAGACTCATTTTTTACGTCAAGTTCGTCGTTCCAGAGTGTCTGGTGTCCAGTTAGACAGAGCTAATTTGTTTGCTACGCTGCTAAATCCTGGATCCACTTTACCTAGAACAGCGATGCACTGAAGCATGTGAGGTACACAACCTCACGAATGGTGAAATTTATTTTTATAAGAATATTTTTTCTAATATGTAATTACGATTATGTATAGTAACTTTGGACATTTATCTTTCAAGCCCAGATGAGTTAGTGGAAAGAAGATCTCTGGTTATAAGTGGGTGTTGAAAAAAAGATGGCTTGAGCTGCACGAATAAAAAGATGTTCCAAAATCCTGGTGGGAGGAACGCAAAATTGTAATTTAATGTTGAAAAAGATAAACACAATTACAGAAGAAAAGTGTAATTGTACAAATGAACTTGTCTTCAAATAGAATAATGTTTTTAAACTGGATATCAAAAAGTTAAGTGATAGAAACTGTTATAAACTATTTGAGTTGATATTTGAAAAATGATTGCTTTCATTTTAAAGACAACTTACTTTCAGCCGTGGTATTAAGCCCAGCGATGGATATATGGGATTAATAAAGATCCTGTAGTACTGATCCTATACTGAAAATTTAAAAATATAATTGTGTTAATTTCTGAATAAGGAGGCTTCTTCACAAGCACAATAAAGGTTACGTGATTATTTCCCAGGCGACGGAGATTCTGTTCCATTCTTCATCTTCCTCTTTACTGTTCTCTGTTACCTAGCAAATTTCTGTAGATATCCAGGTATCCACGCATATAATTGTCTGAAATCGTCCATGTTATCGAATTAACACGTAGTTAATTAATAAATACTAACTAATTTCATAATTATTTTTCAGTCACAAATGAAATTTAAAAGGTCTTAGTCAAGAAAATAATCAAATATTACATAACAAATCCTTGGTTCGGATTCCACGTTAAGTCTAGGTTCCAGAAGAAAGGAACAGGCCGTCCTACCTCTCATATAATAGCTTAGTATGTCTCGTTTTTGAGGATCCATTCAACCTTCGGGTTGTGGAATAAGTTAATTTTTACAAAATAAAACTCTGTTTGGAAAGAACCTTGGAACCACTCATTTCACCCTGCCATGTTTGGAACAATAGTTCAGCCACGCTGCAATGATAGCGTAGTTTACATACAAAAAGGAAACTTTGGAGCAGCCACTGAGGACACATGAAATTTTTAGAATGAAATGAGATTCAGTTACAACTTCAATTGGCATTGAGATTCGAGACCGTTCACCAGATCCGACCAACCAACACGTATCAACGAATACCATTGATTTTCCCCCCGCTACTCGAACTAAATTTAATACATTATATCCCTGCCGGCTATTGATTTCGAAGAGGTCGAGGCGGGTTTGTTTTCCCCACAGGACGCGGGGTGCAAGGTGGTGGAACTGACAACGGTGCGAGTCGAGCGCACCCGCGCTCGTTTGAGCTGGATCGGAATAATTCGCCGCCGCCGCCGCTGCTGGTTCAGTCGGTAATTGAGTTATTCTCTCCGGCTGGCAATTATGTGCGACTGGTCAGCAATTAACTGCGCTCTGGGCCCCGTATTGTGGCTCCAGGTCGGACAGTATCGTATTGATTTATCATTCGTCGAGTCGCCCAGGGAGAATGGATCTGGCCGGCCGTGTGATGTGGCCCGTCGGCACTGTGCGCCTCGCTCCCAAACACTGTCAGCCCCCTCTTCTGGCTGCTACTCAAAGTTTCGTGAAGTAGCTCACATGAACATCACATTTACCACATAAATATTAGTGTAAAGCATGTGTTTTCTGTTGTTATCAGTCTCTCGTCTGGTGTGATGCAATCCTCTACCCGTTTCTATCTTGTGGCAAACTTTTCATCTCAACATTCCCCTTACTACCCACGTCCTCATGTATGCTTCATACAAGTATGTTCTAATCACTGTCTTACTCTACAGTTCTTACCTTCGACTGTTCTCTCCACTAACAAATCCTGCTTGTCTCAAAATATGACCTACCACCCTGTCACTTCTTTCTGTATGCCTCTTTCATCAAAATCCTTTCTCACCCAACATTTCCAAAACTCGTTCATTTTGTCCACCTAATATCCAGCATCCTTCTATAGCATCACATTCCAAATACTTCAATTTTCCTTCTTTATGGTATTCCTAAAGTCTATACTTCGCTGCCATAAAGTGCATTACTCCAAATATAAAATTTTGAAACGTTCTTTCTGAGTCCTAGATTAATATTTGGCACTAAAACATTATTCTTTTTCATGAAGGTGCTTTTCGCTAGCGCGATTTTGTTTTTAACATCATTCCTGCTTCGGTAATCGGTTGTAATTTCACTTCCTAAGTAGCAAAAGTCATCCGACCCTATTCTTATATTTGATCTACAATTATTGGTGTAATTTCTGCAAAATTTCATCACTTTTGTCTTTCTTTGGTTTATATTTAGTCCAAAATTTCCTTCAATAATTTGTTCATGAAATTCTGTAACTTCTCAATATCCTCAACATGTTCTGCTAACAATAAAATGTCATCAGCAAATCGAAACATACCGATTTTTTCTATTTGAACATTTATGCCACATTCAAATATTTCTTTCACTTCCTTTATTGCTTCTTTTACACACAAATTGGGAATTAATGATGATAGACTACAACCTTGTTTCACACCCTTTTTAACTGAAGCGTATCTCTCATGATTCTCTACTTTTATTATAGCAACTTGATTCTTATGGATATTATATTCTTCTATGTCGGTATTTTATACCCAACTTCTTTAAAATGTTGAAATACATCTGATGAAATATTTCTTTGAAGTCTATGATTGATGCTTATATCTCTTCACAAAATACATTCCTATAAGAATTTGTGAATGTTTCCTAGCAAGAATGATGTGGATATTAATGAAAATAACTTAATTGATGCTGACGTCAACAGAACTCTGAAAATGCTCACCAGAACTTTGTCACCAATAACAGAGTACCAGGGGTGGTGGATAAACGGTAACGTCCTCTTCTCGCGTTTGGGAGTACGCTGGTTCGAATCCTGGTCCAGTCATCTACATTTCGATTTTCCATGCTTTGCAAAAATCACTCGAGCTGAATTCCGGAGTGGTTCATTCGAACGACTATGCTCTAATTCCTTCCAGTTTCTAATGTAACAAAATATGGGGAACAGCGTCTTTACATTCAACCAGTGCTTCTCAAAATAAAAAAAACTTCTACCTACATTTGCATCTATATTTTGTAATTCACATAATTGAGCATACCAGAGGGTGCTCACTCTGTGCATTACAATCCCGAATATCACGGGAGAGGAAAGATTGCATATAAGCATTTTTACTTCACCTAATTTCGCTAATCTTGTCTCTCCCGTCATTGCGACCCAAATAGCTTAGTCGATGAAGAATTTCGTCTCCGTCATAATTGGGAGGTATTGTTAGCATGTGCCCCAATAAGTTCAAATCTACCCTACTTCGTCTGTCTCCAGCAAAATCACAGCCCAATCTATGTATAAATTCTTCGACGCTTTCGTAAGTATTGTACAAAACAATCAGGGGAAAGTATGTCAAGCGAAGTAATTACATGAAACAACATTATTGCAGGATCAAAGATATTTAAAGCTATAGTTCTCAACTTTTGTTAAGACGGATTGCAGATGTTTATTTTTCCAGTCTCATTGATATATGCTGTCACATTATAACAGTTTCTGAAGACTGAACATTTTGGAAATTTTATATAAAGAACGCTCACTAGGACTGTAGGAATTTAAATTTCTTTTACTGGAAAATAAGTCATTAAAGCCGACAAAATTAAGGAAACACTAAATGAAACAACATAAGAGAGTTTAAAAATGATGGAAGTAATCTATCATAATATGATACACCATTTTTGTGGTAGCATCCTTAAGTGAATTTAGATATTATTATTAATTTAACTGCAATGGAGCTAACGCTCAGGTGGCAATTTCCCTAGTCATTTAATTACCACTTTTTATATCTATATATTTTTTTTAATTTCTTTTAAAATGGAATGTTGAATTCCTCTCCCATTTACTTTTTCAATTTACAAATTTTAATTTTAAATTCCTTAAGCGTTTTTAGTAAATTATTCGTCACCATACTTGGTAATTTGTTCCAATCCCTGACACCCTTACCAACAAAATCAAATTTTCTCACTCCATTATGCATGCAATCGAGCGCAAGTTTGTGGGTGTGGTCGCCTTTCCACTTATCATATGTTACAGACGGTCTTACGATAATTTCCTCAAACAAATCTAGCTGCTCTTTATTGCGCACATTTCCAGCTAGTTTATTTGATAACCAAAATGTGGGTCCCAAACTACACCACCATATTCAACCAGTGGTCTGACCAAAGTTTTGTAACCCAACTCCCTAACTCCTTTCGTATGTCCTCTCATCACCCTCTCTAGTAAATGAAGGATTTTGTAAGCTTTTCCTACAACCTGTCCAATGTGCTCACCCAAGCTAAGTTTGTTATCGAACGTTATGCCAAGATATCTGCACTTCAAGCTTTCAACAAGCAATTCTAACCCCACCCTATAACCATAATTAACGTTACGTATTTTATCCTTGTACCTAATGAGCTAACTTTTCTTGGCATTTATTTTTATTCCATGCTGACCTAGCCTTTTAAATATTCTATCCAGGTCACCCTGCAGCTGTTCACAGTCTTCACCTGTTTTTATCCTATTGTATACTATTATATCATCCCATATTTACTTCCAACTGCTTTGATAACGTATTTTCTACTCTAACACCTTGCTTTCTGGCTTTTAAGAATTCCTCTATCCAGCAAGTAACTTTTTCATCAAATCCAATAGATTTCAATTTATTTAAAACCATTCTGCAAATGCCTTAGAAAGATCTAGTGTCACACTATCAACTTGGCCTCCCTTGCCCACTTCATCTGACATATCTTGCATATAGCCCGCCATCTGTGATTCACATGAACATCCTTGCCTTAAGCCATGTTGTCGATGTGAAAACCAGTTTCTTTCCTCACAGACATTTCTGTTATAGTTGCATATCAATCTCTCCATCATGTTTCCTATCACAGATCTCAAACTAATTGGCCTGTAATTTTCAACCCTATTCGTAACCCATGCTTTGTGAACCTGTACTACTATCGCTCTTTTCCAATCCTCTGGTAAGCAGCAAGACTCCAGACTCATTTCAAATAAAATTTCAAGGTAACGTACAATATCGTATCACACAATCTTTAATAAATCTGTAGTAATGTTATCTATACCAGCTCATTTACCTTTTTTAGCTTTCTCAGTTCCTTCATTAATTCCTCAGAATCTGTTTTTAAATTTTGTAGTTTCCTTATTTATACTTTTATGGAAACTCTTCTCTGATATGTTCCCTCCCATCGCGGGATGATTGCCCCTAGCTGTAACACTAAACCAGTCACTCAATATCTCTGCAATTTTAAAATCCTCAGCGATTTCAACTACGCTGTTTTCTGCAATAGTCTGAATACTTTCCCTTCACCTCAGTTTTCTAATATAGCCATAGAAATTTCTAATTGCATCGTTGAGTGGTCCTACTGCACCAATAATATTCTTCATAAACCCATCCTATGCTTCTCTCTTTGCTCTTATTAATTGCTTGTTTAGTTGTTTTAAGAATGGTTAACGCTCTGGCCTTGCATTCGGGAGGTCGCCAGAATCCCCATCCCGACATCCAGATTTGGGTTTTCTATGGTTATCCCAAATCACTCCAGGCGAATGCCGGGATGCTTCCTTCAAAAGACCATGGCCAAAATCCTTCCCAATCCTTGTCCCCAGTTTTATCCCGCCTCTAATGGCCTCGAAATCAACGAAGCGTAAAGCCATGAGTAAAAAAAAAACAAAAAAAAACAAGAAAAAAGTTGTTTTACGAGGTATTCCCTATCGCCTTCTTGTCTCTTAACTCTGTTGTGTTCCCGTCACACTAGTTTCCTTAACCTTCTCACCTCCCTATTGTAGTATGTAGGTTCTATACTTTCTTTATTTTCTGCTTTGGAATAAACATTTTCTCGGCCATTTTTATCATCTCCTTAATCTCTTCCCCTTTCGCCTTTAATGTAGTTGTGCTATCATTTCAGTTTGATGAACCTTTCTCTGAAATATCTCTTCAATTCTAAAGTCTGTACCTTTTTTGTAACTACACCTTTTCCCCCTTCTATTTTGGTCACTGGTTTACTTTATCTCCTAATATCGATCAGTACCGAACAGTGATCCCTTATTCCTTCAGTAAGTTCACACCCTACAAAATTTTCATCAGGCTTTATTATAAAGGTATCCAACATGTTTGGCCCCATCGTATTTGTTCTACCACTTGTTTAAAACCTCCTTCCCTTATAAAGGAATTTGCAAATATCTGTTTCCTTATGTTATTTATCTTATTTCCAACTCAGTTGACACTTGGTAAATTTAAATCCCCTTCAATAATAACCATTCTACGCTCACCCCCGAACATTGAATGTGAATTTAGTTTCTCTTCAATTATCTCATCTTCATCAGTCATTCTCCCACTACGGTAAGCAGCCAATACTCTGATTTTTTTTCTTTTTTATCACCACAAAAATCTTCCCCTAGTAACACATGGTCTTGATCTAAGAACACAAGAAAACTATAGTAATGTTTGCTAACCAGTATGAATACCCCTCCACCAATTGTTCTTCTGTCTCTGCGGTACAGCCCGTAACCTTCAGGGAAAACTTCACTGTCTAATATTCTTTCTTTTAACCAAGACTGTAACCCCTATAATCACTTGTGGTTCATGTATCTCTAGTAAGTTTGCAAATTCTATCACTTTGTTCATTATACTTCTACAGTTCACCATAAACACTCTTATTTTTGGCTTTGTGGTATTTTCAGCATTATCCTTTGTCTTTCCAGCTGTACCCAATTCCGTTATTATTTCAATAGCTTCATCTTACTATTTGTATTTTTTTCCACAGTGCATCTACAATCACTATCCCTTTGGTCATATATTTTTATCTCCTCACCAGCATCCCCTAACTCAAAAAAGGCACAGTTCCCAGCAGTTATAAAGTAATACTAATAGAAGTTATTTTCACTAATAATTTTAATTTTTACCTTTAATCGAATACATATGAAGCTGATAATTTTTTTAAAATCTTATAGTGATCACAGAATATTGTGAGTAATATTTGATAGTGACAGTGAAAAAGTACCAGATATCTCAGGAATTATAATTTATTTTAAGAGTGAGGTATTGTACTACTGAATTTATTATGTCACTAACTACCCATTCGTTAATCCTACAAAAGGTGACAGTACTACTTAAAGGGAAGTAATACATAAAATCTGTTATACACGTTTTGATGGCGTATTGCGTGAGTGAATGATTTACAATGCAGTGTGGAATTGAATACAACTTGCTGTAACTCGTAGCCTGAACCGTAATCGCCTTCTTGTGACTGCAAACAGTTTTTGTGTCGTGTAGTGGGTGCTAAGTGGCTGAGATATCGCGGACGCCGCGCCGGCTGCAGCGCTCAGGTGGTGATTATGGCGCAATCGGGCGTGAGTAGGCGAGCTGTTAGCTAAATGAAATGGAGGAGCGGCGGGCTGCCTGCCTCCCAGGGGAGACCTCGCCACGTCACGCAACACACTCACGCCCTCTATACCTCTGCTCTACACACTCATACCCAACATTCCCACTAATAACACCTGGCGAGTAGTAAACAAAGAGAATAAAGACGTCTATTGAGGTATGTAAGAGATATATTAATGTTTATATTTAGACAGGAAAGTAATGGGTTACCAATGTACCTAAATAAACTTGTGCAAATAAATAGTGATGTACATGTGAGAATTAAGTTTTACCCGGTGTATTCATTTCAGTGATATACATAACTATGGGCCTAGAAAGATAAACCACTATCATATGTCATAAACAGGGTGTTAATACTCAAAATACTGTGTTTCATAAGAACTAATTGTGTACAATAAATTGCCACTATAAACAGAACAATCTTTATCTGTTGGAAGATTTAAGGAAAGGTACTCGACCAGGAAGCTATGCATGAAATATGTTTCTATAAAACTTATGATGTTGAAGTTGATCTCTCTGTTAAAAAATATAATGTATTTGTAAACTTGTTATATATATTAGTCAGAGGCTATTTGTAAATAATTATAATCAGTTACCTTATTAAGGTTTCTATCTCACAAGTACTTTATTACGTATCACGAATGTTAACCATTTAGGATCTTCCGTTGCTAAAAAATCTCTAAAGCATTATTGCCGCCAACAGTTCATACCATTCTTTAGTTTATCAGAAATAAATACCGCTATCGATTAGGTATTAAATAAAAAAAGACCTACTATACAGTGATGGTCATCACAATATTCTTGATATAGTTCCAGTAAAAAAATAAATCATATTTTCTTATTTTAGCAGTGCCAGAAAGTAGAAATTTTCGTTATTACAAGCGCTAGTTCAAATAAATATTTGTTTTCCATTTTAAGCAATGTCAAATTCAAAAGAAGATGACAATGGATTTTCTTAATCTTGACTATCACCGTATAGGTATACTCTTAATAGAAGGTGAGCCGTAGCTGATTATGGGAAGAAAAAGAGATAAAATTGTTATCACAAAAGGAACTGATTCTTACGCTAACACATATCGCGTGTTATCCACATGATTCACACTACAGTTCACTCAAAATTCTATATTTTTACCCAGAGGAAAAACTGAGTACTGATAAAACCAACAAACTAAATGATACTTTTAATTATGATTTAAATAACGTACCCAACAAATTCTTTGTGATGTCCTAGATACTGAAAAGAGTCAGAATCGAAGTATTGAAGAGTAATTGTAACCAATGTTTTGAGATTCATAATTTCTACAAAAGCTTCCAGAAGTTGTAAAATAACTTTATTAAAATATATGCTATTTGAAATATAAGTTCTGATGACGAGAGCTCAGTTCACAATCACCACTTATTTTCTTTATGCTTTGACCATGTTTGAAAGCTATCGGAACTTCATAAAACAAAGGAAATTATTCAGGGGTAAATTTTAAGAACGGTCGCCTGGTTTGGTGGGGAAGGAAATGATTTATCAAAGTTACTTACTGCTCAACACACTCCAAGTATATCAACACAAGAACACTTTTTATTGCACAGCTATAAGTAGTTACATTCCGACCACCGAACCATATTTATTATTTTCTTGTACTGAATAGTATACAAGGAACACCCTGAATAATAATTGCCGAAGATTTACAAGTTCTTAGCGAGTGAGAATTTTCTTTCAATCAACACAAATGAAACAACAAGATATTTCTTGTTGTACATTAGTGAACGACCTACGTAACTAACAGTCTTTAAGAGTACATAAGGTTCATTAGTCACTTAACCGACGCGGTAGAGTTTCTCAACAAGCGGTGACGCTTTTCTGTTAGGCACAATCTTTTCTTCCCGCGCACTCATTTACTGTAACAGTTCGTGCACCATAACACATACGACTGTCTTTAAATGTACATGAATGTCACTGGGTACTTTACCGACGCGGTAGCTCTTCAAAAGGCTTTTCTCTCAACCGGCGGACACTTTTCAGATCGGTACGATCATTTCTTCCCGCACACACATTTGCTGTAACAACTCGCGCGCTATATCACATACACTCTGCTTCTGATACTCCTACTAGATCGTTGAAGTCGATAATCGACTTTACACTCGCTAATCGATCTTTGCATCAAAATTGATAGGTGCGTTAAACTATCGTAATGTGACAAAGTCAACAGAAATAATCTAAAATACATCTACATACTACGTAGAAAATCAAATAAGTTGCCATTTAAAGTTACTTAATGCTTTAGAAACTAAAACTGTCCTATGCAACACATCTAAGACAAAGTAACTAGATACAGATCTTTTTTTGTAACTGGAGAAAATTATAGTTTAAACATCAGCTATAAGAACACACAGATGCTTTATCTTTAAAAATATTTCAAAGCTAGTGTAAAGGTTTGGCGTCGATTAGAACGAGAAAAATAGTTTTCCATATTTTCTACAATCTCTGAGATAAATAACTTCATAATGGAAAATTCTTGTTGACACTTGGAGCATTAAAAACAAAACAATAATCTGTAACTTGTTATAATCTTAACAAAAATGTAACTGTCCTTAAAAATATGGTGAGATAATAATTATCCTGAGTATTTCACTACAAAGTTTGATCTAACCTCTTCAGTGTATTTAACCATACCTGTTTCATTTTCTTAGCTAAATACCACGTTTAATTGTGCCATATCTATGATTTCGTCACTTCAAATTGACGTGTGTTTTATAGCTGTCCACAAAAATGTATACAAATTTTGCCAAACTTTAGAGACGAGAACTAACAGCAATATACAGTGTAAACATTCTGATATAATTCTTCAAGTTGATGCGCTTGTTTCTGTTTGTAGTAAGTACATCGTACATGTGAAGTAATTGCCTTGTCTTATCTAAAACGTCATGTTAGATTTGCCAATAAACTTGTACCTCTTCACGAAACAATTGAGCAACACACTGTTAAACGATTGTTTTAAGAAGTTTGCTAGTTACAATCCGGCATGCGTTGTAATGTCTCTTTTCCTTTCTTAAGTGGATACGCACATACAGACACATTAACTTGTACAAAATAAATGAAAGTTAATGATTTTTATGCATTAAATTAATTTGAAAAAGTTTATTCTGGTGCTTTGTGATACACAATAGTTTTGGTCTTTCGTCTTCTGCAAAAGCAGAGTACCCAGCATAGTTGTCGGGTGGATAAGAAAGCTCTGATGTTCTTTTAATCGGATTGCAGTAAACTTCTCCATCATCATCGAATTTGGCAGGTTTCCTTCAAAGGAAAAAAATAAAAAAAATAAAAAATAATAATAATAAGAAACTGAAAAGTTTCTCGTATAAATTAGTCTTGAGAGGGGTGAAGGGAAAAGTGGGTGCAGTTTAGTAAACTAAAAACAAACATCATTTATAATTTGTTTTTAACCATGTGTGCGCAAAGTCCTTATTGAAGAGTTCGAAATGTAATTTGCTTAAGAAAGAATAATGAGTTTTTGTAAACCATGTTGACAACATTTTCCTCTTTGTTTTAAAGTATGCAAAGTTACATCGGATACTAACTGTGGGTTGTTATAAAAAACATTAGCAAAGTTAAGGTAGGTAAAGGGAGAGAACGGGTGGGTTTTTGCAAAACAAATGTGGACAGTATTTATCTCTTTGTTTCAAAGTAAAAAAAAAAAAAAAAAAAAAAAAAAAAAAAAAAAAAAAAAAAAAAAAATCAGTCAGCAACCAGAAAGTTAGCTGACTACTACCGAAAGGGGCATACTAGGCCACTGATCATACACAACTCTTAAAAATTCCTACTTTGAACCCCAAATTGGACCAAGAAACTGTTGAAAGCATGAGCCTTAACCACTGAACTATCAGACCACTCTATTATTAGCATAGTGCGCAAAGTAGTATAAAAATAGAATAAAAACTGTGGATTTTCATGAAAAAACGTTGGGGAAAATTAAATGGGGGAGAGGAAATGAGGAGAGGGGTTAGGATTTTTTAAATCAAACGTATTCCGAATTTTTCTATTTCTTTTAATGTATACATATTAAGAGTTCCATCAAAAATCGAATAAAATCAGTGTGCTTGTTCGAATAATATTGCCATAAATTAATAGGGTGGTGTAAACGAGTTGAGGGGTGCAATTTTGCAAACCAAATGTAGACTGTACTTTTCTTAACAAAAAAAAAAAAAAAAACCTTTGTCCACATCCCGAAAGTTGGTTGAATCCTACCGAAGAGAGTGTGCTAAGCCTTGTGTCAGAGGCAGGACGACCATTTCCTTCTCTCTCTCTCTGGGACGTATAGTTCAACGTGAATTCGAACCACAGACATGGAAAAGCACATGTGATTTCAACCTGGGAACATATCCTGAAACTTTCGAAAGTAAGAGAATTTACCATTGAGCTACCAGACCACTTTGTTTTATTACATATGTGTTCGATGTACCATCAAAATGGGATAAAAGCGATGGATTTGTGCAATTTGGCAATAAGTAAGTAGTGGAGCTAAAAAGAGAAGGGAGGTTAAGTTTTTCAAAGAAAATGCAGATTAATGTATATTTGTGGAAATTTCCGCCGATATCGGATAAAAGCTGTGGGTTTATTTAAATAAAATTGCTATAAATGAATGGGAGGGGGATAAAGGGGTTGCGGTTTTACAAACCAAATAGGCAGCATTTTTTCTTTAAAGTAAAATGATACCTTAGTCCACAACCCGAAGGTTGATTGAATTCTCTAGAAGGAGGTGTACCAAGCTTTGTGTCAGAGGCAATTCCTTTGCTCTGGGACCTAGAATTTAATGTGGAATCCGAACCACGGAACGTCCAGGCGTAGCTAGAATGTTCAAATACAATTCTTAAAAATTCCTTCTCCACTGAGATTTGAACTCGTGAGCGAACATAGAATGATCTAGGAGCAAGGGTTTCACCCATTCAGCTACCAGAACGCCTTGTATTGAAGGTTACGCGTGCTAAGAACTATCAAAATAGGATAAAAATTGTGAGTTTGTGTGAACAACGTTGGCAAAAATTAAGGGATTGTTGTAAAGGTGGGGAGGAGTGGATTTTGCAACAAGAAAAGGTATACAGTATTTTTGGTTTGTTTTAAAGTACACGTGTGCAAAATTCCATCGAAATCGGGTTTATACAAGGATCATTCGTGAAAAAATTGTCGGTTTTGTAGAAGAAGAGGGGATTTTTAAAAATATTCTTGGGTCAGAAACCTACCCAGGCACGCACACAGTAACTCAACCAAACTTTCATCGCATTCCGATGAATGGTATAGAAACGCCTAGAAGTCGAAAAAACCAACCAACAAACAAGCATTCATTTTTATATATTAGATTTTCTGTTATCATTCTGTCTACTGCTCTGATTCCGTCCTTTAACACTTTCAAATTTTCATTTCTAGATTCTGTTTTGAATTATCAGGGTTCTTTTCACATTAATATTGTAAAAACCCCGACCTAAATTTTGACTGTGATATTACTTACTGCCGAAAATTTCAAAATTATTAACAGATCGTTTGAACAGTGGCCAGAAACCATCTATACCTGAAATTAATAATTCAGTTACGCCAATACAAAAACCTTCGGATTTGAACTTGGTCACAAACTTTGCAAAGAAGATAGAATCCATGTTTATCGTGGTATATGTGGGGAAACTTTTATCAGTAGTGAATATTAGTAATACAATATGAAACTGGTGATCAGAAATAAACTTTTCACTACTTAGTTTAGAAATGCAGTATCAGACCATATCATGATGATCCGAAAATTATTGTATGCAAACTAACATGTCTGGAATGGATAAATACTGTAGATGATTTCTTCTGTTAAGTAGCTTGATATATATTTTCCTGTATCAATTTCGTGTGTGCACACCATGAATAAATGAAACAAAAATTATTTCACGCAGTAATAGTTCCTTAGAACACCAAATATTGCCATGGAGACATCGAACGACGTATACAGCGCATTTCAGGTGTTTATACAGTTAATTATTTTCGGTTATGATCTGCCAATGTCAGTTTCAGAAATTTAAAAATTTAATTACCTGCCTCAAAGTAAAAATTTTGCACATGAGTTGAAATTGGCTGATGCTATTTTTTTGTTACTTCAATTTATTCACTTGTTTTATATTTACATTTCATGCTTTTGTAGGTTCGTTGTTCTTAACTTCTCGGTAATATTGATTTTCATCTCTGCATTATCAGGTCGGAATTGATATACTTGGTGATAACTATGTTCACAGAGTGATGTGCATGGCTAAAGCTCAGGCTTTCGGACAACAGCTAGTCCCAACCTTCAAGCACGGAAATGGTTTGATGGAATCAGGTTGTCGCTTGGTAGTACAGTCTGACACACGTGCCGAGGTAATTAATAATTTCTTGCTTATGCAAGAAGTCTTGCTTCGTAAAACTTGATTTTCCAAGGTGGCTTTTCAACATCATTAAAGATATATTCTGGGACATTTTGTGGGTCGTTATTCATGCGAAGATATGAGTTATTAAAGCTGAATTATTATTGTTTTGTCTGGTCTGCATGTTTCTATTACAGGCATGTGTTCTTCAGGGCAGCGTCTGTGTAAACGTAATAAACCATAGAGTAATGAGTGGAACAGCAAGTTAATAGCTACGCCTATGATTATCTAGCTACCGGTTTAAGTATACATACAAAATAAATACGTATGCATTACAGAAGACAGCCGCTAAGACAACTTCCAGTTAATTAGAAAATTAATAGTCTCGAGTTGGTTTAGGTTCCATGATAATCTAGGGATCGTTGTGGTATTTTTCGGCCAAGAATGAAATGGAACAAAAAATGCAAAAACGTAAGTATGCCAATTGCCTTCAACTAAACAGTACAACTATCAACAAAACCAGACTACAATCAAATACAATATTCCCATGTCATCACATAACCTCCGTCCTCGGCTGCCAAAACGATAAAATTTACCAACCACTCTGTACTATAAAGAAAAATATTCCTCCAAGCGATGAGAAATTTACAATGTGAACACGGATGTTAGAATAAAAAATGCTTTTATCCAAACGCACTGACAAGTATGTGCATGTGGTACAGAACAATGGGTTCAGCAAGACACGAATATGAATGCAGCTAATGAATATACCAAATATGTTCATTATGTGGAACGACTAGATAATCCGTATTGATATCACAATGAAAATATTAGTTTTATGGATTGTAAGTGGTAATGCTGCAATTTAAAGGGGTATTTTTATGTGTAAAAACATATTTTGCCTGTTACTAACAGGCAAATTGTTTATTACGCAAAACATTACAGCAGATTTTGCAATATCAAGAACAATTCAATTCTTACACAATGGGGTATTGGAATACTACAGAGCTGCATAGGGAATTAAAACAGTGGAGAAATGAAAGAAGCTTTTGAGGTTTATATTTTGCTTGTAAATTTCGTAAGCAACACTTTCTTATATTTTTGGGGGATTTTTACGGTTCATCTAAAGTGAATTCATTAGTGGTGGGAGTATTATAGTCCGCAAAAAGCAGTAGGAAATCACCTATCGTCTTTAGTGAGGAACTTTGTTTTTTACCTGGAGTGATTTCGAGGTATTCATGTAGAACCGAATCCTTTGCTGAGAATCTAGTTCGAACCTACGTCCTCTCGAATGAGACACCTATCCGTTAAATTCTCGCACAATACGTACTATGTTGCATATTTGGTTTCAAAATGACATATTTACGGAATTTACTCACAGTTTGGAGATTCGAGTAGTGTATTAAAGCAAATTCGTTATACAGCGGACGTACAAACAAACTTTACTGAGATATATGGCCTGCAACGCCTGCAACGCATTCTCCAGAAAACCTAATGCTGGCAGCAACCACTGCAAGCAACTTATAATCTCAATTTACCTTGATGTTCCTGACACGAATTTATATTAGCCCAGCACCCGCCAGTGCAGCTCAGTGAACTTGATCTGGGTGGTACAAAGGCACAGGGCGCGAGTACGTGCTCCCGCGTACCTGCCATCCTGATTGTGGATTTTGGTGATTCTCTAGAAATCTAGTCGAATAATAGGACGGCCCCAATCTCCGCGTCACAAGTTCTTCGTAAACAAAAATACATTGAGTATACAGAAAACAATAAGTTACACAGTAATGTTAAGCGGGGGCTTGACAATGGAAGCAGTGCAAGCTTCCGAAACGTCGCCAGACGGCTCAATTCTGACGCGGCTTGAAACCCGAGAAGTTTTTATTAAATAAGTTACACACTTCGTAGACAGACGGTAACAAAGACATCCGTCCAATAGATTAAGTACGCAGGGCCTAACAGATCCGGTTACGCTGCGTTTACGCGATGCTAGTAGGCTGGCACAAGCGTACTATCTTGGCTGCGCGCGCAACACTTGATTGTCGCTCTGTGTCAACATGACAGTCAGCTGACTGAAATAGTGGATTCGGTTCACGACCTTTGGCGTGCGAGTTCAACGAAGAAGATGGCGACAACTAACAGGTCGAGTATGTGGAGCGAAGCGGAGGCATTAAAATCTTTAGAACTGCATGAAAATGAAGAAATTCTGTAGAGTTTTAAGAACAAAAATTATTAGAACAAGGATTTTAGAGAGGCTGCTATAAAAAAAAGCCTCATAATGGTGTCATGGATATATATATATATATGCAGAAATATTTGACAGCAACTCTTCAAATTGAGATACTGTTACTCTTAAACATGATTTCTGTAACGGTCTACATCGTCGATTACAACTTCTTTGAAACAAGTCGTTGAGAAGCATAAGGCGATTATTTTTGATATCCACTCTCTCACCCATTTTCGACATTTCATTTTGTTATTCTTCATATCATTCAACGTTATAATTAACAATTTAGCTACAATATTAATTTCTTCTTGTAATATAGATATACTCTCAACAATATCGCAGCATAGGACTGGAAGTCTGTTCTGACAGTGTACTGTCTTCAAATTATTACTAGCATGCTAGTTCACTATCTTGCCCTCACCACTTACGTCCCTGCCTACTGTCGTTCAAGTCAACTCGCATCGTTTAACGTCATCGTAGATTTCGGGGAGAACTCAGTACCTTCCCCATCCCCCCTCCCCACTACTGTCTCATTATTCTCACCTGTGGATTGCCAGTGTCCATCTGATACTGGTGGCTCAATCGGGGAGGACGGGGGGGGGGGGGGGGAATAGGACAATGCAGGTAAAAAAACAGGAGGTATACGGCAGTAACTTACGGTATAGGCATTTATTTAGTAATGTGCTAAAATTTACTACGTACTTAAAATACTTTCTTCCTTGCTGAAAAAAGTTGTTTTCGTTACGGATCTGTGTGAGGCTGCCCCTGATATCAGACTGTGCCGCAACCCTTTCAGCTGCTGCTTGGTGGTCCATGACGTATCTCGTCCAAGGCGCACCAGGTTACTCCCGTGGATGCTTGACCTCACTTCACTGTATGCCGTCTGTAAAAGGCGCCAAGTCGCGTTGCCGGCACGTCTTCCATCAAGTAAATCCTCTGACACATCTACTCCGGTTCGCTAGAAATAAAACGTTACGGACGTCCTGGTGAGGCAGTTCCTGTCATTGATATGATGTGAACTGATATTATATGGCTCACTGGCCGCTTCAAGCGCTCACGCACTTTTTATCCCTATTGCTGCCGCTCCGCTGCCTGTTCGAAAGTCGCAGGCCTTTAGCATGTAAAATAAATAAGTTTCAGAACTCGAATTTGGGCCACTCTATTATAACCGTGGAGCCGTAGTTTTTTGATGGATGGTTATATAACTCGGAGAAAAATCCGAACTGAAGAGTAAAACTTGTGCCTTTTGTATCTCTTCATGCCCTCTGGCTTGTGTTTTCAGCATAAATACGGACTTTTTCCGCTCGACCAAAATCAGCTTAAAGTAATTCCTCCATCATTCGAGCCATATTTCAGCAATCCAAAGAGTCTCCATCTCTCCTGACTAGGTGGTCTTTGTTATTTGAACTTAATATCGCATAATTAATTTTTTAGTTATAACTTATTATAAACATGGTTTATACAGACAGTGAGGTCGTATACCTCAAACTAGATCACTATATGATCAATAGTTAGTACTGGGAAGCGAATATTATCTCTGAGTGTTGAACTGCGGGCGATGGGAATGGCGCGGCGCTGTCGATCGGTTGTATTTTATTTAAATGTAATCACGAGCCGGTGTCCCCGCCTAACGAAGCTCGGCGACCACCAGGGCTAATCGGATCGCCCGCCACCCACCTGATTCACAACTCGTAGCTTATTCCATTAAAGTTTAGCTAGGATTCAATTAAAGGCGGACGACCCCCCCGGCGCCGGGCCGCGCCGCGCGGTGTGTGTAACTTATGCCACGGACTCCGTTATGGTAACTCCGCAGTGCTTCTTACCTTACGCCGCAGTTATAATGAAATTACCTAAGCCTATTAAAACGGGCATTAAGGCGCGGGCCGCCCGGATTTGGTGGCCCGTGGGGAGGCTTCCTGGCGCCAGGGCTAACGATGGCGCTCACGTAGCCGGCAAAACACTGCCTCACATCACTTCAGTACAACCAGCGCGGCAGTACTACTCAAAAAGCCACTCGAATGGGAAAAATAGAAGAATAGAGGAAATGATACACGAGATTTAAAGAGCGTATGGTATCATTAAAAAAATATAAAAAAAGTACTTATATAAAAAATCTTAAAATAAGGCAATAGAACTCGGTTGTCAAACCAGAATGTCTACATGCTAGTGAATGCCTAGTGTTGAACTATAGTTTGATAAACCGGAATTACTAGAAAGAAGAATCATGAGAAAAATCTTGGGTCCATTTATAACAACAGAATTGTGGAAACTAAGAAGTAATAAATAAATATACCAGAATGTAGGAAATATAACAGAATCAATAAGGAAGAGGTGATTGCTGTTTTTTTTGACATATCTAAAGAATGAATCATAAAAGACTAACTAAAAAGATATTCAAATACATTTTGGGGTGAAAAATCAACAACCAGCTAGATTCAAGGGATTAAGAAAGATCTGGAAAGAAATAAGGTAAGAAAAGAGTAAATTATGGAAAGACAGATCTTTAGAAAGCAGGTATTAAGTTTGGAAGGATTCCAAGACAGAAGAACAAAGAAATATGCTCCGAAGTGGTCAGAGAAGAGAAGGAAGAAACATACTGAAATGATGAAGGAATAGTGGATTGAATAGAATAACAAACGACAAAGGATGAGGAATTGAGGCTTGAACGTGGTCCCAGAAGGCCTTATCTAAAAGAAGTATTATAATGGATATGTAGAAATAATAATAGATTAAATATCAAAATAGGATCGGATGCGATAGAATAACTAAGTGCATTATAATACTAGGGTAGTAAAATTACAACTGATGGCCGAAGTAAGAATGATGTTAAAAGCAGAATAGCAATAGCAAAAAGAGCCTACCGAGCGAGGTGGTGTAACGGTTAGCGTTCTGGCCTCGCATTCGGGAGGGTGCTGGTTCGAATCCCCGTCCCGGCATCCATATTTGGGTTTTCCATGGTTTCCCAAATCACTCCAAGCAAATGCCGGGATGCTTCCTTTAAAAGGCCATGGCCGAATTCCTTCCGATTCTTTGGCCCCCATCCTTTCCCATCTCTAAAGACCTCGCTGTTAAGAGACGTTAAGCAGTTAAAAAAAAGAGCCTTCGCGAAAAAGAGGAATCTTTTAGTTTCAAATATAGATCTAGGACTTAGAAAGAACGTTTCGAAACTAAATGTGTGGAGCGCAGAACTTTATAGCAGCGAAACATGGACTTTAGGAATTCCAGAAATAAAGGAAATTGAAGCATTTGAAATGTGGTGCTACAGAAGAATGCTGAAAATTAAGAGGACTGACAAAGTAAGAAATGAACGAGTTTTGGAAATGATGTGTGAGAAAAGAAGTTTGTGGAAGAAGGTTACACAAAGAAGAGACATGCTGGTAGGTCATATTTTGAGACACGCTGGACTGGTTAATTTGCTTGTGGAGGGAACAGTCGAAGGTAAGAACTGTAGAAGAAGACAGAGATTAGAATATATGTATGAAGCAGATAATTGAGGACGTAGGGTGTATGTGGTATGCTGAAATGAAGAGATTTGCGCAAAATGGGAAGGTATGGAGGATTGCATCAAACCAGTAGAAAGACTGGTGACAGCAAACTAAAAATAAAATAAAAAAATGAGTCCTTCCCAACCTACAGCTTGTAAAAATTCTTTTCGTTTTTTTTTTTTTTTTTTTTTTTTTTTTTTTTTTTTTTTTTTTTTTTTTCAGCTAGATATGTTCTACCATGGTGTGACAGTTACCTTACAATCATAGCAACACAAATAAACATGGCTGTGTTTAGCATATACGTGCAGCGACAAGTAAAGGATTGTACATAAACAGATGGCAGAATATTCAAATGCAACATAAAAAACACAAGTCTGTAAAAGTTATAAATAGTGCTACATGGAAAAAGAGGTATGTAAAAGTGCGTAAAATGTTGTTTCAGACCGACATGTAAAGATTATCAAAATCTTCTCCTGATGATAACCCGCACCATTAGGACCAAACGCGTCTGGGAAACAAAAAAAAAATCATCACAACAGTTGTTTGTAGACGGCAGTATAATTATAAAAATCAGTTGATCAGCAACTGCGAAAAATGACCTACAAACAGATTTTTATTCCGTAACCATCAGGTGAAATAGTAGGACGAAAATATTACTGTATAAACTTAGGCATAGCATTTCACCTGAGGAAGACAGTGCCGGTAAGTAGCGAAACGTCGTGCCTGGCGGAACCTATCTGGCTGAACTCCCGAGAAGAATTTTTAGAAATAATACATATCATTTAACGCTGCATGTAGCTGAGTTTTATTGCTCTGCCTCGTCTCTCACAGTAGTGTGACTGAAAGTCAATGTTTCGTTACTAAAAGCTATCAAATGATCGAATAATTTGAGACCAAATTTTCCTGAGAACGGAAAATATATGAAATGTTTTAACCCTGTACCACATTATTCTCAGCATAACATTTCCGAGTCAGAAATGGTTCTATGTCACCAAGTGGTCCCCTTCACCAGTTTTATCATTGTTTTGATTCTTATGGTCGTTATTAGTTGTTTTGTACGGAATTTTTAACACTATGAACGCATAAATACTATCGAGAATATGCAGAGAAGAGCCGTGTGATACGCGAGTGTCTCAGAATTGGTATGAATATTTGGTTGAGATTCTCTGGTAGACAGAAGTTGTAGTTATCGCATAAATTTATTGAGTAACTTGTGAACAACTTTTGTATTTTCGAATGCAGTGAAATAACTATCTCATCAATTTACCTGTTTCTTCGTCGTGTCGCTAGGAATGAACGCAAAGGAGATTGCTTTAGGTCTACAGTTTTCTGTGAATTGCAGAGCATTTATGTAGATGTGTTATGTATTGAGAGTATATTTTTCAGTAGTTTCAACATTAATTTTCTTGCTACATGCAGAATATATTACCACGAAATTACAATCAAGATTAGTTCTAAAAACTACAGAAATTAATGTGAAGTTTGTTTACCCACTCAAAGTGCTGCATTGTTAATAAATAATTCTGTAATTGACTCTTGTTGCATTGACATGGTTACCTTTCAAGCTGCAATGCTCCCAGAGTATTATATTGTATCCTAGTAAGAATATTCTCAGTATATGCAACTGAAATCGAATTTTTGCGGACTGAGACATACCGTAATTAGTTAGAAGAGACTAATTACTGCGGTAACTCTCGTTTTCAAGAAAGATAATTGACTATAAACAATGATCTTCCGGTACATGTTTATGGGCTTCCAACATTTTAACAATTTTAGTCGAACAAATTTAATTCTGCCTAATAAACACTGATTTTGGAAGTATGTATATCGCATGATACATAGCTGACCCGATTTTCACATTTATAGATGTAATATTGCAAGTTGACGTTTTATTTATTTATTCTGTATCACACAATCGTCTCTTAGCGAATATTCAAACGTACACAATATTGCAAAAGCTCTGTGAATGAGTAAATAACTTTATAACTGACAGGTTACAATAAGTACCAGTAGTTGTAGAAGACGTTTGTATGAAGTGGTATGTCCATAATTTTACTGTCAAGCAAAATTGAACACAACATTAATAAATAAATAACACCAAAGCAATTGACTTTTTAGTATTTATTGGTCTCCCGTACGCGTTTCACTTCTTTTGCAGAAGCATCTTCAGCGGTTTTAAAAAAAAAAACCAGAACGACTATTCGCAAGAAAAAAACACACAGTGCAGTGCAGTAAAATGCCGTGTTGTGAATCCAAATAATGAAGACACTTCTCACCAAAAATGCAAGAGCACTGATGCTGAGAATGGAGCTAAATGAAATGAAATAGACCACAAAATAAAAAACCCGCCGAAGATGTTTCTGAGACGCGTACGGGAGACCAATAAATACTAAAAATTCAATTGCTTTGGCGTAATTTATTTATTAATATTATCAGCAATTGAGGAAAATGATCCATAACATCCAGATATTGAACACAACAGATTTGCAGTAGTCTCGACTGGGAGAAATTCCTGATGCTTGTTCCGTTTAGCTTTCGGTTCGTGGCAGGATAAACATGTTTTTGCAATAAAATGCAAGTACGGAAGAAGTATACGACAGGCTTTTATTGCTTATAAAGTATCACACTAACTCTTGTACAGTAAATCATAATTAACAAGGTCTTTAATGAAATTGATAACATAAAATACTTTACTACGAAAATAATTGCTTTAAAGAATTTTGCCGTCATAAAACACATCTCAAATACCAGCACTTATATTAATGTACTTCCCACAGCATCCCTTTTCACAGATCTGAAATTTGGAGTGGCGTGTAGATTTTCGGAGAAAAATCATTATAGTGAAAAAGTGAATTACATGTTACAGTACAAGATTTTGAATCTTATTTTGTTTACGTGTACTTGAATAGCATGTCGTTCTGGATACTTTAATGTATATTATAATTCACCTGAAACATTTTTCTCTTTTAATTAGCAATAAAATACGCTTAGTGGATGTGTTAAAATAATTTGAAAATGTTAATATAGTGAAACAATTTGTTTCTTATAAGTTCTCGATTCATACTAATTTTATCATTTTACTGCTTCAATACGTATCAGCATGTCCAATGTTGGATATATTTCAGTTCAGTTGCCTAAATTTATTTAGCTGTATTTTGTAGCAAATTATGTAGTCTTCAATGTGTTTTGCAGAAAGTTGTACTAGTAAGTTCAGTGCCGATATACAGAGCCAAAGCTGTAAACATAAATACGGTACACATTTGACAATTGAAACCCTTGTTTATTTAGCAGATAACAATATGACTTCTATTTTGTTATTACTTATTTGTCGCCATGTCAAAACTAATTTAAATCGCATCAAGAATTCCTATTCAATTTTAGAATCAAACTAAAAAATTATAACTTCATTAATTCTTTTATGACGTAAAAGACTTTTTATCACGAGTTTCTCAAAATCAAAGAGGATTGAGAGACCAACACGCCAACACATGTATGGGTTATGAAAGTACATTAATACTCGTCTAGTTCGTAACAGTGATATGCGTATAGAGTATTTCATTTCATTTTGTTAAACAATTATTATTAGGATTCAAAATCGCAACCAAGTTGCGTTCCTAATTCCGATATGGAATGTTGTGTCGTTACTAAAAGGTTTAGGATGGAAACTGCAGGATTTTGTTACGTTTAAATCTTCCGAAAATGAATGTAGTTCATGAGAACAGTTAGTTTCGCAAATGATTGGGTTTATCATTCCATTTGGCCTCGAGAATTGTGATCAACGGTACCTTCTATCGCTCCACTCCGTTTAATTAAATCCATTCACTTCAACCTAATATACGCTGATGCACTGAAATCTAGTCCCAGGATTATTCTGCATTAACCGTTTGCCTTCCCCACTCTCAAGTACTTCCTCATTTCCATATTTCGAGTACTACTCCAGTTTGCGTTTGAAAGTTAACTTCCTTTTGTTTCACATAATTATTGCTTTCTTTATTCAGTGTTTCCTTCGATTGTGTTATAACTAAAATGCAATGCCTACAAATGAAGTCATGTCCCATCCAGCTCTCTCCAGGTTGTAGATTGAAGGACTTTACTGCTTCCGTCGACACATAAGTCTTAGCAGCATTTACACACTGTTATTATTTATAGAAGAATTTTTTTATTTAAACGTTAATTCAGTGAAAGTTTAATTCAGTGAAATATTTTACTGTTAACTTTAATTTTTAAACAGTTTCATGAATAGTTTTTTCATCTAAGATATGAAAAAGGAGAAGAGAATCAGAAGAATTTTGTTGGAAATTAATGCTCTTGAATGTAGCTGTACTGGCTTGACGAAGTCTTTTAAACTCCATAATACGAACAATTAATATGGTTTAGGAACCATTATGAGTGTACCAGAAAGTGAAACGAACTTAAGTTTTCCTAGGATAGAGAGCGGAACAGAATGTTACCATATAATTTAGTTTGACCTACAGTTTCGGTCATTTTTATGTAATTTAACTTAGTACACAACCAGAAGATTGGTTGGATGCTCCCGAAGAAGGCGTACTAAGGCAGAGTATTAGAGGTAGGTTAGTTCCTTTCCTCTGGGAACTACAGCTCGACATGGGACCCGAACTACGGAACAACTTGGCTTACCTGCCATAAACAAACCACAGACCGTAAAAATTACTGGTAACGGCGGGATTCGAACCCGGACCTTGAATTTAGTGGGCGACTGCTTTATCCACTGAGTTACAGACAGATCAGTTTTTCTGTACAAGAGATCAAATCTAGTTTCCTTTAATTATTTCGTGTATTGTCAGCACATGTTTCACTTTTATCAATTATTATTATTGTTTATTGTCAAACGGACTGAGTCCATAAAGACAATAAAGTATACAATTGTTTTACAAATTATGTTACAAAGTTAGAAGTACAAACCTCAAAATACAGACATTTCTTACTATTCATATGTCTAAATGATTTTCTTTGGCAAATCTATAAAGACTTATATAAATTTCCAGTTTCTCTCTGTGAAGAAGGTGTTGTATCTTTGTTTGGAGCTCAGCCCCATGTCTTTGTAAATCCGATATCACTTGTGTGGATTCATTCCAATGGAGCTTGTACGCAAAAAAAAGTAATCGACATCTTCCAAGCTGTTTCCATCACATTCGCAAAAGGAGAGCTGACTTGATTTTGAACAGATGTTTTCTGAACCGCCAATGGTTAAACTTAAGTCTCACTATAAATGTTGAGAATATTTTGGGAACTATTCTATTGGAGTACCAACGTACTCTTGGAATGGAGGGAGTTAATAGTAATTAGTATTTGATTCCAGCTTTCTTCTAGAAGGTTTACTTTTCGTTTACAATGGCGTAATATTGAGGAATACCTGTTGATGGAGAAAAGTGACTAGCATTTTAGAGAGCAATTCTTAATTTGCTCATTTTGCATCTCATGCCTTTCATTTGTTTAATCCTGCATTCTTAGTATAATAGAAGATAATTTATCAATTTTTTCTGTATTATATTCAATTATACCAGAAGCGTGGATTCTTTCAGACTGAATATTCACTAAGTAATCGCCAACAGCTGGCGTGGATAGATCCAGGTTTTGCCGGTCAATCTGCTCCTATTGTTACACTCGGCCGCTTGCGCCGTGGAGTGGTCAGCAGTATGCTGGAAGAAGTTGAGGAATTTGTTTGAAAGCCATTAATCAGTTCTGTGACGGTGCCGCAGGGAGAAAAAACTATTTTCGAGTTGGCACATGCTCTACCTGCCAAAACTGAACTTATGTTGTAGCGAAGTGATCGCGGATACCAACAGTTTTTAGGTTGTGAATTTTCCAGTTAGAATCTGCATCACGCAATAAATGAAGTCTGATCGTACCTCCGATCCACTGGAGTTGGTAGGACATTAATTTCACGCTGTAAGATGGTCATACATTTGAATCTTCCCGCCAGCCACACTATGAAAATTAACGCATCTAAACATATTAGCACGTTAAGAAAAAAGTCCAAGAGATACAATTCATCACCAGTTTTTGTGACACAATTGCATAGAATTAAACATTTTGTTTCATGAAAAGGATTATGTGAACACCATTCTTGTGAAATGAATTGATAACAAGAAGCAGCACAATTAATATTTTATGAATTTGGTGAATTTACCAGCCATTCAGTTTTCCTTGATGTCGCGTAATTATAACATGATCAAATTGGATTATTTTAAGGGATAAAATTGTACTGTCATCGCTTAGTTTTCGACAAAAACAAAAAATACTGAAACAGAATTTTCATATATTTCACACCTATTCTTGGAATCATTATATCTGCTTTTACAGTAAAAGTATCAATGAGCTTAAACGTCGGTAAGTTTTGTGTGTTCGAGTTTGGCGGTTTGCAACAATGGTGTCAATCTGCTATGGGATAGTATATGACCCACAATATTAGAATCGAATATATGAGTTGGTAGGGATGTTTATGAAGAAGGGAAAGTAGATTCGTTTGTGGAAATTAAAGCACAACACAGTCAGTAACTAATATGACAAATCAACTGGAGTGGTGGGATAGTAAGTGACTGTGAAGATATGGCCACGATTACAACCTGGCACTTGATTTCGGAAGTAAGGGGGCCGGGATATATTTTTTTATAGATAAAGGCACCAGGAATAAATTAACAAGGGAAATGCTGAACAATTTACTAGAAACAATAAATAAATTTAAAATTAAAATTCCTGTAGTGAGACAATCCGTGGATGATAAAATAGAGGCAGATTACGTATCCAATAAAATCCTTGTCGTCAGGTTATTATGACCATGGGAACCTTTATTTTAAGTCGTGTATTTTTGGGAATATTACATAACAGTAATAGTCTTTTTTAAGTTAAGTTTATGTCTCTTAATTACGTAACCGGTGGTTAAAATTTATTTAATCCTGTGTTTTGTAGTAAACAAAAATCTTTGAACCCTTACTAACGCTGTTTAGATATGTATGATTCGCCTGTGATTATACGTGTTCGTTGGATCTGATACTATACGAACTGAGTTCTCCTCAGTGGCTGTGATTCGATTATCGATTGACTGTATCGGAAGACGCCGGTCGCTAACCCGAAACATAAGCACGTAGTTTCCATGCATGATAGAGCAGGTGTTTTATAAGGAATTAAGCGCGTTTTATGATAAAGGGGAGTATGGTGCCTTTCAATATATGCACTGTGTTCACGGCTTTTTCGCATCGTTCGACGACACATTTTATGGGTGCGAAACGCCACAAACTGCTTTCGATGTGAATGCCTCAAGATTTCACCACATATTGAAACTGCGTATCACCTACATGGTACACGAGTTCAGTGTCCCCAGCACACATGACAATACACTCTTATCAATTACCTCATTCTTCATATTAAAACAACATGATCTCAATCTTTATTTCAGCTACATTTACTTCATAGTTTTACATTATTTTTACAGTGCTACCTATATAATTGCGTAATTCATGCGTAAGAAAGACCTCGTCCCACAATACACATTATCAAATCAAACAACGCACCCGTAAGTTTATAGGGCTTCAGAATAAAAAATTAATCGCGTATTTGGCACTTACAGACAATGGTGCAACGGCAGAAAAGGCTTGAAGGGTAAAGTCTTACATCAGAGGTAAAAGGTGATAAAATCTTAAAGACAAGTCATATTTTTTTCCTGCCATCTTTTTGAGCTGCAATACTGAATTAAACACTTAATGAACGTTTCTGATTGTATTTATATGTATTTTATATAACATCTAAATGCATATCCGGGTAATTTTCTAGATTTTATCATATTATTTATGGTCGTATTTTAAAGAAAAAAATCTGACGATTTTTTTAATATCACCGGGAATTCAGTAGGAGTTATATAGATGAGAAGAAATTAAGGTATCTATTCATGAAACTCCTATTATCACTGAATTAGTCAGAATTCACAAGTCAGGATTTAAAGTTATGTACTATATTCACTTGTTAAACGTTAATATTTCGCCCGCCTTTTAATCTCGACAATGCAGCAGCAGCATGCCTGTGTCGAGTCGCGTTAATCAATGTCTCACTGTCGCCAATACTTTAGAAAATAATCCTCAGTCAGTGTTAAATCTGCAATGGATCAGTGAGTACCGCCATGCCAAAAATAAAATTTTATGAAATTGCAAAGTTATGGAGTTACTTAAAGGAATTTGGAGAGGAATATTTTAGTACAGACGAAAGGATTCTTTTCTGTAAATTGTGTGAAATTAAAGTGACTTCACCAAAACGATTTAAAATTTGATTTCCCAATGGTGCAGTGAGTGCACGGAAGCAAATTATACTGCCTCGTGAAAGCGACACTACTGGATAAATTTTTTATAGCATTGAGGATGTTTTAATGTACAGTAAATTTAAATGTTTGGTCATATTTAGTTATTTTTAGGTCATATTTACCTGATTTTAAGGTCATATTTGCATGCATATTTCTCTATTTTTGTGGTTAGAAAGATGCAAACCCTAATGATGTGTCAGCCGGAAGTAAAAGGTGATGTGTCAGCCAGAGGCGAAGTTACAAATGGGTGAGTTCCATGTAGATGGGTGTCACTTGATTTTGTCTGAAGCAGGCGTGAAAGTCACAGGGTGCGACCAAATTTTATAAAGCGAACAGATCACTTTGCAAGTGCGTCGTTAAAAGAAAGAGGATAAACGATCTGTCCACTTATTCAAATTTGTAGCATACTCGACACAGTATTTCTTGAAGTGTTAAAAGTTACGTTCGTCCGTCCATTGCGCCATAAGTGGTACCAAGTCACTAGCATTAGGACTCTAGGTTTTGTTTCTTCTGAATATCGGCGGATGGTAATATTAAATAGATGACCCAGTAATACCTGTAAGTAAATTTAAATACCCGATGATACCGAATCACATTGTTAATTTGAAGTATCGATAAGTGATCTCATTGTGCTGAGGAAGTAACTCGTTGAGAGAGAGACCCATAGAGTGGTAATAAATTGAACAATTTTGGGAAATTATTGTAAAAATGGTGGGACTATTATTTTGTAAGTGCGGTTGTGCAGGAAATTATCTTCATGAAACGTTTTAACTTATGGTTCTCCGAAATATGTACTAAATTCTCATAACTATGACTGTATTTTTTGCTTATGACTTTTACGCCTCGCCGACGTCGATATCACTAAAAACGGGACAGGATTGGGAGCAAGGAACGGGAAGGTATTCTGCCATGGCCTTTTGAAGGAACCATTTCGGCTTGACTATACTGCCAACAATAAAATTTAGATTACTTATTAATAGCCGTGAAACAACATCGATGCAGTGATTTTCCTTACAGACATATTCCGTACAGAAATTCATGTAGAAATTTTTTCTGTCACTAGTCTCTTTACTGGTTGAATGCAACCTTCCTTCTCTTCCTATCTTGAGCTAATCTCTTCAACTCAGCATACCCATCACATCATACGTCCTCAATTATCTGTTTCATTCCTCTTTTATCTCCTTCTACTAACAAATTAACAAATCCGGAATATCTTAAAATGTGACCCATTTATCTTATTTCTGTTAATTTTAAAATTCAGGGTCCATGCATATAGTTCTAAACACTTCCTTCTGTGCCTTAAGTCAATATTTAAAATTAAAAGAGTCTTATTACCTACGTTAGCCCAAGTATTTCCGTTACCTTCATAGACATACGTATGCTAGCCTAGCCCATTAATTATGAAACATTTAAGAATACGTTGGGTAGTGAAATTTCGCGTTAGTGACATAACAAGGATAAATTTAAGCGATGGTTACAAGTAATATGTTTGGAGACGGTCTGGCTGGTGTACGTTACCTTAATAAGTTTTATTTTCGGTCATCAGTCCCTCAACTGGTTTGATACAATCCTCCACCCCTTCCTATTTGGTGCCAATTTCTTCACCTCTACATGCCCCTTACAACCCACGTCCTCAATTATCTTACAATCTCCGTCTTCTTCCACGGTTCTTACCTTCGACTGTTCCCCCCACCAACAAATTAACCAATACTGCATGTCTCAAAATATGACCTACCTTTCCATCTCTTCTTTCTGTTAGACTCCCCACAATTTCCAAAACAAGATAATTTCGTATTTTATATGTCTACTTAATTTTCAGCACTACATTCCTAATGCTTCATTTTTTCTTCTTTCTGATATTACTAAAGTCGCTAGCATGAAGTGCTGTGTTCTACATATAGATTTTTTTTTTAATTTCTCTTTTCGATGAAAGCTGTTTTTGATAGTGCTTGTCTGCTTTTTAACATCATTTTTACTCTGGTTTTCGGTATTAATTTTACTTCCTAAGTATCAAAATTCACTAGCTTCTTTTATCGCATCCGACCGAGCGGGGCGGGGTAACGGTTAGCGTTCTCGCCTCGCATTCGGGAGGACGGCGGTTCGAATCCCCGTCCGGGCATCCAGATTTGGGTTTTCCATGGTTTCCCCAAATCACTCCAGGCAAATGCCGGGATGCTTCCTTCAAAAGGCCATAGCCGAATTCCTTCCCATTCCTTGCCCCCCATCCTTTCCCGTCTCTAAAGACCTCGATGTTAAAAAGAGACGTAAAGCAGTTACAAAAAAAAAAAAAAAAAAAAAAAAAATATCGCATCCGATCTTAATTTTATATGTAATACAGTATAATTGCTATCAATTCTGCATAAGTTAGTTCAGTCATTAAAAATGTCGTATTTAATACTTACAAGTAGTAAAGAGTTACAAAATAGGCTAATGTTTGGAAGACTTTTGTAACGAGACTGCTGTGTCAGACTCGTACAGTTCAAATAGTAACAATAATTCATATTTAAAGGAGGGTAAGAATATTTTCTCGAGAGTGCCAGAGCAGGACGGATTTTTGCTTTAAGCCTGGAGGGAGACACCTGTAACGGTGGATCCGAACCCTCTCATACCTGGCAACATATTTCACAATAGGGCCCGCTAATCTCCGGCCTGATTGACCCTTCTCCGGTCAAGTGAATAATTCGGCCGGACAACCTATTGTGCCGCGAGATGAGAGATCCCCCTCCTAACGAAAAAGTACGGCAGTTCGAGGTGTGAGTCATGTGACTGTGAACTCCCAATCAACGTGAACCTTACAAAATAATAACAAGCTCTTTGGTGTGTTCTGGATCCACATGTCTTACGAGCCCACGGATTGGATCTCGACGAAGCTGGAAGGCATTCCGATCCGACATCGAGAGAGAGGGACGATTTCCGGGGGTCTTGCAATGGTGACTAGCAAAGACGGAGGTCTTCGGTGGTGACTAGCGGAGAGCGAGGTCACGGCATCGCCGGGTCTGCGATTACGACGAGACTTATAACAGTACGGTTTGAGCCACCTCTGGCTTGCGGTACCTGTTGCTATTGTCTGATGGAAGTGTGCGTGTTACCACCATAGGTGCGGACGCAACACTACTGCTGCATAAACGGTAAAGACATTCAGCCATTAAAAAGAACTCAGTGTTGCGCGTTTCCTAGAACCGCCAACGCCCCTGAGCAGAGTATCACTCTCCCACAATGTTTCTGAGCATGTTAATAGCCGTGAGCAACCTGATTTGATACGGGAAGACTGTCATAAATTCCTATCAACCAGAAAATTAGTTAAGTCCAAGACTTAATGGCGCCCTGTTTGAATTAAGATACAGAAATTAATTTCTATAATCTTGTATTTGTGAACAGCTTAATAAATTAGCAGAGGAATTTTCATGTTAGAAAAATTCTATCTTGATATTGTGCTTAAATTTCACATAAAATATGTCACTGTTGTTTGCTTAGAATTAACGTCTTATGCCTCATGTTGTAAGACTCGGTGTTAATTTTGTTTAAACCCTTGATTTTCATATAATAAATTAATTGTAAAGCGCACTGTTGTCATTCAATGTTGAATTCGAATAAATCTGTCAGGTTATGACTTTATATTAGTGATGCAAGATAGCATATCACTTTGCACTCTCTTCCTATTTCATAAAATCAAATGATTAAAATTATTAAATTGACAATATTAACAAAATCATTAATATTAAAATTAATAAAATTGTAAATGGAATGCAATAAATATAATTACCCAGCAAACCTCTTCTACTACCACAAGTTGAAGCTCATCAAGAACAAAGGTTTAATACTGATAAGAGCCTCATCAACCATCCAAGGAAGCTTCTTCAAATCCCAAAGGTAATGTTCGAAGCAAAGTCTAATAAGTTCGTTCGCGAGTCAAGAATCAACTTTTGGTGTCGTGCTTTTATGATAATTGCCTCTTTATTTAAAAGAAACGATCCAACAAGAAAATTTTTCATAACTTAGAACTTTTACCTCGAGAAGTTATCTTCAGATCTAAAGTATTTGCAGTAGTAAAAATAAATTCCTTAATACATGTTTAGGCGTTCCTTATTGTCACTAACTCTCCAAATAAATCATGTACGACAAAACACCTGTCTGTTTCGTGTAAAACGAAATACTCGTATTTAGTTGTATATTTACGGCCCGCTTAAGTGGAAGCTGAAATAAATATTTAAAATTGGGGATACTAATCGAAAAGGATGTGTAAGTCTTGAAATACAATGAATATTTTTGAGTTTACCGTTACTCTCTGCCACCCTGGGGACCTATGCTCTCATTCCGTTAGCTAAACGTGTTTGTTTCTTAGAGTTAGCATCAACCCAGTAGGCCGCAAGTAACTGCCGACGATTCTGCGGTACAGTAACTTATTGTCTGTTAAAGTATCTCTGTGTTTGTGACAGCTATTGTGATTCGCTTACTGTTGCCTTAGTTTTCATGCTCATTGGTTGTTTATAACATTTTTAATGGTGTTTTATTTATTAAATTGGCGAATTCAGTGAATACTGGTTTTCCTGTTCCTCTGGCTTTGCAAGAAATATACATAAGATACAAGGAAAACATCAGTGTAATAACCTGGCTAAAGCATTCAACAACCTATTAACATTTATCAGACCACAACCATCGACACATCACAGTACAGACAGTCAGAAAATTTTAAATTTAAACAACCACAAAAACAGATGCTAACAGATCAAGGAAATTACCACACACACAAAGCCATAGCAATGGGAAGAAAAGTACGCAATGAATTCACTAATTTAATTATTTATTTTTGCGTATGATGCTGTATGACATTGACAATATTCAACAGCAATTACACTGTGTTAAATGAACAATCTAACACACATAATTCATAGGATAATGTCCGCAGCCGGCCACTGAGACAGGATCATTAGGTCTTCCAGACTACCAGGAAAGGCACGCAGTAATGAACAATACACAATTCATAACACTAAAAACAACCACTTCATATGAAACAGACAATCATTAACAAATCACAAACAACAAACTAATCATAATCATAAACAGAGAGATATTTTAACAGTGAAAAACATACAGTGAAAGCAGATACAACGACGTAAGTAACGAAATAAGGTTGGCAGCACTATACAAATAAATAAAAGGTTACCCAGGATACCAAAATCAACTGGGTGCAAGCTTCACCATGAAAAATAAAAATAATAATGTGATGCTCATAATAAAATAAGGAACAGAATGTTGAACATTAAAAATTGGTACATAGATGTGCAAAAAATGTTGTTCCCATCTGTCGTATGAAGGATAGCATTATATGTGCATTTAGAATGTACCTATGTAATGACTTATGTTCTAAACAGATATTATAATTATTCACAGTAATACCAAGTTCATCCACAGCCTCTGACGATGCTCTGTACCACTACAATAAGAAGCGCCTGGTGAATAAACATCAATCAGAACAGTTGATAATAAACTACGTTTAATTTAAAACATCTGCAATAGTTTTTAAAATCATATCAGTCGTGGCCCCTCGCATTCTCTGACTTTAACGTCCTGTTGGTATCTAAGGCATTAAAGACAATTTGCGGATGCAGTAATCTGAAAGCCTTCTGCCAAACGCAGCGCTGGCGCTTTATTTATTTATTCATTTTTAAAAAGAAAAAAGAAACCGAAAAATCTGCCAGCATTTATTTTGCGAACGAAGATTAATGGATGTTTAGCGTTGATTTTTGCATCCATTAGCGTGAGAGAGTCTATTACAGAATGGTACTAGCTTAGCGCTACGTAAACAGGGACGACGTTGTATGTAAAGAACAGACATGAAAACTGCTTTTGCTCATTCATTTCGAATTGCTTGATATTACGTGCATTTTTCTTTCTTCCTTTCATTCCCTACTATTTACGATGTTTGCTACAGTAAGAAATATACGTAGTAGTGTAGATGCAGTAGTTATTTAGTGGCCGCTTACTTACTCGTTAAGAAAAGTGCATTTGCATATTAAACCTATCTATTTTACATTTAAAAAAATAATTATGGTTGTTGGATGTGTTTTTACTCATTTATTTGAATATATTATATTTTTGTTAATTCTTTTATGAAATCGAGAGTCGATGATTATTTCTGAAAGTAAGGATGTATGTTTCTTAAATATTTCAGAACCAAATGTCAGTTCGGGTTGAGGGGTGTTTCTCTAAATTGTCCTTTTTCTGTCTTCAGCAGTCCTACAGTTATTGTCTGTTCAGAAGTCTCCTCTATAACGCATTACACTGTTAGCATCACTAATAGACAATCGCTTTGTATATTCCTTTTTTCGTCTTTTCAGTAATTTTTAAGGTCTTATATTAATGTTGAATGGCTGATGATTGGGTTAATTTCAATCAATATTAAAGTGCGTTGACTTAAATTATATTTCAAGCAATCTTTCAATGTAAACCGAAATACGCAGATTATAATCAACTGTATATGGATGCGCTATAACACGATAATGTTTACAGTTAAATAGTAAACTTTACATGGCTTCTCTGTGATAGGGCATTGATTGTTATGTCGGGATATAGACCACAACCGCTACAATTGTTAAGAAACAATTGCAGTGGAAATTGTTTGGCCACATCACGTAGTTATCATCGTAAAGTGGAATGTTTATTTCTGGTTTACTTTGTTGTTATCAAGAAAGGAAACAAAGAAGTACAGATATTGCATACAGCTTGTAATAATTGGTCTTGTGTATCAAGAAGCAAGTAAATATATTTAAATTGAAAATAATGGGGATTTTTATAGTATTTGTAGAAATTAATAGGGATCACTTCATTCCGTATTGTAGAGGTTCTAAAGGCCATTTTATTTCTTATCGCAGTTATAATCAAATAATATCATTCTAATTAAGTCCTGCATCGATGTGAGTACTACAAACGTAAAACCTAAGTTAGCTACATTGCACTGCAATGGCTAACAATCTCGGTCAAAATTCGACCTTACTTATTGGGTAGAAAATGAAATGATTAATTTCGAGACGCTAAGGGAAAGATTACAGGAACTATCAGAAAATATATATTCTACTAATTTCTCGCACATCTGTTACAAAATACAAAGAAATATGTCTGCCTCCAGCATTACTTTTTGCTAAGGATTTCCTACTTTCTTTCGACGTGCAAATGTTCTGCTTGGATGTAACATACCGAATTATTTGCTGTGGCCGGCTTGGCCCACTAGTTTGCACGGTACACAAGTGGGAGCGGAATCGTTATATCGCCATCTGTACGACAGGGGTCTAAATTGTGTTGTGTGTACTTTACGAGGCGCGTCCACAAAGTAAGAACCGATTGTAATGTCATCGCCTTCAGCTGGTTACTGAACAGTTATATACGTTAAATTGTTCTATTAAAGTTTTTCGCTTTTCTGTATAAAGTTTAAAATGGAATTTGGAACGGAATATCCCGCTTACTGTAAAATCTGTTCAACAACGTGATTTTTGAGCCCAAATTTATTATTGACTGGAAAGTTTAGAGACGTTTCTGGTAAAAATGTCATGAATGAGGGAAATATGAACAAATGTTTCAATAATTTGTCTTCTCATGATGACATACCCTATTCTGAGGGATAAGTGATTATCGTCGAAGATATACTGCTGTATGGGAGCACTCTTGGGAAGATTAATTGGGGAGATTTCGCGTTGTCTTCCCCAATGTATGGTTGTATGTGCTATTACAGGTGTGGATGAGTGTGATAGGGCGTGTGTTCGATATAGAGCGTTATTTATGTTATATGAAATGAGATATGAAGAAGGGAGACGGTGAAACCTGGTGGCCTACTCTTCCGAAATATACCTGGAGGACAGCTATGCATCACATCCCCATCAACGATTCCTGTAGGAACCACAATCAACTGTGTAATATGCTCTCACACCATACGCACTGCGGAGAGGCTTAAGATTTAGCGCAGGACTGTAGCGAAAAATCTGGGGAGAAGGAATTCTGCACCACCACCTCTTGTACCCCGTCGGCCAAGTCCAGATGATGAACATTTCTTCTGTAACGAGGATACGAACCGGAAAACCCCGTGTGAGGTAAAAGAACGCCATCAACTGAACCAACCGGCCAAATTTTGTCAGGGGTGATGAAATGTGGGTTGTCGATATCAAGCCTGAAAGTGAGCAGTAATCTTTACAGTGGCGGCACATTCGTTGCCGAGGTTCAGGGATGACTAAATGATTTGTTGGGATTTCTCCAACGAAGGAATACAAAAGCTGCTTTCACGATACCATTAATCTCTCAATAACAATGGCTATTACATAGAAATACAGTGTATGTTATGTCTTGACGTTTATCAATACAGGTATCTGAAGAAATCTCCTCATATATATACAACTAGTGGGTTTTTACTTTGTGGTCATGCTCCATATTGGCATTCATCATAGTTTTTTAAATAGAAAGTAGAAATGGTTTCAGAATTCTCATTTGTGATGATGGAAAATTGTTTAAAAGTCGTTTTCTGGATTGTCTAATCACCTGAAGCTATGTTTGAACATCATATGCCCATTGTAACTCCTCGCTTCCAGTTTGACGGCACTTTAAAGTACAAGAGGACCAAACTCATTAGGATTAGCCTTATATTTTCAGTACACTCCATCACAAATAAAATTTCATATAAAGTGATATCTGAAAATCAGAAAACTGCAAAAATCACGGATTATTTTACCTTGCTGGTCGATGCCAACGTGGCCATTTGCAAGCAAGTCATCGAGACCAGAAATCCGTTATCAGTAAGCCAAACATGTCTTCAAAATACGACATATTTTACCGAATCCAAGCGGTAGTAAAAGATATGCTCACTATTCTCCTTCATTAGATAAAAAAATTAAAATGTATGTATACATAACTTGACGATCTTTCATTTCCGTCAGAGCGGGGCGTATGCGGAATTTTTTTCGCCAGAGCGGGTCGCATTAGGAACTTTGAAATTTTTTTCTTATTTTACTAGTTTTTATTAAACAATAGAAGAACTCTTATAATAAGTAGAAATTATTACATGTTAGCTCAGTTACTTTGCCTTAGTTTCTGACATCTAATGTCTAACTAGCCAGTTTTTTTCTATTTATCGGCAGAATAAATCAGTTTCAAAATATAGTGTCTAGTTTTCAAGTACAATTACATGTTTTGTTGATGTTAGTTTTCATAAGCAAAATGGCTTTCAATACCGCGACACATAACTGTGTTTTTCCACTTGTCCATATTTTATTTTTCAGAGAAAAATACTCTTTCGACAGGCGCCTTACTTCCAGGCAAACATTTAACGTTCTCAATAGTTATACGAAGTTTACTAAAGTTGAGACTGTTAGCACGGTAGTGTTGAAATAATTCCGCCCAACGATCTTCAGCTACAACATTCTCCGCGATCTAGCTAGCGATTTTTTGATCTGTGACGTAGTTGAAAATAAGCGAAAACTCGTCGAGCATTCCCATATCTTGGCTGCTGTTAATAAATCCTTGCGTGATCAGTTATGGTCCATGCGTCGACTCTACCACCACGCGGCAAACACCACTTCGTCTGCTTTTAGACCTTAATAGATAGATTAGATAGATATTTATTTAATTATCGTTTCGTTTGCGAAAGCGGGACATTTTTACTCTCGCCGGGGACAACGGGACAGACAAAAAACCATGAAAGTGTGGCTGTCTCGCCCAAAGCGGGACGTATGGTCACATTATGTATACAACCACTCCAGCAGAGAAATAAAAAATCCACACTTTAATTTTAATCGAGACAAAAGTGGATGCCTATATTTACTAAACAACGATAGATAGATTAACAGCGTGCGGTAGCGACGAGACACTCAGCACATTAGTTGTATAGATACTGCCACTCACGCGCGAGTTGAACACCTTAGAGCGCTCGTCTGAAACTGCATATTGGTCAACGTTTAGAATCCAGCCTACCGAGTGGACATTTCTAGGTAAGTTTGATTTTCGTCTATTGGTATGTATGTAGTTTAAAATCCAAATACTATCATCCATCATCACATTTATATTAAAAGAAGAATATTCATGTCTTTATGAGTAAGCAATAACGGAAATATGAAGAGGCTCGTAAACGTTAGGTACATCGTAACAACTGAAATATGTATATATAAAACATTGGTGATGCAGCACGATTATAAAGGAAGTCGAATGCAGATTTGTTTCCTCATTCCAAAAATAAAGAAAGTGAAAAAGCATTGTACTGAGGAACGTATGTTTCTTTCAAACAGTTACACAACCACTTAAAAAAATGGTACAATTTTACTTCAGAAAACTTCTTAATGTTTAAAAGGTTTGTAAAGCATATGGAAAGAAAAGTTTATTAGAATAATCAACAGCAGTGCCAATTCGACAGACTGATTGTTCACTCGTGTACCATTTACTAAGAATTAGCTGTTGGTATCGAAAGATTTAATACATAAGAACTAAGTGGCTTAGCTAAGTAAATGACCTTTCAATATATCCGAATATTTCGAAACTAATTTACCTCAAATTTGTATAATACACAATAACTATGAGATTATTTATTGAAGTTATTGGTTCGATCTACGAAACGGGGCTTTTCCTCTCGCTGATAAAATTAAATCCTCGTATGACATTGTTGGCGGGAAGATCCTGAAAGTGACAGAGCTTTCGACTCAAATTGTAATGCGCCTCTTGTCGTGGTTTACTAACTCGATAATCCTACCATGTATAGGGAACCTACAGCTTAACGTGGAACCGAACAATGTATGCTTTGTGGCGTACTTCACGTCACACAGCAAACTGTGCCTGAGATGAATGTCGGGTTAAAGGCCGCAGAGACAGGTATTTTAACTGGGAACATTTCGCTCTACAGTCGGCTTCCCTAACCACTGAGTCACTGGATCCCCGGTCACTCTGATGAGCTGAGAGTACGGAACATAAGACTCCACTCACACTAAATGAATCTGAATGAATTAGATTCTAGGAGATCCAGCTAGTGCTCCACCAGTCAAATCGTCAAGACTCAGTCCCCGCCACCACACCAGTTTAATCCACTTCAGTCCTCCTTGATTCAATGGCGCACCTGATTCAGTTGGTCAGAACTTCCTTCCTTCATGCAGTCATGAATCAACAACCAGACACGATGCATGTGTGCCGGCCTCGGTAGCGTAGGGGCTAGAGTGCTAGCTCCACGTGCCGAAGGTCGCCGGTTCGAATCCGGCCGCGGGCATGGATGTTTAAGTGTTGTGTGTCTATGTCTGTGTCTATGTCTGTGTTTGTGTCCTGTCCGTCCTGTGGCGTCCGCACTTTGAAGACTATATAAAACACTGGATTTAACTGATTCACTGGAAGCTTTACTATAACACATTGAGCTGGCTGTATGGCCTCAGCTGCCAAAAGCCAAAAAAAAAAACGATGCATGTGCAACATTTGATTACGGAAGTGTGTGGAAGCATTCCAGGTAAACTGACCATCATTCAATCCGTACTAATTAAACTAAAAAACTAACGGACATGTCATAAAATTAAGCTCAGGATGTAGATGATGGGAAGTTATAAAATCTGGTATTTTTTACTTATTTCGTGAATCCACAACCTACATGTTATCTGTTTATTACGCCTTGGCTTCTCGAAACACAATAGTGTTAATTATAGCTACAGCCATGCTGGAAGCTCAAAAGCTACTGAGAGAGGATGCGAAACGAGAGAAGAGATATGATTTGGTTTGACACGGCTGGTGTAATGGTTTGGCGATCACGAATCTGAATCATCTTGATTCAGACTGATTCTGATTGATTCAGATTCGTTTTGTGTGAAGGGAGCCTCTGTAAAGTGGTTTTTTCATCCTATGTGTTACAACAGTGTTTGTCAACCAATGGTTTGCGACCCCCAGCTAAAAGTAAAAAGCAAGGGTTTTATGTCTTACACTGCAATAAAGATATAACATTTTCAGTGAGAAGACTGTGCCTGTTTATCTTTTAATAAATTCTCCAAGCGTGGTTCTATTTTTGAGACACAATTAACCATGTCATTTTCCAATTGGAGCAAATTATGCAGAGAGGTTTTTATCCATGACGGTAAAACCCTTTTTTGGGGGGGGGGGGGGGGAGAGTTGATTTGCTTCTGCCACTGCCACTGCCACTTGTAGCAGACATGGACTGCTGCGCAGATCTTTTTATAAACTTCTCTGTTTTATGTTCGCTCTCAGCGAAGCTAATCCGTACTCGGACAACTGACTGCAGCGAACTGAATCAAACCCTTCTTATGCGGCCGCTGATTCTCACTTCCCGCTCCGCCACCACGCAAAGAATGTATCACTGCCCGCAAAAGGCTCGCGACTACCTTGCACCACAGCAGTAGACCTCTCGATCAGTTGGTACAGTCTCAATAGAAGTACAACTAAATATGTCATTTTTTAAATCACTGCCATAGTTTTATTACGGACTTGGAGAGTCGCCAGAGTCCTATTACTTAGCTTCGGGGTCGCCAAAATTTCAAATATACTCTGCTACAGCACTTATCAACCTTATTTCATTGTGATGTTTCAGGCACATATAATTACAGTGCTTCACTGTTGACTGCGCGGTCGGGAACTGCTGGGGGGGGGTCGGGTAGCTTTAGTTAGGATTGACGTCCAGTCCAGCAGCCCTCCACAGTTGACAAGTCAGGCGGCGGCGGCGTGTCTCCAGGGCGACGCCGGACGCGCGCCCCTGCGCTGCGGCGTCGCGCGCACCCCGCAGCGTTGGGGCGCGACGGGCGCCAGTTGGGCCGCGGCGCTGGCCGACGCCGGGCGTCTGTCACGCGAGCAGTGGGCGCCGAGATCAGTGCGCGGCGCGGTTCTGTCGCTCACGAGGCGCGTCGCCTGTGGTCGCAGTCGAAAGGGATTTTTCTCATCTGGTTCCTGCAGAGCACTCTGCAACGCCACCAGGCGTCAGTTGCAAAGCACAGGTACGGAATATCTTTTGTTAGCGGGGATGCCAGCTGGCAGGTATCCAGCTATGGACCGATGCCACTGCTTTCACTGTACGTGCGGTTCAATTCAACATACCTCACCTATCCAGGAGACGCTTTACGCAATATGATAGACGATATTGGGTATGCAGGTACCAGGAAGCTACCGTATTTCACAGACCTTCTGTGACAGGAGACCAGAAGTTATTCTTCAAATCGTATCACTATTTCATACAAAGTTTGGAGATTCTGTGTGTTTTCATGCATTGGGTGACAGCAACAACATTGTTACGATTTTTCAATATCTGACTTTTTAGTGACATGAGTAAACAGAAGACTTGTTATTGTTCATAAGCTTATAACTCATTCTGTATATGAGTAAGTTGTGGTAGTATGAGGTACATGTTATGAGTATAAAATACAGGAATTGAACCAGGTTATAGGAGAATGATAGATCTATTTGCGGAAATTACCGTACTACAGCAACTGGTAAGGTAATCTAGCTGGTATGGGAATTATTCGAAGACACGAGGCGATAAAAGAGAGTGTTGGGAGTGTAAAGGCCTATGGGTCCAGAATGAGCATTAGTAGAATAATTATGAGCAATGCATGGAAGGCAAGAGACTATAAACTATCCTTTCATTCATGAATAGGGAAATGTGAAATTTTTTTTTCTAGTTAAGTGAGTCGGGGGAAAATTGAAAGCATTTAAGATATAATTTCGTGAAACGCCAAATCAGGTGATCATGGAAGTTATCGCACATAAATATCATGAACAGAAAATCAAGGTTCTATTTGCAGCGTACAATAACGTTTTCCATATCAGCACACTGACACGCATTTTCCTATTTGTTAAATATTTTATTGTTTGTATGTAGTCTGTTTAAATCGACATTTTTATTTATTTATTTGCTCCAGCATTAGGATTCCTCGAAATTATTAAAGTTGGGAGAGCAAGGAACGGGACGAAAGTTGGCACTGGATTTTTGAAGGAAGCATCACGGCATTCACCTGCAGTTATTTCGCAAAACCATGTGGACCCCGAAATTACAATGTCCGTATGGGTATTCGAACACGCGTCATCCATAATGACAGTGCCGACGGATACCGTGCAGCAACAAGCCTCAGTAAATCAGAAATTTGATAACAAATCTTCACGAAATAAAATCACAGTCAACTTAGACAGTGCCGAACCCCTTGCATTTAGCCACAAGTATTTAACTTCGGAAGAGAACAAAGATAAATGTATTAATAACTTCTGACGTAATTAATGTAACTGCAGTATATATGACAGAAAAGGAAGTAAAGTACTAAGTTTATTAAGTACTGTGCTGTGTCTAGAAGACGTATAAATGTCTTCAAAAGCGAATTAATAAGCCATGTGTTATGAGATAAAAGCATTGATAGTACCACAAGTGTACCGTACCTTAAAATATTATATAAATCTCGATTTGGAATTAAGATGAAAACGTTACAGGATTTGATAAGTACAAATCTCTTGGCAGGCAGGTCATTACCAACCCGCTCCTTGTTTCCAATAAGTTAGTAATCTCCGTTTTAACCTACTGATAATCCCTACTTTTCCGTTCTCAATTTTTTTATGGAACTAACTGTTATTTAATTATTTCAGTCCACGGAAATGCATATTTTTATTTAAGTTTGTTTGATGACTCAAGAATCATCGTACAAAATTTTCAGTGCATGAAGTCCTGTATGGTTTCGAAATTGTGGTAGCAGAACCAAAATTAAAAGAATTAAAAAGCAAATAAAATTCCAGCTAACTAAAAATTATATGAAACATTGTTTAATTGTTGCTCAAAAGTAATCAGAAACACAACACATACATTCAGGTTTCATGCTGCGAAATGGGTAAAACAAGTAGAATGTGCTTCTTGTGCCACGGGAACATGTAGATTGTTTCGTAATTAAACATAAAAATTTTGCTCTAGCATGATAGTCCTCGGAAGTCCTATGGCTTAGTAGGTTTCGCTTAACACTCGAAAGAATGTTTTGTATCAAAAATGTGAAGTTTAAAATGGTGAAAATAGCCACACTTTCATTTCATGCGAAGATAATCAGAAGGCAAATTCACAGCTATCCGTCCGCCTATAGCATGTGACCTTGCACTTTTTACACCATTTTATTTTGACAATTGGATACAATTGAAATAAGTATTGTTTCAAAATACTAATTGCTAACAAGTGGAAATTACTACGCTTAAATAAATCTTGGCGGCTCTTTTAGAGAAAAATTCTCTGGTCAAGAAAAACAGGATTAGTCCTAACTAAACTGAACTGTTAGCTGAATTCTCTTCTAACACGTCAGTGCATTTATTTTTCATATTGACTTTCAGTATATTTTAAGAGCTAGATCAGTGTTAAACATCTGGTGAACCGTAGAGTATTCTCTTATACACGGCTATCTACATCTGCACTCTAAATTTCATGAAATTGTGAGTGGCAGACTGTGATTTGCTCCAAATCTAATCTCTCCGGTTCTCAAAAACACCTTATTTCTCTAATCTTATTTATTGCATTTACTGGATAGAACATGCCGTTGAATTACTTCTGTTAGCAAATGTGATCAGTTTGTTTTTATTATTGTCGTGAACAAAAAGTATAAAAATATTCTTCTGCTGTAAATGAGATCTCAAACCATTAGACTTTCGTTGTCATTACTGAGAATTTAAAACGTACTACAATTACGGAACTTTTCACTTCCTTTTCAGTTATCAAATTGAAAATTACAGTACGTAAAATATAGACTATGTGTAAAGCACCGAGCATATATTGGAAGCAAACAGGCTAACAAAAAAATCTTTTGTTTAATTGATTCAAAACCCAAATATTAAAGAAGGCTTTCACTCGACAGAGATTTTTTTCGGAAGAAGTTAATGACAAGTGGGACAAGCCGAGACAAACACTCCAGAAGAGGCGGTATCCCTCGGACAAATAGGCACATTCGAAACGATTGAAGGAGTTCTGGGCCCAAAGAATATGAAACGCGTTCTTAATTGCAAGAAGGCTCAACGAATATGTATATATATTAGAAAAATTTGTCAAGTAACGGTAGATTTACGTTAAGTGTAAAATCTTCACTCATCAGATATATTTCTTCCATTACGTGATGGAGCAGTATAGGAGATAGCCTGCGTTTATTCTGCTTTATTGTCTAGATTAAGAGTCTTTTCAAATAAACTGTGGAGTAATCAGAAAATATAGAGAAAAATATTTTTCATCTAGTTCTACACCTAATTCATTGTCAGATTTACTCGCTAAGAGAGCAATTGCTTACTGACGCAGAACGCTACGCGTTGTTACATGAAAAAAACAGAATATACTGTTTTCTTTGCTTTCTAGTTAAAATAGCTTCAGTCATAAAAAAAGTCTTGATTGTAAGGCAAAACACTTTGATGTTGCGTCCGTCGTTTTTAGCAGACTCTAGTTTGAGCTAGTTGATGGTTGATCGAGAAATACGCAGTCATTACGGTGGAGCGGCTTAGTTTAGGTAAGATTAGAATTTATTAATGCCACATATAACTTCACAAAAACTTGTTTAATCCGAGTTATTAAAGAGTAACTCCTGAGTGGTCGAAACGTCACAGCTTAGAATTGCACTCGTTATGCAAAATTGCGAAACATATTACTGGAGGAAAATGTTGCCATTTAAACATGAGTGAAAGCGGCTAGATGACAAAGTCGCTAATATGGATTAAAACAAAGCCAAACGAAAAGGGAATGAGCTCTTCCAGCTGCCAGGAGGGGTGATAAATTTCTAATGAGATATTAGTGGAAACCTTAAGCGAAAGTCGATCTAGTCTTTACAAGCATAATCTTATTTCCTCTTTCGAAAAATACTTGTTCTAGCGGAAACGCCGAGGTTAAAGTACTTCAAGAGTTTTGTAAAGTTATCGTTCCCGAGAAGATATAGTTGGTAAAAGCTAAAATGTATACCTTATTAAAATACACGCTTGAATTCGCTGTTATAATGAACTGATTAAACGAGGTTTCCGTGCTTCGCAGAGTGGATAAAGAAGTGAATTTACAGAGCAATAAATACTTGAAACAGCTCTGTAACATTACACTCAATAAATCTCATTTAAATATGTACTGCTTCGCTTAATTAGTTACTTTACTTGGTTAGGGCTTTAAACCTCGTCGATGTTGACTTCGTTAGAAGCGGGCACAGAATAGGGTCAGGAAATGGAAAGAAATTCTGCTGAAAAAATTTGGAAGGAACTATTCCGGCATTCTCCTAGAATGATTTCGGGAACACCTACTAGATTAGTTACGTCACCATGGCAAACACGTGACCAACTTCAAAGTTAGAAGGAAAAAGGAATTCTCTGTAAAGAAAATGTCAAATGAAGCATGGCACATTCATTGCAAATTTCATTGCAAAAATAGTTTTTTTATGTGGCTTATAACTCTCATAAGCTAACCTCCGTAGCGTAATGGCTGGAGTACCAGCCCCGCGTGCCAAAGGTCGCCGGATCCAACCCGGCCAAGGGCATGGATGTTAAGTGTTGACCGTGTACCTGTATAGAAACACAATACACATAATAGAGAAACTGCAAACAATGGATGAACTGAAATCACAATTGAGTTGGCTGTATGGCCTGCGAGAAGCCAAATGCCATTTTTTAAAGCATTCTAAAAAGACACATTCAGAGTCTTCTAAAGTTACTGTAGTTTCAAGCAAACCAATGTTAATCACGGAAATGAGGTTTTTTTTTTTTTAAAAAAAAAAAAAAAAAATGAGTACAGATACTCCTTCTAGATCTGCAATATTCACAAACCATAATAAACATTAATGTAGTTTATTTTATTATTATTCTGCTTATTATGAACTGAGGTATTGCAAAACCTTGACTAAACAGTTAAGGGGGTAGGTACACCTAACACTTACAAATATTTTATAAAGTTGAGATGTCATTTTCTCAAAATCTATTTAAATTTGAGGGTTCAAATTTCATAGCTCCATAGAACTGTTATAGCTAGATATAAAAATTGATTTTTAAAATAAAAATATTGTTTAACAATAGGATAATACACCATCCAAATTGACAGTGAAAAATATATTGTTGTAAAGGGTTTTAAAGATAAAAGGCATAGTATTTGAAATTTTTCAGAAATGTTCTTTTAATATTGTAAACTAATATCAAGGCAACAAGTTGAACCTATAATATAACATATTTAACTCTATATTTTTTATTAATAAATTTTTTTTGTCAAGAAATTAAAATTTTTGCTTTTTTTTGCTTAAATATAAAGGCATATTTTCCATTTGGGAAAAGCTGCATAAACAATAGTGGTTCAGAATGTAGTACTTAGTATGTAGAACATGTCCTGCAAATTTGAAAAAGATCTATGCATATGGAAAAAAGTTATCTTTAAAACCATTTGATGAATTGCTGTTTTGAGATATTTAAGGTTAAAGATTTGGATCACCTTCAAGTGCAGTAAGATTTAAATGGCTGTCAATCGTGCAGGGCATTGCTTAATCACACATAATTTCAACACTGTTGAAGATATTGAAATAATTTTTTCACTAAAATGAAGCCAAAACTATAAACTGTTTTTGTGAATAATAAAAATAAAATCATTTTTTTGAAACCTGATAAGTGTACCTACCCCCTTAAGTAAATCTAAACATAATCAAAAATTGGTAAGTAGTATTCATTATAATGAACAGATTCGGAAAGATGTTGTACGGATATGTGGTTTGTGATGGTCCTTCAGCAGGCCATGGGCGAATTGCTTCTCGTTTCTTGTTCCATAATCTCCTATCTAATGACACCGGTATTGATGATTCTTAATGCCGTAAAATGTGCACTGACCATTGGAAGTAACTGGATAATGATGCCATTGACAGTTTAAAAACCCTTCAAAATTTTAGCACTTGTTCATTGGTGTATTGGCAGATACGTAAGAATCAAGAAAATAAGTGAATCATAGATTGCGCTTTTCAGAACAGTGTTAACATTGTTATACACTGCAGTGGTTTATAAAGAAAGAAGTTTCAACTAAACATTTCTTCTTTTTTCCAAACACAGAGATTGTAAAAAAAAAACTGCTGCTCCTATATAGGCTGAATTGTTTTGTGTTGTTTTCCTCTTCAAAGCGAGGTTTGACAACCATTTAAGATTTTACTTAATGCAATCAGGAATATCGATAACATGAAAATAGTACGTATTGATGTAATCCTTAAAAGTTAAGTTTTAATTCAGAATAATAGAAAGAAACATTTACTGTAATCGTGTAAAATTCCGGTTTATAAATGAGTGTTAAATCGTAGGATCTATGGACGCTTTGTTTGAGTCTCTAGATTCTTAAAGCTGATGAAACGAAGACAGAATATCAGAAGCAAGCACATAATAAATAGTAATGATGTGGGTCTAATTAAGTTTGGGTAATTCTTTATCCGTTTGAATTACGCTAGTTATCTCTTTTTGATTATATTTTTAAATAACTGAAAGCAATTTGTAAAAATATTGCAGCCACGTATGCCGGTAATTATAAACAATTGTGACAGATCTGAAATATTTTATACAAACAAAATCCATAATTGCTTATATCCCCATAATGGTAATGTTTGGTAGAGTTTCATTCCATCTAATAAAATTTCATGTTTAGCAGATTTCGACGAATTTTAATTTTTGTAAATTCATTTCCGTTCGTGAAGTAAAATGCTGGTGACTTAATGATTTGTTTACTTAATAGTCTCGATTCTAATTGAGAGCGACATTTTGATTAAAGGAATTTCGTTTTTACACGAGATCAGTGGACAATACTTTAATACTTACACGTTTATCGGTCAGCAATAACGGCAAGCTTTCTGATACATTTAAAACACAAACGATATTACTTGTTAGTGAAATGAAATTGACGGGTATGTATTGACAACATAATCCATTCTGGCTTCTTCACGTGAATTGACATCAGCATGTTACGTTTTGTTAAAAACGATTTAAATCCTTTAATCCAGACATTAGCTTTAATAAACCTATCGATATTTCGTCAATTCAAAAAAAGATTTGAAGTATTCATAAACAACCGTAGAAAGTTTCATAAAAACTGTACGAAAGGAACTCATCGCAAGTAAATCCGATATTAATTGTCTGATCTATACCTAAATACTAAATTCTCTTCTTTAATAGAACAAAAATTATTTTGTAAAATCTCATCTAAATTTCCTGTAAATTTTAAAACAATCTATTTCAGTCACAGTCAAAGCATTCAGTTTCTTGGTTTCATTTTCTGTATTTATTATATATGAAGAGAAAGAAATCGATCATCATGTTTAGCGCATTTAGTAACTAGTAACTTGATTGGCTGAGGCAAGATCGCTCTAAACTGATTAGCCAATCACAGAAGGCCAAGCGAAATAGCATCGAGATGAAACCACTCTCCAACAAGAAGCCGGTGTAATTATTACGTATCCGAAACAAGCATATCAGCTGGTATTTGCAAGAAACTGTACATTCGTGAACAAAAGAAATAGATTCTACAAAGATTAAAGATGAAGGAGAACCGCTTAAGAAGAGGATAAGTGGTTAGTTTCGTGGGATAATCGTCTTGAGAAAAATAAGAATTTCATGGGGGGTTAAAGCGTTGGTTTCTGACTTCATTTTGAATTTAGCTGACAGATATAAAATAATTGTGTTCGCTGCGAACTGAGTGAAATCACGTATTAAGTTGTAGAGGCAAAGTTAAGATTCGGAGTACATTCCCAGCACAAGAAATTAGCGTAACATCGTGAAATTTAAACAGGGAGAATTCCATTTAATAGAAGCAAAGGCTACGATAAAGTAAGCAAAAATGAAAGTTTCTGAAAGGGACTCATAAAGAGTTTAGTGACAGGGAGTGCCAACAAAACATTTTATTAAAGCAACTGTTTCATACTATATTGTCACCACGAAGTATGGTGGCACGTTAGCGACTTCCAGGAGCTTGCAGTCCAGGGGAAATAAAAGTACCTTGTGGCGTGGTTACAAATACGTATTCAAAAAGCAATTAAAATTTATTTAAAAATCGTAATCAGTGTGTGAATAGGAATTTGTGTGAAACAAATCTTCACTGAAGACCGTCTGATGGGAGCATGCGAACTTTCAGTTGAATGATTATCAAATGTCAGTCAAACAGTTATTTAACTACCAAAAATAGTGTAAGCTAAAAGCACAGTTCTTTTATAAAAGTCGCTGAGAGATAGTGTGGAAAAGTGAATGTTTTGTGTAAGTTATATGTTACGAGAATTCTGCAGATTGTTCACTACCTGAAGCCTCTCAAACAGTTCTGATAATTGTCATTAAGGTCCAATCGTATCCAACTGCAAAATTTCTTTTCTAATTACAAAAAGTAACGTGGAAAAATAACTACAAAATATACGAATAACAGTTCTTGGTTTTATACTTTTTCAATTTATTAATTCAGTTTGACGACTTTCAAAGGCTTTGTCGTATTTTTGATCCACTTAAACAGAAATTTGACGACACTAGCACATCAGCTAATCAAGCTGGTCTTATAACATATGGAAAGGTGAAAATTATGGGTAAATTATAGCAATAGTACAAGAGTTTATGGTTTTCGCAAAGAAAGAGTGATTTTAATTAATCCAATTTCTCAGCAGATGTATTATTTTTTATATAAAAAAATAATATTCGGTACAGAATTTCAAGAGCGGATAATAAATATGTTATGAAACTACTTTTTGGAAAAATTTTGGATACCGACAGAGCTAATTTCTGCCGTAGTTAATCGCAATACATGTCATTTAAAGCAGTAATCGAGTTGTAATAAATACTCCCTTGAACAGAATCTCGCCTCCAGAACTACTTTACGAAATTGTTTTGGTATTCTCATGGTACTACGGAATGTAGTTCTGGCAGCGTTATACTGGTTGTTATCACTGCTTGACAATAATACGTATTGCGAATGTCTAACGTAGTACTATGACGTCATTACCTGAGGCAACCAAAAGTCGTTGTAGCGGTATCGCGTTATCTGTTACTCCCCAATTTCAATAAATAAATAAAATAAAACATAAAAAATAATACTGGAATTTTGGAAGGCGCTTAGATCAACATCCACCCCTGGCAAAGCTTGCTGTGGAATGTGAAGTATGCCATACCGCTTCTGCTGTTCGGATTCCACGTTAAATGGTAGGACCTCTCTAACCGGTAGAAATTAACAATTTATGTTGTGGCTGCTATGAAAGGGGCGGATTGCGCACGCAAATATAAACCCTATCACCAGGTCATTACAACCACAGGAACCTACACGTTTATCACATTTTCTTAAAATGAATTTTTTGTTTGTTTGTATTTATGTATTTATGTATACCATTTGAAAGTCTATTTCACAAAACAAGTAATTAATTTAAAGTTCTGTTTTATCACTGATTTTTAAAAAGTTTTAGAAAGTAATTTTTAGTGACCTCATTTAATACACAGTCCAGGCACGAAATTCTCAGAGCACAAGAATAACTCACCCTTCGCATATTTCTGGATTACAGTTTCAAATTTCTATATATCATACGTCGCTTATTAAGCATTCCAACGGAAAAACTAGCTGTTTAAGTATGGGGCAATCCTGCTGTATTTTCATGCTTTTGTTACGCATTATCGTGAAATTAAGAACATACGAAATTTGCAGTAGTGCTGTATCGTAAGCAGCGATATTGAAGTATCCTGTTAGCCACCGAGCTGTTTGTGCTGATCTCGCAGGGAGGCCGGCGCGGCGGCACAGGAATAGCTCGTCGCTTTCGTATAAATAGCGCGGCGAACCGCAAATTCGCCAGCGCCGGCTCGAGCAGGCCGACCGCTGTAAATATCGGACGAGATCCGATTCGGTCGGCGGCAAATTGGCTGTCGACAAAGCAGGAGCCTCCGCCACTTGCCGGGCTTCCGGTCAGCCACCACAGCGAGAGGGCTTCCTCGGCGAATACCTCCGCATAACCTGCGTCCATCGCAAAACCAGATCTTTTCTACAAAGAGTACCCAACTCCAAAACTAAAAGGACGTCTTCAGAGAATAGTTTCCTTCTCGATGTGATATCCGTTTGTAAAGGTACATAAACTTTCACTTATTTCACTATGATTTTATCCAAATTAATCGTGAGCATGTAGTCATCACCATTCGAATATTTTGTGTATTTAACAGTGGTACAGCCGTATAATAGTGTAACTGCTTGGTAATTTATAAAAAATAATTAATTTTTCTGTTTAATTACTTAATTGTTTTTAGTCTACTCGGTAATGTGGGAGTTTCTTTTACCAACGAAATGAAAACATCCCCATCTATGACTAATTCACCTATGTTGATATTTTTAAATTGTAACAGATTGAACACGAACAAGCGTTTAAAAATTCGCTGAGTGTGTAAACGCCTATCAGGCCATTGTCTAGACGCCGATTGTAGAGGCTGCTACCGTCGACGGAAAAACTGCCGCGAGGATTCCCTTCCGCCCAATGGGTTAGCACTCTCATTTGCTTCCTCGCACCACTAGTGGAGCGACAGTGACTTAAATTACCGCCGCGGTAGAATCGCCCAGTGTTTAACCAGCCTAACGCACCCCTGGGATGGCGAATTCAGTCTTTCTGATTCTTTTAAAAAAATTTCTGTCTGTTGTGGTTTTGTGATATTTTGACTGATTTGCTACTTGGTCATCCTGAGGTAAAGTATGTCTTCCGAGTGAGCGGTAATTTTCAAGCTTCGTATTTGGGAGGCCGCTGATTCAATTCCCTGTGCCCATCCAGAGTTCGTTTTTCCATAATTTCCCCAAGTCGCTCCAGGCCATGGTCCAATCAACACCTTCTCCTTCCTTCCCTCAATCCTCTCCTGCTCCATTGATCTCGGCGTCAACGAGCTGTAAAGCTTGACCATAAAACATGATATTTGAGGACATTTGTACGCTTCACTGGCGTTCTGTTACGTCATTTCATTGACATAAACTATATTTCCGGTGGCCACTGTGCAGTCACCATTTACAGTGACGACTGTCGTCAGAATATTCTGATCACGGCAGCTCAGATGGTAGTCGAAATATCTTTTTATTCTATATTAATGAAATGACCCTTCAGATGAGCCGTAAAAACCTGCGATCGCACTTGTACTTAATAGTTATAACTGCAAGAAATATCATTAAACGCGCATGCAAGTGTATCTCCGAAATATAATTTTCAATAATTAGCCTGGAGGTATTTTAGAGACAGGTCAAAACTGTAAAAAATGCGCATAACTAACAAAAAGTATCAGTTTGCTCATGAGTACAAAAGAAATAGCTTAGTTGTCGACACGATTGATTCCGTGAAGTATTTTGGGGTAATAGTACAAAGCAACATGAAATGGGACTTGCACGAAATTTCCGTTGTGGGTAAAGTTAATCCTAGGGTAAGATTCGTAGGTCGTATTTTGAGCGTTGGCTCATTCAAAGGAAAATAGCTTATACATTCTCTTGCGTCCACATTTACTGTTGTGGAGTTTGACATCCTTATCGCTGGGATTGTCTGGCAGACAGACGACGTCGGTTTCGTCTGAATTAGTTGGCGCATATGCGAAATTTTTCTTTTTTTTACGACTGCAATGAAATATTTCGTCTATCACCCTATTTAGGTTTGTCGTACTAATGCTTATATACATTATTTCTTTATTCGGGCCTTTCGAGATTGGAATGTCCAGAGTTAGTTTTGGTGTAAAGCACCCTCTGCAAAACCCAACATTTATGAATTGCACGGATGCGGATAATTGGACTGTTCAAGCCACTCTTATAATTTTAGTGTTGACGATTTCTCACTGTAACGAAATGAATATAACTCTGAATAAAATCATTGTTGCAGCATATCTTAAATTGAGAAATTCTGTTCGTAATAACTCACTAGGTACGCTAGCCTATTTCACTTAATCAAAAAATTGTTTGTTATTAAGTAATAGATTTGGAGCTTATAGCAAAGCACTTCGGCGTATAGTCAGTTACCAGTAAAAGTATGCATTTCAGTTTGGTTTGGTGGCCCGTTCATCATGCTGCGTTGCGAAGGTTGTCGATTCCAATCCAGTTTAGGGAAAAAATGACTTACGCTATTATATTTGTATTGTGCTGTGTTTTCCATGGTGAGGTGCACAATTATCACAGATAAAAAATCATGCCATGTTCTTGTTGAAACCATTACCAGAATCGTTCGAATAAAAATTTTTTAACTGCTCGAGAAGTAATATAAAAAAGTAATATACAAACCACTATTCTCTGAAGTAGTGTCTCTTCTACTCACTATTCTTGTGGTAGCTTCTTTTGGATAAACTCCTCCCAATAATAATGATAGAACGCTTATGTGCGAAACTATCTACTTCCTAAGGTGACTTTTAAGTCTCTGAATTTTTTTTATTTGTGTCATGCACTTTTTTTTCCTGGGCGCTATATTTCAGTCATAAATTAAAATCGAATCATCCTTACAAATATTTCGTAACTGGCTGGGTAATATCATTGCTTTGATATTAATAATAGCAACTGCTAATGTGTTTCTTCATTTAGCGTTTTATGTGATGATATCGTTGATATCGCTGCAGTGTAGTTATCTTCTTAACTAGCTGTGAACGCTGTGGAGTTTTCATCATTGCTCAGCCAACAACTAGCACACAGGTCGCTGATGATGAGCCTAACACACCGTAGTTTCTAGATGTTGCCACTGAATATTTGGGAAATCTGATTTGAATCGAAATAAATTTATAATGGAACAGCTAAACTGCTTTAAGAAAGAAAGGATTCTATGACTTTGGTATCAAGTCCTTCTAAAAATTAAATTGGATCTACTCTAAGTTTTATCATAAGTGATCAAAAAGAAAAGGAAAAATTATGGAAATAATAGCAATTAATTTGTTTCGGAGGACTGCGTAATGCTGTTAGCCACAATGAATATATCCTTGCTTGCTTACAAAAACAATTATTACAGTGAGTTTGCAATTCCAGACATTAGTTGTATTTTTGAACAAGTTATTAACAGCAATTTCTTTCACGTGCACTATTATTGTACGAATTTCGATCTTAAACTTAACATTTCACACTAAAAAAGCGGAAAAAAGTTTCTTATTAGCTCTGAATATTACGATGCCGCTCCCACTCTAAAATCAAGATAGCCATTTCGGCTGTTACTTACCTTGAAATAGATGTAACACTTTTATCTTAAATTTTCAGAATTCCAACTTCACATCACAATCAAACATCCTATTCTATATAAATTTCCACTTAGTTTGTGGTATACCGCCACGTTAATGATGTTGCTACTGCCAACGTTTCGACACCAAACCTGGCACCTTCTTCAGTGCTATTTCTGGCTGATTTATCCATTGCTGATGGATGGTTACACCACCTCAGGCGTCATCAGCGGATACATCAGCCCGAAATAACCCTGAGGGAGGCCCTAGGTTGGTTGCCGATCTGTTTACAGCAGCAACAACATTAACGCAGCGGTATAACACAATGTAGGAAGTGGGTGGGAATTCAGAAACATAACACCTGCTGAAAGCATCTCATTTTATTTATCCTATTTTACCCCGGAACCAGGTACATTGTAAAAAAAGTAATCAAAACCTGACCAGTAATTTTTGCTCTCATCCCATTCCTACAAACAAACATACAGACATATATAAAGTTAAAAATCGGTTGATACCTTTTGTATAGCTTACGAACAGTGACCCGAAATTATTTTCTTCCAAAATATCTTGTAAGTACAGTGTTCGTTCCTGATACAGTCTAGTTATGGTTAAGGAAGGCTTTTAAGATATCCGCAAGTAATGTAGTGAGGTTCTTGAAGAGTTATTATATCAGTAATGAGGATATCCATCAACATTACAAGTTCTGTCGATTGTGTTATAAGCCAATGTATTTGAGAACGAAGTAACGAGTTTTTCAAGAAAAGTGTAACGAAAACTTGGCAAATGGAGGCAACGCAGTTCCATCACATTTGCCTTTCACTTTAGCAAGCTGTCCCGCGAGATACTTTTTTGCGTCAGTTTCCGTCGGCTGTGGACGTTTTAACGACCCTCGGCTCGTGGAGCCTAAATTTGCTGGCCGCGGTCAATTTTGCGTGCGAGGCAGCGAAGACCTGGCTGGCAGCCCCTCGAGACTGCACGCCGTTTAATATTCCGGACAGGAGGCTTGGTTCCCTAATATCTGCCCGGCCACGGCGGAACGGCCAGCGTCGCATAATTCTTCAACGCGGACCTAGGCTGGACTCCGCTCCAGGTGGGACGGGAGAGAGGGCGCGTCAGGAATATACTCGAAGGAAGCCATATTCTTAACATCGTTTCTGATAGAGAAGAGACGCAAAAACGTCCAAAGTCACCACATAAAGAACTTTCTCTTTAAAAAGTAGTCGTTCGAGCAGAGGACAAAAATAAGGTAACTTTTTTTTTTTTTTTTGCTGTCGTCAGTCTTTCGACTGGTTTGATGCAATCCTCCATTCCTTCCTATCCTGTGCTAACCTCTTCATTTCTACATACCCCTTACAGCCCACGTCCTCAATTATCTGTTTCATATATTCTAATCTCTGTCTTCCACTACAGTTCTTACCTTCGACTGTTCCCTCCACTAACAAATTAACCAATCCAGCATGTCTCAAAATATGACCTACCAGCCTGTCTCTTCTTTCCGTAAGCTTCTTCAACAAACTTCTTTTCTCACCCATCATTTCCAAAACTCGTTCATTTCTTACTTTGTCTGTCCACTTAATTTTCAGCATTCTTCTGTAGCACCACATTTCAAATGCTTCAATTTTATTTATTTCCGGTATTCCTAAAGTCCATGTTTCGCTACCATAAAGTGCTGTGCTCCACACAAAGAGTTTTAAAAAGTTCATTCTAAATCCTAGATCAATATTTGAAACTAAAAGGTTTCTCTTTTTCATGAATGCTCTTTTTGGTAGTGCTATTCTGCTTTTAACATCATTCCTGCTTAGGCCATCGGTTGTAATTTTACTTCCCAAGTAACTGAATTCACTTACTTCTCCTATTGCATCCGATCCTATTTTTATATTTAATCTACTAGTATTGGTATCATTTCTGCTACATTTCATCACTTTTGTCTTGCTTTGATTTATATTCAGTCCAACATCTTCCTTCAGTATTTTGTTCATGCCATTCAATAACTTCTCAATATCCTCAGCCCTCTCTGCTAACAAGACAATGTCATCAGCAAATCGTAGCATACTGATTTTTTCTCCCTGAAAACTTATGCCACATGGAAATTTTTCTTTGACTTTATTCATTGCTTCTTCTACGTACAAGTTGAATATTAACAGGGATAGACTACAACCTTATCTCACACCCTTTTTAACTGATGCAGGTCTCTCGTGATTCTCTACTTTTATTAGAGCCACTTGATTCTTATATAGTTTATAGAGTATTCTTCTATCTCGATACTTTAGACTTGACTTCTTTAAAATTTTGAACATCTTGTCCCACCTTACATTATCAAAAGCTTTTTCTAAATCAATAAACTCCATAAAAGTATCATTGTTTTTCTTGATCCGCCCTTCAAGTACTATTCTTAAAGACAGAATTGCGTCCCTTGTACCACGATTTTTCCTAAACCCAAACTGATCTTCATCTACTATCTCTTCTACTACCCTTTCCATCCTTCTGTATATTATTCTGGTCAGTAAACTGAAATTATTCATTGCCAAGACAGAATACAGGTGAGTCAAAAAAGACTTTGAAATGATATAGAAATTTGTTGAGATAACTTACAGTATCGGTAGATATGTCATATTGTAGAAAAGAACCTCAAATTTGACGCACGTAGTGCATCAGTCCACCATTCCGCCACCAGGAGCGTTAGTGTTGGAGTAGACTTAAAATGGCTACTTTCACTGGTATCCTCGCTCCCCAGACTTGACACCACTGAATTTACTTCTTTGGGGTTTCGTTAAAGACCGTGAGTATGTTTCTCCCCTACCAAACAATTTAGCGGACCTGAAAAATCGAATCTACGCTGCCGTTGCACAAGTTACGCCCAATTTGCAGCAACGAGTGTGGGAAGAAATTGACTACCGGTGGGATGGTGGGATGTTTGCCGCATAACAAATGGTAGTCACATCGAACCATAATGACACTTGTCAGTTTTATGTGAAACTTGAGATTGTTTGCTACAAAATGATACATTCTGTAAGTTATATAAACAAATTTCTATCTCATTCCAAAGTTCTAAACTTCTTTTTGACGCACCATGTATTGACAAACCGAGCTTGGTGGGTGAGCGATAACGCTCTGACCCTGCATTCGGGAGGAAGTGGATTCGAATCTCCGTCCGGCAATCAGATTTGGTTCTTTGGTTTCCCCAAATCACTCCAGGTGAATGCCGGTTTGGTTGCTTCAAAAGTTCAAGGCCGCATTCCTTCTTACTCCTTTCCCCAATCCTTTCCAATCCTCTAACGACCTCGACATCGACGTGGCGTAAAGCCAGAAGCATAGTAATAATAATAACTGAAAAGTAAACGAAATTCAGAAATAGGATTCAAAATGCACGGTTTGTAATAAATAAGACTGTTAATACTATCCAAAAGCCACCATTTCCAACGTGCTTGCATAATTTCTTTTATATTTGGTTAGTATCAAATCTTAATTTTTAAAGTTGGTATGAAACCCTACAAACTGATCTTTCTGTTTTGTTGTATGCAATATATTATTCGACCTGTCATTCAGATTGCAACACAGTTCACGTCGGGTCGTTGAATGAAAATTATTAAATGTTAGTGAGAAGGGCTGAGTCGTTACTGAGCGAAAAACTGGAAGTATTATGTGAAAGCGTGTGGAAAACAGCGATCGTAAATCAGCACTTGGCTGCAAACATTAGTCAGTGTAAAAGTTTTCCTTCTTAATTAATAAAGACATAAGCTGAAATAAGGTAACAAATTATGTGCGGAAAAATATTAGATACTGTGAAAAATCTTCGAGTAAAACATTGCGTGGAATATAAATAGCTGTATTGGTAAACCGTAATGAATAACAATTACGGTAACTTCAGAAATATATGTGATATGGAGACCATAATTTTCTGCTAAAAAAAAACAATGCCTGCAATAGTACTGTCTCTTCTTTATTAAACAAAAATCTCTCCATATTCCACGAAATTACAAAACGATGCTCTGTTGAGAATGCGTAACGCTGTTTTATGTTTCAATGTGTAACTGTGAGGTTGGTTGGATGGATACCGTCGTGAAGCAGGACAATAGCCAGGTGGCCCCCCGACACGTATAGCATTTACGTCATATGGGAGAATCTATCTCGTGGGCAGCTGTTGACAAGAGGACGCGGCGATGTGAAGCTGGGATTATAATTTCTAATTTTGTCTGCCAACATTAGCGGCGTCCTATATATAGTAGCACTATTTCAGTAACCATCGAACGGCCAGTTTCGCATTCGGTTGCTGCCTCTTTATTTCACGAGTAAGGTCAATGTATGCAACAAATATTTCTGTCGCATTGAGGTTACAGCTTAGGAAGAACTGTTAAAATATCCATGAGTTTCTAAGATATTTTATTACTCTTTAAGCTCTACTTATTAACTTTGTACTCCAAGCTAGTTATGCATTGTAGAGAAAGAATTATCGCATTTAGGCTTTTCACTGCTTTTTGATTTTTTTTTGTTTTGTTTTATGCAAATAAAAAATAGTTTTCTCATATTATTTTCTGCCTCTTTCATTGAACCGTCTTCTGTAATTTGGCTTTAACAAGTGACAAGGGATTATAACAGTCAGAGTTAACAGAACCAGTCAAAGCTCAAAATTACTGAGAATGGGAATAAAGTAAAATAATATCAACAGATAATTTTATTTTTGTTCTGCATGCAACTCTTAAAATGATAGATGGGAACAGGACACCACTAATGTCGTAGATAAAGCGAAATCAATACTGCTATTGTTAGATAGAAAAGTGAGAAACATACAAATGCGAGTTTACGAATCTCTGTTAGTCCTCATCTTGATTGAGATCTGTGTAGGAAAGAATAGAAATTAACAAGAAATTACAGAGAAGCGTCGTTCTGTTTGTAACCACTTACCACACAGCTTGAGGAAAGTGACGTAGACTTCACTTATTGGTTGGGATGGAATTGTCTTTTCGTCACACTAGATATTTTTTACTTGTCGTGATTGGAAAACATTGAAAAATGCATTATAATTCATTACAATATTAAATGAAATGTTAAAAATATTTTGAAAAAATGGAGTTTAGTTGAAAATAACAGAGAAAAATACTGAAAATGTATTGTTCTGTTACAACCTCTGTAGAGCTCAGAAGCTAGTTTAATGACTATCCCTGCCAAATAATGTATGGTCTGACCCCGGATGCCAGAGGTAAATATAAAAGTTATAGGAATTGAAAATATTTTCTTGGTGTAAAATTTAAATAATAATTAAACCCGTCAGTGTAGGTGTGCATGTTAAAAAATTAATATATGTTAAAAAAATAACTATTGTTATATATTTGACCACTCAATGACGTCATTATAGTAGTAGATGGAAGAAGTCACCCACCGCTGTAACGATGTTTCAGTCGTTTTTTTTTTTTTTTTTTCTGCTGTAGTCAGTCAACTGGTTTGATGCAATCCTCAATCCCTTCCCATCCTGTGCTAACTTCTTCATCTCTACATACCCCTTAGAACCCACGTCCTCAGTTATCTGCTTCACATATTCTAATCTCTGTCTTCCTCTACAGTTCTTACCTTCGACTGTTCCCTCCACTAACAAATTAACCAATCCAGCATGTCTCAAAATATTACCTACCAGCCTGTCCACAAACTTCTTTCCTCACCCATCATTTCCAAAACTCGTTCATTTCTGTCCATTTAATTTTCAGCAATCTTCTGTAGCACCACTTTTCAAGTGCTTCAATTTTCTTTCTTTTCGGTATTCCTAAAGTCCATGTTTCATTGCCATAAAGTTCTGTGCTCCACACGTAGAGTTTTGAAAAGTTCTTTCTAATTCCTCAATCAATATTTGAAACTAAAAGATTTCCCTTTTTCTCTTTCTCTGAGGCAGTATTATGCGGGAAAAAGTTTCAATTCTGAAACTATTAATAAACTGTAGATAGTTGGACTGTTGCTGATAACCGTTAACGTAATAGACAGAGACAAGCGCCGACGTGGGATGTTGGTGTGGACTCCGAAGTGTAGAAATATATTTTACGTAGCGTTACTCGAATGGCATGAAAATGAATGGGTTTATTAACATCTTGAGTGTGAAATTGCTAAGGCAGCCGTCATTTTACAGGAAGCTTCGGGTTGTACGACATATTACCTTTCCACATGAAGAACTATTTGCAGTGACGGCGACTTCAAGGTGTTTCCGACCCGACGTCACCGCTGTATTTCACGGTCTCTTGCCGTTTCCGGGCGATAATTTTCGCCCGTGGTTGGTGGCGCTCCCTTCCGGAATATTTCACGCCAGACCAGCGACCCCCGGGAGGGTGGCGTCTGCATCGCGTGCGCACTCACACTTAACATCTCTGCAATGGCGCCCTCACCCCAGCTACACGAAACACACACCGCCCGCGACTAAACACTCGCAGTGACAGCAGTAAATTAAAGACCCAATTCTTGTTACGTAACATAAACACTTTCCTGACGCTTCTTAAAAAGCGGGGGTTTGTGTCAGTAATCGAACCGTGATGAAATAATGCGTGGAGTTAACGGTCTTTCTTTAGCACATCATTGATCATCTAGGGGTTAAGCAGCTCAGTAGTTGAGGATCATGTCATAAAAATTTGGAGTACCTGGTTGAAATACAGGTGAGGTCAGAATTTTTCGGGGTTACTGCTTTCGTCAGGGTACGTACATCAGGACATTTGGTGATTCTTAATAAAATTTCAGTGCAGTTTCAGACATTAAACAGGTGGAATTCGCGACAAATGGAAAGTCATCAGGATCACTCGTCCAAAACTGCCATACGTATTGCTGCTTTTGCCTACTTCAAGGCTGTTACTAAGTTTCTCTGTTATGCATAGAATTTGTTGTTTTCACATAAATATGTGATCGCGGTCGGTTCGAGTATCTTATCACGAAAACTGACCATCACGTAACCACCAGAAGACTATAAACTCTTTACCCGGAGACTACAAACGATAACCTCAAGCTATGACAAATTTTATTAATAAAATGTCATCTACAACTGGTGTGGTGATTGGATATCATCAGTGGATACATGTTAATAGTCTTCACATAGCTCTGTGTAATAGCAATTCATGTACTTCTACCATTTGTGCAGACTTATGTTTTAATGTTACAGTTTATATCTGTAAATAGCAACAAGAATAAAACTGGAATAAAACGCCGTTAACATAACAGTTTCATGTTTTCAGTTCAGATCACTAAAGTGAAGGAATTCAATGGAAATAATCTCTCAGAATTTCAGAATGTGGTGTAATGTGACCATAAGGTACAAGTCAAGATCAATATGACCATCATTACTCGATAGTGGAGATCGTACAACTTTAAAAATACCGATCGCATCCCTTTCAAATATTGAGTTGCTAAAGATAGGGCTGCGGAAAAAAGGAATTCACTTAGAATTTGATTGGCTATGACTACAAACGTAGAACTATCAAATTTTTATTTCCCTTTGTGCATCAAGTGAATTATAGCTGTAGTATATTAATCTTTCTTTTTTTTTTAGCACTACCTTTCCCAATTTCTTCTCAATAGTCGGTAACGTTTTTGTAACGAGTGTTGCCATTAATTCCACATTCAACAGTGAAATAATAATATCGCTCCCATCATGCTTCAAACAGTAAATAATAAACCAATTGCTTCCAAATCACGTTGCCTCTGTAATGTCACTGTATAACTATCACGATAATCGTTGAATGGAACCATACCGGGAAACTTCTATTATATTTTATTTTTGCCGAAAATATGTTTCGTATAGAAACTTTAAATCTCATAAAACAAACTTAAAACTTGACACGTTTTGAAGTATTTTTGGTTTTCATGGTTTCCAATTTTTTTCTGGATTATAATTTGAAAAACAGTAATTATTTCGTCTGTGTGTAGTCGCTGTTGTAGGAAAATCAGTTGCATATCATAGCTACTGTTATTGTGAGATAATTTTCCATTGTGATATTTATACAATATAATATACCAGACACGTGTAATCAAATCAAAACACGCGCCATAAAGCAGGCAGTTAATTTGCCCATTATGAATCCTCTCACCGGCAGGTAATTATCATATGAAATTAATATGTGAGTCGTAACTGTCCCGTTTTGCGCAGTCGTGCAATTGCACCCAGTTGTCCCGAATATCAATAACGATGGCAGTCGCTGAGCTAAATAGTGCAGCCCGGGCGCGCGCAGGAATAACAGAATAACAGCGGAGCTATCGGCAGACTGCAGACAACGGCGCGACCTGGTGTCGACGTTTATTGGTTCGTTTGTCCGCGTTATTAGGATCCGGCGCAGCGCAAATGAATTAATTGCGCGCCCCGTAGGTACTCGATACGCCGGTCGATGGATTCGTTGTTCCTGGACCATGCGAGGCCGGCCGCCCAAGAACAAGAGCGGCCGTATTGTTCCGCACACCGCGTGCTGATCCCACAGCGGTCGATTTGTCATTTACCAGAAGCTGTCAAATGAGAATTGCGTCAAGCCGATAGAGATGTTTCTCCGTACAAATTGCTTTCTCATCGACACCTATTGTTTACGGTCCCAACTGCGATCTCTTAAGAAAACATAGCAACGGATATGACTTTCGGCTGACACTTTTGGCATAACGCTGCTACCAATTGCAACGAATGCCGAGAAAAGTGCAATAATACAACAGAATTAGAGAAAAAATTCCTTCTATTGCATTTTTTACTCACCATAGTTGGCTAACCATTTTTGGTCATACATAAAAACACTTACATAAGATATATACCCACCGCCATCATTTCGAAAAAAAATTACTCAGCGCCCCATTTTCAGAAAAAAAGTACTGACTTTCCTTCTTGTAATAAATAATGTAATCCATAGTTCTCCAAGCATTTGGGCTAGTAACCACTTTTTGAAATAATGTTTCGATGGTGCCCCTCTTAGTTGAAGTGTTCAATATCATACATAGGGATAACAAGGATAAATTTCTGAACTTACTTAATTAAAAGATATTAGCAATTTTACTGCAGTTAAAAAAGTATATATGATGAAAAAACACTGTTAATCAAAAGGCTGAGCTCAGTGTAATGACAGTAATTTTTCGATATTTGGTGCCTTATTTGTAATCAACAATCACTCTTTCTACTATTGACAATCTGTTTCTTTTTCTTACCTAATAAATTGCTCACTACGCTAAATCCTCTTCTGAGAATTCAATTAAAAACTTCTTGGACGCAACCTTAAAGCCAAATACAACACTGGAAAGCAGAGAGGGGCGGGTGCTCCTAAGCTCCTTCTTAGAACAGAAATGCCCCATATGATCTCCTCAACGCCCATCGGGGGGTGGTACCACACTTTTGGGGCACCACTGCAGTAACTATTTCTGAATTGCTGCCACCCGCCTATTCCTTATGTTGATATATGCTGCGTGTACAAGTGTTTGTAAAGTGGATGCAAATTTGTTACAAAATTTGTCCTTTCACGGGGTGCCATATATATGTGTGTGTGTGTGTCTGTGTGTATAAAATATTATACTTATAGATTTTCTTTAATAGTACTACAATATGCAAATTCAATTTTGTACAATAATTTCTAAAACTATAGTGTAAGTAGGGAGGTAGTTCCACAAACTATCCAGCGACTTTAAAGTCAAATTAATGTTCAACTGGATCAGTTACAAAACACGTGTTGTCTCTTGCTTCAGGTTTGGATTGAAATTAATCGTTCATTCATCGATTAACGGCATAAATTAGTTCTTTGGCGTCTATTTTCATTCTTTACGCAAATCAACCGGCGCAGATGAATATGCCTTTAATGATACGGACGGCTCATTCTAGTACATCAGAATATTTTGAACGAGGACCTCTTATAATTGCCGCTAACTTATTAACCAAAATAATGCGAAACACAAAAAGTATTAATGATATGAGCAGCTTGGAAAATTGAATCCCATAGATAATAAAGCAAAAGAAAGAAATCACGAAGCAGATGGCTAGTACTAATGAGGGATTGCTTTCCTTATCTGAAATAAAATTTATATTCTACCGTGTTTATTTCTTGATACTTTTACTTGAAGAGTGCCATCAGGTATATGACCTCAACTAAACTTTCCAAGTTTAGCTTTAACATATACTTTTTCCACAGCTTCTCAGAATTTACAAATTATTCAGCACAACTTTTACATACACGTAATCTTTATACAAATAACCATTTCACTTAAGGTCCAACTATTTCTATAACTTTTGCAGCTTCCTTCCATATCATCAACCCATCTCATTCACGCCTCTTCCTCGCCATTAATAATCATTTACTGTACCTCATCTTCTCCTTGGAATAGGGTCTGCTGCGCCCGGTTTATTCTTTGCTGCCAAAGATGCTCCCAAAAATTCCAGCAATATAAAATATTCTAAAAGTATAATAAACACTATCCTCAAAGCCCGTCAAAAATTACGTGTTCTAACAATCAATTTCTTTGCCGTTGCTTAATTAAATAGAATTTTTACAAAAAAAGCTCAATGTAATTTCTCGTTCCCTGTTCTGTAGCAAAAAGTCTTAATTGTAAACTTCTTCCAGGTTGCATTTCAGCCTAACGACAATCACCGCTAATATTGCAGCTTTAAAATCAATGTGCCAAGCACACGCGAATTAATTCATTCCCTGTGTTGCATGTCAATGTCATCATGCATCGCCATATAAACTTGATACAAAATCTTCACAGGTTCTTACATCTTTCTTTCTTATTATCTGTGGTGAAGATCGCTGTTTTAACGGCTGACACAGCTAACATGCGGCTGAAATAATGAGCCCAGTGAAAACGAAGGATACTAAGAATAAATCTTAATCACTTACGTTATGTCACGTAATATTAGTTTTAATTGTGGTTAGCCCGCATAGATCGGTATCAATTTGGATCATCTTTCATTCAAAGCAAGTAATTATATCTCTAAAAATCGAATCATAATTAATATGCCAATTTAAACGAAATACATGTTTTTCTTTCAGTGTAGTGACAATTCATTTCTTAGAAATTGCTTAACTAAATAGAATTGTTATAAAATAAAGCTCAATGCAATTCCTAGTGCCTTGCGCTGTAGCAAATGGTTTCCTTTGCCATCCTGGTCCAGGCTTCATTTCAACCTAACCACATACTACGCTCAACTTGTCGCCAGAAAAAAAAATATATCAATCACATGCATATCAATCCATGTATCACATTTTAGTGGCAATAATGCAACATGATATAAATTTGATTAACAATCTTTTCTTTTTTGTTGTCCGTGATTTAGATCGATATTACAACGTTCGAATTTCTAATGCACTTATATGCTGCAGAAATATGTCATCAGTGAAAGAAAAAATAAACCTCAACAACTTACGTCATACCACGTAATGTTAGTTTTTAGTCTAGGCTATATACATCAAGATCAGTATGGAACTACTTTCCTTCAAATGAAGTAATGATTTAAGTAACAGGATGCTAATGAAAACAATTAAAATTATTTAAAAAAAATTAAATCACTGATACCGTCTGCTATAACGTAAAGTTCCAGTTGTAATAACAATCTAATCAGAATTGCCAATAAAAAAAAATCCCACTCCCTTATGCGTGAAATCAAGAGCCAGCTTGTGGTCATGATCGTCTTTCCGCTTCCATGCACTATTCCTAATTCTCTGACCAATATCCCTCCAAGCCCCATCACCAACATATGTCCTGCACATTCCCTGCACTCTCTTCACCCTCCTCAATCACTCCCAATTCAGTTCCTTTATCATATCAGTTACTGAAGGGGCCCTGCGATAATTTGCACAGGTATTAAGTAAATATAAACAACTAATAATTATTGTGTCGATTTAAACGGAATAGTGCTTTTCTTTCAGTGTTCTGACAGTTAATTTACTCGCGAGTGCTTAGCTAATAGAACTGTTATTAAATAATGTGCATTACACAGTACAACATCTCTGGTCGTAAGTTTGGCACGAAAGCTAAAAGCATGACGTCATAGTGCGACGTCATAGTGTGACGTCATTGCGTGACATCCCCACATCATGACCAAGACTTGCGTTTTATAGGTATAGATAATGAATCACTTATCTACATACATTTACACCGAGCGTGGTGGGTAAGCGGTTAACGGGAGGACGCCAGTTCGAATCCCCGTCCGGGCATCCAGATTTGGGTTTTCCTTGGTTTCCTCAAATCACTCCAGGTGAATGCCGGGATGCTTCCTTCAAAAGGCCATGGCCAAATTCCTTCCCATTCCTTGTCCCCAGTCCTTTCCCGCCTCTAATGACCTCGACGTCGACGAGGCGTAAAGCCAAAAGTAAAAGTGTATACATTTACAGGCTGGCTGGCGTATGACCGCTACAACCACCAACAGGCTTTCTAAAATTCTGTCTATAATACTTTTGACAGTCAAATCAAAAGTTTACGTGTAACAGTAATTTATAGGAAACTCTTAAGATTATTACTGTGCTTCGAATTCCAGCGGTCGGTGTCACTGCCGTCGACTCGCAACAGCCAAGACCTTAGTTGTGTATGCGGACCTCGATGTTTGATGCTGTGGAGAGCTCAACAAGCAGTGGTGCCGAGAAGTAGTAACCCAGAGGGAAAGTGCGGCGTCGGAATTTGTTGCCAGAGCTCTCGTGAGGGCGTGTGTGGGCTACTATACATCCGCTTGTTGGTCCGCCCAACGCTCCGCAGCGCTAACTAGTTCCAAGCCTGGCCCCGCTCTCTTCTCAGACGCTAAATTATTTCCGTAGAGTGGAAAGGGCAAAGAACGTAGTCTCCAGCATTTCATACTGACGTCATGTGTCATTGAACTATAGTTTTAACAAATATAAAGTTTCAATTAAATCATTTGAATTTGCTCTCAAATTTTTAGCTTCATGAAGAAATATCACTTCAAAAACAGTCAAAATTAAAAATGATTTGTTAAATTAGTTCGCATATGACTGCGTTTTGTTCCCTTCCCTCAGACGTTTGTTATAATACACCTGGTGGAACAATTTAGTACGCATACAGTGTAAACTGTCGATAGGGATTACATCACCCGGCGTATGGCACATAGTCTCCAACATGCAGTCAACTTCTTTTTCTCCTTTTTAGGAGAGAGTATGGGATGGGGTTATTATCGAACTGAGAATCTTTCTTTTCAATAATTCTATAATGAATACATTTGAAATCATTCATGTAGTACAATTTGTGTATAATGTTCATATTATTTCATTAAACAGACAAGCAGAATTCCCGGCGCTGCCCTGTATGATCTAGCTTGATTTGCCCACACAGTAAATATCGAGGTTCATAACAGAGGCCAGTTTTCTGTACTTGCGATTCAAATTTCATGTCAATCGCTCCATTTTCTATACTTATTCGAACCACTAATCCCTGCTGTTGCAGAAAAGAGACGGTTATTGGTTGGGGTTGATTTATACCTGTAATATTTTTAGGCGCCCTATCTGGACATGTGTACCAAGTTTCATAAAAATTATCACAGCCTTTCGTACAGCAATAGAAACAATGTTGTTTTTTTTTTTGTTTGTTTGTTTTTTTTTTTTAAGAAATTTGGTAACGACAGAATCGTTATGCAATAAATTATAAAAATACCGAAATTGCCAACACTAAACGTTTTGAACAGTTTTTCATATTCAAACCCATTAAATATTCATTACTTACTATGAACAGCGAATATAATTTCCCATCGGAAATTATTGCTGTGCGGCCTGAAATGGTAGCTACAAGAAGCAAAGAAGGTATCGATAGGTCTTTTTCTATCAAATTATTAAAATTAATTTACATGTTTTCCACTTTAAGTAGTTTCCTCTTCGCATTCAATACGTCCATCTATCGGATTTAAGACTAAAAACCAAAATTTAAGGAAGGAAACGTTACATGTGATAATATGACAATTATTTTTTTTTGCGAATTATGTATGACGTATGCATCTTGTAGGTATTTCATCTTTATTATTTCACGCTATACGTTCAGGCGTTACGTTACGTTGAAACATAAGACATACCAAAGATTCAATTGAGATTCTAATCTTTAAATCGATATAAACCCCATCGAAATTTGTGCAGTAGTCTTTTTTTAGTTTTCTGGAACCAATATACACGGTTTTCGTTTTATAGATATAGATAACTTCTCACATGTCTCCAAATAAACACTGTAAGTAAAGCTCGCTGCCAGGTCTACCAATCATTGAAAACATTAACTAGCCTATTACATCACAGCAAATGAAATACGACACGCAGATATATGTTGTGATGTGGCTACCCGATTGGCTTACACGGTCCACTTGGTGAAATAAATATTTCGGGCTACTTCTAGTTTAATATTTCCTTTTATTAAATCTTTCTCACCTCATACCTGCGATATATTCGTCAGAAGAAGAACACCAACACCTTGTTAGCAGTGTCCACTGGGTTATCTAGAGGCTCGCCTTAAATATGTAACCGGTTACTAATTGTCTACTCAGGTTGTTCAGACTTCTGGAGGCTGAGTTTACTTCCCAGTCTGCTGATTACGGCTATCCAACAGCAACTCTCAGTTTTTTGACCCGCACTGCTCGACTGTAGCTGCTAACTTGACTGCCTGACTTCTCGCGTAACCCCTGATTTAGTGCCGCAAAGGGAGTAAAGTTTTACAGCCACTACGGATTTCAAGAACTACGTGGCTGTCCCTTCGCCTGTGGGCTCTAACTACGCCCTCTTTCGGGTCATCTCGATCAAATGTATTTCCACACAGGAAACCCTCTTCTTGGAGGTGGCCAAGTTTGGAGAATTATCTAAGTGAATCCCCGCGAGTGTTTTACCCTACGGCAACACCCGAACATCATGCACAGTAAAAAAAAAAAAAAAACCTTCCCTTCATAAGCAACTCCTTCGTCGTAATACTCCCCGAAATTAACAATTAAATAATTTATAAACGAATACTAAATTTCCCTAAAACGATGTTACATATGCAGAATGGATTCATACTATTTTAATGGGTAAACAAGGTTATACATAGACGTCCAAAAGGGCGTTTCTCCGTTACAGATGTTTGATATTGTTGCCAGGGAGGAAGAGGCGTAGTATTACTCGATGAATCGTAATCTCTGACACTTCCAGCCGAATAATTCCTCGTAATCTCTCGGATACGATGATTTGATTTGATTAATATTGGTTTTAATGCTGTTGATTGGTAATTTTTTCCTTTTATTCATTCTCACTCTGTAAATATATCGATTAAATAAGTAATATATGTGAATATTTCATTTACAACTTAAGATTAAGTAGAATAATATACTTGACAGACTTTCATATCTTTTGCGAGTGTACTGTACGTTACTTGACTGATTATTTTGTACTGTTAGAATGAAAAGATATACGAGTTAGTTGTTTAAGATGAAAAATAATGCAACCAGTTTATTGTGATTACAATTGTTTTTCAGTGCTATTAATTTTAATTCTTCAATAACTAAAAAATGTATGCCAAGGCGAATGCAGGGGAGAGGTTAAAGTAAACTATTCCTTCTTGCTCTTACAGGAATCACGGTATTTTGATATTGTTAGGTGATATGTTTGTACATTTTTGCACCTCCAGATCATAAAAATAAGAAAATTTTTTTATATAGTTCATCGGTTTTCTTTATTGAATTAGAATATTTATAGTTGACGCCACTGACGAGACCTTCATACTTATGTTTCCAACTCTAACACAGCTACAATTATTAAGTTTTATCGAAAGGACGATCCTCTTGCACACGCAGAAACGCGCTACTGGCGACTATGACGTCACGCTTCGCTACTGACAGTCGACAATGATCGCGACAGCTAAAAGAAATTGCTGTTGTTTGTGTTACTTTTGTCGATAACGGCTGATGCTAAGAATCTGTAAAACAAATACCTTTAAAAAAAAAAAAAAATAACAGTATTTAGATTATTATTGTGTGCACCTGAACATTAACAAACATCTGAAATGACCTACCAAAGTAATTTCATTCCTATTTTTTGTGATTTACACTTATGACAGCTCAGAAAAGCAGTCACAGTGATGAAGTTGTCACTCAGATTAATCCCATCGAAACTAGCAAGGGTGAATGTACCGTAAACCGGTACCACTTTCGGGCAACAGGGGTAACTTTGGGACATCTACGTTTTTCAAGAGTTTTAAATCTCCCACAGCCGCCGGTATTAGAAGTTAGTTACGGTCATTTGAAGTATTATTGTTTTGTTGGTATCTATTGGCAGTTTTTAGGAACTTCACTCACCAATTATTATGAAAGGGAGCCACTTTTAATTTTGGGGACGGCTTTCAAAATGCTATGTTATGGTAAAAATTTGATATCACAAAGAAAAACTAGAAGTATACGTGAAAAAACAAGTAGCTATAAGAAGAAATACATGCCTTAGCTACTGTTTTAGAGAAAAATTAAACAATATAACAGCAACAGCAAAAAAGGCCTTCATGAAAAAGAGGATTCTTTTAGTTTCAAATATTGATCTAGGACTTAGAAAGAAACTTTTTAAAACTCTATGTGTGGTGCACAGCACTTTATGGTAGCGAAGTATGGAATTTAGGAATATCAGAAGAAGAATGAAAATTGAAGCATTTGAAATGTGATGTTATAGAAGTATCCTGAAAATTAGTTGGATACACAAAGTACGAAATAATTTGGAGGGAACAATCGAAGGTAAGCACTGTAGAGGAAGACAGAGATTAGAATATATGGAACAGATAAATGAGAACGTTGGGTGTATGGAGTATGTTGAGATTAAGAGGTTTGCGCAAGATAGGAAGGGATGGAGGATTGTATCAAACCAGTCGAAAAACTGATGACACACATAAAGAACTATAATTTCTATACATTTTGGCAATGTTTTCTAATGTGGAGACCTCTGCAGGGCAAGCCAGTATTGCAAAAAAAAAAGAGTGATAGAATTTTTCAGCGGTGCCAAATGTATTGTCAAAGTGTGTACATCTCTCTTTATCGATGCCCCTTATGAACGTCTTGCCGTGTCCGAGGGCCGGCAATTGCTTTGGAGGATGTTTATGATTCCATGTGACGAATTGGGGTGGTGTCCCGTTATCTTCCCCACTGTGACTGTGTTGCTGTAAGTTTGGACGACCGTGGTAGTGTATGAGTTCAGCGTAGTGTGTTGTTAGTGTTGTGGGAGAGAGAATTTTGTTCGTTAAGGATTTACGCCTCGTCGACGTCGAGGTCATTAGAGGCGGTATGGGTTTGGGGACAAGGATCTGGAAGGAATTCGGCCATGGCCTTTTGAAGGAAACATCCCGGCATTTAGGCCTGGAGTGATTTGGGGAACCCATGGAACACCCAAATCTGAATGCTCGGACGTTGATTCGAACCGGCGTCCTCCCGCATGCGAGGCCAGAGCGTTAACCTCTCACCCACCACTCTCGGTGAGAGAGAGATGACAGAAGCCCCTTCAAGCCTGCTCTTCCGAAAAACAAATCTGGTCGGCAGCCTAAACAAACGCATCCAAAAGCCGAATCACTACAGCAGTGTCGTGTGTCCTCACTTCATACACACTGCAGACAGATTTGGGATTTAACGCAGGACTTGGCGCCCAATTTGATGATTATGAACTGTGCACCCCCACCTCTCCTACCCTGCCGACTAAGTCTTGATGATGATTACTTCTCCCACCACCAGAACTCGGACCAGCTGATCTCGTGTCGGCGCCGGATAGCATCACTATGCCAACACCATCTGAGCCAAATGAGAGGACAATTACATTATGTCTAAATTAAAATTGACTGCTGTACGATTTGTCAATGTTTATTTGATATTTTTTATATTGAACGCCGCCATGTAGTCGATGCCGAGCAGTGTTTTCCGTAATGCAGTGAGCGAGCGCCTCGAGAAAGATTGCGTCGGCCTCCCCCGAGTCCGGCGGTGTGCGTCGCCTCTTCGACCGCGACGCCGCCCCCGGTATAAATAACGCGACGCGGAGGGCGGTGGTGGGGGCGGTTGCCGGGGTGACGGCGCGCCGCGACGCCCGCACAGTGCGGCGGGGCGGCAGTAGCGCCGCGGCGTCCACCCGCGCCGGCCCTCCCAGTGTCTCCGTCAGCACGCAGTGTTCTACTCGCCAGTCACACCCGACACCTGCGACATTAGTGCTTTAACGCTTCTTTGTGCTTAGTTAGATACTGTGAAAAAACCAAGGATTCCCCATTAGCAGATCTTTACTGTCAACTAAAAACGTAAGTCAAAAGCCTACAAGTGATTTTTTCCAACTCTTTTTTTTAAATTTTGAAAATGTTTCGATTTTTTTAATTCCTAAAGTCATACTACTATCAGTTTTAATGCTCCTTATCTTTATATCCTTCTAAAGGAAACACAAATCTTTGAAGCCATAACAGAAGTCATCCTGATATTTATGCCAAATGCCAAGTTAGAGCGCTCACTTTTTTCCTTTATATAAAGGTTTATTTAGCTTGGCAAGATCAGCGCTGTCAAACCTTCTCTTACGTCATTCCAGGTGTTTAGAACACATAATTTGCACCTTACATAAATCAACAGGTTACGGTACTAATACAAGCTAATTACTAAAATACTAACTTAAAACTTAATAATAGTGATATGTAGTTGGTGAATCGGTTGGAAAGATGGCGCAAACTAAGTGCCCCTCGTCCAAATCTACAGACGTGCATATTTCCCTCGTCGTGAAAATTTAATGCTGTTTTTAAAAACCCTCCTGATGGTTTGAAGATGATTTAAACCCTTCTATACCTCTAGAAATAATATTTCATGAAATTGCCTCATAGATCAAGTCTCCTGGAAGAGTTCGAACTTCAGTTTTCTCTGTTATAAAACCTTCCACTAAATTTACGAGTCCTTTACAGAGGTAAATACGCAAAAAAAATTAGTCTTCACCCCTATGAATCTTTATCGCATTTAAGCATCAACCAGTACAATGAAACTCGTACAAATGTCTATTTACTTAGAGAACATTAAAACGTTTTAAACAATAGGAAATCGTATGCGTACGGTCTTGAAATTTTTTCTGTGCTCCACTATTCATTTTTTCTTCTTAGAGTTTTACGATTCGTCGACATATACGTCATTAGAGCCAGGAGAGAATGAGGACAGGAGGCGACAAGGAATCCGACCAAGACCTCTGAAAACTGAAATCTGGATGGATGGACATAGATTTGAACCAGCATGCTCTCAATTTCTGAGGTACTCTTCTCTCAAACTACCCCACGTCTTTATGATCTCTGGTCACCTTAAACCAAAGTATGCTTCGCAACGTTTTCTTTAATAATTTTAATGAGTTTTATAACGCTTACAATATCATTTGCTCTAAGAAACAAAAATTTACAAAACATCGACGCTACATTATAACATCTTTACGTTAATACAGATTTAATCTAATCCCTAAAGTAAAAATTCAGTTTGAAAACAATTTTTCTATGTAGAATAAAAGGCATTTACGAAAATACTGGCTGAACAAAGTAATATAATATTAGTCGTAATGCAATATTGTTCTGTGAAGAGGCAGAAAACATTCCACGTTATTAAATTCGTATTTTAATAATTCCGACAATCGCTTTAATTTGCGAAACGTGTTTTATCGACCTCGACGTTTTGAGTGCTTGAGCAAAGACCGCACTCCAGCTTTATTGGACGCTGCGTTGAAGTAGTGCTTCCCAGCGGTAATCAGTTTCCGATATATTCATGACAGTTGCCAGTGGCGTGGAAATGTACAGAAGGCAAAGTGAGCAAATGTTACTCCACCAAAGGTTGGGGATGTAAATAAATATCGTTCAATTGGTAGCTGCAGCTGAAAAATATCTCATATTTCGTTTTTTTTTTTGTAATAAATAAAAACAATGCTAATGGTGACCACAAACAGAGGTAAATAAACTACAGCTTTGTTACTAGCCCTCATGTAAGTCTGAAATACAAATCCATAAATGGAATATAAAGAGTTTTTAAAAAAATATGTTTATTAAAGTTGGTTCGGCTGGTTTAGGCAGCCGAGATCTCCTATTATTAGTGCCTTACACCTTGTCAACGTCGAGGTCACTAGAGGTGGGAGAAGACTGGGAAAGGAACTATCCCAGCATGCATCTGGGGTTTGGTTATCACCGGAAGAGGGAAATAAGCGGCAAATCGAAATTCTTTTTCCAAGTTTACCACCAACCTATTTTTTTCACTACAATTTTATATCACACTTCCTCTAGGTTTTACAATTTGATGACATTGACTATTGTGAAAATTATGGCCTATGAAATGCGTTACAGTTCTGTTTTACGCACACAGAGAAATAAAAGTCGTTGAATTCGATTATCACTGTAAACAACAATTCATTTTACATGTTAAATGAGCAATAGTGTGGTACTTAAGTTCTCATTTTGTATAAAATACTTTAGAAGAAAAATAAAAAGGAAAAAAAATATTGCAACAGTGTCAGTTAAGATTACTGTACATATTTCTGACAAATTAAGAACATTGTTTTCTATTTTAAAACTTTGCTTGTATGTTCCCTAAAAAAAAAAAAAAAAAGGAAGGAATGAAGCTACGCTTTTCTTTCATAAGACAAAATTTCATTTTCTCAAATGAATTTTGAATCCAAAGAACATCGAGAGGAAATTTGTACTCAGCATGTGCAGGAGATCAGTGAAATTTGTGATGAACTAAAGTTTAGCAGCCACGATACGAAATAAAAATTTCGAATGTTTTAGGTCTTCCTTTTTTTAAATCTATTTTTAAAACTCACAGATTGTAATGACATTTTAACTTAACACACCTCTCGCAACGAGAATCATTTCACACTGCTGCCTCTAATTTCGCGCTAGATTTGGTTTCTTAATAGCTTGGCTAACTTAAATACCATGGGATGCTCTATTCCAGGGAAAAGTGTCGGTGCCTAGGGGTAAGAGTTTAGAACGGTAGCAATGTTCTAGAGAGGAAAATTGGTCATGGGAGACTCCTAGAGAAAAGCAGAATAACTGTTTCCAGAAGTCCTACTATTTATTGGCTACCTGTCACATTTCTTCTGATGAATAATTAAGGTTATATGGTATTATATCCAACGGATCTACATGGTCGAATGCCATCATTTCATTACAGATTTGTTACTGGACCTTCGCTGCTCTTTTGAGAAAGGGAATGTCACTGTGTTTTTGTTTGTTTTTTTTTTCCTTGTTTTTTGTTTTGATGATTTCAGCAGGAACGGTACCTTCCATTCTGCTGTGTAACAACATGTGTAACTATTCACAGAGGTTAATTGCCTTCCAGGTGTTCCGCAAACTGATGTCAATTCTGGAACCTTCTGTATTCTTCAACTGTGTTCTGTTGAAGCCTCCAAGACTTCTGAAACTGATGGCCAGTGCATTCCTGTACCCGCATTTTTCATCGTTACCCATGCGATTGGTGCTCTGGAAGATACGTTTCGCAGAACAGCCGTGATCAGGGAAACAACGAATTTGTAGTTTTTACAACTAAGCCAGTTATTCATACAGATTTTCTGTGCGAACATTCTTCTTCTCAGGGCGATTGGTAGAGCCCATCACGAGAAGGCTTGGGAATAGGTGACCTTTCACAGACTATTGTGTGCAACAGGGTGTGTCGTAAACTAAACAATTTTTAATACTTTATAGCTGTAACATTTTTTAACGTCCCAGTCGGAAGTCTGAAATGAAATTCGAGCTTGTCGCAATTCATCTCTTCCTTTCAACGTAAAACTCTTCTACCAATATCCACCCAGACCTCATCACTTATATACTTTATATACGATCGTAACTCTCTCCTACCCACCTTCTGTCTTACAAAAACAATACCCAGCTCCTTTATCGTATCAGTTGCTGATTGTAGCTTACGTTTATTTCCAGAAAGAAACCTAGCTGCTTTCCTTTGTAACTCCTTTTGCTTGGTACTCATTAGGTGGGACTTTGGCACCTGACTACCACATCATAGTAAAGCCCTGGTTTGGACAAGGTTTTGTAATCCTTCCTGCCTGGTACATCCTCTCAACACCCTCTTCGGTAAAAGAAGAATTCTGAATTCTTTCTATACCTCATGCGCAATGTGTGCTACCCAACTGAGTTTACAATCAAATGTTATGACAACATATTTATACCTAAATTTTTCGGTAAGTTATTCTATACCCTACAATCAAAATAAGCAATTACAGGAAATTTTGGGGCCAAATTCGTAGCTGGATACAATCATTTTCAAGCAGAGTAATGACAGCTGTAATTATGAAACTACCGATGAAAGAGTAATAATTTAAAATAGAAGTTAAAATTCTTGTGTTATCGGCACCGAGGACTGAAACTGTAGTGCCTTCCGTTAATCATAAATATATTCGTGGCTAACATAATCCATTGGGACATTAACGATAGCCTTTCTATAAATATTACCCTTGAATTTACTGGTTCATAAAGAGCAGACACTGATAATTTATGTTATGGTACAGTTTTTTGAGCCTAAATTTACAGAAAATAACAGATTCTGAAATATGTACAATAATTGTTAACAAATCTAAGATACAACACATGGCTAACATTAGCAAAAAGATTAAAGTTACTGTTTTACTCGTACATAGTTCCACAGTTTCGCCGACAGAGCTGGTCCAAAGTCACGGGCAAACTCTTATATCTTTTATTAATATAATTCGTGGTTTATTCACGTTTATTTTCAAAATTTGAACGCCATTTATAAGTGTTTCTAATTAATAGAAACGCACAATTTACGCAAATCAGGGTATTGATGTACCAATTGCTTATAACTGCGGAGATATTTCACGAATTTAGACCTAGTAGTGATATACAGACTGTGGTGGTTATGAGCTCATATCTTCCACGGAACAGAGCAAGTAATGAATGTGTGCATCACTGGCGTTTCTGCGATTCATTAAGCCTCGTCGGCGAGGAGTGGAACAATACGATCAAAAGGCCGACTCTGAACGCGAACGAATGAATGGACGGGATGAATATGGGTTTCAGTACCCGGACTAGGTCGAGTCATAACGCCGCGACAGTAAATGTACGAATGGTGGCTGCGCGCTGGAAATCAGTACGTGGATCATGAAATGTGAGTTCAGCCCAATGACAAGCGAGTCTTTCAAAGTGCTATAAAGGACTGTTCCACATGGTCTCATAGTCGGCCCCGCCAGCGTAGTGGCTACAATAGCACGCTGGCTTTGGGCTGGAAAGGTCGCCGGTTCAAATCCACTCTAGGACGAGGGTGATTTTAATTAGTTGCTGTGTTTATCACGTACTATCCATATAGTCCAAGATCTGGAAGCATGATTACTACGTGCATCTGTTATTTGATTGAAATGCAGTTTTTCTATATACCTGTTAGTAGAAGAATTAGATTCTGCCGGGTTGCATATCAAAATATGGACACAATTATTTTAAAATAAATATTCCAAAAAAAGTCGTTCACTTTTTTCCAATAAATTATAATTAATTTCAAAGACAGATAGCCAAAGAATATAAAAAGTTTGGATTGGCTATCTTAAAGTGGCCGCAAGTATGGGTTGCCAGCTGTTGAAGATATGTAAAAGTGAGGGAGAGTTAATCCACCACAAGTCAACAATTTTTTTTTAAATTTATACTTGCGGCCATATTTTGACAGGCAGCCTGGCATAATCGTATTCTGATACTAATAATTATGCAGAAAAATTGAATTTCAATTAAAAAACAGGTGGACGTAGAAATCATGCAGTCGGATCTTGGGCTAATACTGTTCAGCAAAATAATACTGATGAAGTAGAAACAGACATAAAACACAATTATTGTTGACTGGGTGGCTAAAATTGGAGGATGCAAATATTGTTTTTATTTTTTAAGTTCTAACCAAAGATGTATAACAACAGAACAATTTATTAGCTGCGTGACCAATTCCACGTATAGTTGTCTGGTTGCATGCACCGCTTTGCGGTAATTCCCTTAATTTAAACCTTCGACGTTTCCTCATTTGAATCAGACGTCTTTTTGCTTGTTCATAGCATTTGATTAGAAGGTATCTCAGTGCGTGATTCAATGAATGTTAGGGCATCTCACTAATCAATGCAGCAACAGTACATCCTTTTGTTATTTAGTAAACTAAGAAAAATATAGTGTAGAGTGCTCTACAATTTTAAAAACTTTTAACTTGTTTTCAGCTCTAGATATTACACAAGTAGATCTTTTAAACTGTAATTAATTCTCTGTATTAAAAATTAATAGAATTATTGAGAACCTCTTCAGTGCATTCACGTTAGAACGTGTGATTGGATATTGTAAAAAGATCTATTCTCAGCTCGTGTGTGTTGAAATCGGCGTACTATTTTTTACAGTTGCGCGTTCCTTGACTTTTCGTACATTTCGAGTCTTTGGCTGAGGCTGTTTAATTAATGATGTGAACTGGCTGGCGACCCCTTCTTGCACAGACATTACGAGAGCGATTCATCAGCAGTTTGGTGGTGCGACGTTAATTGTAAATACCCCCGCAAATTGGACGCCATCCGAGCCAGCCACCGCCCGCCGCTGGCGAGGGGAAGAAAGCATTAGTCGGAAGCTCTTAATTACAGCTAATTAAACTGGGGCCATCGCGACACACGCGGATTGAAGCAGGGCCGCCGACTCCCATCAGCAGCCAGCCGTGCGGGTAATTCGGCGCCCTTTGCCGTGCACCTACCTGCCGACGGCACACAAACCGAGCTCACGGCATTACCTCACGTTCAAAGATTCAAATTGTTTACCTCGTTCTAGACCGTGAATATAATTCTGTTATTGTTTCCGTATAGCGTTCTTGTTACTTTTATGAATTAAAACAAGTCATTTAGATCGCTTACGTTAGCTCCATACCAGGTAATAACAAAATAAATATCTGAAAGTTGAGGAGCTTTTTCCTCAATTGAAGATAATATTAGATCCCTAAAAAATAATTAACGCCCAAGCAATTGAATGTTTGCTCATTTATTGAACTCCCAAACCTGTTTCACTTTTATGCAGAAGCATCTTCAACGGGTTTTCATTTTTCTGTATATTGCATTCAATTATGCTCCACTCTCAGCAGCAGTGATTTTTACTTTCATTGTGAGTAGTAATTCATTTCCCAGATTGTTATTACACTAGTGACTAGAACAACATTGTATTGCACCGCACCATACTGCATGTTTTTGAAAAAGCATAAAATACACTTTAGTGCAGTGTTGCGCTAGTCATTAGTCTAATAACAATCTAGAAAATGAATTACTACTCACAAAAAAAAAAAATCACTGCTGCTGGGTGTGGAGCATGATTAAGTGTAATAGGCCGAAAGTAGAGAACCCGCTGAAGATGCTTCTGCAAAAAAGTGAAACGCGTACGGGAAGTCAATAAATGAACAAACATTCAATTGCTTGGGCGTTATTTATTCATCCACGAAATGAACATATTTATATGACTCTTCAATTTGTTTTCGGGTATAAGAAATATAATATTAATAAATTTCTTTTTAGTAGTTTCTCACCGAAAATCGTGAAAAATATTAACATGGTGTGCTTTCCAGTGAACTGTTTCTTAACTGCTGCCCGTTTCCGAAAATGACATTTTAATACGTGCTCATGCAAACTGGGTTTCTCATCCCGATCCCGGTATCTCAGAGATAAGTTTCGCTCGGGGGTGAAATCCCTTCGGTTTTTGCTAGTGAAATATTGGTAATCTTGCAAAACACCTCTGCAATTGCTGTATTGCTTTAATGGTCACCTTAAAAATTAGGCAAACACGTCCACAATGAAGACATACTACTCAAGAAGAAATGAAGTATCAAATTAGGTTGGAATAAATGTCGGGAGTAGATGTTGGAGTAAGTGGTTCACTTGGCTGCGACACCGTGATGGTGTCCGGCACTGACGCGGGATTAGCTGCTCATAATCAGGACTTGCTCATCAAAGGAGGAGAGGTGCTGGTGCACAATCCCCAATCACCAGATTGTGCACCAAAGTCCTGGATTAAATCCCAAACCTTTACGTAGTGCGTATGGAGTTAGGGCATACCACACTGTTAATCGTAATTCGTCCGTCAGATGGGGTTTTAAAACTGACGGCCTCGCTGTCTTTCGGAAGAGTAGACCTGAAAGGGACGGCACCAGGTTTCACCCTCTCCCTTCTTTCATCTCTTATCCGCAACAGAAGTAACACTGCACGGAACACACAAACCACCTCTGAGTCGTCAGCATGCAGGGGTAAGCATCGTCCACGGCAACCGCCCACTCTCGGACACGGAAGAAAAAGAAATGCCAAGAGACAAAACTTAATGTCGCAATACCTGCGAACTAGAGTCAAGGAATGGCATTGGTGTATGGAAGTATAAATTTGATTGTTACTAAAATGCTTTGGTAGTTACCTGTTCCATGACGCTATTGACCTAAGCCTGGTTGCACTCACACTGACCATGCAATAACCAAGGGTAAAACATTGAGTGAAAACGGCAAACTCCTGGAAATGGCATACAGTCCCCACAGATGATTTTAACATGTCGTTGGATGTTGTAGGATACGCACACATTTCCATAAAGTTTGAAAACTGGTCATAATCGCCTGCCACCATAATATTTATGTTTTGTTAACGTATATATTCATAATTAGAACCAGATTTAACAGAAAAAATAAATAAAGAACCTTTATAAATTTTTGTTTTCACTCCCAAGGATATCTAAAGGAATTATCGCTGTGATTCCGGCAAATTACATTGAGAAGATTAAGAGTGGAACATAATACCTAATTTAAAACGCGAATGACTTTCACCGGTCAAACTTGGAGAGCAGGTTAGGGTGACGGACCAGTCCTCTCACTGTCGAGGATGAACTGAATCCAGCTTTGGATGTTTGCAAGATCATCAGGGATTGCCTGCCTCTTTATTTCTGTATGTCTTTGCCAGTTATGTAAAACTCCCTCGGGTTTACTTTTTACACGTTTCGTAGTTATGTGCCCACATTAAAGTTATGTTAGTTGAAGTGTTTTGAAAGGTAGAAACAGAAGACAATCACTTCTTAAAGCCTTGCATCATTCCGCCTTCAAGGAGGTCGGGCACGAGTAGCCGCATCGCGGTATGTTCTGACGCGACTATAGCCCATTTTCCCATTATAAATATCCCTTTGAAGAGTTATAAATGTAATTACGTCAAATTCTTTCTTAATATTTGGTATTTTGGTTTGCATATTTTTTGAAACTGTTTTGAATAAGTATGAGAGACTTTTTAAGTGTTCTAAACTGATTCTGATACCTGGCGTTTTAAGAAAATAACTTTAATATTTTACACTGAGCGTGGTGGTGTAATGACTAGCGTTCTGGCCTCGCATTCGATAGGACGGCAATTCGAATCCCCATCTGGGCATCCAGATTTGGGTTTTCCATGGTTTCCCAAATCACTCCAGACAAATGCCGGGATGCTTCCTTCAAAAGGCCATGGCCGAATTCCTTCCCATTCCTTGCCCCCCAACCTTTCCCGTCTCTAAAGACCTTGCTGTTAGAGAGACGTTAAGCAAATAAAATAATAATAATATTTTATGGTATGCTAGATACAAAACTTGATCTTGTTATCGATGGTTTAAAAAATGTATATTTTGGCGAGTGAAATGTCAGAATTTGATAAATACTTTATTGTTTCGTACCAATTAGTTTCAGGTATTTTAGTGTTATTTTTGATAGAAACCGATTGTTGGCGCTGTTGGTTGGCGTTCTGGAAGAGGTTAACAGCGCGTTTGACCGCATAAAGAATGTTCTGGGTTTCTTAAGTTGATTTCGATTGACAGGTACGGTATGATTTGAAAATCCTGAGACGTGTGGAACTGCTTAATTTGTAGTGGACATAACAATTGAAGAAAAGAATTGTAACAGAACACAAGGATTAACACGTGACGTAGTTTGTCATATATATGTTGAAATAAAGGCATTAAGGAATGCTTTAAAGTTTAAAATGATCGAGATACTGATTACAGAAAAAATCAGTGGTATGATAAATTATTTTGATTAGAAGGGACCTTAAATTCGAGAGAGTAGTCTGGGCAGGTGTTCATGCCTGCGTCGTTTAAGTGGTTAAAGATCTTGTAGAAAACGCATTTATTATGTGTTTTAACCGCAAAATTTTTATGATCAATGTTTTAAATGTCATCACCGAAACACAGTTTGCAAATACTAGAAGTTGCCGTCCCGAAATTCAAGCTTAAAGCTGATATAACATAGTTTGGAGCAAGAGAAACGATGCGTTGCTGTAACGTTTGTTCACGAGTATGGACGCCTGAAAAAAAGGAAGCCTTGCCGTGGAATAAGAAGATATTTCCCGGTGCCGTTGAAGGTAAAACCTCAGATCCTCAATTACCTTTCAAGTTTGCATACTCAAAGGAAAATACTCTACAGTCTGGTGTAGCACAATATTCTGTCTGTCTAGCTCTTAAACAAAATGATTTTCAGAAATCAAATTTGCACGTTATGTTTCGTTCAGGCAAAACAGAACGTTGTATTCAAAATTTTATGAAACTGTATTGTGGGTATTCCCTGGAAGTAAAGCTGGTGGAAGAAAGTTTTTTCCGTGATGGGTGCGTACGTAAGTGATTCTTGGTCAATTTTCGCCAGTATACTAGACTTTGGACATTGTAGTTAGTCCCTTCTCCGGATCCCTAGAAGCAATATTATTAAAGATCATGTGTCGCCAAAACCACGAGCGGCAAGTGCTTAATGATATGTGTCTTTGTGTCTGATCCAGTGTTTTCATTATTATCTACGAAGAATGTGTTTGAACCTTGTTCACTAAGCTTGTTTTCCACTGGGTAAGCAATCTCAAACTGTATTTTTATAATATTTCTTTCGGCCAACATCAACTTACTGAAGGACTCAATGCCGTGTTAACCATTCTTTAAAATTGTCAGCAGTATTTTCCGTAGTAGCACCTCACAACTTCAGCTTTTTTTTATTGTGATTCAACCTAGCGTGTTGATGACGGGTAACGCTCTGGCCTCGCATTTGGAAGGACGTGTGTTCGAATCCCATCCAGCCATTTAGATTTCGGTTTTCCATGGTTTCCAGTAATCACTCCAGGCCAACACCGGTATAGCTTCTTTAAAAGGGCGGAATCCCTTCCAGTTACTTGACCCTACAAGAAATAAATCCTCAAGCAAATAGAAAAAATTGTGTTCCCCAGCTACCCTGATCGTGTTTCGCTAATAAACGTAAAAACTCTAAGTGTGACAAAGTCAGTAATGGGCTCATCAAGTTCTAATTACACAACACGAGATAACCTTACAAGTAGTTATTCACAGTGTACTGTACTTCCCTTACATAAAATCAATGACATTCACATCATTTATTTTCAGACCATTTTTATAGCCAGAGGAAAATTATTGCTCTGTTTTATTCGCATGACATTTCTAGGTGTGTTGGAAGTGTATCATGTGTACAATGGGACTGTTACTGTCGTTGTATGTAATGAGTGAGATAGCCGGTTGGAGCAGCCGATTGCATGATCTGATGGTGTGCTGGGGGGTGGGTGGTTGCATGTCGTGTGTGCGCGTGGCCACACTAGGGGTGGCTCGGCCCCCAGGTGACTCACGCCTGGCCGCTACCTGCACGCCGCCTTTGAGAGCTCTCGATCGATACCGGGCTTTTAACCATTCTAGCGGAATCGACTCGAACAGCTTACCCAGCCGCAAGTAGCTCCACAACAGTTTGGTCAGTAAAACAATCTACCTTGAACTGACAATAAACAGTTAACAGAAGAGATCAGTGAGGAAAATTGCTTGAGCTGTGATTCTCATGTTAACAAATAGCTAAACTGATTGGTTGAAAAAATGTTTTTCTGACAGTAAAAGAACCGCCATCATCAAACATGACAGCCTGAAAAGCAGGTGCTAGAATAATTAAGGAGTTACGATCTTTTTACGATCTCAATGTGTCAAAATAGGCAGCAAAAACAAATTTTTGTCGGAGGAGAAAACACTTCACCCCTATCCAAAGTACTAGAGAGTAGAAAAGTTCATTTTGTTATATTTAAAAGTAACTGAATGTAGTTATGTAATTTCTGACCCGAATTTTAGGTATCAAATACAGGAGTTGGTCGAAGTGCAAAGGAGAGTAGCAAAATTTGTTTGTATTTAGATTTTTGGACGTCAGAGAAGTAACCAGTCAGTGACTGATATGATAAACTAGCTTTATTTGGAGTCATTGCAGGAAAGGAGGAGGGTAAAAAGAGAGTACAAGACATATCTTGGTGATGAGACTTGGAAAGATATAGTTCGAAAAATTAGGCGTAATGCATGGAAGGAGAAGATAACCATCAATAAAAGGTAGCACGCGATTTCATGCATAAAGAGAGTGGGAAAATTTTCTTTTGTGTGTTAATTTTTAAAGTCATTTCCACATAACTCTGAGGGGAATTAAGAATATTCAGATTTTTTTTTAAAAAAAATATGGTGTTATAATACGTGACAATGCGTTGACCTTCAGGCATTGTTTAGTTTTCTGGATCTGGGGACAGGGTGGAGTGTCCAAAAACGGTTGAGAGCGTAGTCGCACTGCACAGCAAACAGGTTTATTTATGACTAGGTTACTTCCGTAAGGCCGTCTGATGTATTACTGTATGTACTTTGATATCGATCTCGAACAGATACAAAATAAAGTTAGCCATCGAGTTTCCTCATTTAAAAAGTTTCCTGCTGATTTCAAGAAGCTAAAAATTTTGTAAAAAATTTAAACAATACAAAACGTGGTTAGCGGATCAGGCATTTTAGCAGACGTAACCTCAACCTAATGTCGTAATCTTTTTCCCAAACAAGCTGTGTAGAAATAGTCAACAAAGAGACTAGAGAAATAAGAGATTAATAAATCTCTTCACAACAACGAGTGTGCTAATTTACTAAATTATGTCATTAAAAAATACAAACAGAAATTTAAAAAGCAAATGAGGCGGTGTTTATTAATTGCATTCAAAATAACAAAATATTAGTATTTATATGAAAAATAACTCTTATTTCCATGATAGCCTTTAAAAATCATAATGATTGAACTGGGATCGTAACTGAATTAATATGAAAGTAAAAACAAACATATTAAGCTTTTTCTTTCAAATCTCCAAAAATCGTCAGAAATTTTTGTATTAATTTTTATGCAGTCCAGTTTCAACAAATCAACATATTGACAACGACGATGAAAGTCTACGCAATCAAATCATAGTCAGACTGATGGAATTTAAGAACATGAAAACCTAGTTCAATTTTCATTGACAGCGCGTTTGACGGTATTTTCGTTGTGTACATTCATATACGAACGATTTTTACAGTTTTCCGGCAGTAACTGTATGTCTAAATGAATCATCACATTTCATGCCAAAATTTCTCACTAACTACGTCTTATAGAAACTCTACCACCATTCAAAGATGTAATATAGTCAAATCGCCAGTAATGAGAACGTACAAAGACTATTACATCCGTTGCGGTTGCTTCAAATAGTAAATACGGTGTCATGTCACTGTCGATATTCCGTCGTTAAAATGTTAGCATGTTTCGTGAGGTTTATTCAGTCTTCTGATCATAAACAATTTATTAAATTTCCTAACGTCCTTCTTATTATATATCGCGGCGAAGAAATTAAAAAGACAAACTTTCTTCACGTTAGTTGGGTGACGTTGAAGGTGTTATAATTGCTTTGAAACCGATCATGGTGGATTAACGGCTAACGTTCTGGCCTCGCATTCGGGAGGACGCAGATTCGAATCCCCGTCCGGCCATCCAGATTTGGATTTTCCCTGGTTTCCCCAAATCACTCCAGGTGAATGACGGGATGCTTCCTTGAAAAAGACCATGACCAAATTCCTTCCCGTTGCTTGTCCCCAGTCCCATCCCGCCTCTAATGACCTCGATGTAGACGAGACGTAAACCATAAGTAAAAAAAAAAAAAAAAAAAAAAAAAGAACCTGTTTCGAAGTTTGTCTGTGAAAGTTTCAATTTCAGTGTAGTAGAGATTATTAACAATCTTCCAACATTTAAATAGGCGAAAAACATACAGTGCCGAACAAATTAAATTTGTAAAGACTGTAAAGAATACAGCGATCATAACAGAAAAAGGATGGGCATTACGGCATTGAAAAAGGGTATTAGAAATGGATTGGGCTGTTATAATTACGGATCTTAGAAGAAGAGGGCACTCGTCTAAACATAAATTTTGGGGAAATGCAAAACTAAGGAAATTAAAAAAAAAAAAAAATCGTTTGAAGAAGAACCGTGACAAATGGAAAGTAGTAACGAATTGTTTGTAAGCGAACAAACACTCTCAAATCCTTCATCACAAGAAAATTACAGAAATTGACAGAAGAGGTATGGAACCATAAACGACTATAATTGTCAGGTAAAGAAGGGAGACAAAGGTAACAATATTTTATACAACGAAGTAAGGGAAGCATAGCTATCAGAAAAACATGAAAAAGCTGAAAAATAATTAGCTGAAAGAGAATTGATGGGGCATTTGAGAAAAGGATAGAATATATATTAAAATCAACGGTGCCGTTGAGATATCTCCTTCAAGTGCACAAGACGTAGTAGGCAGGTGTCAGGAATACGTAGAAAAACTGTTGGCATTGCGTTGTTCTGGGGAAATGAAAAGTGATTTTATGATATAGTAATAGGATTTTGCACTTAACTAAAAATAATTTTAATACGGTAGTATGAACAGGAAATAAATATAAAATACTTTTCATATTACCCAGAATAGATTCATAGACACAATAGAAACCAAAAGATTTTCATAAAAAAAAAGAATTCATCCTCACAGAAAAGAAGAAAGTCCAGTCTTGTAAATGTGAACACTACCATTCCATCAGAAGATTCAAAATTAATATAGAATAGGAAAGCAAGTTGAAGGTCTATTATAAGTAGACAAATTTGTATTCAGTGAAGGGCGTTTCAAGAAGAATGAAATTGCTTTGATGACAGTTTATGACCAGAAAAATGGCTTGTTTGTTTGGTTTTTTTTTTTAAAATTAGTATATATACATAGCATCGAATGTAATAAGAATTTAAAATCTTTAAGTCAGTCCCAAGATAGTTTGTGATCAATTAAAATGGTCAGGATATAGTCCATCCCCATAGACACTTTTTTGTCGAGTGGAACATCGCGACAATATAGAATAATAATAATAAAAATAAAATAATCCGCTGTCGGGAAGATTGTGAGGTGAAAATAATATATTTTCTAAAGTTTCTGATGACATTTTTCAACCAGCTGACAGAGAAATTACAGATTGACTCGATGAATTAGAACTGGACATAGACAAAAGTAAAACATTCATCATGAAATCTAATGGAATAGTAGTAAAGAAAATAGCAAAAATAAATAAATTAATGAAAAAAAATTAAAAAGTAACACTTGTAATATAGGATATTCAGATTTTGAGGAAGAAACATTTACCTGATGAACCAAAAATGATAGAAGTAGCAGAATGAAGAATTTTATTCCGAAAATGAAATATGTTCGTGTCAATCAGTGACACATGATGTAGGGAAATTTGTTTGAAACTTTAACATTTGTAACAGCACTAATAATAGAAACTGAAAATTTTGAAATGCGCTGCACAGAAGTATTAAAGTAAGAAATGATTATGAATTAAATGAAATAGTTTTACAAAAAGTGGATAGCAAAGAATTTTATGGAAAAAATCTTGTGAATTTAAAGATATATTGGCAGTTCATATATTCACAGATACAGAAACTGGTGAACTTTTTGTCAGAGAAAGAGGAAAATTTATGTGAAGGAGATAAATGATGATACAGGTGGTATCAAACACAGGGAGATGAGGTGTAGGATACTGCTCAGGTATATCTCCTGGGAACCAAAACAAAGTACGTATTTCTGTATGTGATAAAGTACAAACAACCACTGCGCTCTGATCGTGTACTTGGATTTGCTCCGGCATCTGCTTTGCTTTACGCGTTTGAATATGTAAAGAGAAAATGATTCACCCGTCAATCTGCGTTATAGTAGCTGTAGAGTGCCAGAAACATCACACGGAATATTTGAGAGATGTTACTCGATCTTCATTAATATTAAAGCGGTGTCGCCCATATTTAGAAGATTCTTCATCAAACCATACAGCTGAAACGAAAGAGACTAGCGAGTCATCACAGCTGTTTTAATAAGCACCCTGCACTTTTTAAAGGACCCTATGTTTAAACTAAGAACTCTTGATCACAGCACGAATTGTGTCACTATGCTTTATGAGTTACTAATTGCTGCCCGCAAATTCATTCACGTTGAGCATTTAAGTGCGGACTTTTCTTTTAAACCGATTATTTCACATTTACCAAATCACCAGGGGAAAAAAAATTAACAAACTAATGGGATACCGCACGTACGCTGATATCACAATTAACATTTCGACCGTCAAAAGTAACTGAATACTACCAATACCGTTGAAAAAAAAAGGGGGTATTAATACGTAGGAAGATCAGTGAATTTCAGTATTACTTTCTATCTTGTTTATGTCAATCTCTGTTGACGACGTGTCTTCTGTAATACAACTGATTCGCCGACTTTCTCTTAGGTTTAAGTGTAAACGAAGATAATAGTAATCTTATTAGTAATCTAAGATGATTAAAACTGCGAACAGCTTGTACTCATGAAGAAATATAGTAAGATGGGAATCAAGTCATAACAGATATGTACAGTCGGGGACATAATTCGCGAGACCCCTCGCCTTTCGATTATGCTTCGTTCTAGACACGACTGCCACATGGGACAGCATAACTGGTAGGTGGTACACTAAATTCGTGATAAAATAGACCTCTCATGTCCAGCGCTTTACCCAAGACTAAAAAAAATGAGCTCGCGGGCGAGAGACTCGCAAACGCTCAGAGGCAAAGTTCGGAGTTCTACAGTTAAAATAATCACGAGTATCACTATTTTAATCATAATAACTATTGAATTAATTAAATCCATTGATATAGAGGAATGATACCGCTTTTTTAGAAATTTTGATAGCCACTCCGTATTTTTTTTTTAATAAACAGTTGACAATTCGCTAGCAAACGAAATTACATGATTAATACTTAAACGAATCGCTAAATTACTCACGGATAAAAATTTGTAAAAGCAATAACAGAGCAGCGTTGCAGCGTTATCGAACTGTGTGTGACAAGCGTAAGTAGAAAGTGTATTTGCGAAAGTACTCAGACGGTGAACTAAATCACGAAATATAAATTATGTAGTTATTTCCACATACTTCAGTAGTTCGGAAAAAGAACACCTTAATTTTGTTTTCACCATAACATTTTTAGAAGGTAAGTTTAACTTGATCGCAGTAGTTACAGTTTCAGTGGTAATAATAATAATTAATAACAGTAAATCCGTCGACAATGTAAATAAGCGTTTTTCAGGTTTTAAAGCTGAAAAAAATGGAAGTGGGAAACCTTTCATGCCTTCCTTTGTTTCTCCCTAGCCCTGATACTTATTGCCTTCCAAACCAGATGGGTTATGGTTAACAATTTTGCCTGGCATTCGGCAGAACGCGGATTCAAGCCCCGTAGGACATCCAATTTCAGTTTGGCATGGTTTCCGTAAATCTCTCCAGCTGAACACCGAAAAAGTTGCTTCAAAAAGCCGTGGCTGAAATTATTTCCCGATTCTACTTTCCAATACTCTCAGGATTCAAATCACATTGGCGTCGAAAGAGAACAAGAAGAAGAAGCATAACTCAATGTGGTGGGTTATTGGTAACACTGTGAGGTGGCTGCCGGGAGGACGTGGGTTCGAATCCCCGTCCGGTCATTTAGATTTGGGTTTTCGATGGCTTCCCCAAAATCACTCCAGGCGAATGCCTGGGTGATATCGTCAAAAAATACCACGGCCGAATTACTTCCCGTTGCTCACCCCCGAGTCCTTACCGGATCTAACCACCCCGACGTCGACAAGGCATAAAACCAAAAGCAAAACAAAAAAGATACAAAGCTTAAAAA
>JARYHS010008075.1:136232539-136350990 GCA_031002005.1 Vandiemenella viatica
TCTGGGGAAATGAAAAGTGATTTTATGATAAAGGAACTTTTAGTAATAGGATTTTGCACTTAACTAAAAATAATTTTAATACGGTAGTATGAGCAGATGGCATTTACCAGGAAATAAATATAAAATACTTTTCATATTACCCAAGAATAGATTCATAGACACAATAGAAACCAAAAGATTTTCATAAAAAAAAAAGAATTCATCCTCACAGAAAAGAAAAGTCCAGTCTAGTAAATGTGAACACTACCTTCCATCAGAAGATTCAAAATTAATATAGAATAGGAAAGCAAGTTGAAGGTCTATTATAAGTAGACAAATTTGTATTCAGTGAAGGGCGTTTCAAGAAGAATTAAATTGCTTTGATGACAGTTTATGACCAGAAAATGGCTTGTTTTGTTTTGGTTTTTTTTTTCCTTTTTTTTAAAAAAAAAAACATTAGTATATATACATAGCATCGAATGTAATAAGAATTTCAATCTTTAAGTCAGTCCCAAGATAGTTGTGATCAATTAAAATGGTCAGGATATATTCATCCCCATAGACACTTTTTTGTCGAGTGGAACATCGCGACAATATAGAATAATAATATTAAAAAAATAATCCGCTGTCGGGAAGATTGTGAGGTGAAATAATATATTTTCTAAAGTTTCTGATGACATTTTTCAACCCAGCTGACAGAGAAATTACAGATTGACACGAACAAAATATTCTATGATGAATTAGAACTGGACATGACAAAAGTAAAACATTCATCATGAAATCTAATGGAATAGTAGTAAAGAAAATAGCAAAAAATAATAAATTAATGAAAAAAAATAAAAAAGTAACACTTGTATATAGGATATTCAGATTTGAGGAGAAACATTTACCTGATAACCAAAAATGATAGAAGTAGCAGAATAACACTAACAAGAGAATTTTATTCCGAAATGAAATATGTTCGTGTCAAGCAGTGGACACATGATGTAGGGAAATTTGAATGAACTTTAACATTTGTAACAGCACTAAATAATAGAAAGTGAAAATTTTGAAATGCGCTGCCAGAAGTATTAAAGTAAAAATGATTATGAATTAAATGAAATAGTTTTACAAAAGTGGATAGCAAAGAATTTTATGGAAAAAATCTTGTGAAATTTAGAGATATATTGGCAGTTCATATATTCACAGATACAGAAACTGGTGAACTTTTTGTCAGAGAGAGAGGAAAATTTATGTGAAGGAGATAAATGATGATACAGGTGGTATCAACAACAGGGAGATGAGGTGTAGGATACTGCTCAGGTATATCTCCTGGGAACCAAAACAAAGTACGTATTTCTGTATGTGATAAAGTACAAACAACCACTGCGCTCTGATCATGTACTTGATTTGCTCCGGCATCTGCTTTGCTTTTACGCGTTTGAATATGTAAGAGAAAATGATTCACCCGTCAATCTGCGTTATAGTAGCTGTAGAGTGCCAGAAACATCACACGGAATATTTGAGAGATGTTACTCGATCTTCATTAATATTAAAGCGGTGTCGCCCATATTTAGAAGATTCTTCATCGAACCATACAGCTGAAACGAAAGAGACTAGCGAGTCATCACAGCTGTTTTAATAAGCACCCTGCACTTTTTTAAAGGACCCTATGTTTAAACTAAGAACTCTTTATCACAGCACGAATTGTGTCACTATGCTTTATGGAGTTACTAATTGCTGCCCGCAAATTCATTCACGTTGAGCATTTAAGTGCCGACTTTTCTTTTAAACCGATTATTTCACAGTTACCAAATCACCAGGGGAAAAAAATTAACAAACTAATGGGATACCGCACGTACGCTGATATCACAATTAACATTCGACCGTCAAAAGTAACTGATGTAACGAGCCGCGCTGTCGCCACGTTACAAGGTGCATTTTTATAATATTAATAATATAAGAGTAATTTACATAAATCTTGGGCGACCACGTGAATAGATTTTTGTTGTAATTTTATAAAGTACGCAAGATTCCAAGTGAGGACTGTAATGAAATGGTGAACTTATACAGTGTATCGTAGCAAAGCGAATATTCAAGAATTATTGAGCTATGTAGGCTTGAAGCTAATCTTGGTGTTCCCGAGCCTTGGCGACACACGTCGCGGATTTGGGATTTGCCAGACCACACACACTGCTCCCTGGGGATGGGTCACTCACCGAGCGGGAAAAGCCTGCCGTCCGAAACCCGAATGTTCTCTCGCCCGGCGAACTTAGCCGAATATGTCCGACCTCTGTTGGATTCTTTGGCCAAATCACATATCGAGGATATCACGTGACATTAGGTGCCGACCTGAAGGTCCAATCAAAATGAGCGTATAACTCAAAATCCTGGGAATTTTTGTTGTATGTGAGCTTCGAGACTACAAATGGGCGGAGCAAGAAGTTTCCTCGTGGACCGAAGAGCGAGGAGCTGAGATTCTAGATTCTAACTTCGATCGCACCAGTCTGAGGTTGACTTGGAAAGTTGACTTCTTTCGCTAACCGCAGCTTGCCTTGCTGGAGCAAGGTTATCACCGCAACTCAGCCGGTAATGCGATGATGCGCATTGCCAGACCAGAGATGCCTATAGCCGACTTGTGAGATAATCTCACATATCGTGGGTCCGCTACACTCATCACAGACATCAGACGCAGAACTACAATGGTAATTGATTACGACCAAGCCATGTGATTGTGCATTCCGTGAAACAGAACCCGTAAGCGACTTTGAGAGGATAGGTCCATGTTCTCACTTTGTAATTGTAAAAACCCCTGAGCTAGCGGCATAATTTGCCAGAACTAGTTATTTTCGAATGATATATTGTTCATTCTGGCGCCCATGATTTTCCTTGTTTAACTGTAAAGTCAGTATTATGATGCCTTTGTCTGAGGTAGTCATAACTTGTATTTTTCATTGTTTCCAGTTGTCATTATTTCTTGCATTTTGATTCTGAGATATTTAAAAGTAAATATACTAATTGTTTGCTTGCCCATGACGGCTAATTGTAACTCTGAGCGTTGCTTTTATGATTTTGCCAATTTGTGTTAATGTTAACGGTAAATTCGCTCAGACTTGTAATCGCCAGTGATAAGAAAATAAATGTCATATTGTGACAATTTTTCCTAAATTCCAACCAACGTCGAGATTCTTGCTAAATTAATAAATTTCCAATCCTTCGTAAAAATTAAAATTAAAATCCACAATTATTAATCATAAAGGTATGAGAAATATAATTGTAATGTGGTTTGCCCACCAAGGCATCCCACCACATAATGTCGCCCAACGCTGGTGCCAGATGAGACATTACTTCTTAATGTCTGCGAATTGGTGGCACTAATTCAAATTATAAGTTTGAGCCCAAATTCGGAAAGTTTCATGGAATGTTGCACATGGTTTTTGGCTGTTTTATCATTCTTGTAGTCAATAGATATTCGTACAAGATTTTATTTTGATGTTTCACTTATATTTTAATGCATAAAGTTCATTTTGTTTGAACGCATTAAAAAGAAGTTCATTTGTGTTTTCAATTGAGATGCAATACACTTTGTATTGTAACAATTTTGTGATCATTTTTCAAATTTTAAATGAGTAACGTCAGTGTTGATTTCTTAATGCATGGTAGCTTGTAAGAAAATTAAAGACACGCATGTCTTGCCCATGTGTTTGAAAGTAAGTCTGCTTTCATGGTGTTGTGTTGCATGATTCATCGTTGCTTTTCTCTTGCTGTATTTTGGAGGGGTATATGTATTTGTGTGTATTGAAATTCGCGGTATTTTTGTTGCTAGTGAATTTAGATTTCGTCATTGCACAATTGCGGTGTAAATTCATTGTTTGTGTGTTCATATGAAGCTACGATCTCGTACGATAAAAGATTTCGATATGGAAGATCAGTCTGATAGGCAAAAATCTCCCGAAATCATGAACGATCAGGTTCAGTTAACGGAACAAAGCGAAATATTGGCTGCAGGCGAGGGGCACGCAATTTCTGAAGTTCCGACCCACTCATATAGTTCGCAGTCTACTTTGTCGCCACAGGAAGATATGGAAAATTTTCCTTCACCTGTCGGTGAGATGATACAGAATACGCCCGCACATTCAGAACAGACACAACAAATAACACAAAATCCCGTAGAGTCGTCACACCCATCACAGCAAATGATAAACATGTTGATGACTGCAATGGGGCAGCAATTTGATTCACAAAGGCAGGAATCAAGCCAGCAATTTCTGGAATTAAACAAGCGTTTTGATTCACAAAAGGAGGAAAATAAGAGAAATTCGGATTTGCTTAAGGCAGAGTTTTGAGTCGCAAGCTGCGATATTAACAAACTTGGACGAAAAATTATCCACCTTACGTTCTGAGGTCACAAAAGAAATATCTGAATTCAAGTCTGAGATAGCTAAAATTGTTTCTAAGCTGGAAAGGGACACAGAAGAAGTAAAAACTACCTGTGCTTCTTTGCAAACGGCCAACAAACAATTATCCAAAAGACTTGACGCCCCGACCTGTCCATTGAACAGATGCGAAACGAGAACGGCCAAAACCTAGGGCAAATTTCGGAATTTGTTCAAGAGGTCAAAGACCAAAGCGAACAAAACATCCGAAAACTTAGCTCAGAGATGACTGCCGTGGCAAGTTCAGTTGAGCTCGTTAAGACGGCACAAACCGAGTTGAAATTGTCACTGGACGAATTTCTGGAAGCCGAACGTAGTAATTTTAGTCCTCCACAAAATCCTCCGAATGCGATATTACAGACTGCGAGTGAGTCGGTTGTTAAAGTCACCACTCAACTCTTAGTCAGTGAAATTGTCAGTTTGTACGCAAAAATATCTGAAATCAAGAAACACAACAATTTCAGTTGTCTTGGATCCACAGTTAAGTGCAAACTGTCAGTAAAGCATAAGACATTTGTAGGGCAGGAGAGGAAAGATGTACAGTACATGTCGTTCTTGAAAGCAGACAAGAGTCGGCAAGTTTTCCAATCCGGAGAAATGCGAAATCAGTCTCAGAATTCACAGCCTATCAACATCGCGTGGAGTTTTTCTGTCCGTAACTTTGTGTGGAACACTACACAATTTGTTCATTCCTTGCGGTCAGAAAAGACGCAATTGTCAGCTGGACCAGTTAGTAAGTGGGTCGGTCGGACACTATACCTGTTCCAGGAATGTCATTAGCTGTCGGGCACAAACCGCCGAACGTCTGTACCTTGTAAGCCCAAGCTTCTACGTCCTTCGAAATCCTGTTGTTGAAAGCGTAAAGACGAATATTCGCGACGCAGAATTATTTTCCAGAGGAAGATCCATGGACGTCTCAAATTCGTCTTGTAGGCATTGTTCAACAAGTTGTGTAGCATGCCAAATACGATGACGAAAAGGCTGACTATGAATTGACCGATTTGAATCATAAAAAAAAAATTAAATGTACAGTACACATTCTTTTAGGTTAGACGCCTTACCGAAATTAATCATGCTTGAAAAACGCCGATGCCGTTTCGCTAGTCTAAACCGTCTGTTTTGCTGGAAAGATTAGATAAACGGAAAATTAAAATTCCAGTTACCAAATTTGCACTTACAGTTAAAGCTACTTAGGATGTTTCCATATTCGGAATTTGTAATGCTTATTTCGCTATTCCGAACTTTATTTTGTCCACGTGAAATATTAATAGTCACTTTTGACTTTCACGCTGTTAATTGGACTTGATTTGATAAAAATCCTGAAATATTAAATGTTTTCCTGAGCCAGATAAATTGATACGCACTCGCGGAAAATGAAGCGCCATTAGCAGCACAATTTCTTGTCTTCGCAATCACAATGAATCTGACAGCGATACAAATATTGTGATATGCTTTCTAAGATGTATTTTGTGACATAAACGAAAAGGGTTTCAACATTTTGTGATGCATGAGTTCGATGTAACGTTTTACCTTAGGTAGTTGCATTATATCTTTTCTGAGCAGAAGTGTACAGCGAGCGTAATATCGCTTTGTCTGTGTTGATCGAAGATCGCAAGTTATCTCGTCAACGATTTACTTCTTGTTTTGTGTATCTGTAAAGGGTGGCTAACGTGCCATAGATAATGCCCTATAGAACACGAAACCTTGCCAGAAAGATTTGTTTAAATTGTTGTCATCACAGAAATTAGGAATCTTAAGTTGAAGATTACAGATACAGGAGAGTTTTCACAATACCTTGCTGTTATTTTGCTACGATAGCGAGTCGAAGAGCAAAAGTTAAAGGCGACTGCATTTGTAAAGGCTAAAGGGAAAAACTTTATTTACGGGATATATTCAATAATTCAGCTAACTTTGCAAGTTAAGGTAATTATTTGATGCTAACTTCAATTGAAAAGGAATTTTGTATATGATAAATGCACAGATGGTGAAGACGTGAACAATAAGATTATTGGTGATATCGACGTTTTTTCCTGCTATATTTCTGGCCTTATTGGTGGCCAGAGTGATCTCGAAGAATTGTTATTTGTTGACGGACGGACAAACCGAGATCGGGCCTCATAACGCCCGGAACTTAAAGCCATTTCATACAAAGTAACGGTTTCGAAAGAGTGGGGAAACAGCTACCATCGAACAGCTGAGGTCATTAGCGCAGGTAGGCAGCTGAACTCAACCGGCAGGTTCCTAGAATTCTGGCAGGTAGCGATACCCAAGAATGAATGGGAAAGAAAACAAAAGTTTCACGCCTCGTTCTAGCGGTATTTCGCGTACCCTTACTGTAAATTGTATAGTATTCCGTAAATTAGATTAAAACCTATGTTGGACAGCACATGTTTTGCTCAGAATTGTGTGCACTCAACGAAAATAATTTCAAGGTTTATATTGTTGCTTTATATAGATTCATAGTATTCTGCTAGCGTGAAATCTCAAAATTGCTTTGTATTGGCAAACGGAAAACCTGAGATCGTACCGTTCTATGCACAAAGCTTACGACCTTTTCATACAAGCTAAAGAAGCATAAGTGTATAAAAGGAAAATATTCGCTAACTGGGATGGATTTTCGGCATAAAACGTGGAGTAGACGGACATGTTAAGAGGGTTATAATAACTCCTAAATAAAGAGAAAATTTTGTTCTTTGAATGTCGAGATAATCTCGAGTCATCAATAGACCCATTGTGAAGGAATCGTAATGTTACTGAGGAATGATAGTCACGCTATTCATTATCCTTTCATTTTATGTGCGAATGGTTATATTTTGTGTCCGCTTGTATGCCATAGATGCTGCAGCGACTTTGGTTGACGATGATGAAAGTTCACGTCAAACCGCATAATGTGTATAATGTCTCATATGGGAATGGTAAATTTGATAGAGATTCCATTACATATACCCGTGAGCAAATACAGTTTCCTTTCGCCATGAAATTCGCAATCACTTCACAGACGGTATATTACAAGTTAGAGATGTCGACCAATGAAAGACTAATTAGGAGACCACCTAACATTCAACGAGTAAGGTTCATAATTTACGTAACAAACGAAAACATGTACTTACATCGTTCATTCCACACCACGTTGAATTATAAGTAAATGCCGCGTCATTAAAATCTAAGATTACAGTTAGTGATATTTGGCCATGAACACGAACACATCTCTGAAATGCTTATTGAATTAACCGTCGGTCATGACGAAAATCACGTCACCGAATCCGACTAAACTATTCCGTTGTTTTGAGATTAAAACCGCGCAATGTAATGAGATATTTTACGCTCACCTCTAGCATCTTTATGGATGTTTGTTGAAGGCAGAATTGTTTTTATGCACATGAGTAAAACATCACGCTAAATTGTAAATACAATGTATAGTTCCACCACTTTCTGCATAAGTGGTCTCAAAATGTTTTGTTTTATTAATGTGTTTCATTTTAGTGATTTAATGATAAGATTTGATACAAGATATTTTCAAGATTATTATTATTTAAACATGTATGTAAATAATTTCTTTTCATGTATATTTTAGTATTGTGTTTAATATAACTTTGTATTTGGGAAGGCTACCTGAATTCACGTGCTTCTGTTTGTAAAGAATTGTAAGACGGCCAAAAGGACATATGCTCCCGTTATATATTCACCTTACAAGGCAGGAATAGCGATGGTTAGTGGAATCACATTTAAATGAATGTAATTATAAAAATGCTTAAGTTTTTGTTGAGTCACAATGGAGATAGAATTAGGTAGTTAAAAATAAAATTATTGTACCATAATTTCATTTTCACCAACGGCCGGCCATATTGTAACGAGCCGCGCTGTCGCCACGTTACAAGGTGCATTTTTATTATATATGTAATAATATAAGAGTAATTTACATAAATCTTGGGCGACCACGTGAATAGATTTTTGTTGTAATTTTATAAAGTACGCAAGATTCCAAGTGAGGACTGTAATGAAATGGTGAACTTATACAGTGTATCGTAGCAAAGCGAATATTCAAGAATTATTGAGCTATGTAGGCTTGAAGCTAATCTTGGTGTTCCCGAGCCTTGGCGACACAAAGTCGCGGATTTGGGATTTGCCAGACCACACACCCTGCTCCCTGGGGATGGGTCACTCACCGAGCGGGAAAAGCCTGCCGTCCGAAACCCGAATGTTCTCTCGCCCGGCGAACTTAGCCGAATATGTCCGACCTCTGTTGGATTCTTTGGCCAAATCACATATCGAGGATATCACGTGACATTAGGTGCCGACCTGAAGGTCCAATCAAAATGAGCGTATAACTCAAAATCCTGGGAATTTTTGTTGTATGTGAGCTTCGAGACTACAAATGGGCGGAGCGAGAAGTTTCCTCGTGGACCGAAGAGCGAGGAGCTGGAGATTCTAGATTCTAACTTCGATCGCACCAGTCTGAGGTTGACTTGGAAAGTTGACTTCTTTCGCTAACCGCAGCTTGCCTTGCTGGAGCAAGGTTATCACCGCAACTCAGCCGGTAATGCGATGATGCGCATTGCCAGACCAGAGATGCCTATAGCCGACTTGTGAGATAATCTCACATATCGTGGGTCCGCTACACTCATCACAGACATCAGACGCAGAACTACAATGGTAATTGATTACGACCAAGCCATGTGATTGTGCATTCCGTGAAACAGAACCCGTAAGCGACTTTGAGAGGATAGGTCCATGTTCTCACTTTGTAATTGTAAAAACCCCTGAGCTAGCGGCATAATTTGCCAGAACTAGTTATTTTCGAATGATATATTGTTCATTCTGGCGCCCATGATTTTCTTTTTAACTGTAAAGTCACTGTATTATGATGCCTTTGTCTGAGGTAGTCATAACTTGTAATTTTCATTGTTTCCAGTTGTCATTATTTCTTGCATTTTGATCCTGAGATATTTAAAAGTAAATATACAATTGTTTGCTTGCCCATGACGGCTAATTGTAACTCTGAGCGTTGCTTTTATGATTTTGCCAATTTGTGTTAATGTTAACGGTAAATTCGCTCAGACTTGTAATCGCCAGTGATAAGAAATAAATGTCATATTGTGACAATTTTTCCTAAATTCCAACCAACGTCGAGATTCTTGCTAAATTAATAAATTTCCAATCCTTCGTAAAAATTAAAATTAAAAATCCACAGTTATTAATCATAAAGGTATGAAAGATAATTGTAATGTGGTTTGCCCACCAAGGCACCCACCACACTGAATACTACCAATACCGTTGAAAAAAAAAGGGGGTATTAATACGTAGGAAGATCAGTGAATTTCAGTATTACTTTCTATCTTGTTTATGTCAATCTCTGTTGACGACGTGTCTTCTGTAATACAACTGATTCGCCGACTTTCTCTTAGGTTTAAGTGTAAAAGAAAATAATAGTAATCTCATTAGTAATCTAAGATGATTAAAACTGCGAACAGCTTGTACTCATGAAGAAATATAGTAAGATGGGAATCAAGTCATAACAGATATGTACCATCAGTTAGACATCTTCAATATGGGGCTTTGCGTATTTATCAAGCAGTAGGCACTCATGGACGCATATCCTGAAATGCAGTTGCCATATACTGTACTTCTAGAGTTCTGTAGCTTAAGAAATCAGCGGTTTTAATTTACAGAAACATTTAAATAGGAAAGTTCAAATCAGGTGGTGGCAAAAGAGTGTATGAACTATAAAATTACCGCAGAAATATTATTCTCCTCGTAATTAGTACCAAAGATGATTTATCACTGCGATACAACTCATCACAGAAGAGAAGTAGTGGATGTTTGCAGTCGCTGGGCCGCAACCACACGAAATTTCTCTGCTTGCCAGCATCAAGATACAGGACGACTAAACGGCTGCATGTTGTAAAGCGTGACTTTATGTTCCGTTCAAGTATTTCCATCCCTTTCCGGCCAACTCGTCTACACTCCCGCGATACGTTTACACAGGCAGTGAGTATCTATTTTCAGCACGGCGCTAAGCGGGACGATGAACGATGCATGAAATGACCAGCTTGCTTCGCGGCCGTAAACGATGCGACCTTTCGTAATAGCTCAGCAGTGACTAGGACGCAACCACGACAGATGCAAGAAAGACAGAAGGTGGCCCTAATGCGTTTGGTCGTTTATATAGCCGACAAGGAGTGCTCGGTGCTGTATAACACGCAGCTAGTCTTAAACTTTGACTGTTTTACATGGGTTTTAGATTCAACTCAAAAGTTATGCATTGGTTATAAGAAACGTCGAATGTGGAAATAAAATTTAATATAAAATACAGCCAAGCGCATTATTTTATTCATCCAAAACCAGAAAAAATTCTAATACCCTGTACTTTTATGCATAGTGAAAATTGGAAGTCTTACAAAATAACGCAAACGAAACTGTCGTATTTTTCAACAGCTATTCACAAACGTAGTTCTTTCGTTTTGTAGGAAATAACCTACCAAGTGTGGTGGGTGAGCGGTAACGCTCTGGCATCGCATTCGTGACGATGCGGGTCCGAATCCCCGTCCGGGTATTCAGGTTTGGGGTTTCCATGGTTTCCCCAGATCACTCCAGGAGAATGCTGGGATACGTCCTTCAAAAGGCCATGGCTGAATTCCTTCTCGTTTCTTGCTCCCAGTTCTTTCCCGACTCTAATGACCTCACGTCATGAAGTCATAAGCAAAAAAAAAAAAAAAAAAAAAGATTATTACCTTTTTTCTCTATGTTTTCCGGCTAGCGAACTGATGAAACCACCACGTCAACGTGAACATTGAAACCCTCGTCAAAAGCCAGTGTTTTCAACGACCACTTCATTTCCCAACGTATCTTTGATGAATACGAGAAAGGATGCGGTTGCTCACAACGCTAGGAAAGTAATATTTTCCCCCACAACAGTTTCTTCGAAATACTGCAACCACTGGTATTTACGATTAATATCACATCCTGCTACTGGCTATTCTATTTAAACTGTTTAAATTACAAAAAGATTGCCCGGAAGAGCGAAAAAAAGCTTTAAAACATCCCTACAGTTTCGATCACACAAATACTAAAGTTCAACAGTATGATGTTATAGTTTCAAACAATACTTTACACGTATATATGTCTAAGAATTTAGTGAGAATATACGATTAAAACGAAATTAAAATACTATCATTTTTCTCAAAACGTTCATCATGATTTGTGGTTCTATAGACTCGCGTATTATTAATAGATCGTAGTTGATTTTCGTTCAGTGACGTCTTTTTCGTCATCTGTAACAGAAAATGTGCTTATGCAGTTCAGCAAGTGGTAAAAATTGATGGGTGCATTAAAGCGCGTCCCTATCTCTTTATTTATAACCGCTGAGAAATGCAAAGTTCGTTACTGGAAACTTGAATATTCCATTGTTATTTCTGTGAGTCTGAATCTGTGACAAATATTTCTAAACGGAGTAGTGTAGGTACTATTGGCTCCCTAGAAATATAAACTGTAGCTGATTAAATTTTCATAGACATATATGAATTTATAATTACATCATTTGTTTTGTTTTTGTTAGCCTTTTATCTTAATAACTCTATTGACATATACACGAAATATGCGTAAAATTTGAGTTTGATAGGTTTGATAACCTTTAAAGTTTCATATCAACTGAATAAACAAATTTATTTTCATATGATCTATGGCAATTAAAGTTTGGATGTTGTGACATCACAAAATATAAACACGAAACTGCAGTGAAATTTTCAGTGATGTACTGCATCTCAAGTTTTGTAATTGTAGTTAATGCAATAATTTTATTTGATTTTCTGGATAGTAGTTATTCCGAAATTATTATTTATTATGACTTTTATAACCATGTAACTGGCATGAACTATTTTTAGTGAATCTGTTTCACTATATATCGTATTTAAGGCTTTTCGAAAAGCGGGACGTCATAACAACGAGGTGATTGGGACAGTTCACAGAAGGAAAGCAACCATCCTGGCATTCGCAATGAGTGATTTGGGAAATCAGTGGAAAAAAGTCATAATTTAAGTATAATAACCCAGTAAAGCATAAATATTTAAGTTACATCGTTCTTAAGGCACTTGCAGGTCATCGATTGTAATGTACTACGAGGGTCGTTCAATAAGTAATGCCACATATTTTTTTCTCCACAATTTGCAATTACTGAAAGTTGTACTTCTAGGTACTACAAGTTTAGTGTTTCTCCTCCAGGTGGACGAAGTTTCAAATCATTCCAATAGATGGCAGAGTTGTAGTGAATTTCCAAAATGGCGTCTGTTAGTGTTCCACGTTACAAACAGCGAGCAGTGATTGAGTTCTTGATTGCAGAGAAAGAAACTGTGGAAATATCCATAAACGTTTGTGTGCAGTGTATGGAGATTGTGCATTTGATAAAAGCACTGTCGGAGGTGGGAAAAGAGAGTTAAGGCGTCAGAAAGTCCAACAACTCAACTCCAAGATCTGCCACGTTCCGGGCATCCTGTTAGTGCGACCACTCCAGACATTGTGATGCACGTGGATGCCATTATTCGTGTGGACTTCCGTATCACAGTGCAACAATTGGCCTCACAGCTGTCAGTCAGCAGTGGAAGTTTGTGTGCAATGATCGAGACTTTCGGAAATTCAAAAGTTTGCGCAAAATGGGTCCCAAGAAGTCTCACAACAGAACACACGATGCAAAGAACAATCATTTCATCTGATTTGTTGGAGAGGTTTGATGCTGAGGGGGAAGGCTTTCTGTCCCGGATTGTGACGGGTGATGAAACCTGGGTGCACACTTTCAGCCGAAAACCAAGACAGTCAATGGAATGGCACCATCCTCAGTCACCAAGAAAGAAAAAATTCAAGACAACTTCCTCTGCTGGAAAAGTCATGGTTACTGGTTTTTTGGGACAATGAAGGGGCCATTCTTGTTGATGCAATGCCAAGAGGAACAACCATCAATTCCGAAGCATACGTGAAGACTCTGGACAAACTCAAGAAGCATTTCCGGCGCGTTAGGCATGACAAGAATCCGGCTGAAATCTTTATCCTGCACGATAATGTACGCTCGCGCACATGTCTCAGACCCCGGAAACACCTCACCAAATTGGGTTGGACAACATTGCCCCATCGACCATACAGCCCGGATCTGGCACCGTCAGACTTCCATCTCTTCGGGCCTCTTAAAGACGGTTTGCGTGGAAGACACTTCTATGATGATGAGAGCGTAATTCAAGCGGTGAAAACATGGCTTCGCGCACAGGACCAGAGTTGGTACCGGCAGGGAATACAGGCACTTGTTTCACGCTGCCGTAAGACCATACAAGTTGATGGAGACTATGTTGAAAAATAGTACGCGTAGAAGAAACATATTGTCAGCAAATTTTAACACCTTTGAGTAAATAGTTTCCGAGAAAAAAAATATGGGGCATTACTTATTGAACGACCCTCGTATATTCCACTGATAGCATTTGTACCTTTAACATTCATTTGAACAAAAATAGGTACTTGAAATATAATGACAGAACGATTCTCGGATATTTTACATCAAATATTCACTGATGAGTTAAAACATTTAACCCCCTTCTTAATAGCGTGTTGGTCCACCTTTTGAACGCAATAAAGCAGCTATTAGGCATGGCATGGATTTTACAAGACCTTAGTAGATTCAACGCAGAGATGACATAATTACCTTAAATTACGGGCGATTTGTTTGTGGTCGTTGAGCTGGTGCCCGATAGTTTCGCAGGCGTGTTCTGAAACCACTGTAGCATGATTCTGGCGACAGTTACCCTACTGGAAGATGACATCGCCAACGAAGAATGGGTGGATGCAGATGGTTTGCAATAATTTTCATTTAGTCCACAGCTGTCATGATCCCTTCGATCACTTCCACAGGTCTCACGGAAGCCGAGGTGCATGTCCCCAGCAGCTTTAATACTGTTCCCAACGGCCTGCGTCCTTGGTGCGGTGCATGTTTCGAGCAGCCGTTCGTCGGGAAGACGGCCTATCCGGACGAGACCGTCGAACTAGTGTAACAATACACGTGATGCATCCGACCAGTCGATAGAAACGCATGGGGGGCTTCTGCTGCGGAACACCATATTCAACAATGTGCGCTGTTCAGTGTGCTCCGAAACACTTGATTCTGCGGCAACATTTTACTCTTCAGTCAGATCTGCTACGGATCGCCCACCCTCCATCTACAGAGCGGGCAGGCATCAGACATCACCGTTCTGTGATGAGGCGTCGATGTCGCCTGTTCGTGGTTTTGCCGTCCCTCAAACACGCTTAATCGTAGGTCATTATCGTTTAAGAGGACGTCACAAATTATTAAATTTTCTGTTCCTATGAATCGCTAACTGCAGAAAGGCAATAAGTCCGTGTTATTTTTTCGAAAATAGCTTTTTAATTAAAATTGTTGGCAGATACAGCATGCATCGTTTACTGCAGAAATGACACCCCAATAGAATAGGCATGGCAACACCTTTTTCCGTTTACTGGACAAATTCCCTGTCTGCAGTAAACGATCTTAGTTGTGGCGCGCGGCGGCAAGGGAAGAGGAACAAGAGGGAAAATGAAGTCTGTTCTTTGCTAAATAAGTACGTAGAAAATAACTTTGACAAAGACGTAAAAAGTTATATATTTTTCGAGATATCTGTTCGGGCCAAAATAAAAACAATACTATTATCAGAATGATGATACAACTGTGTGAGATAAAGAGGTTATCAAACATGAAACTTATTTTCCCCGTTAAAGGACACTCTTTAAAGCCCAGCGATAGGCAGTTTGGTATTATTAGAAGAAAGCCGAGGAAAGAAAAAAGGTATTACACAGTGGATGAAGTTGTTACACTAATACAGAATTTCTGAAATATCGCTAACAAGTTTTCAATAATTGAAATGAAAACTGATGTTTTCATTGACTACTACTCGTGGTGACCCAAGTTCTACAAAAAAAATCTGCCTAAGTCACGATTCATATGGAAAAAATGTTCCCAAAAACCAAAAGAGAAAGTTTCAGTGTATTCAACTACGCCGAGATGAGATTTCGGCAAACGATGCACACAATGCTCAATGCAGTAAGAACACATCTGGCTTGACAGCGGACTTTTTTTAATCTTTGATACACAGCTAAGCCATTGGAATTACCTACCAAGAAAGCCTATACTACTGTTGTGTCCAAAAATAACAAAAACATGGATGACATAAGGAAAAATTTGGTTTACATACCTGAAGAGAAGATACAGTTTTGGAAACCCATCATTTCATGGCCTACAACAAAGGCATCTTTGAACGGAATCGACAATGAACGAGAACTTTAACATTCAAATGATGTATTTACTGCATCTCTGTAGTAATAAAATGAGTTTTATTGAAATTTACAATTTTTTTACTTTTTTCGCATAAAGTTAATCTTCAAAATCCTGTTTACTGCAGAAAGGGAACATGTCCACAACACACACAAAAAAAAAAAAAAAAAAAATACCACTGCTTTATGATGCGTCGTTCTGAACTTTTTAAAGCTCATATAATTAAAGGTGGTCTAGTTACCTGACAATAAAACATAAACCAAAAAATTTTCACATGTTAGATTGTATTCAGTTCTTGTCTCCTGTAAAATTTAGAAATGTGAACATGTTGGCTTTCTGAGGTTAGCGATTCTTATGCTCACTGCTATAACATTCTAACAGCCGACTACCTTCCGAGATGCTCGTTTCCAGGGGCAGGGCCATAACAATCTGCTCTTAGTCAAATTCACTTGTATCAGTGGATTTTCCCATTTGTCACACGTATCGTCGATGGAATGACTCCCAGGTGTGTCTTCCCAGCTTATATACTTTTCTTAGCGCTCGGTGTACCCTCAATGTCACCAGACAGCACTCAACCGCGCGGTGGCCAGTAGTCATAATATGTTGGCTCTTCGGTGCACCTTTTGAGAGCGTAGTAATAGATTTTTCTGAAGAATAAACTAGCCTATAGAAAATATGTTAAAGTACTGTAAAATAATCGGTCGCGAATTATTTTACTTGTCACCTTAGAAACTTCCAAGTTTTAGCTTGTCGACTGTGTTAATCGATACGCAAAAAATCTGAGAGGAGCCCTCGCCTCGCCAGGGCTTATCTTGTATCTGTGTTCCGCTGCAGGCCGGCAGCCAGATTTTGTTCCGAGCTGTGCTTAATGGATGGCGCCCTGAAGATATAGTGGCATCATTAAAGGGAATCCTACATCTCAGGGCCACATTACCCTGCAGCCAGGGCCCCTACGATGATTTACTCTTCTCGAGATAAAGTGCCCCACTACCAGTTTTAGAGTGCTGTCGTAATTAATTCGCTGGTCGCCTGTAAACCTAAACTAAGCGAAATTATGTTATAAAAAGTAAACTTTATCCTAGTTTGCACATCAAGGAGAAAAACCTCTAGTACATCTTGTTTAACTAAGGAGCGGACAAGTTTACACACCTAACTGATGAATATGCAGTGCTGGCGATCCGTATGCATAATGTGCATGCAATATGTTTGTCAGAATTACATCATTTGGTTAACCAAATACGTTGCGGCCGTTAGCAGTACAGCCGCCCACTGAGTTCACAGTTCAACAAGATGACTGTCAACTGCTCAGCTTGTTTGAAACTTACTGCCAAGTTGACCGTTAGTAGGCTAATCACCTTTGTACTGAAAAAGAAGTGGTCACCAGGTGTGCCACGAGTGATTTTCAGAAACTGTTCAAAATATTAATTAATTGTTAATAAATAACACCTAATCAATCTGTTTTTAATTAGTTAATGCTGTACGCGAATAACCCCCAATAAATAAACAGTTGGATTGGTGTTAATTGTATTTATCAACAATTAATTAACTAAGTAATTGCTGTAGAAATGGCAAACAACAAAATTGGTTTGTCTAAATTACGAAGAGGTATAGGTGAATAGGTAATCGAAGATTTATAATGTGGAAAATTATGTACAATAATTATAGAATCAGTTGATAAAATTCCATACTGGTGTAAGTTTGTTATCAAGAGGGAACTGCTGCCTTAAATGAAAACATAGCTTTCATAAACTGAACGAAAAATTTAGCTTTTCCTGTTATCAAAACTGATTTAATATTAGTTATGTTATTTTGTAAATTATTATTTGATAATTTATATCAATGTAAAATAATTTTTTGCTTTTTTAGAATTGTTTGTTTTGTTACGATTATACGATTACTTCAGCGAATGATATTCGTCCACAAATTAACGTTTGACACATATGAATATAAGAAGTATTCATAACTGCGTCAGATATGTCTGTTAATTGTAAAGAAATGGATTCATTTCATCTGAAACAATGAGAAAACAACATTATAATTACTAATAGAGATAAAACTATAACAGTGAAGTGCCGTAGGTCCAACAGTTTCTTTCGTGATCTCCGTCTATTTTCGTTTGGTTCAATGTAGTCGGCGTTTAATGCTCCTGTAGTTCTTGAAGCAGTTGTTAGTGAAACTAATTGTGACTTGTCGCAGCTAACATTAGCGGCGAGTTTCCTAGCCCTCTTGCCAAAATCAATAGGTGTTAAACCTGTCAGTTTGTTTGGGCGGTATTCGTGTGTGAAAGGGTAAAGGCGCTCGCCTTATTGCTCCCTGAAGACCAGAGGGAGAGATTTGTGGAAATTATGAGATAACAACCGTAGAACTAATAAATACGAAACAATGTATGTAAAATAATACATTAATACACGAGGTGGACGGTTACAGCTTAAGAGTATAGATAATTCCGTTGGTTAGTCTGTATGCTAGGTTGGAATATGATGGATGATAGAGTCGTGCAAACGCTGTCTGGGCTCGCTCTGTTTGTCGCTGCCAGCGCGACATCTGCTGGCCAAATGCCGGAAATACAGTACAAGAGGACCTAGCCTGGACGTAAACTCGAGCCTGACAGAAGGCTGCTGTTATTCGCGTGCTGTGTGGTGACGAAGCGACGCTCCGTACAATCGGAACAGCCACGAATTACATCGCGGTCTTAAAATAGTAAAATCGAAGAATGAAGCAATTGAAAAAATTAAAGAGTGGAGAGTGTATGTCTTCTTCTCGTCATTTTCTACGTGCTGTTGTATTATTTTATAATATTGTATACCTTTCATTTCCGAAAATTTTGTCACTTAAAGACCGGTCACAATTCTATGTTGATAAAAATTTAAATATAGGCAGATTTCAATATTTCTTTCGTGATGTTCCGGCATTTCATAAAAGCGGAACAGTATTTCTCCTGAACACATGAACGATCTTCACAATCAAGTATGACAGTGATATGACTTATGTCATTAAAGTGAGTTCAATGTTGTGCATTAATAGGTCAAAATTGAGGAAACAGGGTATACTTTATGTATGTCAGTAACTACAGATAACGTATTCCTCTATTTTTTATGTTGCACTGTGTTTTGATCTCGTGGGTTGTAATACATATGATTATCAGACGCATACACGTTGCGCTTCATGTCTGTGGCGATACAATTGATAGAACATACAAAAAATGTTAGTAGTAATCATTGACATAAAGTAGATTTGAGAATGCTCCTGCCGTACAATCTTGTCCTGCTTTCTATTACGTACCATCCATGTTGCGCGGCACGGACGAGGAAGACACTATGCACTATTCCCGCTTTGTCGAGCCTTCGGTTGACCACCGATCCTGGGGAAGCTCCGCTCGCCCGAGTAGAGAGGACTGGTCACAGGAATAACCGAGCTGAGTTTGAGCGTGAGTAGACGGCAGTTTGCACGGACACTGCTGGATATCGTTGACCTTGAAATTGCGAAATTGAATTCGTTGTAAAGATAGTAAGTTGAGTCTAAGGGCTGAAGAATGATTTCATTTAGTGCCTAAAGAAAAGGATTTGTTCAAGATTCAAGTAGTATTTGAAATAAATCTTAAATAGTGGTAAACGTGAGACGAGTTATTTAATGTGGAGTAGAGTGTTTTCAAGATGGCGACTTATTTTGACCAGTAGAGAGGAGGTTATCGTTCCCCATTTTTGGTTGTAATCTAAAATGCGTAAAGTGCTGTATAAAAAGTTTTGACCTCTCCGATGATAGAGCCCCATTTTCAGTTTCAGAACTTAAAATTATAGTGGATGAGACATTGATTAAAGATACGTAGGAAATGTATACTGTAACATCCCTCAGAACCAGTTTTCAACTCATTTCGATCCTTTATATTAATTACTTCTGTGTCTGAGACAGAGACGCAGTGATTAACGCGAATTTGAATATCTGTCCCAGGAATGAGTGTTATTCTCATGGATGGAATGTTTAAATGAAGTGTAATTTGATTAAAAGCAGTACTTTACTCCAAATTTTCATTAAAAGCCTGTACCTAAGAATTTTGTGAAAGCCGCTGTGTTTAAGTGTGGTTTGCGACTGTTTAAAAATTTGCAATTTTGTCAGTTTGATGAGCAAATGCTCGTCAATATTTCCCATTTTCATTTAAATACGTATCTTCATGATTGCAAATACTTTTGCAAATGTTCTGTTTGATTTTACACGATTTCTATTATTGGAATTATTGTCTGCGCTAGAAAGTACAGTCTCTAATGTAGTCGAGAATATTCCGTATTGCCTGTTCAAATTCCCGAGATTGCGAGCAGACAAGTTTGGTTGGACGGTGCTAATAAGACACTATTTCAGTGTTATTAGTAATGTACCTAAAATATTTGGAAGAATTCTGATGCTTTGTTCGTATATGTTTCTATGAGTATCTTGGTGTAGTAAACAGTCAACTAAAACATATATCGACCGTTTTGTTATTCCAGTAATTAATTATCCTTTACAAGCTACTAATGTATCACACCTCGGTGAAAGTTAAAAATTACTTGGTGACTTAACAAAAACCTCTAAATCTACAAACTGAGTAACTAATGAATTGTGATGTTCTAACACCAACTTCCGAATAGTTTAAGAATACCATTTTAGTTTTTGCCTCTGAATAATCCTTAATTACAAAATTGCGGAAAAGTGTAGGTGGTAATATGTTTATATCTATCTATATACTGTATAAAAAGCAATATTCATATATGTGTCTGCCATAGACTAAATATCTACTCATCTATTCGATAGATTTACGAGCAATTTTTTTCTCTCCAAATTCACCGCTTTGTCAGGAGAATTTGTTCAATGAGAACGCCCGATGGTATAGAAAATCGTTTGTTATTTTCAGCGGTACTGCCAATCTATAAAAGGAAATGTGTGTCCCAACTAGTGGACAGATTTACAGGTGGTTTTTTGCAAAATAATCCGCGATGTCAGCAGAAGATTAAAGCTATTGAAATCCTCGATCTGACCAGTGTAAATCAACCATCACCCACTCACATGAAGAACTGGTTCAATGCGAACGGTAAATAGCAACACAAATTGTTTCTTATTTCTATGATACTGCTAATCTATCTATCAATATAAAAGACATTGTTCGAATGTAGACTATAGACTAAAAAACTACAAGGCCGATTTTCACGCGGTTTTTCATAATGTGTTGTCTGGAGTATAAAGCTATTGAAATCCCCAATCAGGCCTATAACAAGAAAGTAAAACTAAATAGACCAAATGAATTGCACCTATTTATTGATGAAAGGCAAGTTTTATGTGTTAAAATTACAAAACGGTCTTTCTACAGAACATTTTACTATAACATTATAGGATATTGGAAATGGCAAACTATTTCATGGACAGTTAAACTTTACATGCTCCTGCACAGTAAAATCAAGGTATTTATTTGAATAAATGCGAAATGAAATCCCCCAAAATATCGCAATCAAATAAAAGTGTAATGAAATTTAAATTGAATCAAGTCGTAATCACAATTTGCGTTATCCAAAACGATAGTGTGTATGTATATATCTAATTTCAACGTTGAATTGTGATTATTTAATCTAAATGTGTAGAGCGAAGCATTGCCGGGTCAGCTAGCAGTTTGATGAGTACTATACAGCTGATGTTCCAGTGTCGCCACCTCCTCAGCACCGTCTCGACAGCTCCTGCTCCCCCCGCGCCGCCCGGCGCGCCACCTGCTATTCACCTCCTCCGCCACAGCAGTACCTAATTACATCCCCGGCCTTCTTCGCCCTTTGAAGTGCGCGTGTCTGAGGCCTTTTCCCGCGCCTGCCCCTATATTGCATCCATTATGCGCGCCCTGCCCTGTCTCCCCTCCCGGATGAGCCCTTCACGGCCGCATTCTTAGCCTTCATAATCGCCTGCCGCCGATTTTACCCAATTACGGGCGACAGCGTAGAGGAAGTTTTGAGAAATTGCCTCTTAGCGTATACGCGAAAACGTGTAACAATTTGTCTCAAAAAATAAATTTTTACAGCGCTAATGATGATATTCATTATTTTCGAATCAACATTATGATCCTTGCATGATTGCTTGCATGATTGCACACTTTGTTCAACTACACATTATGACTGTAAGAAGTGAATTTATCTTAGGGTTTTCAAGTTTTAATAATTGATTGTAGATGAATTACCCCTTTTCTGGTGTGAATCAGGGGTAATCAAAAGGTCTTCCCATTGGCAGGCTCAATTTATAAAAAACTTCAGGCATTTAAGATATCTGAAACTCAAAAAACAAAGGAACAGAAAGGGTTTTCATACTGCTTGTATAAGACAAGCATGATTGTATTATAGCCTCATTTCTTGTATTTAACACTATTGCTTGTTATTGTTCCCCAGACTCATGGACCATTATTTAAAAAAAAAAAAAAAAAAAAAAAAAAAAAAAAAAAACAACTTATCGCGAGATCTACCGCATACTGGGCTTATTACACCACTAACAATTTTTAAATTAGTTTTACACTCATATATTTAGTTCAAACATACTATATCCTGGTTATGTAAACACTATAACTCGAACCACGCTTTCAGGAAATCTCTTGAAGAACTTAAACTGTTTTCCAAGTTCTGCTTACTTAGAATTGATCCTCAGACGATATACGAAGCCCTTAAAAGTAGCGAAAGGCTAGTCGATAAACCAAATGAATTCTTGACCGCGCTTCACTTATTTGTCTGGATCACTGGCTTTCAGTGACCGCACGTACACCTCATGTCACGAATGATCAGACTAGTGGCTTGACCAACTGATTCAGTTACTTTTTCAAAAACAACATTTCTTCCATAAAACACTTTTAAGAGAAACCTTACACAGGCTCTCGCCTCGATACTTTTCGGTGATTATTCTTATTTTACCCGATTACCCATATCTACAGATTCTCTAAATCTCTCTCTAACCTACAAACACACAAGACTCAGCAAAATCTCCAAACCACACTCACAAATACCACAAAAAAAGAGAAACAGCAATGGTATACAATGACATACCTAAACACAAACACACACAGGATCACTAATATTTTTAGAAAAATGGGAGTAAATATAGCTTTCAGAACTGACAATACCATTCAAAAACAGCTCAACAGAAACACAGAAGAAAATAAATATCAACAATCAGGGATATATAAACTGACTTGCCAACAGTGTAAAGCCACATACATAGGACAAACAGCGAGAAAATTTGAAATCCGATACAAAGAACACCTGAGTGCATTAAGGTGCACCAACCACTCTACATTTGGAGAACATCTACTTGAGAACAAACACGAACACACTAATATATGGAAAGACATGCAAATACTGAAAATTAATAACCACAATCAAAACATGCTAACAGTACAAGACAGTTTCTACATATATGAAGGGAAAAATATAATCACCTCACGAATCAGACTTTATTCAAAACACTTAAAACAATTCCATAATATATATAAAACACACACACACAACGCAAAAACATAGATATAATTTAAAACACAAACAAACAAAATCTATAAGATACTTGCCGGAAATTAAAAGCATCTCTGAACACAGTAATGTAAACAATAACAAACGCTCGTACAGTGGTTACACAAACAGAAAAGTGCGTAAACAATAGTGTAGTGTGTTTTTCAAAAATGAAACAAGTAAGTGCGAATAGAAAGACACCTCAGGATATGTGCGGAACACATAAAAGCAACAAAAAAATCACTGAAATGGAACTTCCCCAGACTTCAATGTAAAAATAGGAAACAAAAACTGTAAGTAGAATGTAATATTCATAGCACTTCATAACAGATTATAATTATAAACAAACTAAAAACAATAACAAAACATGTAAATAAAACTGTTATAGGGCACCGAAGATGATTGAATAAATCGAAACGCGCCTGCCAAAAAACGAAATTTTTTATTTAGCTCCCTAGACGGATAAGTTCACAGAAACCTTATTACTTCACGGTAGTGCTGTCAGAGTATTCTAAAAATTATGGGAACGAAATGAACGCTCTTTGCAAATGATGGGAGAGGAGAGAAACTTGAGGAAGAGTCTTACAAAATGAAGAGACCTGACGATGAGTCACATTTTAAGACATTTGTGATTATTTAATTTGTTAGTACAGGTAACAGTCGAAGGTAAGAACCGCGGAGGAATAAAATAATTAGAATATATGAAGCAGATAACTGAGAACGTATGTTGAGGATTATGTTGAGATGAAGAGGTAGGCACAAGATAGGAAAGGATAGAGGATTGCATCAAACCAGTCGAATGACTGATGAAAACATTAAATCTTTATAACTTTATCACTCATTCGTTAGCAATAAGTGTCCCTTTCTTAATTACCTACTGAATTCTGTTCGGTGACTTTGCTGTAGTTGGACTGCGCGTATCACGTGACCTTTACGTTGTACCGGCTTAACAGATCCTGGAACACGCAGTGTCAGTGGAACACGAAAGGTGGCGTGCTTCTGGTAAAACAGGGGAGTGTACATTTTAAAGGTATTTTTGCGTTGTATGTGAATATATATTCCTTACAACATTTCCTTTACCACGTATTTTCACTTTTAGACATTAACTATCCTAATATTCTTTATATTTTCAGTGTCAGATCAACTCAGTAGGATTTCTTATTTAGTCCTCTATGTCCGTCACTGGTTTCTTGATACCACTGCTAAAATAAAATTACTATTAAAATCGTATCAAACATCCTTTAAGTATCAATTCCATTTCTTTATTAAAATTTCAATAAGAAGCAAAGATCACATACTTATCTTTTCATCTTCCGTTTACAAACGACAATTACAGTAGAACTCCAACTTTCCAAACTCTGACTAACCGAATCGCTCAAAATCCGAATCGTTTTTTTTTTTTTTTTTTTTTTTTTTTTAACTCATTCCACCGAAGAATTTTTGGAAAGAGGGAATGCCCAGACTATAACAATCTTTTTACCGCCGTTTGTTGCAACCAATGGACCAGTCTGTTATCGAAACCATGGAACACCATCACAGAAGTCAACTTTTAGGGGAACGTTTATGAATAAAATCCGTCTTCTAAAAACTGTTTCTATTATTAATTTTCATCTACCAGACGCGTTTCGCCCTTCTGGATTGGGGCATCGTCAGTGGTATAAATAACATAATATTTTGATTATATTTGTGTATGCGATTAAGTACATCAGTTATATACATATATTGTAGTATTGTAACGTCTGTAGGTTCAGTCTGCTATAATTATTCTATATATTGTTTTCATAGTATCTGTGTTCAAACATAAATTCACTTCTTAATAACTAAATTATCTGTATGGTTACAAGCGTTATGTACATACACTTTATTTACTAAAAATTGTGGCGGCTAGCACATGTCAGTCCGGAACAGCACCATCCGCTTTTCTCTGGACCGTTGTTTCTTCCTACAGCTTAGCATTATTTCCTTTAATATTGCTCACTTCATTCTATTTATATACTCTGCTGTTAACATTCACTTTTAACGACACCAACCTAGTTATAGTGTCTACAGTGATGTGTTTGTTTCGCATGTACAGTTGCACCAACCTATTTTTGTTGTTTTTTGCTTTGTTCACTCTATGTTAAATTATATCTTTTGTTTTTGTGATTATCTTAACTATTATTTGTGATTTGTGTGTGACTGAGTCTGTTTTCTTGTGTTGTAGTGTTTTCTGTTGCTTTGTATAATGTTTTGTTTGTTAAATTTGTAAATTCATTTAGCACCGTTTTTCCCTATGTAATGGCTTTGTGAATTTGATAACTTTCTTGCACTGTTAATAATTGCTTTCTGTAGTTCTTGATTTTTACAATTCCATATCTGTTTGTATAGTTGTGGGTGGGTGATTGTTGTCTAATAAATGCTCGGCAAATGTCGAATGGTTTGTGCATTTTATGGCTCTTATGTGTTCTTTGTACCTGGTGTTGAAGTTCCTAGCTGTTTGACCTATATATATTGCAGGGCACTGTTGGCAAGTCAGTTGGTATATTCCTGACTGTTGGAATTTGTCAGTTTCAACAACAAAGTTACTGTTTTAGGGCGATGCGAAGAAAGTGGATTGGTTAATCCAAAAAAAAAAAAAATTGGTAAGACTGCCCTTACATGGTGGCGGAAGCTTGGGTATGAAATTCTAAATGATGATGAATTTATTGAAAGTGTGAGAAGAAAGTGTCGAGGAAGAAGATGAGCTTATCGAAGTTGAAGCAGACATGGGACCATCAGCCAGTCAAGCATTTGCCGGCCTTGAAATGGAAGGAGCGTCAACCCGAGTGTGACCACATGCATCTTCTCTCTGTCAAGCGGATGAATACAGTCAAACAGCTTACTGTGACCGAGATGTTCAGCAAGCAATGACTTTTATTTACATTACGGTACGTGTATAGTGTACTAATGAACAGCACTTGCAAGTACGCTTAACATGTAGAAGTGTTGCCTTTTCATTTAATTAATTAAAAGTTCTTTTTCTTTAAAAATTGTTTCTTTTCTCCCATTTTCAACATACATACAGTAATTAATTAAAATATAGTCTTTTTCGGAAAAAATCAAATTATCCGAATTTTTATACTATCCGAATAGAGTCCGGTCCCAATTGAATCGGATAGTTAGAGTTCTACTGTAATTACCAAATATAATTTTACAATTCACTAATTTTACTATCATACTCTTCTTCCGCCCTTGGACTCATATTTCCCATGTTAAATCCCGCCAGGATTTTGAAACTAGTTTCTTCATTAAGCTTTTCCAGCCGAGCCTCCTCTCATTTAATTTCTTCAACTTTTTTTCCCTCACCAGAGATTTCTATACCTCTGACTTGTAGTTCAGTGACTTTAGAACTTAGAAACCCAAAGTTAATATCCAAAATTTTAATCACTTAATAGAAAATAAGATCGACTGCTGAACTCATCGATTTTAGGAATTAAGATTCGATAGTTTTATAGGCATAATTGTGGAACGCCCGCGATTTCGAAAGAATGTATAAAAACACCAATGATATGTAACATGAGGTTTTAATATGGACTTACCATATTGCCCCAAATCCAGTAAGAAGTTGCTTGAGCATTCGAGGATACAACAAGTCATCTCACTGATGTCATCGTTTTATAACGTCTATATTGATATTCGTTCTCAACACTTACTGAACGAACCCTAAAGCTTTATTCTATTTGGAAGCACTAATGCATGGCAATGTTTCCTCTCGAATCTGACTTATTACTCTTCTTAAATTACCAATAATTTCACATTTTTATTTTTTAATGAAGTTATGTAAAATTCGTATTTACACGTTAGAAGCACTTTGTCATACCTCCTGTGACATAACACGCGAGATAAATTGAACCGACAAATAGTTCTCGGATCAATATATCAAAATGCGAGCAAGCTTCATGGGAAAACTGGAAATCAAACGCTAAGAGAAACAAGAGAAAGGGAGATGCAATCAAAACCTACAACAATCTTAATAGACATTTTGATGTAGGTAACTTCAAAACGTTCTTGTTACAATGCTGAAACGTGCGTATTGAGAGTTTTGAGTCGGCTACCTTAACCAATTCCCTGGAGGGACTTATCACGCCTCACATTTCACCAAGACTGGAACATATAACAGTCAATGTTACCGTCCAGTTAAGACTTGTTAGATTCTATGAGCCAGGGATGCAAGAGTTAATCGAAGATTTGCTTATTAGGGAGACACTGGTGGACTCATTCTTATGGCTGATGATTTCGCACATTTTGTTTTCCGACAAAAAGAGTCAAATGAGGTTACTAGCAGAGTTGCAATCAACCAGTTACACGATACTGCGTATCATTTTTTGTTACATTCCACCGTTTGTGATGAAGGACTCTCATCGCCAACCAGACAGCCTTGGTCGACATCAGCTGCACAATTGAAGAATCGCCAAACGAATATCACCAGGTTGACAAGCCTCATCGATTATAGAGGATATCAATTCCATGTTGGGGACTTATCTAAGGTAATAGTAAACGGGATTCTGTGTTCGTCTCAGAATCTTGTAACCCAGTGACGCTCTAGGGTCTTCTTCTCTTTGTTCGTGGACAACACAATTCAATTGCTCACTCGCATGAACAGTGCACTTATGTCTCTTTTTCTAATTCACGTTGTAGCTCAATTACCAATTAATGAATAATTAACAGTTGATTTTAGAAAAAAGTAAATAGTACTTTGTTACAAGCAAATGCTGATTTTTTAATTAACAGCCATGTAAATTAATATAACCTCACTGAACCAGGTGAGTGATCGCCAATGATCGGACGAGTTCTGGAGATATTGCTTCGATCTCCGCGCCGGTCATATACTCGTAAATGTAGGTAATTCAGCTTCCCGAAATGACTCAAAGCAAATGCCAAGGTGATCTCTTCATAAACTCCCTGTTATTTGTTCACAGAATATCACTGGCAATAAACCATAAATCTATAATTTAAAAATATATAGTTGTTTATTTGAATTATACTTACGTGTAAATAATTTACTACGAAATGAGGTATAGTGTTTACCATTTTAGTGGCTTCAAGAGAGGTAGAATTAAGAGTTCTACAGCTATCCCGCCACTGCTCTGATGTCATAATAAGTTACATGTCGCACATTCTGACACCACAACATCACATGAGAAAGCTGCATGCTTTTCTGTGAAGAACTGAAATGGTTTAGTACTTGGTTTTCGCATCAGGGAGTTTCACAACTTCTGCTCTTGTTTCTTTTACTAGGCGTTAAAAACGAATTCAATTGTAATTTAAAAAAATCAACCTTTATCCAATGATAGCGTTGGAAACGAAGAGCTAGAAAATTAGGAAAGCATATCAAAACATAAGAGCATAAAATTTCTTGAAGTGTTATGTTATTAGGTTAGTATGATACAATATGTGTTTGGAAAAGTTTAATATTGTCTTAGCCTCTAAGGAAATTACAGAGAATAGTAGGAGTACTACAATTACAAGTCAGTTTAAATATTGTTGAACAACGGTGAGAAGATGTGTTTTTCTAAAAATAGAAACAACACATATTAGCTGCAAATAGAGAGCGTTCTGGTCGTTCAGTGGTTAATGCATACGACTGGTGATCGAAAGGTCCCCGGTTCGAATACTGTCTCGGCGGGGATTTTCGTAGTCTCTTAAACCAACCTTCGCATCTGGCATAGCATACTGTGTCATGTGAAATACGCCAGAACGCTTCCGTGGTTCGGATTCCACGTTAAACGGTAGGCACCATCTAGGGCTATCAACCCTACTGGTAATACTGATTTGTACGCATCCACAGCAAATTCAAGCCAAAACAAAGGCTTACAGTAGTACTAGTTGGTCCAAACGAACATATATACAATAGCCGCAAATAATGAGCAACATGTTTTAAACAAATTTAAGGATTAAAATATTTAAGAAAGAGAGGAAATTAAATTAATAAATCCTTAGCGACAAATTGCACATTTTAAAAAAGGATTCAGTTGTATAATGGAGAACAATAAAGTTTATTGTCAGGTGATGACGCATAGTGCTTCACTTTTATCTCCAGCTTACAGGTATGGCCAGAAAAAAAGTTTCGAAAAGTCGAGGTTGAAAGTTAAGTGACACTGGTCTTGCGATTCAAATTGAATCAAGTAGGAGAAGAAACGGAAATTCAGTTTAGGCGGCAGAATGCGAGAGTGCGGTCCGCGCTGAAACCGATCGTGGTTCCCCGGCCGGCTGTCTCCCAGCTAACTCAATTCGTTAGCGCGCTCCCGCCTCTCGTTGAAACAAGAGGCAAACTCGATTAGGTGGCGATAAAAATGGCCGCCCCTACAGAATTCATAAAAGTATGCAAATGGCGGTGGTGGCGGTGTCAGGTTGGGGGTGCGATCGCAGCGCGACCTCGCCCCGTGTCGACAACAGAAAACAATAGAGCACACCACTACGGCTGGATTACAATTGTGACACAGGAAACGACAAAAACAACACTATCAATTTCTTTTTAGCACTCTGTTGACACATTTTATGTTAGACTACTTTTTCTGGTATGTCTTTTTTTTAACATCTTTAGAGCAATATTTATGTTTTGAACATCATGTTCAATTCCTTCCAACGTATTGTAATTTTGCAGAACTTTACAGTACGCAATGAAACAAAATGCTTCATGACAATATACCAAAAAAGAAACGCGTACAATGCAAATTGATGGCCATAAGGTAGGTACCCTACTAACCCCTGGATTACTTAGTAAACTCGAAGTAGTTTACTATCCTACACTTGTGAGTTCCAACTACTCCTTATATTTTATTCCTTCGTTGCCTTTTGATGATATTTTTTTTTTCAGTGAGTACATTTTGCATCTGCTAAGATTTAAGGACGTCAAATGCCGGCTCGCCTTATTTTATTGAATACTTTCCATCAACCTGGGAAGAAGCACACTTATCCTTCACAGCTTAGTACGTTGTAAAGCTCTTCTAATATGAGATATAAGTCTTTCTCGGCGTATCTTCGATATAAATTCTTCTCGGGTTTGCCACCGGATTACATTTTCAACAGTCAAGCTTGACTGTTGAAAATGTAATCCGGCGGCAAACCCGAGAAGAATTTATATCAAAGCTCTTCTAGTTTCCATTACTATCAGTCATTTCGTAATTTTAAACAGTTATTTATTTTCCAGATGTTCATTCATTAAACTTAATCATCCTTAATAGATGATTATAAATAATGTAACAATTGCTATTAGCCGAATCCATTTACAGTTAATTAATAAACCATTTATTTTCTACTATTAAACAATCGTCTCTATTCAACTGGTAACTATTCAACTGTTCTTCCGTATATGTTGACGCCACTCATTCGTTGGGTCGATCACGCACCATATTATTTTTTGAGACATGTGATAAATACATAATTTAATACAAAATCATTCTTTTAATCACTCTTTTTATAATTACAATCACAACCAACCTTTTTATGTCTGACGTGATATGTCTCCATCGTATGGCGCATACTGATTATACTTGAATGTTATGCTTTAGAGGATAGATTTCAGAAACTTATATAGCTTTGAAAGAATGGTTGTTACAAGCTAAATCTAGAACCAATATTAGCGGGGGTAGTAGTTGAAAATAAAACTTATTTGATGTACACATAACTTGACAAAGAACTAACACCAAGCATTCGTCGCGACAATATACCAATAAGAGATGATATATTAATTGTGCTGTGGTCACGACAATATACTAATATGATATGATATGTTAATTGTGATGAATAGCTAAGCAATAGTATTAGATTGCTCGTGGTTTAATTAATATGATAAATAACTATTCCACGAAACAGTTCAGTTATATCTTGCTTTTATTTTCATAAACAAGACGTTAAAGATTACATGCATACATACTATTCAGCGATTGTATACAACACTTCTTCCACAGACAATTTAGTTCTTGGCCGTCGTAAATTGAGTCGGTGAAAACTGTTTCTCTGTTTCGGATGGCTGCTTTATATAAACCTCATCGAAATTTCTAGAACACTACAAAAGCTTCCGACAGATATTTCTTGAACATTAGCAATACTTAAGCAATTGAAACGTATTAAAAAACAATCAGAATTAATACTAATCATTTACAATCAATACAAAATGGTCAGAAATGGAAATTAAAGATACTTAAACACATATTTATCAACAGAAATCATTTTAAACTGTAGCGTATTGTTCTTTAGACATCGTAACTTGCAATAATACCTGGAATTACCAACATTTAATCAATTCTCTTGCAGAATTCTGTTCTTAAACATATTAAATGGCCTCTAAATAATTTCTTTTCATAAAACAAAGTCTATATACATTGATTAACAGGAAATTGTAAAACAGACATACCAGACCATATTCAACCAAACTCTAGCTTACTACAAATGCCTCATGAAATACAATTCCATTTAATTTTTTGTTTGAGGGCTGTCACAATAAGCTATTAGCAAATAATAAATAAATCGCATTTTTAATGATGAACAGCGCACTTTTAACAGCAGTGACGTTACAAAAATTACTGCGAAAGATTAGAAAGGTTTATTAGTTTTATAGATCTATGTACTTGTATTAATTTAAACCATGAATCAGACAATTTTAACAGGTTATAAAACCAATTGTATTTATGGGAGCACATGACACTCAACTCGGAAAGTGATAATTCATTAAGCGACAGAAATTTAAATTTATGACACAACAAAATATTGAGGTATTAAACGTAAAGATCAAATTATTCTTCACACAAATATATTGAAGAATTTGTAGAAAAACAACCTGGGTCGCGTCGTATAACCTTTAGCCATTTTTTCCCCACATATGGAACACAACAAAAACAATTGTTGCTTTTGATTTATGTGTTTACACACTGAGGCACAATACACCACTTGTTAGTTGCAGAACTCATTTTATCAACAAAATAAGCAAACGACCAGAGACGTGACGTCTCGAGAGACAACATGACAGATACTAGTGTTTTGGCGCCAAATTTAAGTAAGTATATCCAAATGTAAAATTTTGTATTTTTCAGGGTTTTCTTTTTTAGATTTTTTTTTTTTTTTTTTTTTTTTGTTGTGGTAGGTGCACAGTTACAATACTAACTACTTTCCCAAAACTATTCAGGTATCCCATTTCCATTCCCCATGTTTTCTTATACATTTCGAAAGCAATTTATCGAACTATATCTTTCTCTATTGGTTCGTATCACTTATGATATGCATCTGTGCAAGCATGAATTGTTAATCCTAGAGACAGTCGTTTATACGTCGTAGATAGTGTATCAAGTTAGCTAGCTTCGTTACCCTTATACAAACAATTGATGTGAAAAACAATATACACTTCAGTGCGTTGACATCAGATTTATGGCTGAATCACTGAACAAGCAACAACAGCGCATTAAATCACGTATAACTGGTTTTTAATTAAGTACATTTAACTTCAGGCGTTTGTGATATGCTGATATCAAAATTACTATCAGCTATCATTTGTTTCCATCTCTTAACAACTACCTTCATTAATATAAGAGTTGTCACGGTTGATATATCGCCTTCAATGGACAATGAGGGTAGCGAAACTGTGGTGGCGAAGCGTGGCTCTACATTAAATTCGACAGTTATACGTGTTCCAGCAAAACCACAATCAGCAAAGCAAATCACATGGAAATCAAAAAAACTCTCTATCGACGATCGTTTTCGCATCGATGAAATACAGAATAACACACACTGCTCACATTAGCATTACATTAACAATATCTGTGTTTTTGCAAGCTTCCACTGATGAAATGGAAGCGTTTTCTCCACTACATCTCGTTAGAAAATCCATTTAGCTAATACTGGTTTCGTCTCTCTTTATTAGCTTGCAGCTGTCCTTAATACTCTTGGCATTTCAGATTATTTCATATGGGTAAAAATAAAAAAAGAATGTCAAATGAAAAAACTCAGACCAAGAAGCATATTACTTCAAGTTATAAACACAAAAATACTGGTTACTAAAATTCCATTTATTATTTTAGAAATAAAAATATCAAATAAAATAAAAATTCACAGTAATCAAACCAGAAGGTCTGTACGCCATAGAATGTTTGTTCTCTATGAAAACTGGAGAAATAGAAGAGATAGAGAAAACGGAAAGGAAAATCTTGAGAAAAATTTGAAGACCATTAAAAACTGAAAATGGTGAGTTTAGACATCGGAGGAATAAACATCTATACAAAGAAGAAGAAATTGAAAGGCTGTCAGACACGATCAGAAAGAGGAGAATCAGTTTTTTTGGTCACATAATAAGAATGGATAACAACAGACTTACAAAAGAATTTTTAACCATATTTAGAAGAGTAAGAAGAGCAACCAGTGGTTCCAACGAGTAAAGAAAGATATGATTGAGATCGGAATAACAGAAGATTTAACACAAGATAGAACAACTTACAAGAGACTGATCCAAAATTTCAAGGATTTCAATGAGAAGGAGAAAAGTAAATGTAGTAACATATGGACGGAAGAAAAGAGGAAACAGCAAAGTGAAAGGATGAAGAACTATTGGAAGCCAAGTAAAGAAGGATCGAAATGATTGCAGGGGATTACTTTTTGTGGTCCTTTGATGGCCGATATCGAAAAGAAGAAGAAAACGACGAAAGTCAAAATACCATAGTCGTTCCAGAAGCCTTTTTCTACCTCTAAAAATAATCATGAAACTTGAATTATTAAACTAATTTTTGCTTTGATTTTACTGATTTTTAATAATCTTTTTTTACGCTGAGGTTAATCAGAAATATATAATTTATATTTTGTGACTAGATTCAATTTATTCGCAAGAAACGTTTCGCAGTAATAGGCTCCAATGGTATTAAATAAAGATAACACAAACCAGTACTTGAGATTACTTTCTGGCAGGAATAATATTGTACTGAATTATCGGAGAGCCACGCTGCTGTTGGGAATTGACGCACCCCGCGTTCGCTACAGACCGCGGTGAAGCCAGCATTCCTGCAGAACAATATTCGGTTACTAAATGTAGTGAGCTTTACACGAAATAAAGATATTATATTTTAACATCATTATCCGACATCTCGTAATAACAACAGTTCAGATAACTTTTAAATGCAACATGGGTTTGTGGGCTTGAGTTATATAGGAATACACCTACTTAACTGTAACTATTTAATTACAAATTAATCTATTATTTTTTATCTGTTTGTTTGTTATTTCATTCCATTCGTGTTTTTGATTTGTTACTTTCTGTTAGTTTAATTTATTTAAATTGTTATTATCTTTAGGATAGGATTCTTAAAACCCTTTAACCGGTTATAAAAGCCCTCTGACTTCATTTAATGAAATCGTATTTTAAGAATTATGTGTAGCAAGCTGAGAGTTCATTAAATATGGTGTTGTATATTTTTCTTGGAAATAACTGTGATTTTGTTTAAATCAACATTGTTTTATGGAGAGATATTATGTAAATGCTACGTGATATGTTCAAGGACAGTATTATGCTCAAAACATTGACTAAAAGTTTGTAATTGTAAGTATTGATGTAAGCTACGTTCTTTGGAAGACAATTTATGATGGTTTGGACTGATTTATGCAGATAATATGGGTGTAAATACTTGTAAATATCTTTAATTTTCGCTTCCATGTGTTTCATGATGATTGTGAATGACGGTTTTGTGTTAATTTTGATTGTTAGCTGCATTGTCGCCGTTCGAGAAACATCAGGTGACTTTCTCTGTATTATTCTGGAAATTTCTGTAGCGGCTATAATATGCGAAGGGCTGACGGGAGTTTTAGTTTTGAAAGTTTTAGTTTGAAGAAGTTGCAAGTCAGTTGAAATTTAGAATTGCTGGAACGTTTGTATATTGGCACTTAGTATTTTTTTAGACGATGTTTGTATAATGTTGTTGTAAGGCGCACGGAAAAATAAGTAAACTGAAAATTGATGCATCGGACTTGTTATTTCAAGAAACCATAGACTTAACACCGTCCTTTATCTTTGTCAAATATTGCTTGGTGATTTCGAACTGCGATGGAATGGTTTGGATTCCGTATTAAATTGTAGGTCTCCTAGCGAAGAGTTCAAATGTATCAATCAAATATCGTTTATCGTACGGATGTTCCTGTAACAAGGATTTCTGTTCCCTATAACTTTTTTCTCTGCATTTCTTTTTATTTCGATGAATCGTAGTTCGCCATTAAAAAAACTATATGATGTCGGCCAACTGAGGTGCAGGGTCTGAAATATGCGAAATATATTGCGATGGTCAGTAAATTTTGATACCGTTTGCACGCTGAACTGTTTTCGTTGCATACGATGAAATGATTACTTCTGCTTTTAGTGTTTGTTGTTTAAAACCGCTGCAGCTGACAGGTCGATAGCTATCCGATCAGCTCACTCGCTGTCGAATACCTCTTTCTTGCCCCAATGACGTCCAGTTAACTGTTTTAACGCTTTCCGATAAACCGATACCATTTTATTTACCGCTCCCAATTCTATCCTCTGATTTAGTTTTGCAACCGGAAAACAATTTACACAACAGTGAACATTTCATATGATTCCATCGCTGAGATATTTCTGAGTGCTCTCTCGAAAGTGGAATTTCCACAGTGGATGAGATAAATACACAACAGTGTTTTGAACATGTCACTTGTGACAAGAGGGTTTGTGATTAAGTGCATAAACGATTTCATTCACGCCCTGTTAGCGTTCAGTCGCTTGTAAAATGTTACTCTCGTGCTACACCACTGATTTCAATTTCACATAACTGAATTTTTATCCACAGACAAATCTGCAGGGCTTGCAAATCTCTGATAGCTTCACGTAATTATGAGTTTAGTTATAGGATTTGTTACTAACATTTATTACAATTTACTCAACAATTCGCAGTTAGACAATTTTCTGTGACTTTTATTTCCACTTAAAGCACTTTAAACAAATTAGTACAGCGTGCATCAGATTATTTTTTTTATTTCTTTGTGTCTTAGGACTTTTAAAATGGATTTCATTTCTGAGCGCAAGTACATATTTCTTGTTCGACACTAACTGGAAAACATTTAACTTTTTAATCCAAAAAACAGCTGGTGCTATGAATTAATTTACGTGCGACACATCATTAGATTTTAATCTTTGTACATTTTTCTTTCACAGATCACCGTGAAGGGCTCAGCACCTCACCGCATTCATTTCTACCGATTCCACGTCTGATGAAGCCATAAAGCTGCCCTCACGAGCACTCACGTGTAAGCCAACACCCACATACAGGTAGGTCAGAGTACCCCAGGCATAGTAGCTTCATCTAAGATCTTAATTTCTGAAGTTGTTGAATAAACCTCATATTTCTCCGCCTTACATATATATCATCGTTTAACAACAAGTTTAAAACCAGGAATCTCTGATTCACATTTAAACTATTCGATTTCGTAAAACTTCTAAAAGAACTTTCTTTACTTTCAACGAGTTAGATTTTGATTTGTTTATTTAAATTGTTAAAGGAATATGTTTTTACAAAGCTTACCACCTCTCCCTTCATTATAAAAATGAAACGTCTACAAAGTTATGAACAAATGTACGTTAGTTCTTTTGAACTTTGGTAACTCTATGAATCATATTCTTAAATTAATTATTAAAAATCTACTTCCATATTTAGTGTGTAAATCTTCAAACTTACTTTTTCTTTATTTCTTGATTTCATTCTTTCAGTGAATTAGATTTTCATTTCTGAAATAATTTCACATTTTTAGAATTTCGATCATACACACTGTACTAAATTCCTTCAACATATGTTTCGCAAATAAGTTCTGTGCACTTGTTACGCAAAAACACAGCCTACAGAAATGATAAGATGTTGAAAAAAATGAGAAAGTTTTATATTTTTGCAAAGTTAATGGTTTATATCTTGAAGCTTGATAATATTTGTGATATTATTACCGAAAATAATAGCCCCCAGAAATTTGACATAATAATTATTCGATTCCATGCAAAACATGCATCAAAACAATGCTTGAGTAATAGAACAATGAAACAACAAACCTGATGAGAATCTGAAACTACATTCAAACTTTGAAATTTGCATTATCGATGCTGACAGAGAATTTTGAACAAAAATTAATCACTCCTCTGTATATTTGAAGCCTTAATGGCATCAGGAAAGAAGGAATACATATGAACATCTATGTGGCAAATTATTTCGCTATTATTATAGTGGTTATCGGTACGACTAAAATGTTTCTATACAATCGTAAAAGAAAAAGGATTAAAAAATAAATCAGAAAAATAACCCAATTATTATATGATGAAACATGTAAATTTAATTTAAAAAATTAAATGAGAGTTGATGAGTATCTCTACTAAACCGGATTATTTCCTGAATTAAAACATTACACTTATGTCATAAACCAACGAAAAAGAATCTGTTCTATTATGCATACTGCTTGCTCACCAACGAAATATTACTACTTTTCCAAAAAAGTGATGATGTTAAAAATAAGCAAGTTTCAAATTAAGAGTTATAAAATTTTCATATTTACAGAGCTTAGAGAGATTATAAAATGAAATTAAGAAGGGTCTTCATTTTTTGACAAATTTTAACACATCGACAACATTTATATGTATGCAAAGGACGTTAGTAACAATAATGATGGCTCACTAACTGTGATAGCATTTGTGGAGATGAAAAATCTAGCTTTCATTCAAAAACGTAAGTATTTGTGCTTGATTTCTTTGTAATTAACACCATTATCCAAAAGTGGCAATAAATCCTCCTTAGTTTAGGGTTTTTCTTGTTCGGAAATGTGTATAACCTACCTGAAATTGGAATTCGCTTGAAAGCTTTGAACAAGGCTTGCGGAAGCGTTTGACAACAAGAGAATTGTTATATTTAGTGTTTCTCACTAAAATATACCCTAATTCCTTTTCATTACTTGCTTTTCACCATGAAGTAGTTGAAAGAATAAATTTGATTATTTTATTCCCCAATTAATAATGATACGTGAATAGTTTCGGTTCCAGTGAGTTGGATATGTTGCTGATAATATGACATTAATGAGCTATGAGAAAAAATAGCACCCGGGTAAATGAATGAATTTAGTTGGAAACTAATGTAGTAGACGCAAATCATCTGCGGGCGGTTCATTGCTTGGGCAGGCAGTGTTTTGTGACACCTGGTTGCCTACTCAAACGGCCGCTGAGGAGCAGGTCTACTGTCAGGCGGGACAGCCTACCTGATGATGGTGCTGGACCACTGTATGCGCGACGGAATGGAATCAATACGGCCCTGCCGTGGCCACTGGAGGCTCGTCCGACACGCGGGCACGCCAGTGTGTGTAGTGTACGTGTTAATTAAGGCCAGGTGCGTGCTGCGGGGATACTTGCTTGCTCAGGTGGCTGCTCAACTCGCACTAAACGATAAACTGCTACAGGCGCCATACTCCACACTCGCAAGCTTAGGCACGTCGAAGCAAGGGGAGGCTACAAGATATGGCTAGAGAATTGCATAGAGGTTGGATGGCTCTGGTAAAATTTCACGTCACCTGCACCTCTGACGATTGTGTTGATATTTTCAACTTATTTAAAGATTTATCAAATAAATATTTTTTTATTTACTTTTACACCAAATTTGGCCATTAAAATATTTTAATTTTTGAATTGTGATGATATCAGGTTCTGAATGTCATGTAACTATAGCTAAAACACTTACATCTAATACTCATATTTATCCTTTCTTTATCGCTTTCCATAAAACACAATTCTAAATTAAACGCTTTCAAAGATTCCATCTACATATTTACAAAATTGTATAATGTCTAGAATAATTGCAAACGGTCTATAAATACAGCGTCCGCTCATATCTTTGAGATTAATGAACTTCAATGTAAATTATTTCTCCTGTTTCATGTCCTCAGAATTAAAACGGACGCCTTGCGGTCGCTTAGTGCTCGGAGAAGAAAAACAGTTCATTTAGCATATATACTATAATGAGAAAATCTGACTTTGAATTCTGAAGTTTGTTGTTACTCATAAAATTACATAAATATAAAGTATTCAATGAAAAGGACTGACGTAATTGTGACAGTACTATACAATCTTGTCGGGTGACCAACCCGATGGTGTAGTAGAAACACAACGTCTCGACATCTTGCTCTGATGCCTTCGTCGGGTGTCAAGTAGCTTCCAGATGTTACAGCCTTGCTGTGAAAGAATCGACTGACTTAGCCTCATATCATGCTTCCAATCATATGCTTAGAACAGGAGTGCTTAAACCTCGCCTCCCTACGACAGTTTTTACGCTCCTTTCATAAGCGAATAATCGAAGCGTGATGTGACACTAAGCTAGCCTGTGACTTCTTGAAGCTACTTCACATCGGACCAAGCTACCGAAACGTCACTACAACTTCCTACTGGATACTTGAGAAGATTACATTGCAGCAACAGCCGGGAAAGTCTCCACTCACATATTAAAATTACTGTATTCAAACATTTATTTCATATTTTTTTAGAATAATTAACTGGTTTGTTTGTTGAGTATTTGCAGGATATCAAAACAGCTGGCTAGAAGTATAATTGCTCTGATAGAACTGTTAAAATTAGCAAATTACACTGAGTAACTACCAGAGTTTTCTAGGCAACATGATAGAATACTCGTAAGAATCTAAGAACACTTCTGGCTCAGTGTTGTGCAGTGCGGAGCATTCAAAAAGAATCTACCATTCAAATCGGTTCCGATAAATTTATTTCAGTTTCCAGGCAGAAATACCTTCATCCGCCTAGAAACTACTGAAGCTTGTTTCTGTATTTTAAATAATTTATAGAATTCGAAGCATACAACTGGAAAACTAAAAGCAATGGTCATATGTGATATAGCAATTAATTTAGCTAATAACTGATAATAACTTTTCCTCCCCCCAGGTTTTCTCAAGTCTTATGGCGTCACAATGTTGCCTGACACTGGGTTTGCTCGTTTGAGGCCCGATTCTGTAAAGTTCCATCATCATCGGGGCATGGTGGGCAGGATACGAGTGATGGTGTTGAACGATTCCTATCCATCAGATCATGCACCAATGTTCTGGGTTAAATACCAAACCTCTCCACAGTGGAGTGAGGGCATACGGCATTGTTGATGGTGAGTCGTCCATCGGAAGGGGGCATCAACCTCCCAGGATCCCACGGTTTCTCTCGGAATGGGCTGCCACGAGCCTTCGCCCTCTGGCATATTGCCTCTCTCATCCACACTCTACTGTGAATACATACAGCAACACTTATGTACACCGTCCCTCTGGAAAAGGCAAGGGAAAACCACCCCATTTCATTTCCCCGTAACGTTTTATTTAGTGGTAACATCCTTCATAGTAAACTCTTACGTCCGGATACCAGGTAGCCATACATTTTGACAGACATTAGCTTGAACCACATTTGCGTATAATTCATTTTATTTATGGCTTGTATGTTGTTGCTGATTTAGCCTCTATTTGCGTTATGCAAAAATTATTGCAGTAATTAAATAGATTCTTTTACAGATTGATGGATCATACATTACCTACGAGACGATTTGTAAGATTAATTCAGTAAAAAGTTATTAACACTTTAAGCTTTTAAATGACTCTATATATCTGTCACAACACAAGAAAATCTCAATACAATTTAAACGGGTAAATATAAAATAGTAATTCTGATAATTATTATCTGTATACTTGTAATCATAATAACTTAAGCTATAAAGTAATAAGCTTAATAACAAGCCGCAACTTCTATTCCTATTTTCATTTTTTAATTGAATGCGGTTATTATCATCTACTGGGAACATACATTTACGCTTGCATTTTTCTAAAATCTTTGATGATACTGATGTTTGAAAATACAGCAACCGTATGAGTAAAAGTTTTGAAATCAAGTTTCTTTGATTACTGTCTAATCATATCAATAATGAAAACCTCAAAATCTTTCTTGAATTATGTAATTATGTTTCGGGCTATGGTGTATAGAATAAACAGCCGAAGAAAAATATACACTGTGAACGACCGATTTTATCGCATAATATAGAATAATTGATGCTAGTAAAGTTCATAAATACCAATCAGAAGAGAAGCCCAGTTTACAGTTTCATAGAAAGTTTAGTCTTAATAAGTAGTTAAATTTACCAGAATTCGTCTGTATAATAGCAGTTCGAATATAGCAGTGATGATGGAAACTTTTGCGAGGCTTTGAACCCTCGGAGTAAGCGGTCAGCATAGAAAGAGAAAGCAAGGGGAGTTGGAAATCTGCCTGCATGCAGAGTGGAGGGCGTCCTTTGACAAGTGAGTTGCGGGGACAAATCAACTAAGCAGCAACTTGCAGCGTCGCCTCCAGACAACTATGTACGCGAGTCGACAACACGAAATATGCAATTCAAGCAGTACAACTGTCACAAACGTCTCTCATTTTCGAAACAGAGAAATCCTTTACAATGCAGAAATTCTCCAGCGCATCGTACCGCATCTGATTGGTGTTTACGAGAAGTGAAATCAAAGTATTCAACTTGCCCACTGAACGATTGTTGTGTATCTATAACTCGGTTCACATAGCCTTGTTTGAGATATCTTCTGATGTAAAACTACTGTTCGTTTGACATCCGTTACCTATTCGAAAATAATTTAAGTTTTAGTAAGTATATAAAAGAAAATATTAACACTAGACGTATCAAATTTCTATTTAGATTTCCATGCCTCTGAGTAATAGTAAAATGAAACGGGAGACCATTGTTTTCGATTAAACCCTACACAATAGTTCATTGTACTGTCAAACAGTGTGGATCAAAATATTCATACTGATTTGGGAACACTGAATAAATATTGTAACCAGCTTCCAGACACAGTACAGTCATTATGTTTCGGATGCACTTCATCTTCAACACGAATCAAATACCTTACTCTTCCAAGTTGTTTCTTTCGTCTAAAATGAAAATACATTTTGCTTCAAAACATCGTTTGCAACGTTAATTGTCTCGAGGAACGTGTGCTAGCACATCTTGCAATACTTACATCAATTTGCCTTAGAATCTTACTTCACAAATATAGCACATGAAGATCTCTATGGCCTTCATTAAATACTGAATTCATTTACCTGAATATTTCATACGATTCTGCCAAGAAACAATAACACGAAATTTACTTTCCGTCATCATTTAAGAAACAAAAAAGTGTAACTGCTCTCAAAAATATTGCCTGGATTTTACTGATAACGACAACAGAAAACAGCTGACGTGAAACTCGTCACATTTCCAAAATTTTACACAAAAATTAGATGGATGATGAAAAAGAAATCAGCTACAGAGTTACTTTAGTTCATAAAGGGAAGTAGAAGAAAAGAAAATTCAAAGTATACACAGTGGACCAAGAATTTATTTTGTACTTTTAGTTGAATTTTTTTTATTAGACCGAAAAAATTGGTATCATTGCATCAGGACGTAAAGTTTTGATAAAGGCAATTGCCAATATCTAAGCTTGCCTTTAGTTTCAGGTTTCATACGTAAGCATTTAAGGAAATATAGGTACAGCAATGGTTACCGTCACAGTTCAGGTTCTTTCGTCATTAAAATCATTAAATTAGTTTATGAATTGTAATCTTGGTTGTCCGGGTTGAACCGCGTCAATTTGTTGAAACCTAACGTTTCGGCCATCATTTTGTGGCCTTCTTCAGAGTACTGTCACAGTTCCAGCCGTGACAGTACTCTGAAGAAGGCCACAAAATGATGGCCGAAACGTTAGGTTTCAACAAATTGACGCGGTTCAACCCGGACAACCAAGATTACATTGACAACGACCGCGGAAGTCTGCGCACCCACTAGTTTATGAATTGGTGGAAGAGTGTGACGATATATCTTGCACTAAGATTTAGGACGCATAAGTCGGTGGTCCACGAGATAAGCGGAGTACGGAGGAAGAAAGCGGTATCGTTGTTGATTGTCGCTGATTTAATAAATTTTGAACAAGAATTACTTCCATACTGCTACAAAACAGTTAAGAGAGGATGGAAAAAAATATAATAGTTCTTAGATTTACCAAGATTTTAAATCAAATAAATGATAGAAGACAGAAGCAGTATTTGCGTGAAGTAAGTAATACAGCAAAAAATAGATCTATCATCTACGCAACGATTAGTCACATAAAAAATCGATTAATTTGAAGGACGTTACAATTAAGTAGCTATTAAAGATTAAAATAAACTCTACATTAATATTGCAGTTTAATTTTATTGGATGTCCCGTCAGAGGGTGTTGTATAAACAACGTTTCGACAGCTGGCTGGGCTGCGCTGTGCTGTCATCGCCAACTGAAGACATTTCAGAAGAGTATTAATGTCATCAAAAGGAGTAATACAGTTAAATTTGCAATAGCTGATACGTGGTTTAATGTAATATATAACATCAAAATGTATGGGAGGAATGTAGTATTAATTATATAGTACATCATGTGAGTCAAAAAAGTATTGTACGAATCACCTATTAAGTACTACAATTATCCTCATTGTACCGTAGAAACTCCTCCTAAGGCTGCGTCGACAGAAATAAAGTACCTGTAATTGAATAAAGGCATCATCAATGGTAAACGACATAGTTGTGGTTTACCTTGCATTCTTACCTTGACTCTGTATTCTTCACTGTAATTCTCCAACATTCATTGCGTTGCTACTTTTTTCATGTCTTTTTGCGCTTTTTTCACTGTCTGATTAATCTCCAATTTAGCATAAATCAGCGACTACGATACTTTGAATCTGTAGTTGTTACGGAATCTTTTTTGTTAATACTAAATCTTACAATGTTTTAAAGCCAATACACGCTACCAATAAAAAAAAAAAAAACACAAATTCGAAGGCAGACATTACCACAGGCTTTCGGCCAACATTTAACTCGATAGAAAGTCAGCTGGAATGCGGGAGGTCACGAATGTATGAATCCAACCGGAAGCAGGTAACGCTCCTGAATGGCTGCTGTGAACTAAATTTTGGTGCGGGCTTTTTTATGAGCGTAGCTTATACGTGCACGATTAAATCTACTTTTTCAGCGGAGTTGAAAATACGCATATTCCCAGATGCGGAAAAATGTTCTGCTGGATCCGGAGATAATTTGAATTTATACGACAACTGTGAAAGAAAAGGCAATCTCTGTTGCCTCAGGTTTAATACACTAACTTTAACGCAGTCAGGCAAATATATATCAGGTTTGCTCTGTTGCTCCGAATGTAAATACTTTTCAAAAACTTCCAGTTTCATCTTCTCGCAGGGGAGTAATCTATTCAAGCTTCTAACTTACTGGTGATAAGTTCTCTATGAACATGGGTAAAATCTTTTCAAAACGTAGTATCCCATTGCTTCGCAATTATAAGTGGAGTTTAGTAACTCGATTATGCATCTGCCTCACTCTGTAACGCTATTTTTTGTTGTATCGAACGAAATATTTATATCAGTCTGTATAAGTGTTGTTAAACATTCCACATTTCAAACCGGCAGTCCTGTTGTCACGTTTCTGATAACTATCAATGTTGGTTTAGTACCCTAAAATCTATCTGGAATGTCAGTATGGTCAGAAGTAGTTTAGGGAATTTATCCATCAAATGGAGTGTCCTGACAAGTCATTTGTTCGCAGTTTTCAACTAAACATAATAATTATTTTATAACACTAAATGCAGTTCCTTGTATCTTAAAAGTAGCAAAAAGTTTTCATCCTGATGTAGGCTACATTTCAACCTAACCACAAACATGAATAATGACTTCAGAAATATGGCGTCAGTTAAAAGAAAGGAAATTAAAAATACTCGTAAATTTTAAAAACTTACGTTATGTCGCGTGATGCTAGTTTGAGTCGTGGTCTAATAGATTGTGATCAATGTGGAACTACTTTTATTCAATCGAAGTAATGGTTCCAATAACAAGGCGCTCTTTAAAGCGACATAATTTTTAAAAGTTTAAATAAATCCTTCCCTCTGATGTTATGGCGAATGCTAATATTTTTGCTCTCAAATGAAAGCATGCATCGCACACGCAGTAATACATTCACTGCTATCGGAGAATATAACGAAAACAACAACATCGAGAGCAAACAATGATTACTATGCTAATTTAACCGAAATAACGGCTATTCTTTCACGTTATGACAGTAATTTCTTCGCAGTTACTTAACCAAATAAAACTGTTATTAAATAACGCGCATGACATCGTGTTATTAACAATATCTCTGGCCCTTATTACTGTGGCGACGAAGTTCAGAAGCACGAACACAATGGCACAATAACCAAGCTTAGCCTAAGTATTGATAGTTATTGCTTACGTAAATGTTAAATAGCCCATGTATTGTACCTTTAGAGTTCCTTACCTTAAGAGTGTAAGACAGTACCGAACCGTCCGGCCGACTATCAGACTATCATAACACCCTAAACTCATTAACTTATAAATATGCACATGCTCATTGCTTTATTTCTTGCTAACCACTATAACAAGAAATTACGAAAATTGATGGGGTAAAAATAATTATAGGGTGTTTAGTGGGAGGCTGGAGAAAATATTTCCTGTGCCTATTCTCCACTGGTATCAAATGAAAGCTGCAAGCCACTGACTCTCAAAAATTAGATTTTAATTATTATTCTGAATTTACAATTTTTAGCAAAAAATATTAAAAACAATTTATTTCCTCCTTTTACTGATCCTAAAACTCTTCAAAAACTTTCGCTGAAATTTAGCTTACGAAAGTTTACGTGAAACCTATTGCGATGAGTAGTTTTAACAGGTATGATACTTCAGCAGGTTTTTTTTTTATTTTTTTTTTTTTTACCTCGCGTTCGCAAGACGAAGGTTTGAATCCCCGTCGTGCCATACAGATTTCGGTTTTCTATGGTTTCCCGTTATCACGCTAGGTGAATGCCGAATGGATCCTTCAAACAGCCATGGTAGATTTTTTTGCCGTTCCTTGCTCCCAGTACAGTTTCGTCTCTTATGATCTCGAAGTCGGGGAGGCATAAAGCCATAAGAAAAAATAAATAGTAGATAAAAAGTCATATTATCATATGAAGGAGAATTTCCTGAATTGGTTGATAAATTAGCCATGAAAAAATTGTTTTCTAAATTTTTCTCCTTGCGCGAATGTAACTTGTAATTGACAATCATATACATTATTTCTATAAGGTATTTTTTTGTCACAAGCCTATATCTTCCTTCATACTTAACCGAAATCAATGAATGAGGTGTCATTTTAAAGCTTATGGTCTCCACTTTGGTTAAATCGTATTTTAAGCAAGAAAGTTTTCGGAATTCGACCCTTAAAGGACAAAAATGTAAATTTTTCTAAAATGCTGTTTTCTGTGTTACGAGTCAGTTATCTCCCTGGATACCTATCTCAAACCGTTTTATGAAGTATCGTTTTAAAGATTAAGATCTCCGCTTTAGTGACGTCATATATTAAGCCAGAAAGTTTTCGGAATTCGACCCTTAAAGGGCAAAAGTATCAATATTGTTGCAATGCGTTTTTGTGTCACGAGTGATTTATCTCCCTTAATATCTAACCGATATAGATAAATGAGGTATCATATTAAAGAATAAGGTCTCCGCCATGGTAACATTATATTTTAAGAAAGGAATTTTTCGTAATTCGACCCTTATAGGGCAAAAATGTCACTTTTTTCTAAAATGCGTTTTTTGTATCTCGAGCCATTTATCTCCCTGGATATCTAAAAAAATCGATAAATGAGGTAGGATTATGAGGAGTAATGTCTCAGCTTTGTGACATCATATTTTAAGAAAGATTTTTTTTGGAATTCAATCCTTAAAATAAAAAGTATAAATTTTTCTATTACCGATTTTTGTGTCACGGGCGATTTATCTCCCTTGATATCTAACCGATATAGATAAATGAGGTATCATATTAAAGAATAAGGTCTCCGCCGTGGTAACATTATATTTTAAGAAAGGAATTTTTCGTAATTCGACCCTTAAAAGGCAAAAATGTCAATTTTTCTAAAATACGTTTTTTGTATCTCGAGCCATTTATCTCCCTGGATATCTAACCGAAATCGATAAATGGAGTAGGAATATAAGGAGTAATGTATCAGCTTTGTGAAATCATATTTTAAGATAAAATGTTTTTGGAATTCAACCCTTAAAGGAAAAAAGTATAAATTTTTCTATAACCGATTTTTGTGTCACGAGCGATTTATCTCCCTTGATATCTAACCGATAAAGATAAATGAGGTATCATATTAAAGAATAAGGTCTCCGCCGTGGTAAAATTATATTTTAAGAAAGGAATTTTTCGTAATTCGACCCATAAAAGGCAAAAAAGTCAATTTTTCTAAAATGCGTTTTTTGTGTCTCGAGCCACTTATCTCCCTTGATATCTATCCAAAATCGATAAATCAAGTACGATTGTGAGGAATAATTTCTCAGCCCTTGCTGACATCATAGTTTAAGAAAGAAGTGATTGGAATTCAACTATTAAAGGGGAAAAGTATAAATTGTTCTACAACTTATTTTTGTGTCACGAGACTTATATTTCCCTTGATATCTAATCGATATAGATAAATGACATATCGTATTCAAAGACTAAGATTTCCGCCGTGGCAACATTATATTCTAAGAAAGGAATTTTTCGTAATTCGACCCATAAAGCGCAAAAATGTCAATATTTCTAAAATACGTTTTTTGGGTTTCGAGCCATTTATCTCCCTGGATTTCTAACCAAAATCGATAAATGAAGTTGGAGTATGAAGAGTAATGACTGAAATTGGTGACATTATATTCAACCTCACTATTCAACGCATTTTATTCGCGAAATTTTCGCACGGGTCATCTAGTATGCGTTTATTTTTATGATTAGTATGTTGGCGTTTTCTAAATTATAGGATTTGTGGTTTTTAGGTAGGTGTGTTATGATTATTGCTGGAATATTTTCTATGCGTTTTCCTGCTTTGGATGTTTTTATACAAGAGAGATCGATTTCTGATGATCTGAAACGTAAGTTCTAATGAATGTTTGTGATTACAAAATTTAGTATCCACATTTTTATTATTACTTCTAAACGTTTTATTTAGCTGATTTTTTGAAGGAGTTCTTTTTAGAAATAGCAAAGATGAAAATCAGTGTTACAGATGGCTAATGAACAAGAGTAGAAGCAGCACTTCAATTGCATAAACACTTCAGACAAAAGAACTTCTAGCTTTTTTCATAATTTTAGAAACTTTTTTCTCTATTCGTGTCAGCAGCATACATCGGAAAATCAAACAAATTCTCACATACATGCATACGTACATTTAAATTTACTATTTAAATAATTACTAAACAACATATTCCCAAAGATTGACATTGTTGATAGCGAGGTAATTTAGATAACTGATAGCTTAAGTTAACTTTTCTTGAGTACATTAAATCACATATGAATTGTCATTTTTTGCAACGTATCAGTGCGAATATTGACATGAAGATTCCACAATACTCCAGCACAGAGTTCGTGCACCGAATTCTTGCTTCTCTTCTTTTCTCAATTTGTGCGTCTCAGAGAAATCCCCTTAATCATTAAACTGACTTGAAATGTTGCTCTTTCTGGTAAGATTTTCGCATTGTGAATTTGAGTAACAAGTGGAACAAATGTTTGTCAAAATGTTGTCGGAAACCATATAACGATGTGCATTCTGTCATACTGGAGTATCCGCAGATTTTTCGTTTCTTTCTTTCTGCTTCACGAAAAATGATAGGTATTAACTATCCTTCAATTGGTAGAAATTAAAAATACTGCTATCTTCACATATAAATAAATTTTTACTATTTTCTGGCTTTCTTTCACGATGGCTACCCATCAGTCCACACAGGGCATGAATTCTCAAACTCTGAACTCAACTTACATCTATTCACACCAACATCAGAAACATAATAGGACTATAGGTTATTTAATAACAACAAAGAAGACAGGAAGGTGAAAAATACAAGAGCTGTTTTGGTCTCATTGATGTTTTACATAGCCTTGATCATTGTTTTGTGAGTGTAAGAGTCCACTGTCATTACATTTAAAGCCAGATGACACGAAAATATTTGTGACTACTGCAGTATTTTATTTTCGACATTCTCTGACTTTAGTTGACAAAAACGTCTCCAGAGTAGAATAGCATTGAAAATGTCAAATATCCAAGAAGCCTTTCGAAAACTTATAACATTTAATCATTTCTTGCTGACATGAACTTAAATGCCGACTAAAGTGAAACAGCCGATACAAATCGTATTGTCTTAAAGGAATAATTATTATATAAATATTGAAGGAAATCTGGAGATATAATCTTTGAGGTGCGCTACTCATTGAATGACGTGTCATTGCCACCACGTTACAAAGATGTCAGGCAACTGGAACACAAAAATCTCGCTACAAAAGAGTTTCACTAACGATATCGATAAATAAGTGTCCTGAAATGTCGAATCGCAGGATTCAGTTGCTTTGTTCCGTGTCACAAAACTTATTGTGCTCAAAAGCTTCAAAAATTAACGCTAGCACTTGCTTGTAACTATAACGTAAGTATCCTGATGGGTGAATGGTTACGCTGAAGCCTGGCACTTAGGAAGACATTTCTTCAAATCCCTTTCCGGCCACCGAGATTTCAGTTTTTTGTATTTTTTTCCGAAAATACTAAAGTTAAATGCCAGGATGGTTCTTCCAAAGGACGACGAACAATTTCCTTAAAGCTTTCATAATTTTTATGTGTTTAGTAAAAATGTTTTGAACACACATTATTTCTACGACTGAACTCTCCGTCGTCATCAGTGGGTGAATTGTGATAAGTCCAGAAAACCTGAAGTTTATAGACATCACCAAGAAATTTATACCTTACAGTTCAGTAACATAATTTTTTTTAAATACCACCAAAGACAATCGATTATTGTCTTCATTACCTAGTAAAAAGGTCTTATGCTGGATTGAACAGTCTCACCTAGTCTAAAGGTTATTGTGTACGAGGGATTATTAATTACCTGTGGAAAATTCCAGATCTATATCTACTTCCTGTAGAGTTTGAAGCTGTTCTACCTGAAGATTGTTAGGTCAGGTAGATGATTATTGTCAACGAACGGAAAGGAATTTGGCTATTGCTTTATAGGGAACCCTTAAAATATCAGTCTGTAGTGATTTTGCAATATGTGGATGGTCGAACCAAGGACCGAACCCGTGTCTTCCTGTACGCCAGGTCAGATTGTTATCACTCCCACCCAGGGTCGGTAATTCAGATATGTTTCCACTAATAGCGTAATCTAAAAGCAGGAAATAGCTTTCATAATTTCTTTGTTTAATTAACTTAGCTGAAGTAAGAAAATTATTTTGGAAAGGTTGGTTCCTGTATTTCAGTATTGCCGGTGCAGCGGTTTGCTTACGACGGAAAACGTTTTTCTCACACATACCATAGTAGGAAACTTTTGCCCATTAGCCACTTGCACCACTTTCGGTACCAGTTGCCTCCACTAAACACACTCTCCCTGTTATATGGATGGAAAGAAAGTTTTGGAGATGAAATATTTAGTAGATGAAAGCTCTCTTCAGGAGTCTCCGAAGGCGAAAGATACTTCCTGAGCGTACTGCTATTTCTAGTCTGTGACGCATCTGACTTCAGGGCAGTGAATGACGTTGTGTTGAAGACCGAATTGATGTGATCCGTAGACTTTACGACTCCAACGATGTTGATAACGTGTAGGTGGAACGTACCGAGCTGTCCAAGAGCAACGTTCTTAAATTTACGGTTATTGGAACTCTCTAGCAGCAGATACTGTTGAAAAGTTTTACGGTTTTCTACCGTGGCTAACCATTCCCAGGAATACAAAGTTTACTACGGTTCATGCGAGAACTGTAAGAGCTATGTTATGAACTGCGCAAAGATGCTGATTTTCAGATTAAAACCTCTTAATCACAAATTTCCAATGATATTGATGCTATGTCAGACACAAACGTAAAAGTAGTCATTTTGATAACATGGACAGAGAACAAAAAATATTTTACATGATGACGGTTGCCACAAAAGATTTTATGAACCTAATAACTCGTAGAAAAGGAAGTGTTTAACTTTCTATGACTAGCCATTGACTCCTGGAACAGCTGCCTGCAACTTGACTCGGTGGGTAGCTAGGTGGAAAGACAGGGTAAGCTATCATTGGCTGCCGTTAGCGCAGGCAAAATGTGAAGTTATTCCATTGGTTTGATGGTATCTACGAGTACTATGCAGTTTCAGAACGAACATAGTGGTGGTCCCGGCTCTCAGCCTATGTGAAAAAGTCTTAACCCGGAATTGGCGAGGCTAACAAAATATCCTGTTACCGGAAAGACTGCTACCTAATGTGAATGTTGATACCTATTTTAGAGCTGTGAACGTACTCCAGTATTTCATTTTACATCCAGAATACTTTAAACTACACCAGATTGTTAGATTATAATACACGTGAATATCATCATGTTTATAATTGAGTAGCAGAGTACCCGGCGTTGTCCGTTTAGGTTGATTAATCAACACAAAATTTCTAGTCACCCAATGAGAATGCATACCAAGTTTTATCATAATCAGCCGAGTTCTCGAAGCTGCTTCACCCTCTGTTAGAGGAGTTGTCTCTTTGCATCCAGCTGCTTTTACTGCCCTGCGTTTAGTTGGCTTATTTGAAATGTTTGAATTTCGTTTGCCCAGCATGTCTTACAGTCAACTGTTTAAGAAGTCTTGTGGGACAAAAACCGTAAGTTTCGGCAAATGGTAGGAATGGTAGGAATATTGAAAAAGAAAAGAATATAGGCTAAGTTTTTTTTTTTAAATAGCCAGATACAGTAATTGGCCGACATACTTTATTACTTCAACGACCGAGCTTCTTTCGATATTAACTTTAATAAATTTTGAGGCAATTAAATATTAACATATGTCCTCTTTCTGTCATAAAATGTGAAAATGATGCGCACTCTTTCTACTCTACAATGTGAGAGTGACGTGCACTATACTGCGATGAAAGTACTTTGTACTTGCCCTTTTTACTGAATAAAGTGCCACATACGGTATTGTACATTTTATTTTTCAATTTTACCAATAAATTCTGTTTTAAAATTCCATTTTAGCCGTCTGTTAACTGTGTCAAGTAAAAAAGGGGCAATGTATACGACATCCTCGAGAAGCAAAGGGTACAAGCACAAGCTTAAAATAAGTGAACGTTTAGATGACTATCGGCATTGGCAGTATACAAATTTAGAATTCTTTAGGAGTCATTTGTATTTTAGGGATAGAAATTATATTAATTTTATATTTGTACCATATTCTAATTACAAAAAAAAAAAAAAATCATTCAGATTGACTCTATGTGGCGTGATTGTGTATCAATCATCCAAATTTTCTCATTTATTATAAAAGCTTGAGTTACCCTACAGTTGGACACTGTAAGAAAGATGGAAAGTGTATTCGTGCATGACTGTCATTCTTTGGAACACAGTTTACATCTGTTTAGACTGCCTTTACAACTGATAGAAATATTTGCGCCCATCAGAAAAATCACCACTGGTGTTCATGTTAATATAGCATCGGTAATCTAAACGAACATCTGTTGCAGCAAATAGTAGTCCAAAGTAATGTTATACCTATCAGTCAAACGTACATTCTTTGCTAACAATAATTATTCAAACGTGACAGCGTCATTTGTAAAACTGTCAATAGCGTTCTAAATAATTCCTGCACACCCATTATTTGCCACTGCAACGGTTGAGCCAAGAGACTCAACAAGTTTATTCTGATGTCTGAAATCAGAAAATATCAGTGTGCTATGTCATCTAACAAGTAAAGTTTCAAACTCATTGCTGCCAGAAGTTTCTTCTTTTGTGCTTGCTACTACTTAGCTTTCACCTGCATAGAAACTTTTAGGTAATGTGGATTTAATGGGCTCATCATTTTAATGTAAGTGATGAAATTCTTTAGATGTTTAAAAGTGTGGGGCGAAAGATCTCGCAACTTCATCTTTTTAAAAAGAAGTAGAAAAAATAGGTTATAATATACATCAGTAAGGTTTCAGTAAAAAGGTTGCAGCTGAAGTAAAGTCAGTGTGAATCTGGGTGGGCATGCATTTAGTGAAATAAGACCGAGAGTCTCTTGCGCCGGCGGCGTGAGAGGGGCAGAGAGAGCCTTTAAAATCGGACCGTGACTCAGTGCGGCGTGCAGCCTGCTCTGTCCCCTGTATAAGTAATGTCTTCCTAATGCTCGGATAAACTGCGCTTCATGAATATTCTTTGCCTGCTTAGCGGAGTAAGACACAGGGAAGCACTTTCCATTCGGTACCTTTTCTGGCACAAGTAGCGAAATAAACAGTCGTCCAACAGTCTAATTTAAATACAAGTTGAGATTCGATCTACTGAATTTATTTTCGCTTTTCCTAGTTTTTGGCACTGCGAATGTTTGACGTTACGCAAGTGGAAAGATCATTCTTTAAAGAAAATTCCTGCAACAAACTTAGCATCAGTAGTGCAAAACTTGATGGTTTTAACATGTGTCATGTTTGAAAAATACCACTTACTACACACACTAAGTGCTGCGACAATTATGTCGCTACTGGAAACGTTTCGTCAACAAACCTGGGGCCTTCCTCAGATATACTTTTGGCTAATACATCCCATGCAGATGGCTAGTTACACCACCTCTTCGTTCTCCTATTGTGAATGTGAATGACTAGTTAGTGTAACCAGCTGTCAGCAGGGGATAGAGAGCCCGAAATAAGGGATCGTCCATAAACTACGTGGCTCAGTCTGGGGGGGGGGGGAGGAGTTGGATGGAAGGCTACGCTGCGCTTCGTAAGGGTGGGGGATTCCCAGCCAGGCCACGTAGTTTTCCATTCATATCATTTTTCACATTAAAATGTGGTACAGAACACACACCAGTATGTGAATATTAATTTACTTCATTTAATCATCTCCGTATGTAATTTAAAGTAGTCTGACAGGAGAAAACAAACCAAAATGTTTTCAGGAATCAAAAGGGGAAAAAAGCTACGTGCTACGTGGGAGGGGGGGGGGGGTGGGGAGGGGTAGTGGCAAAAGCCATGTCAGGTTACGTGTGTGGAGGGAAGGGTTCACAGGAGGCCAAAATGGAGCTACATGGCTTACGGACGCTCCGTATGTCCGAGGAAAGTTCCAGGTGGGGTGCCCAAACGTTTGCAGCAGCAACATTATTTACGAAGAGCAACATTATTTGCGGAGGGCTAAACCCACAAAGTGTAATTTTAGAACTCGGCAATCACTTCTTTATAATCTATAAATTACGCTGCTAACGATGTATCAGATACAGATTTCTTGCAGCCCTAAAGCAGTATTTACACAGAATAAAAATGACCATACTATTTTTCAGGAGTACATATACCACACGTTTTCATTAACTAAAGGAAGGTTATAGGCTTTCACTAATTGGTGGAGATATAGCAACATTTCTTTCTTCACAACCTCGGCACGACAACCAGGAGATTTGCTCAGCACTCACTTCCTCAATATACAACCCAGCCGATTCCCAACGAAACTGAGTGATCTTAGAGAATGTTTCAAATTTTAAGGTTTGAAAAGGAATCTTCATCGGAGTTTAAACTCCGATCTTAGTGTTCAAAGTAAATTGCTATGCCGATCGTGGTGAGTGAGCGGTTAACGTTCTGGCCTCGCATTCGGGAGGACGCCGTTACGAATTCCTATCCGGGCTTCCAGATTTGCGTTTTCCATGGTTTCCCCAAATCACTCCAGGGGAATGCCGGGATGCTTCCTTCAAACGGCCATGGCCGAATTCCTTCCCATTCCTTGTCCCCCAGTCCCACCTCGCCTATAGTGACCTCGACGAAAAGTAATATATATATATTCGTTGAGGCCAACTAGGACCACGTTAAGCCTGTGTGCATTTGGCAGCGAGTTTCTTCTTCTTTTGGGCCCAGAACTCCTTCATTCGTTTTGAATACGCCTGTTTGCGCTCCTCTGTCCAGAGTGTACCGCGTCTTCCGTTGGAGTGTTCGTTTCGGCTTGTCCCACTTTTCATTAACTTCTTCCGAAATATGTCTCTGTTGAAAGAATCTTCTGGTTCTAGTCCATAAAATGAAGATCTTCTTTAATATTTACGAACCAGGGCTTAACAGTTTTGGATCTGGAATCAAATAAATTAAAGATTTTTTTTTTTAGTCTGTTCTCCTCCATCCGTTTGATGTGGCCATAGAATAGAGACCGTCTTTTGCGGATTGTTTCAGTGGTTTTATCTATTATGCCTTCTAAACTGTGCGTCCCACGATAGACTGGAACAGGAAGGTTTAATATGTTTTTCCCGTTGCATCAATATCTGAATGTGGATTTTGTTATCAGGAATAATAGCGGAAGAATTACCAAATCATGAGCACGGCGCAAAACACTCAATCCTTCATTCAATCTTTCGGCCCCTGTCACGCCTGTGAAGCCAGCTGATCTTTTGTTCTGCCAGAACTCAAACATCTTATTTGATCCACTCCCTTGATGTAGCACCTGGGAGTAGAAAGAAAGGTATTTACATTATCAGATTTTGAAACATGTCTATAATTATTAATTCCAATAGTCTCATGCCATTCCAAGAATTAGTATTTTCATTTCAATAATTGTTACACATTACACTGAAACGTACCACTCAGTTAATTTAAATAATAAAATCTCCAAAAACGTATAACACATTGCATATAACACATGAACCTAACAGTCTTTTACTTAGTCATGTCCAATTTCTCGTTTTAGAGCATGCTTTTCTGAAAATTACGTTACAAACACCAAATTTTTCATGAATGATACCATTATCACAAACTGTAATGAAATCTTGATAAACGGAGATGTCTTGGCGAGTGGAGTGAGTTAGGTTATATTTAGGTTGGGAGCAATGAAAATATAAGCTTGTAGACGTACACTAGAGAATAGTTTTTTGGTTTATCCCCCGATTTTCGAGTTGATAAATACTGTTCCTGTACCCCAAAAACAAACGAATAACAAAACATTTCTGTAACGAAGCCTCCAGGAAAATAGAGTCCTTTGATGCAGAGCGTATGAAGCAGTATGAGCCAATATAGTGTGCTACCATATACCGCATATACAATGAAACGTATCAGAAGATTCCGAGGTTATGATCGGAGTACTTTTTGCAGTTAGTTTCATGTGATTAATGGAAAGGAAGAAACGTCGAATCACTAACCAGAACTAACCACCACTGTTCTAATAGCTTCCACATGCATATTTCAACGCCTTTTCTTACCACACATTGAACTGGAGACTGATTGAGAACGAAAGATTCGGTAGTTACGATCGGAGGAAGTTTTTCAGATAGTACTTCGTGCTTGTTGAACTGAAAATAGAAAAGCACATTTGCAAACGCTATCTACAGTCAGTCGTCTCAACATGTTACACCAAGATCATGTGAGATATCGATATTTCTTAATCAGATATTCACCCTCAATTTAATTAAAAAAAAACTCCTAACATTCTCCACAACTATGAACATCGGTCACGGCTTTCGGTTGCGAGAAACCCTTGTCTTCTCATTGTGTTTGTTGTCTTCACAAACAGTGTTCACGTGTTTTTCAACAACGTTCTTCTATAATTCTCGCAATGCACTGTTAGGTTTAAAGTATCAAGTAAATATGCTTCTTTAATCCTTTATCGTGTTTGGTGAAGTAATGCTGCCATAGTGTCCGTATTGGCGTATACTTTAGGTACTACGGGGCATTCCTGAATCTGAAACCTCTAGAACATGACTGAGGGGTTGTAGAAAATTGTTACAGCACCAATTTAGCAATAAAGAAATATTGGTAGAAGAGGCAGATTTTCTCATTACCTTGATTGAAAACAATTCGTCGATATGTTCCACTAATCGCCAAGAATAGGTTTGGTAACAGCAATAATAACACAGAGTTCAACTATCAATAATGAAGGTGAAGCCTTCCTCGGTCTGTCTCGCGTGAGGATGAGACTGGGTGGGTGTAGCAGGTTGTGGGCGCGCCCGCCTCGGAGGATCTTCGCCCTTGACCGCGCCCGCTGTTCTGCTGCCCTTCCTCATTGTGCATTCGCCGGTCATGTCGCCATGTCTTATTCAGCGCCCTGGCCGCCCACAACGCCTTAATAATGGAAGCGCCGGAGAGCGATGTGATTCCGGAGGAAGCCAACGATGGCCGCCCTACGACACTCGCGGGAGAGGGCGGCCTTCATCTGCGGCCGACGCTCAGGCCAGAGATTAACATGCAGCCAGGCCTCCTCAGTGTCGCTTCGGAACTCAACGTGGCGAGCATTCATCGTCGCTGAATCTAGTGCTCGTATACCTTCTCTTTTACGTTTTTCTATAAAAGATATGAAGTTCTTTTATACAATAAACAATTTAATAATTCTATGTTTCTGTCACATGTAATAATTCTAACATTCTCGTCCTCAGAAACCAAAAGTCTTGTCTTGCTGCTTCTGCTATTTAACTCGTTCTGTACGCTGTGGTTAATTTATCTTATCTTTATCAAGTAACACAGCTTACTCTCCTATTTCATCTTTATACATAGCAGTTCACATAGCCGTACATTCACTTTACAATCCAACAAACAAAAGTAAAATACTTCCTTTTAACTGCGTACATATCCTCTGTCACAAATCTCTTCCTCCTTATAATTAATAAATTTCACCATTCAAACAACATTTCCCATACTTATTAGTCCCTCTTAGTGTTCTTTCTTGAATAACTACACAATTTAATATCTTTTAAACATGGCGATGCGGCACTCAGTACATCCAGCTCATTTCTTTCTAGGCCGCCAACAACAATGCAAGCGAGCGAGTCTCTTTGCGGTCTCGCCTCCAAAAGATACTATCACCCACAGATTACTATTCAAAGATACTCAAATACACGTACTGTCTTCGCTATACCCAATACAAGAATTTATAATACTTCCCTGCAAAATTACTTAAAGAGAAATTGTTAACATAAAATACATAAACCAAAAAATTTACGAAAAAATTAACCAATAAATTTTAATTGTGTGAGAACTGTGTTTCAACACAACCATCAACACATAAAGGTTACTGTCCGCAATAGTTTGATGTGGAATGAACATACTGAGACGATAATTGTGAACTGAAACCATATAATCAATTTCCTAGTTTGTAATCTAAACCAGAGTACATACGAAGCACTAGTGCGATCTCACTTGGAATATGTTATTCTGTCGGGCACCCCAGTCAAAAAGAGGTAATAGAGGCACTGGAAAAGGTCCAAACAAGAGCTTCGAGATTCATGGCAGGTAAAAGTAGCTGGGGAGGTAGGGGGGGGAGTGCCAGTGTGGTGTTGAAGGTGTTCAATCTGATCTAAAACACCACCGAGCGTGGTGGTGTAACGGTTAGCGTTCTGGCCTCGCATTCGGGAGGACGGCGGTTCGAATCCCCGTCCGAGCATCCAGATTCGGTTTTTCCATGGTTTCCCAAATCACTCCAGGCAAATGCCGGGATGCTTCCTTTAAAAGGCCATGGCCGAATTCCTTCTCATTCCTTGCCCCCCATCCTTACACGTCCATAAAGACCTCGCTGTTAAGAGACGTTAAGCAGTATAATAATCTTATATATATATAAAAATAGACGTGTTTTTTCCTATATTTCACTTTTCAGCCACCACTACCTAGCACAGATCACTGATGTTTGTGGGTGGAAGTAGCATGGAGTTTCCTGTCGTGCACAACGTTGGCCGAATGCCGATAGCTGTGGGGATGTGGGAGATATAATGATTAAAGTTGATCAGTGCAGGGCGATTTCATATTTCGACCAAAAATTCGTATCTTCGTATACTTCTCTTTCCTGCCACAACTACATAACATAGACTTTTGGTGTTTGTGTTTGGTAGTAGAATCGTATCTCATGTAAGTGCACTATGGTTGTTAGATGTCGGTAGCTATGGGGATGTGGGAGATATGGGGATTGAAAGCAGTCGACCTGTGGCAATTTCATACTTCTGCCAAAGACAAAAGTGTCATGGTGTATCACTTTTCAGCGAAAACTATAGATCACAGATAACTGGCGTTTGTGTGTAGTAGTAGCACAGAGTCACATTTCGATCACAACAGCGGCCGAATTTCAGAAACTGTGGTACTGTGGTAGATATGGTGGTTGTAAGTGGCCGATCAAGGATATTTTCGCATTTCGAATGTCTCCGCATATGTCACTTTTCTGCCACAACTACATAGCATAGAGCATTGGTGTTTGTGTTTAGTAGTTGAATCGTATCTCATGTAGTGCACTATGGTTGTTAGATGTCGGTAGCTATGGGGGGTGTGGGAGAAATGGGGGTTGAAAGTGGTCAACCTGTGGCAATTTCATACTTCTGCCAAAGACAAAAGTGTCATGGTGTATCACTTTTCAGCGAAAACTATAGATCACAGATAACTGGCGATTGTGTGTAGTAGTAGCACAGAGTCACCTTTCGATCACAACAGCGGCCGAATTTCATAAACTGTAGTACTGTGGTAGATATGGTGGTTGTAAATGGCCGACCAAGTATATTTTCGTATTTCGACTGTCTCCGCATATGTCACTTTTCTGCCACAACTACATAGCATAGAGCATTGGTGTTTGTGTTTGGTAGTAGAATCGTATCTCATGTAGTGCACTATGGTTGTTAGATGTCGGTAGCTATGGGGGTGTGGGAGAAATGGGGGTTGAAAGTGGTCAACCTGTGGCAATTTCATACTTCTGCCAAAGACAAAAGTGTCATGGTGTATCACTTTTCTGCGAAAACTATAGATCACAGATAACTGGCGATTGTGTGTAGTAGTAGCACAGAGTCACCTTTCGATCACAACAGCGGCCGAATTTCAGAAACTGTGGTACTGTGGTAGATATGGTGGTTGTTAGTGGCCGACCAAGGATATTTTCGCATTTCGACTGTCTCCGCATATGTCACTTTTCTGCCACAAGTACATAGCATAGAGCATTGGTGTTTGTGTTTGGTAGTAGAATCGTATCTCATGTAGTGCACTATGGTTGTTAGATGTCGGTAGCTATGGGGGTGTGGGAGAAATGGGGGTTGAAAGTGGTCAACCTGTGGCAATTTCACACTTCTGCCAAAGACAAAAGTGTCATGGTGTATCACTTTTCAGCGAAAACTATAGATCACAGATAACTGGCGATTGTGTGTAGTAGTAGCACAGAGTCACATTTCGATCACAACAGCGGCCGAATTTCAGAAACTGTAGTACTGTGGTAGATATGGTGGTTGTAAATGGCCGACCAAGGATATTTTGGCATTTCGAATGTCTCCGCATATGTCACTTTTCTGCCACAACTACATAGCATAGAGCATTGGTGTTTGTGTTTGGTAGTAGAATCGTATCTCATGTAGTGCACTATGGTTGTTAGATGTCGGTAGCTATGGGGGTGTGGGAGAAATGGGGGTTGAAAGTGGTCAACCTGTGGCAAATTCATACTTCTGCCAAAGACAAAAGTGTCATGGTGTATCACTTTTCTGCGAAAACTATAGATCACAGATAACTTGCGATTGTGTGTAGTAGTAGCACAGAGTCACCTTTCGATCACAACAGCGGCCGAATTTCAGAAACTGTGGTACTGTGGTAGATATGGTGGTTGTAAATGGCCGACCAAGTATATTTTCGTATTTCGACTGTCTCCGCATATGTCACTTTTCTGCCACAACTACATCGCATAGAGCATTGCTGTTTGTGTTTGGTAGTAGAATCGTATCTCATGTAGTGCACTATGGTTGTTAGATGTCGGTAGCTATGGGGGTGTAGGAGATATGGTGGTTGAAAGTGATCGACCTGTGGCAATTTCATACTTCTGCCAAAGACAAAAGTGTCATGGTGTATCACTTTTCAGCGAAAACTACACATCACAGATAACTGGCGTTTGTGTGTAGTAGTAGCACAGAGTCACCTTTCGATCACAACAGCGGCCGAATTTCAAAAACTGTGGTACTGTGGTAGATATGGTGGTTGTAAGTGGCCGACCAAGGATATTTTCGCATTTCGAATGTCTCCGCATATGTCACTTTTCTGCCACAACTACATAGCATAGAGCATTGGTGTTTGTGTTTGGTAGTAGAATCGTATCTCATGTAGTGCACTATGGTTGTTAGATGTCGGTAGCTATGGGGGTGTGGGAGAAATGGGGGTTGAAAGTGGTCAACCTGTGGCAATTTCATGCTTCTGCCAAAGACAAAAGTGTCATGGTGTATCACTTTTCAGCGAAAACTATAGATCACAGATAACTGGCGATTGTGTGTAGTAGTAGCACAGAGTCACCTTTCGATCACAACAGTGGCCGAATTTCATAAACTGTAGTACTGTGGTAGATATGGTGGTTGTAAATGGCCGACCAAGTATATTTTCGTATTTCGACTGTCTCCGCATATGTCACTTTTCTGCCACAACTACATAGCATAGAGCATTGGTGTTTGTGTTTGGTAGTAGAATCGTATCTCATGTAAGTGCACTATGGTTGTTAGATGTCGGTAGCTATGGGGGTGTGGGAGAAATGGGGGTTGAAAGTGGTCAACCTGTGGCGATTTCATACTTCTGCCAAAGACAAAAGTGTCATGGTGTATCACTTTTCAGCGAAAACTATAGATCACAGATAACTGACGATTGTGTGTAGTAGTAGCACAGAGTAACCTTTCGATCACAACAGCGGCCGAATTTCAGAAACTGTGGTAGTGTGGTAGATATGGTGGTTGTAAATGGCCGACCAATTATATTTTCGTATTTCGACTGTCTCCGCATATGTCACTTTTCTGCCACAACTACATAGCATAGAGCATTGGTGTTTGTGTTTGGTAGTAGAATCGTATCTCATGTAGTGCACTATGGTTGTTAGATGTCGGTAGCTATGGGGGTGTGGGAGAAATGGGGGTTGAAAGTGGTCAACCTGTGGCGATTTCATACTTCTGCCAAAGACAAAAGTGTCATGGTGTATCACTTTTCAGCGAAAACTATAGATCACAGATAACTGACGATTGTGTGTAGTAGTAGCACAGAGTAACCTTTCGATCACAACAGCGGCCGAATTTCAGAAACTGTGGTAGTGTGGTAGATATGGTGGTTGTAAATGGCCGACCAATTATATTTTCGTATTTCGACTGTCTCCGCATATGTCACTTTTCTGCCACAACTACATAGCATAGAGCATTGGTGTTTGTGTTTGGTAGTAGAATCGTATCTCATGTAGTGCACTATGGTTGTTAGATGTCGGTAGCTATGGGGGTGTGGGAGAAATGGGGGTTGAAAGTGGTCGACTTGTGGCAATTTCATACTTCTGCCAAAGACAAAAGTGTCATGGTGTATCACTTTTCAGCGAAAACTACACATCACAGATAACTGGCGTCTGTGTGTAGTAGTAGCACAGAGTCACCTTTCGGCCGAATTTCAGAAACTGTGGTACTGTGGTAGATATGGTGGTTGTAAGTGGCCGACCATGGATTTTTTCGCATTTCGAATGTCTCCGCATATGTCACTTTTCTGCCACAACTACATAGCATAGAGCATTGGTGTTTGTGTTTGGTAGTAGAATCGTATCTCATGTAGTGCACTATGGTTGTTAGATGTCGGTAGCTATGGGGGTGTGGGAGAAATGGGGGTTGAAAGTGGTCGACTTGTGGCAATTTCATACTTCTGCCAAAGACAAAAGTGTCATGGTGTATCACTTTTCAGCGAAAACTATAGATCACAGATAACTGGCGTTTGTGTGTAGTAGTAGCACAGAGTCACCTTTCGATCACAACAGCGGCCGAATTTCAGAAACTGTGGTACTGTGGTAGATATGGTGGTTGTAAGTGGCCGACCAAGGATATTTTCGCATTTCGAATGTCTCCGCATATGTCACTTTTCTGCCACAACTACATAGCATAGAGCATTGGTGTTTGTGTTTGGTAGTAGAATCGTATCTCATGTAGTGCACTATGGTTGTTAGATGTCGGTAGCTATGGGGGTGTGGGAGATATGGTGGTTGAAAGTGATCGACCTGTGGCAATTTCATACTTCTGCCAAAGACAAAAGTGTCATGGTGTATCACTTTTCAGCGAAAACTATAGATCACAGATAACTGGCGTTTGTGTGTAGTAGTAGCACAGAGTCACCTTTCGATCACAACAGCGGCCGAATTTCAGAAACTGTGGTACTGTGGTAGATATGGTGGTTGTAAGTGGCCGACCAAGGATATTTTCGCATTTCGAATGTCTCCGCATATGTCACTTTTCTGCCACAACTACATAGCATAGAGCATTGGTGTTTGTGTTTGGTAGTAGAATCGTATCTCATGTAGTGCACTATGGTTGTTAGATGTTGGTAGCTATGGGGGTGTGGGAGAAATGGGGGTTGAAAATGGTCAACCTGTGGTAATTTCATACTTCTGCCAAAGACAAAAGTGTCATGGTGTATCACTTTTCAGCGAAAACTATAGATCACAGACAACTGGCGATTGTGTGTAGTAGTAGCACAGAGTCACCTTTCGTTCACAACAGCGGCTGAATTTCAGAAACTGGAGTACTGTGGTAGATATGGTGGTTGTAAATGGCCGACCAAGTATATTTTCGTATTTCGACTGTCTCCGCATATGTCACTTTTCTGCCACAACTACATAGCATAGAGCATTGGTGTTTGTGTTTGGTAGTAGAATCGTATCTCATGTAAGTGCACTATGGTTGTTAGATGTCGGTAGCTATGGGGGTGTGGGAGAAATGGGGGTTGAAAGTGGTCAACCTGTGGCAATTTCATACTTCTGCCAAAGACAAAAGTGTCATGGTGTATCACTTTTCAGCGAAAAACTATAGATCACAGATAACTGGCGATTGTGTGTAGTAGTAGCACAGAGTCACCTTTCGATCACAACAGCGGCCGAATTTCAGAAACTGTGGTACTGTGGTAGATATGGTGGTTGTAAATAGCCGACCAAGTATATTTTCGTATTTCGACTGTCTCCGCATATGTCACTTTTCTGCCATGTTTGTGTTTGGTAGTAGAATCGTATCTCATGTAGTGCACTATGGTTGTTAGATGTCGGTAGCTATGGGGGTGTGGGAGAAATGGGGGTTGAAAGTGGTCGACTTGTGGCAATTTCATACTTCTGCCAAAGACAAAAGTGTCATGGTGTATCACTTTTCAGCGAAAACTACACATCACAGATAACTGGCGTCTGTGTGTAGTAGTAGCACAGAGTCACCTTTCGATCACAACAGCGGCCGAATTTCAGAAACTGTGGTACTGTGGTAGATATGGTGGTTGTAAGTGGCCGACCATGGATTTTTTTCGCATTTCGAATGTCTCCGCATATGTCACTTTTCTGCCACAACTACATAGCATAGAGCATTGGTGTTTGTGTTTGGTAGTAGAATCGTATCTCATGTAGTGCACTATGGTTGTTAGATGTCGGTAGCTATGGGGGTGTGGGAGAAATGGGGGTTGAAAGTGGTCGACTTGTGGCAATTTCATACTTCTGCCAAAGACAAAAGTGTCATGGTGTATCACTTTTCAGCGAAAACTACACATCACAGATAACTGGCGTTTGTGTGTAGTAGTAGCTCAGAGTCACCTTTCGATCACAACAGCGGCCGAATTTCAGAAACTGTGGTACTGTGGTAGATATGGTGGTTGTAAGTGGCCGACCAAGGATATTTTCGTATTTCAACGAAAGGCATGTGTCTCCGCAGATTTCACTTTTCTACCACGACTACTTAGCATACAGCATTGGTGTTTATGTGTGGTAGTAGAATCGTGTCTGTTGTCGTGCACTATGGTTGTTAGATGTCTGTAGCTATGGGGGTGTGGAAGATATGGGGAATGAAAATGGTCGACCTGCGGCAATTTCATATTTCTGCCAAAGACGCATGTGTCACGGTGTATCACTTTTAAGTGAAAACTATCAATCGCAAATCACTGGCGTTTGTGTGGGGTAGTAACACAGAGTCTCCCATCGATCACAACGTTGGCCGAAATTCGGTAACTGTGGGAGTGTGTGAGATATGGTGTTTGAAATTGGTCGATCATGAATATTTTCGTGTTTCATCCAAAGACTTGTGTGTATCCGTAAATTTTACCTTGCTTCCGGAACTACATAGCGCAGAAGACTGGTACTTGTTTGTGGTAATAGTATCGAGTCTCCCATCGTGCACTAGGGTGGTTAGATGTCTAAGCTGTCAATATGAATTCTTTACAATCACGAACGAAGTCGTGGGTACCAGCTAGTAATAATAATAAAATTAAAACACCGTAGGCATTGTTTTCGTTATAAGATAATTGGAAAGTTCCTGACAGACTTATTTCAGGAGTACAGCAAACACATTTTACTACCGGCAACTCTCATATCCAGGAATAACCAAGATAAGAGTAAGATGAGAAAAAGATAAAGGTAATCAGGGAAAGAACCTTTTCATTTCTATAATCAGCATTTCAACATGCGATTAGGGAACTGATTAGGAAGGATTTATTGGACCAGAATCCAACAGGAGTAAATCTTGAGAAACTACTCCTGTTCACACTTATCTGAATTTTCCATGATTTTTCCAGATCGCTCAAGGAGAATGCCGGGATGGTGCCTTAAGATAGCCACCGAGTGCCTCCCTTCCAATGAATTTACGTTTACACATTAGGATTGGTGTAACGTTCCCCCCCCCCCTCCATTTTGTTGTGCACCGCGGAGTATTAGTAGTGAGTCATATTTATATCAGTTCTGTTGTTAAAGTTTTGTCACTGTTAACGTTTTCCGAAAATTTTGTTACCAATTGGACGTATAGTTTACAATTCATATCTGGACACTGAACGGCGGATAAAGAGCACTATTAAAAACCCTCGAGAGTGGTGACAATCTTTGTTTCATCGTACCAATAAAATAATCTTTCTGTTGCTTTGGGGTTTTCTTGAATTTGTTATAACCCACAAATCGAAACTACTACAGATGACGGAGTCAAAAACTATTTCATTGCCAGAAACATCAAACAAGAACACAAATGATACAGTGATTAAACCCATTATTTTATAAACTAAGATGCAATATCTGAGAATGTCATTGTCAATGAATTAACAAAGATGGACGGTATCCGACGTTGTGATAGGAATTTTTTCTCACCATTGGTAATCACTTAATATAAAGATATAATATTCTATGAAGACAACTTCAATTGTAAACAATACAAAATTACTGAAGGTTTATCTAATTCGTAGGTGCTATATAACCCCAGAATCATAAAGCGCATTAAAATAAATAGCCACATTCTGTAGTATTTGTAACCGTCATTATTTTTAAGCCCACTGCATATTTGTAAGTAAAATTAATACTTTTTTAGTATTTTATTATATACTCGAATGATTTTCAACAATATTTTTGGGATTAGTTTTGATTAATTCCTAGAAAACTTTGCTCTTTCCATAATACGAGAAATATAACGTAGCAGAAAGACCGCAGCATAGATTCAGTTTTCTCTGTGAATACTTAGAGGAGGGCGAATCGATAGAGTGCGTGGAATTTACCAGTCTGGACAAACAATAAAATCATCAGATTAAGTAAATGTAATACAAAACAACCACGAATCTAACATTTCGACAGCAGTTACTCTGTAGCTGAATTGACCATTAAACTTTACTTATTAAACAAACCGATACAGTGTTGTCCGTATAACCTCCAGGAACAGCCGCCGAGGGCTACGCCGTTGTGATTGCCTTATGCCTTCGTTGTTAAGCTCCCGCTTTAGTCTGAAGGCCATTTCGAATGCCTTGAGGCCAGCTTTAAAGCGCCCAGCTGGAGGTGTAAGGTGGCGTCATCAGTTCTCGTTGCTTGTACCTGGCACTCGAAAAGGAAAGCGGCGAGCCGACGTTCAATTACTGTCCCGACCCGCGCTGTTCTGCGACGGACGGTTCTCGGAACAGAGTTTCCAATACCAAAAGAAAAAGGAAAGAAAGAAACTGGCTTCAACACACTAAACAAAGCTGAACCTTTCGTCTGACATGGAAAGTAATTCATTTAGAGGAAAATATCGAGCCGATGTCCAAAGAATCTCTTTTATAAACCTTGTAAAACTTGATTTGAAAGCTTCCACATAATGACTTCAATTGTGATAAGTAATTTCAAAGCGATGCCACTCATTTGTTGGTGACTGAACGTAAGGAACTGAAATGCATTTGTCCTGTATTGATTAGCTTTATATACAAATTCAAAAATCGAAAATATAAAAAATATATAAAAGAAGTACATTTTGGCATGAAAAATGATTAATTTCTTCCAAAAGACTAAAGCAGCAACTTTCGAATACATACTAAAGGAAAAGAATTGGACTAAAAATAGCAAAATCACCCTCCATCAACACAGAGCACTTGCTCACAATGGTGTTTTTGGCGATGGGAAAAGTACAAATTGTTGGAACATCCATCCTGTTCACTGGGTTTCACCCAATAAGACTTTCAAATATTTCCAAATTTAACCAGTTAATGGATAAAAAACATTTTGAGTCAAATGAATAACTGACAGTAGCCAATGATGCGTTTTTTTCTATCCTTTTTAGAAATTCACTTCGGAGATAATATCAATTCATTGGAGAAATGTTGGTTGGAGTGTACTGAATTATAGGAGCACTACTTAAACAATAAATGTATTTTTGATTTGGAGACGCACTATTTCACTCACTTGTACTTCAAAAAGATTGTCGATCGTAAGAGCCATTATTCCTTCATATGTATAATTCTTAGACAATGATGAGTCCATTCAAATGATTGCTAAGTAACAAGTTTGATGCCGATTCCGCATTTTGAAATCACGCCGGAAGTGAACAGTTAGATACAAATAGTTCCAACAGGATAGTTTCAGCTTTTGTTATTGCTTTTTTCAATCCAAAACAGAATTTTCTTACAAAATAAGAACACTACGTATTTTCCGTTGTATATATCTTTTAGTTCTGCTGATACCTCATCGTATAATTAACGACGATAAAATCGTTGAAGGCGAATAAACACCTAAAATCAGAGTTGAACCTAATAGCAACCCTTAATAGTTCCTAGCTGTTCTACTCCTCGACGGTAGCTACCGGCAAAGCAATTACTTTTATTTTTGAAACTCTCGAAGGAGTTGTTAATTGTAATTAAAATATTCCTAACAAACACAAATTCTGTGAAGATCTCTAACTTTCAGAAGCTATGTATGCAACAGTAAATCAACTTTAACTACATTAAATTTCAAATAGGCCTATACTTTCACATTGGAAGTACTTTTTAGACAGTGCGACTGAAGAATTAGGAAATATAATAATTTAATAAGCCTTAAAATGTCACAATTAAGGTGCACTGACAATCTCAGATTAATTAGTTATTTTATAATCGCTAAGTTATTACACAACTGCTCATGCCCGGAAACTCTATTAGAAACGAGAATACTATTTCGTTCTTATGCAGACATATACATACACATTATCTTCTTTAACACGTGAAGAAAGCGAAATAGTTTACCTTGCTCTCTGCAGAACTATTTTCTTCCTACCACTGAATATAATAGTTCTTAGAACTTACTATACTGAAACTTTTCTTTCACGTTTGGAAATCGATTGAAGCCATTTGACTGTGGTGGACTTTTTTTCAGCATTATAGTGCAGATAATCATAACTAAGAAAAAAAAATTAACTCGCAAGTTCTTAATCCAATCAAATTTTGGTTTTTCCGCATTGAACTTAAAACCAAAAAAATTTTATACATAGATTTTTCACAACTGTATTAGTTCGAAAAACATTCCGAAGAGTTTTCGATAGTCTGAACTTGCTAGACATAACTTGGCAAAGCCATTAGTACTCGGAAAGAGAAAAAGTTCAGATTGATGGAATGTCGGCAGCTACCAATAACCGCGAGACAGTAGGCCATTCTGCTCTTTTTTTATATAGCTTTACGCCTCGTCGACGTGGTGGTCGTTAGAGACGTGAAAGGACTGGGGGCAAGAAACGGGAAGGAATTCGGTCATGGCCTTTTGAAGGAAGCTTCTTGGATTTCGCCTGGAGTGATTTGGGGAATCCAAGGAAAACCCAAGCCTGGATGCCCGGACTGGGAATCGAGCCCGCGTCCTACCGACCGTGAGACCACAGCGTTACCGCTCACCCACCACGCTCGGTGACGTCGAACAGGTAGGTACTACGTGCACGTCGATTGCGACATTCAAGTATTTTTACTTCAACGTCTACGCGAATGTTATCAGCTATCACTTCGCAGGGCACGTTTCACAAACAGGATAAAGCATCCAATTTCAGTGTTTACACAGCAGCAGAAACATTGAGACACTCATTCCACTCGTTCTTACTTATTTACGCGATCAAAACGTTAAACACAAAAGTAAACAACAACAGAAATCAAAGATTGGCCAAAATTTACCGCGAACTGACAGCCAAGTATTTGCTCGCGCCTAAGGGCTTATAAATAATACTTTACATGCTGTTAAGAAAGTTAGATCGTGGCAAATCTTTGTAATGGTGAACGTTCCCTCTGACTGGAAGATAATATAACCGCTCTCAGTGCAACAAGTCATCAGGCTTCATCATTGTTCATTTGATATTTCAGAAAATAAACTCATCAGAACTAAAATAAAATTTTTGTAGTAAAATAGTGTGTAAAGAATGGTCTGAGATCTATCATAATTGTTTATCCTCTTGAGATTATGGTCTCTTATTTGACCAGAATTATGAAAACTATTAAACAAAACAATTAAGTCTCACTTATACGTTCACTATCATCCTGTAAATTATTACTTTCATTAAAATCGGAATTTTTTGCTAAAATTTTTACCCTAAAAATTGAAACTTGATGCCATTTGCAGCGTACTTTAAAAATAGTTTTTTACTCAATTAAATTTAATGTTAATTAAGCCGAAATATTGAAGTAACATCTGTTTTATTTTAGTACAAAGTATGAAAAAATAATGAAAAGTCCTCGGCTTATAAAGTGAACTCATTTTCGTTAATCTTGTTGAAGGTATTAGACTAAAAATTAACTACAAATCTTTTTCTCCCTCCTTCAGAGACAAAAACAGAAGCTTAGAAGCATTTCAAGGAAAAGATACTTCACAGCTACGGAAATTAGCTATTCCTCTCTTACACTTTTCAGAATCAATGTAGTTTGACAAACAACTTAATGTAGAACTGTAAGAGTAATATAAAACATATTATGGGGGCCCCAAATTCTTTACTCCCGTTCTTTATACAAAAAAAAAAATCATTAACAATAATTGCATTTATTAATTTATCTTCCGAAATTCGCTAAATTGTTTTACCTCTTAACTAGTAAGTGAATAATGATTATTTGGATGTCAGTAGCAGTGGGAGCTAAATGAAGTTAAATACACGTAAATAATCTTAAAAATAAAATGAGGAAAAGAAGTAGACGTTTCAGGAAAAATTATCGACGAGATGTAAAGGCACAAAACCATCACTGTTGAAAAACGTAAATACATTGTTTGGTAATTAAGAGTACATTTTTATTACATTTTTTTCTTTTTCGTGTACGGTCCCTGCTCGGACCATGCAGATTTCGATTATACATGGTTACCTGAAATAGACCAGGCCAATGCCGGAATTGTGCCCTCAAAAGGCCATTGCTGAATTCCTTCCCAGTCGTTACTTCCTATTCTCTCCTGGCTTTAATGATCTATACGAAAACTAAACGTAAAACCCTAATTAAAAAAGAAGAATTTTCAGAATTAAATGATACTTTTTTGAGTGAATCGTATTAGAAGTTGGTGTGATAATGTTACAGCCTGAGCACCATGTTTGTTGTCATTTCAGACAGCGCTGAAAGGGTTCGTTTTAATAGAGTTGCTGATTAATCATCTCCGAATATGAAAAACATGCCTAATGTCTTCCTCAATAATTATTCAACACCAGTTAAGATGTCTGAATTTCCCTTGTATACCTTTCTCAGATGATATACTTTAAGGTTACAATAACTAAAAAAAAAATACTGTAGTGCTTAATATCTATACCCTGACACCGAAAATATAAGTCCTATTATAATCAAACAGTATCGAGCTAGAGTGGAAAATCTGCGTGCCAGGAAAAAACTCCATATTCGTTATCAATTCTAAGATAGCAAGTGCACTAAATCTGAGCGAACTGTTTCATTAGGGTTGCAGACTTATCCAAAAGCACACTTTTACGCTGCAAGGAACTTATGGCAAGTGTAATTTGCGAGGTGATCTCAACTTCCCCGCTTGGCTGGCTTCCAAGGCTTTGATTGTTTCAGACGAAAAAGTAAAATTCTTGCAATATCACTCAACTGTGGTAATAATCTGTTTATAGGATTTTTCTGTTGCTTAACATTTCTTTTTTCTCTCGTGACAGCTATTAAGGACTAAGTAGACAGTAGCTACATATTTTAAACAGATGAAAATGGGTGGGCAGAGGTCTTGTAACGGGACGGTTAAATGTTTCTTTGTCCGAGATTGTGGATACTTTAAAAACAAATAAAATACATAAAAAGATTAATTTGCGCAGGGGTGATTGTGGGAAAGTATTTTAGAACAGTTGGAAAAAAAGTAGAGGGAAAAAATTAAAGAAAGAAAAATAGTAAGTTAGTTGTTGTTAAGAATTTAGATTGACTGAGAACGGATGCTTTTGGTTCGCGGATATTTCCTTGCGAAACAAACCTGCAAACTTCAATTAAGTCCGATACGAGCTATGAAGTTGTAGATGTTGGAGCTACTCGTATTCATCAGAAAAGGATTATTAATACCAGTAGCTAAAAAAAAAAACTTCTTTCAACTATATTACAACAACACAATTAACTCAAAACCATTACAACGACAACTTATTTTTGCCACAGTCCCATCATTGTTATAACCAGATGTGTTTCATGTGCATTGTTGATCCCAACTGCGTAACTTGTGTAATGTGTAGTTTATAAGACGGAGATTTAGTACCGCTCCAACATTTGACTTGATGATTGCGGGATACAGCCTATAAACCACTATCAGGGCGACCGGAACGCGGTGTCCAGTACTGGAACCTGGTCCCTTACCATCTGCCTTAACGTGTGCAGCCAGAGTGGCTGGTTTTGGATTTAATATATATGTATCAAGTCTGTTTTGTTTGTTTGTTTTTACTTATGGCTTTACGCCTCGTCGACGTCGAAGTCATTAGAGGCGGGATGGGACTGTTGACAAGGAACGGGAAGGAATTCGGCCACGGTGTTTTTAAAGAAACCATCCTTCTATTCACCTGGAGTGATTTGGGGAAACAATGGAAAACCCGAATCTGGATGCCAGGACGGGGATTCGAACCCGCGTCCTCCCGAATGCGAGGTCAGAGCGTTACTGCTCACACACCACGCTTGGTCAGTTTGTTTTCCTCGAAAATACGTATAAACGTGGTTTGCATAACGAATTGGTAAGGCTTTTGGATTCAGGGTACTTCCTGTCCTGTGTTATACTAATAAAATAAATTTTATCACCAATACATTTGGTTCGATATTTTATTTTAAATGTTGGAGATAGAACTTAGTTACTCAACTTGCCATGCTTTTTTTTTTTTTTTTTTTTTTTGTGAGTAAAATGAAAATTTGGCAACAAAATTTCGGAACTATCTTGTGCAAGAATCCTATTTTCGTATCGCTTTGGTGCGAAAATAAAAATTAGATATTACGTCTATGTGCAATTTAATCTCAGTAATTAATTTCTTAGAGACATTCAGGCACACGTCTTCCCCTTTGGTGCCGTCCATATACTAAGTCACACGAATTTCATGATTTTTGGAGACCCTCCACTCTTTCCTTATCACAGCTGGTCACTTTTGTGTGACTCCCTCTTCCTGGTATGAAATCAAAAATTAGGAATTAAAGCAGCGCTTCCAAAATTATTTATATATTTCTCTTTAAAATCAAACATTTTAGAAAATTGACGAAACATAACCAATCAGCGATTTGGATAATGTTAGGAACATTCGATGTGTCAACATCATCGAACCATAGAGCATCATCATCGTATATCAAACAAAGAGCTTCATTGTCACGTATAGTTGGAATTCCTGTAGAAAAAATCTTCGTGATGGGCAAAACCTCTTAATGCCTCTTATGTGATTGCTTGTGTTAGTTACTGGCTTTGTAGGATGAAAGATACAGACCACAGATGTCACACGATCGTTTAGGTAAGTATACTGAAGCCATATTTTGTCAAGGCCTCAAAGGCGGTGTTGGCCTTCCGGCGTTTGTCACAGGTGGCCGACGTGGGTCACCGTAGGAACTCGCGCGGGCACCACGAGCCAAAAAGTGATACAAATTACGTGAAGTCACAAAGCTTATGACTCCTTTTGTCACACGATGTCACACTTGTCTAACCCCCGCCTGAGACGTAATTAATGATTGATCCCTTTTGATTCTGTTCTTTGTGATAACAGTTAGCAATAAGGAAAGACACGCTTACGAACAGATAATAAAAGTCTGATTACTGCTGATATTACTTATAATGCCGATTCGATCAGATCTTCATCTGACAGAGAGTTTTAACGGGCTGAAACCTGGTCCCCTCTTACTCGTGCTGGGACGGCGAGGTGGTGCCAGCCCGGTATTTCTGTCGCTGAATCAAGAAGCCAGCGCATACCGTGTCACCATTTGGCCGTCTACCTGAAGCCAGACTCACTCACCTTCTGCACTTGTGCCTCGTCTGCACCGCCAGCTGTTGGTTCAATGTTACTCTGACAAAAAACATTTCTTAAAAAACGTCCATTCATCAATTTCCACCAACCTATTGGCCTTCTATAACACACTCCTGTTTGTAGCGCGCTTTCAAACACCTCTAGACTGCGTTTGATAATATAGACACATTTGAGCTGTTTAAATGTGCCTAATCTTGCCAAAAGATCATTTACATTTTTCTAATTATTTCCAATAACTAATTTCAGCAATATTTGACTGCTTTGGCATCATTTATTTAATATGTAATTAAATTGCGATGTTGCAGTTTCCCTACACACTCACCTTCCGCCTTTCCTGCACCCACCTACATTTACCCTCTGCAAATTATACCTTTACATTCTTTCAACATTTTTGATAAATTTTTCACCTTTTCTCTTGGTTACTTATTCCAATCCCTGACACCCTTACGCAAAATAGAGAATCTTCTTACACCCTTGTGCCTGAAATCGAGTGTCAGGTTGTGGTCATGCTCATCTTTTCCCTTCCATGCACTACTTTCAATTCTTACCCCAATATCTTTCCATGCCACGTCACCAATACTGTATACGACTTGTACACTCCCATCACCCTCTTCACTCAGATCCATCTGTGCCATTGTTAGACAAAAACAACCAAGATAGCGAAATTTAATGGCCACAGAAAATGCTAGGTGCTATACCAGTGCAGGGAACTTACGCCTACAACCCCCCCCCCCTTTTCCCGTCACAAATCTGCCGTAAAGAACAACATTGCCAAATACTTCTTTTATGTCATTATCTTCAGAATATTCTGACTATTTAATTATGTTTAACTGAAATAATGGTCCACTTCCGCGGTATCACTTTGTATTGGCGGTTTCGATGAGGAGAATCTAGGCCATGAATAGTCTCTGCCACTGAAAGATTTACTGGAAGTTTATAAGAATTAAACAAGTTTGTGTACTTACGCTCTATGGGAGCTAAGGATGACACCGGCACACAAATAATAAGACGAAGAGTAGTACCTGGAAGAGATGCTGAGGCAGAGCTAAATGTATTCTGGAAGAAAAGCTCCACCACGAAACATGGCAATCTGGGACTGCTTAAGGCTATAGACGCAGAAACATAGACCTTCAGGGCAGAGGATTAAAGAAGGTGTTTTTAAGATGTTGATATTTAAGATAATACACTCCTGGAAATTGAAATAAGAACACATTGACGCGGTGAGTAAGACCCACCATACTTGCTCCGGACACTACGAGAGGGCTGTACAAGCAATGATCAAACGCACGGCACAGCGGAAACACCAGGAACAGCAGTGTTGGCCGTCGAAGGGCGCTAGCTGCGCAGCTGTTGGGCACCGCCGCAGTCAGTGTCAGCCAGTTTGCCGTGGCATACAGAGCTCCGTCTCAGTCTTTAACACTGGTAGCATGCCGCGACAGCGTGTACGTGAACCGTATGTGCAGTTGACGGACTTTGAGCGAGGGCGTATAGTGGGCATGCGGGAGGCCGGGTGGACGTACCGCCGAATTGCTCAACATGTGGGGCGCGAGGTCTCCACAGTACATCGATGTTGTCGCCAGTGGTCGGCGGAAGGTGCACGTGCCCGTCGACCTGGGTCCGGACAGCAGCGACGCACGGACGCACGCCAAGACCGTCGCATCCTACGCAGTGCCGTAGGGGACCGCACCGCCACTTCCCGGCAAATTAGGGACACTGTTGCTCCTGGGGTATCAGAGAGGACCATTCGCAACCGTCTCCATGAAGCTGGGCTACGGTCCCGTGCACCGTTAGGTCGTCTTCCGCTCACGCCCCAACATCGTGCATCCGCCTCCAGTGGTGTCGCGACAGGCGTGTATGGAGGGACGAATGGAGACGTGTCGTCTTCAGTGATGAGAGTCGCTTCTGCCTTGGTGCCAATGATGGTCGTATGCGTGTTTGGCGCCGTGCAGGTGAGCGCCACAATCAGGACTGCATACGACCGAGGCACACAGGGCCAACACCCGGCATCATGGTGTGGGGAGCGATCTCCTACGCTGGCCGTACACCTCTGGTGATCGTTGAAGGGACACTGAACAGTGCACGGTACATTCAAACCGTCATCGAACCCATCGTTCTACCATTCCTAGACCGGCAAGGGAACATGCTGTTCCAACAGGACAATGCACGTCCACATGTATTCCGTGCCACCCTACGTGCTCTAGAAGGTATAAGTCAACTACCCTGGCCAGTGAGATCTCCGGATCTGTCCCCCATTGAGCATGTTTGGGACTGGATTAAACGTCGTCTCACGCGGTCTGCACGTCCAGCACGAACGCTGGTCCAGCTGAGGCGCCAGGTGTAAATGGCTCGGCATGCCGTTCCACAGGACTACATCCAGCACCTCTACTATCGTCTCCATGGGAGAATTGCAGCCTGCATTGCTGCGAAAGGAGGATATACACGATACTAGTGCCGACATTGTGCATGCTCTGTTGCCTGTGTCTATGTGCCTATGGTTCTGTCTGTGTGATCATGTGTTGTATCTGACCCCAGAAATGTGTATATAAAGTTTCCCATTCCTGGGACAATGAATTCACGGTGTTTTTATTTCAATTTCCAGGAGTGTATTACAAATATCATGGTTAGATAAAAGAATCAACCCCTGCATTGAAAAGATCTTAATGCGGCGTATTCTAAAAATGAAATTTTCAGTATTCGGAAATGCTATTCGGCGACAATCTGAAGAAAAAAAACCGTCATCCAGATAAAAGATAAAGGTGAACCATAAAGTGGAAGCAGTACAATACAATGGTTGGACCCGGCTGAGCAAAAATAAAACGGGACGATAGCTCAATTATTCCGGGAAGGAGCTTGAAAGGACCTCGGTCTGATTCCCTTTCTCTGCGAGGATTTAAAAAAGGCCCATAACCCAACTTTCACTTTTTGGCACAGCTTGCTGCGTAACGTGAAGCTTCCGTGGTTTGGAATCCACGTTAAACTGTAGATCCCGTTTACCCAACAGGATTACCGGGTTAGGTTGGTTAGCCACGAAAGAGACTCATGCGTGACAAAGCGAAACACTGTCTGCCGGCGGCCGAACCCTTCGGGGATATCCCCGGCCAATAATGCCAAACGCTTCATTATCCCGGTAAGTATCTACATCTACATCTACATATATACTCTGCAATTCACAAAATTGTGGGTGGCAGAGTGTGCTCAGCACCAAAGCTAATCTCTTTGCTGTGCATTCCAATCCCTAATGGTACGAGGGAAAAAAGAATTCATATAAGAATCAGTCCGGCACCTTATTTCTCTAATTTTATCTTTCCTGTCCTTCCGACTCAAATAGGTTGGTGGAAGAAGTATTTCACTACACTCATGAGTGAAAGTTGGAGTACGCATGTTTTCCAATAAGTTTAAACGAAACGTGTGTCGTCTATCTACCAGAGACTCCCAACCTAATCTACTAATCAGTTCTGTGACGCTTTCATAAGGACTGTAGCAAGCGGTCACGAATCGAGCGGCTCTTCTCTGTACTTTCTCTATACTTTCGATCAATCCCTTACGAAACGGGTTGATTCCGCTGGAGACAAAATTATGTAGCGTGTCACTTGACTGGTCACCAACTTTCACTTCGAAAAAACGAACGATAATAGATTGTGTGAATTATGGATTTCACATTTGTAGATACTCTCTACTGGATAGAGGATAATGCCAACTACACGAAGAAATTATTTACCGCGAGATTATGGGGAGAACGTGCCTGGTAAACATTCACTCGATCGCTAGAGTTAGCTGGCTGAAAATCGTGGAAGATCGTTCTACCTAATGATTATTGATATGCAATTTAGACTTTTTACTCTAAAAGCCAAATCTTTCCATTTATTAATATGCTGATGACGACAGCATGGAGACCTCACATTATTGTTCGAAAGCTGAGTATGAAATAGTTTTATAATGTGTAAGCTTTAGTGAATAAATTGTCTGCTATTCCATTTAAATGTGTAAATTTTTAATATTTTAAATTGAACTCCTTATAACTACAATTTTCGCGATACATTTTATGATGAACATTTTATTGTAGTTAATTAGTACTGACTCTTTCTTTTTCTAAGGAAATAGTTATTAAACGAACCTGTGTTAAATTCTAAAACTGTGTTCCCGAGTAATCACAGGTTTCAGGAAATTTACGGATAGAATATCTACTGCAAATCGTGAAATAAACTGAATCTGTGAATTTCAGTGTAATTTTGTATACCTATGCTCCACCATAATTTCTAAGAAAAATAACGCATACTTTTTTAAACAGGTCTTTTACCAAAAGGCTGTTGCCATATATGTAGTAAATTTTATCAAATGTTAAAGGCAAAATTTTCAAAGAAATATGGTTATCACTAGGGTTCGGGTCTTTATGACCAAAAAAATCGAGAAATATGCAGGCAAATATGACCTTAAAAATACGTAAATATGACCTAAAAGAGACAAAATATGACCAAACATTAAATATTTTATACTTTAAAATGCTCAAATGTACATAATTTATTTATGTAGCTGTGTCTCTTTCATGTAGACATTATTTGCTTCTATGCACTCACTGTACGATTGGGAAATTAATTTTTTTGAAAGATATTTTCTTGTTCCTGTAGAAGAATGGATTACTAGAATTTTACTTTTAAAAATGGAAATTTACTATAAATTTGTTGCGAATTAGTGTACATACCATTTTTTATTCTTGTTTGATGCCAGCATTGCAGTATATCACCACATGCATCTTTAAGTTCTCGAAGAGGAATTTTCTCCGGTTGTCTCTTAAAACTTTCTTGTAGTGTGAGAAGCTACGTTCGACATCGCAAGATGTGACGGGAGCGTACTTAAACAGAGTCATGTCACTGCAGTTCAATTGTGGGTCGTCTTCAGTCAAAACAGATTCGCCACCATTTAAAATTTCACTAATTTTACAAATTGATTTATATCCCTTATTCCCACACAACACTTTATCAAATTTGTTTTTTAGCAAACTAACAACACTGCCCCCTGCTTGGCCTATTTCGGTTTCCACACTTTTAACGACCGCTAAACTTTCATTTAGTTGAAGACCAATTTCTTCAAGACGCGAAATCGCAGTTGCGATGCCTGAAAAACTTGATTTTATGTACGCCAAATTTCTGAACAAATTACTGGAAAAGAGTTCTTGGACAATTTTTATGGAAGATTCTTCACTGCTATCAAAATTAGAAACTATTTTTCTTTCTGTTTTCATAATATTCACAGCAATAACTAACTGCATCGAGCCATGTGCCCCTACGAGTAAGTACTGGTTGTGGTGAAAAACGGGCGGAAGGTGCGTCTTCTTTAAATTTTGCCACTCTCATTGGAGCTTTAACAAACATCTTTTTTACATTTGATATTAACCTATCAACATCAGGGAAATTTAATCTTACTTCCTCGGCAACTCTATGTAATCCATGAGCGAGACAAGTTGAATGCACCATGGAAGGATACAACATCTTCATACATTTCCCAGCCTTTACCATGTACGGCGCAGCGTCGGTCACAAATAGTAAGACATGTTCTCGCTTAACTTCACCGCTCCATAACAGTTTCGTAGCGTCGTTGAAACGGACGGCAATTATTGAGTAGTTTACTGATTCAAGAGCTTCACAGTCCAGTGTAAATATATCACCCGGTCTGTCAGAAAGTAGGGTTCCAACGATAACATTTACAACGTATCTCCCGCAAGCATCAGAACTTACATCCATTGATACTCAGATCTTATTGGTGCCTATCTTAGTTCTGATTGTCTGCAATACATTTTCATAAGACGGTAAATAGTTCTTCCTCAATGTTGATTCGGTTGGAATCGTCTGTGTTGTGTATTTCTCCAAGAACAATTTTAAATGCTCATTGTTCACTTTATTAAGTGGGATGTTGGCTGATACCATCATTTCACAGAGTTATTTAGAAAAAATTGACAACTTGGAAGACGACGAAGCTGTAGATGTATCCAAGAAAAGTCGCTGTTTGCTTTGTCGAGTTGAATATCGTATTACCTTATTCTTGTGTCTTGATGTATTGCAGTGCTGCTGCACATGAAATCGCTTTGTTGCATTCACTTTAGTTTCAAATAATTTACATAAATGAACTCTTTCATCTGTGCTAAAATACTCCTGTATAACTTTAATTCTTGACTGGTGAATTCTGAACAATTTAGTGGCAATTAGTTTCCTTTCTTTCTCCGATGTGTAACAGGAGTATATTTCATTGTATAATTATCTTACTTTGTTTTCATCTATAACTTCTATCAAAAAATTACAAGATTTTTCCTCAAAATATGACCGTATGACCATAAAAATTGTTGAAATATGACCAGAATTAGGAAAATGGCCCGAATATTCATTTATAGGCTATATAAAATACATTTAAATACAATCAGAAACGTTGAATCAGTGTTTATTTCAGCATTTCAGCTGAAAAAGAAGGCAGGAAAAAAAATATGACTTTTCCTAAAGATCCGAACCCTAGTTATCACCTTTAAATCGTATGTTACATTTGACGAGCAGGCAGGTTTCTTGAGTTTCCTTAGCAAAAGTTTTACGTATCTCTCTGTGACTGAAACGATGCCACTGTTCCTTCGTCGTGAACAGCTTATTTTCGTACGTTTCTCATATAGTCCAATATATCACCGTGCCACGCTAATAAAGATTTTGGCAGATGATTGGTGGGCAATTTTTCTTCGACGACGTCGATGTCATTAGAGGCGGGAAAGCTCAGGGGACTAGGAGCGGAATGACCTTTGAAGGAACCATCCCGCCATTAGCCAGAAGTGATTTGGGGAAAATCGAAATCTGAATCCCCGGACGGAGATTTGACCCACGTCCTCCCGAATACCTGGCGCGAGCACTATCTCTCACCTACCGAGGCTCTGTTTCTGGTCCAATTTGCTCCAAAAACTTACATGGCTACAGAATCACATGATCATATCATGATTTGTCGGTTCATTAATCAAATGCGAATATTTACTATGTATTTTCTACTGTTGTTGACTTCTTGTTCTTCTTCCCCCATTTATATATTATCTGGAATTTTTGATAGTTCAGCTGATACCCTTGCGAAATCTGTACCATTTGAGCACTCTTTTGAACGTCGATGCACCGTTTCACTGATGTGATTTTCTATCTAATTATTTGTTATTCAGCTGATTTTGTAGTCCGATTTTGTTGGTAAGTACGAATTGCTGAGTAATCTTCCTTCTTCTTATATTCTTCGCTTAAATGCAAGTAGAATTTTTCGAACGGCCACGTTTTTTATTGTATTGATAACTCAACTTGACTGTATCAGTTCCAATAATCTCTGTTTGCGTTTTACCAGAATTTGATATTGCTATTTATGTGTTTTTTGGTGCAGGTTACGTAATTTACTTGATATCGCAAACGCAATGTGTTCATTCACGTTCAAAAGCTTACGATGATCTTTTCTTTTTGCCTGTTTCAACGCTTTGTTTCTATAATTGGCTACCTTTTTTTATGGTTTTTGCATTCTGGTAACATTAATCATAACATTGTACTTGTTATCTGCACCTAAGGATATATTGACTAAAGACATACGTTCTGGACGGTTATATTCAGATTTGTTCCAGTTACTTGTAGGACTTTCTGTAATTTGTAATAGGATAAAAGCTTAAACAGTAGTCAAATCTAGTGTAAAATTCATGCAACTTGCTGTTTATTCTGTAATGGCATATTAGTGCTTTGCGCTTTTACTAAATAAAATTTTTGTTACATTTGTTGTGAAAGTTCGTAGACCTTTTCCTGTGTGCATTGGAGCTGTGTCCTCCTTATTTTTTTTTTTTTTTACCAATTTAATTAAACCTTTCCACCTCAACTTTCCAGTAAGTTTTTTTTTTTTCGTTTTTGTTTCTAATCATATTTAAGGCTTCTTTCATAAGCAGTATCTGTTCCCAAATGCAACTTACCTGAGTATTTTTGCTACTATATTTTCAACAACAACAAAGAGTAATAAAGTTAAATAAACTGTGTTTTTCACTGACACCCGTTAACACAGTACAGAGATTCGACAGGAATTCATCTACGAAACTACAAACCATAAGAGAGTTTTTTTTTCTAATTGATCTCGGTGGTATTGCCCAGTAATGAAGTAGTCAATTATTGCTGATACTGATTATTGCATTCACCGTGAAAAATTAGGATGATATTTTTATTTGACACGTTTCAATTCTGTGCTGAGTTTCAATGCGAGCTGCTTGAATGCCGATAGTAATGTTGATGCAGATGATCCTCCCCCTCGGCGATACAGTCTGAGTGGTAGGGGGCCCTCCGCAGCTCACTTCAGCTGATTGGTTCACGTAGAGCTTTATCCACCGCAGGCTGTGTCTCCTGTCATCGATCCTGTGAGCTCAATCTCAGGCCGCTGGATCCACCCTAACACCTAAGCGCTTGTAACAGCCCTAAGACCCAGTTCACCACTAACTGCAATCCTTTCTATCAATCAATATTGTTTTAATGGATGAAAATGGTTTAAATGGATTTTAATTTGACTAAAAATTCTTAAACGTTGGTTAAAAGACTGCAATTAATATTGTTAAAGCAATAATGTGTTGAAAAATATTTTTAATGTTCAGGAGTGTTTGATTTTATCAGTTTGATGTCCAAATGCTCATATATATTTTCTGTTTTCATTTAAAAATGTTCTTCACGGTTCTGAGTAATTTTTTATAATTTTTAATTCTTTTAAATCATTTCTATTGTTGGAAAGATTTTCAGCTCTCCAGAAGTATCGGGCGGCTGTTTTAATGTACTCTCGAAAATTTTACGATACCTACGACTACATAATCCAAAAAGAAGCTCGCTCGATACGATGCTAATACGCCATGTTTTTTATTTATTAATGTGCTTTAAATCTTTGAAAGAAGTCTCATGTATTAATTCATGTATTTTTTCCTGAGTGTTTCAATGAAATAATAGTAAAAGGTTTATCAGCAGTGCTGTTTTAAAGAAAGCACCTGCCATAGAAGAGCATAAAGAATTCAGTTACATACGTTGGTGACTAGACTTGGTGGCCAGCCAAATTATCTGTAAATATTCTCAAATCAGTATAAAAGAATCAAGTTCAGAGCAGTTTAACAAGCAGTCCAGCCGATCCTCTAACTATGCTTTCCTGCTACACAGATAGAAAACAGTTAAAAGGTATCGAGCAAATTTCATACACCCGAATATAATTTGTTGGTATTATGAAATAGATCCTTTCACAGGACCACAAAACTATCTCAATAGAAAAATAGCCTTTATAACACAGTAACATGGTTAAGTAATATGGAGACAAGTAAGTAATAACATGAATAAAATGAGTGTTTTCGGTTAAGATTTTTTTCGCTGGTATACAGAAAAAAGCTGGATAGTGGAGTCAATGAATCATTCAGGACCATGAGCAATAAATCAGATAACGGTTGCACAAACTTTTTATTTTCTACTGACAAAGATTTAAGTATCTTCGAGCAAAACTTATGCAAACTAATGGCACCTGCATAATATATTATTTCATTTAACACAACATTCGTACCAGCTTGCTGGAAATATTATGAATTCAAACAGTGTTTCATACAGGTACCGAATATTCTTCACTTGTTATAGCTTTTATTCTGTTCCGCTCTTTTCTCATAGCTGAGTTTATACTAACCACCTGAATCACTCTTCAATGTTCTCCACCAATAGCATATGTAGAAATCTCTCACGACCACCGTCTTACTTCTGCAGCTTCGCGAGTTGCGCAGCCACATAACGTCCCGTTCATTAGCTATTCAAATATCACTCGTAGAATATTCAATGTGCCGCTTCTGTCTCAAATTCCAAGTGAAAGTTTTCTTGCGGATGGGAGATAGTTAGCGAAGCTACCAATGATCAGCGTCAATTGCACACACATGCTAACATTTATGGATTTTTTTTTAATTCTTTTTTGCTTCTTATTTACTTCGTCTGCAAAACGTGCCTAGTAGCTCAGGGACCATTGCTCTGGCCTCACATTTCGCGTGTGACCGGTTCTATTACTGCCTAAGGCATGGGTGGTTTTAATTAAGTATTGTGATTCCGAAATAGACAGAAAATATAATGGTATCCGGATATACTGAAAAATACATAAAAAATAGACGGTTTACATAGCCAAATGCAAGGTACTGAAGGTATCTATGTCCTAACTCGTTCCAACCATACAAAGCATTATCGAGGCATGTGTGGATCAGCTGATAAGTAGCTGCGTGAAAAAAAAAATTCTGGTTCAGATGAAATCTGTTACTAATCCCATACCTTTAAATACAAGGTTAAGTTGACGCTAATTAAACGTTATCAAATTCAACTAGTATTTTACTCTTAGTTTCAGTGAATACCATTTAGCTTAAAGAATCCTATGAAGTATGCTATGCCAAAATAATCTCCCCGAAAATGAATGAAATTAACTGTGAACCCCCGGACAAGTGTTTTAAAATTATGATAAACAGAAACCATTTTTTTTTCTTCAATTGCTTGAAGCTTAAATGCTCTTCTGGTAATCTGACTTAGCGTTTAAGGGCGTGTAGTGAAATATACGTTAATAGCGATGAAACCTATGGTGTAAATTCTAATGTGATCTGTGGGAGAGAAGTATTTCTGTAACCTGAAAATTAAGTGATTCAGGTTGAGTTTTCCTAAAGGCAATCTATATTTATTTTTATTTTTTAGCAGGTTTGCACATTTTTCCTAAGAACTCGAAATTAATGTTGTAACAGATTTCACTTTATCATAAAACTATCTTCACTTTCAGGGTGAACAAAATATTTATTGATTTGTAAATTCTATCGATAACAACCTATTCACGGCTTTATTCTAAGATAGGAAAAATTGCAATCGAACAAGAAAGCTGTGCTATTTTTTCTGACTGCTTCGAAGGCTCTTTAACTTACAAGAAAATAAGGATTGTAGGAAACGATAAGCAAAGTCTGCTTAGCTGGATATAATTAAATAAACAAATAAAATAGTTGTCTAGAAAACCTAGCTTGTTGGATGAGTGAATAACACTTCTTTCTGACAATCAGGAGGACGCGTTTTTGATCCCCGTTTCAGTCATCCAATTTTGTATATAGTTTCTCGAAATCACTCCAGGGTAATGTAGAGAATATTCACTCGAAAGGTCGTTACTCAGTTCCTTCCCATTCCTTATCCCCAAACTGCTCTGGCTCTAATCACTTCGACATCTACCAGCCATAAAATTCAATGGAACAAAATTGCTGCGTAAAATTTCAATTTTTCGGAAAAGAAAATATTTTTCCCAAGAAGGGGCTTCGTTAAAAACAAAAAATGTAAATAAGTTTATTCGAAAGATACGCTTTCGATCCAATTAAATTAAAAGTAAAACACGTAGTTATATGCAAGAACACATGAAAAATAGTTATAGTTTGTGTACATACAATTAAAAATTGATATTGTTTAATGTTCGATGCTTTTCATAGTCGTAATTCGATGAAAATACTTATGTAACTGCTGTCTGTCGCTTAGAAAGAAACATGTAAATAGTAATAGAACAGGAACACTTTCTCGGTGTACGCCTAGCAAATATATTGCTGTAAATGATTAAGTTAGAAATGTTGAATGTTTTATTTATTTGTCCAGCTATATCTATAAGCATTATATCTCATTTTTCTTCATTCCCAATATTCATTTTTAAATCCATAAAGAAGAAATTTCTTGCTGTATTGATCTTGTTCAAGCGTCTCACCAGAAAAGGTCCATGGCTTTGAAAACTTGTAAATAAATCTAGTATCTAGCCAGAGACCGCAGTACCGATAGTAGCACGTTATCAGTGCAGTGATACAAGTAACTTGAATTAGGTTGATAAACTGCATATTGCTATATAACTGAATTTAATAGTGCGGCTTGCATGGAAAAATTAAAACGAAAAGAGACAAAAAAAAAAATTGTATCGAATTGTTGTGCCTAAATTGGTTCCATGTTGCCCATATTGCTTCGTCCTTAAATTTTATTCATATATTCGGTACAACAACGAATAGTAGTTATAAAAACTCGTTCTAGATAATTAAAATGAAATTATGTCAGTTTACGATAGTTAGCAGTAAAAAATTGAAACAAAAAAAATACTAGCAAATATGGGCCTGTAAATAAACATATGGAAGAAAAGAAGAAATTTTTTTTTTTTTTTTTTTTTTTTTTTTAAGCGTTCTGATAAGTAGGTCGTTGAGGCTGAATTAGAACTGTTTTAATGAAACATGTTGCACGCGGCATACTTAATTTGAACTAAAATGTTTCATTACGAGAGCCTCGAGTCAAGTTGTCAAAGCTTTCCTTTCTCTAAAACATGAAGCTTAGTACTATCTGCAGTTTACTATGTGTTTATCACTATGTTAAGACTTGATATTTCGGATTCCACTTCACGTTGTAAATACGATGTAAATATAGTAAAATTGCCGAGTTGGGTTAGGGCAGAGCTAACATGCACAGTAATCTGAATTTAGAATATAGTGTTACTGTAACTCAAAGTAACGCAATTCAATGCGTAGTGAGTGCGGATAGTGCGCTGTATAATCCTGATTTGTAAAGGTACGAGTATAGGCATTGGTAGGGATACAGGGGATATGGAAGGATGCGCCAAAGAGTTGTCTCAAGGTAGCATCCCGGCATTTGCCTGGAATGACCTAGGAAAACCATGGAAATCCCAGAGCAAGATGGTCGAAACAGTTCATCGAGATCAAAATTCTGTCGCTAGGTAATTGAAGTTTCGAGAGATTTTTTTTTCTTCCGAAGTACGTCCACCATGAGTGCATAGATTGAGTGCATATATTATAAGTGCAGTGATTACTATAATTTATTTTTTCTGCTACAACGATTATATTGGAATGAGTAAGGGTCAATTTCCTTACTTATTTATTATAAAAATAATTATGGTTTCCAATTTCCCGGTGTTGGGTTACTATTGTAGACTTTTTATTCAGCTCTATACCCACAACCTGGTTTAAGACCACTCGTGAAAGTATATTGTCTTTAAATACAGTAAAATTACTTCTCTAAGATCAACACAAGAGGTTTATTAGCTTTTAAAAAACAAAAAAACAAAAAATAATTTACTTATATTACTGTTACTTTTACAATATATTATTATATTCAAAGCATAAGCATTGCAATTCATATGTATCGATCCTTCTTCATTGCCCTCGGGCTTATTTTCTTAAATATCCAATTATAATTATATAAACATTCCGCCAGGGTTGCATCGTCTTATTAATTTCATCTTCTCAAGCCATCATCTTTACATCAACTTGTTTAGTAACCAGAGATCCTCCTCAACTTTCTTCTGTCTGGTTTGACTTTCTCTGACCTTGAAAACTTTAATACCAAAGTTATTATAAAAAAAACTTAATTATTTAATGACAAAAATATACTTTAATAGTAAATTACTCGATTAGTCATGTACCTCACAAGTGCAAATAGATCTGTCTCCGTTAATGTCTCTATTGTTATCTAATAATTTTGAACCAATAATCGATTTGCAGTATCTAATATACATATTAAGATCCGTCTATAATCTGAAGATGAATTTTTGACCTTCTAAAATAGAAATGTTATTATGAACAGTTTAATGACAGGATTATTTTGATGAGGTTAGAAACTAAGCCCGCCCCAACCACATTAATAAAAGTGTATATGCCAACGTCAAAGGAACATGACGAATAAATAAAGAAATTATGCGCCCAAATTGAAGAATTAATCCAATACGTCAAGGGGTAGGAAAATCTAATAAAAAAGGGTAATTCGGTGGAGAGTTTTGGTCTAGGAGAAAGAAATGGTCGAGGAAGCAGGTTGTTAGAATTTTGTGAAAGTTATATGCTAGTAGTGGCAAACACACTGTTTATGAACCATGCAACAAGGATATACACCTGGAAACGTCCTGGGGATACATGCAGATATCAATTAGATTTTTCCATGGTCAAACAGAGATTCAGGAATCAAGTTCTAGACTGTAAAGAGTACTCAGGAGCAGACATAGACTCTGACCATATTTTGATAGTAAAGAAGTGCAGGCTAAAATTCAAGCGAATAAGGAATCAATATAAGCAGAACAGACTGGAAGTGAAAACACTGAAACAATCTAGCACGTGAAAAAACTTTTTAGAAATGATTGACTTAGGTCTAATAAGTAACTCTGAAAGGAGATCATCCGAGGACGAATGGAATACATTAAAGACCGGAATAATTAAAGCTGGCAAAGTAAAAATAGGCTTTAAGGAACGAGCTGCCCGAAAACCTTGGATCACAGAATAATTTTTTTAGCTAATGGCTCAGAGGAGAAGGACACAAAAATGCTCAGGATGAAACAGGAAGAGAGCAATTCACGCAATTTAGAAGTCAAATAAACAGGAAATGCAAAAAATTAAAAAATATGGCTAGAAGAAAAGTGTGAAGAAGTAGATGTTGCATATAGAAAGATCAAACAGAATTTTGGAGAAATGAAGAAAAGAGATGTAAACGTTAAAGCTGCTGATGGGAAACCTCGTTTAAGCTCTTAAGCTCAGACGTTGGAACTACCCGATGGAAGGAATACATTGAGAAACTGTATGAGGGGGACGACTTGATCAATGTCTTATGAGATCATGTTTTGAGGACAGAATTTGATAGAGCTCTGAATGACTTGAAAGCAAATAAGGCAGTTGGAATTGATGAGAACCCTGCAGAACTTCTTAAATCCCTAGGAGAAGAAGGAATCAAAAGATTATTCAAGCTAATATCAAAAAGTTATGAAACGGGAGAAATTCCAACTGAGTTTAATAAAATTATTATCTTCACACTTCCGAAGAAATCTCAAGCTGACAAATGTTAGAATTATCGCACCATTAGTCTAACATCACATGCTTCAAAATTACTGATCACAATAATATACAGAAGAATGGAATGGGTAGTAGAAGAGATAGTTGCTGAATATCAGTTTGGGTTTGAAAAAATTGTGGTACAAGGGAAGCAATTCTGGCTTTAAGATTAATACTTGAAGGGCGGATCAAGAAAAACAAATATACTTTTATGGCATTTATTGATTCAGAAAAAGCTTTTGATAATATTAGGTGGGACAAGATGCTCAAAATTTTAAAGAAGTCAGGTCTAAAATATCGAGATGGAAGAATACTTTATAAACTATATAAGATTCAAGTGGTTATAACAAAAGTAGAGAATCGCGAGAGACATGCATCAGTTAAAAAGGGTGTGACACAATGTTATAGTCTATCCCCGTTAATATTCAACATGAATGTAGAAGAAGCAATAAAGGAAGAAAAAGAAAAATTTTCATGTGGCATAAGTGTTCAGGGAGAAAAAATCAGTATGTTACGATTTGCTGATGATATTGTCTTCTTAGCAGAACAGACTGAGGATATTGAGAGGTTACTGAATGACATGAAAAAAATACTGAAGGAAGAGTTTGGACTGAAAATAAATCAAAGAAAGACAAAGTGATGAAATGTATCAGAAATGAAACCAATACTAGTAGATTAAATTTAAAAATAGGATCGGATGCAATAGGAGAAGTTAGTGAATACTGCTACTTTGGAAACAAAATTACAACCGATGTCCGAAGCAGGAATGATGTTAAAGGACAATAGCACTAAGAATTAGAGAAAGATTTTTAAAACTCTATGCGTGGAGCACATCACTTAATGGTAACAAAATATGGACTTTAGGAATACCAGAAAGAAAGAAAATTGAAGCATTTTAATTTGGTGCTACAGAAGAATGCTGAAAATTAAGTGGACAGACAAAGTACGAAATGAACGAGTTTTGGAAATGATGAATGAGGAAAGAAGTTTGTGGAAGAATCTTACAGAAAGAAGAGACAGACTGGTAGGTCATATTTTGAGACATACTGTATTGGTTAATTTGTTAGTGGAGGGAACATTCGATGGTAAGAACAATAGAGGAAGACAGAGATTAAAATATATGAAGCAGATAATTGAGGTCTTGTGTTGTAAGGGATATGAAGAGGTGATGAGGTTAGCACAACATAGGAACGGATGGAGGATTGCATCAAACCAGTCGAAAGACTAATGACAGCAAAAAAAAAATGTATGTCAATCCAGAAAATAAATAAAAGTTTTTTGTTTTTGGTTTAACGCCACGTCTATGTCATGATCATTTGAGGCGGGAATGGATGGGTGTAAATATCGGGAAGGAATTTGATCACGGCGTTTTTAAAGGAAGTATTCCGGCATACACCTGGAATGATCTGGGAAACCGTGGAAAACCCAAATCTAGATGACTAAACGGGGATTCAAAGCCACGTCCTCCGGAATGCGAGGCTCACCCACCGTGCTCGGTAATAAAAGTTGTGGAGGGGCACTAAACTACAAATAACAAAAGTATACTCGCAGTTTAATGAAGTTCTGAAGTCAGTGAGCCTTATCAGAGGTAGAAGACGCAGTCGTCGACGAAGCGACCCACCTGCGCACTGTACTATATTACCCGCCTGTAGGCAGGGTAATCCGCGCGCCCAGAACAAGTGGTCTGCAAACGGAACACTCGTGCGCCAGGCAGCCATATTGCCTCGCTCGTGGTCAACCAACTCAGCTCTCAGCTTTTAACTTCATGACGGTGGCTTATAAAGTAATTCACGTCGCACATTTATTTATATCCCTCAATATGTCTGTCTTACTTGATTGACGAGTGATTCTATCTTTGGTGGCTACAAAAAGTCACCATGTTGCGAATTGGTATATACAGTTTTACACGTATTCAAACTCATTATATCTTGATGGATTAAACGGATTTCCTAGTTAGTAAGAATTAATTGCAAGAAGAGATATTAAAGTTTGTGTTAGCGATGATGTTGACGAAAATATAACTCATATTGGTTTTCAAACATTTTCCGAACATTTTAAAATGCGATGGAACATAAAATTATTCGTAAACTCATGTGACTTTTTTATTCTAGACATTTCACTCTATCTGTAATTCGAGAATTTTGAAAGTAAGACTTTTAGATTGCACATCTCATTTTGTGCTCACATTATCAACATCAGTAGTTATACCATGAATTCTTAATGTTATTCATTCGTTCTTATACAGACATCTGACTACCCTCTATAAGAGTTATAACGAAAAACAAACATTTTATAAAACTTTTTAAAAAATTCCCAACGGAAATTATGAATAGCGACATTCACTAAACAAAAAAATCTGACAAAAATTTGAACCAAGCTCAATTTATAAAGTATCTCACAGTAGGATCGAGTACAGGTATAATCAGCAATAGGAATCATCTGCATGTAACTGGTGAAGTCTACGTTAGGCTAAAACTTCAATAGCTGATACTTTTCATCAGAATCATTCTGGTGGTGAAAACTTACAACCATATACGCCATCTCCCAAAGATGATCAATGAAGAGTACTAATTAATTACTGACTTGATTATATTGTGTTTAATACAAGACATTATTTTTAAATCTTATGAAACTGAGTATAAATACATTAAATCTTTACGTGAAACAGAAGTTACTGCTAATTTTAAATGTTTAAATATTGAGGCAATTATCTCTGAAATATTTATTCTTGCCGTCCGGACGATAATGAAGTATTACCTTTAACGTCGAGTGGTCTTGTGGCTCAGAGGTTAAGACGTCTGAACAGAGACTGAAAAGTCTCCGGTTCGAGTCCCTGTCTCAGCTGGAATTTTGAAAGGCCCTTATGCTGACCTTAACTCTGAATCCACGTTATGCTGCAGGTTCCCTACACCCGTTAGGATTACCAGGTTAGGTAATACCTGCGACAATGAACGGCGAATCGAAAACCCTGTCACCTGGTGGCCGAACAATCCTTCGGGACCTTCCGGTCAACCGTGCCTTACGATGATTTAATTTTTAATCTTTAATGTTAATCATATTTTGTTAATAATATGTTTCCTCATGGAAACGGATTAAGTTACAGAAACAAAAGAATTGGTAGTTCAAAAACCAACAGAAGCACTGTTATTTAGAAATAAATTGTTTTCTCTGCTGGAAAACGACTATTGACCTGGCAGATCTACAGTATACCAGACTGGCACTAAAGAAGAAAAGGTCTGAAACTAATGGGTTTTCTACAGTGAATGCTCTACCGTGCATACCACACAAAATACTCTTCCCAACAAATAGTAAATTTAAAACAGAACATCCCCCTTTTTTCTAGAGAGTTTTGACACTGAATTGAGAATAACAGATATGTTTGCATTGGATAAGCGCATTTGTGTGACGGCAGATGTGGTGTTTGATGAGTTACTAAACAGTCCGTGATCGGATATAGTCGTCGGTTTCGACAGGAATGTGATTAATGAATGTGTTAGTTTCCAATCTGTTTGTTCTTAGCTTGTTTATTGCTGAGCTTATCCACTGTAAGCCAGAAATATTACCTGTGCTGGAATACCATTGATCAAGCGTTGACAGTGATAAACTTCATATGGTTTCATTTTGTATTAACGTATTGTAATTTTAGGATGCTAAGAACATATATACACGTGAAAAATTCTGGTAAATTTATTTTTATAATGAGAAGCTACTCTTCTTGCCAGTTACGCAATTATTTCCTTATAATCATTTACTAACAACTAACTTACGAAAACGATCTTAATTTTTTTCCTCTTAATTTTGTGCATATTCTCCACAGTTCAGTTACGATATCTTTCTTAATGACGGGGAAATGTTTTTTAGTTCAAATGAGGAAACTAGCACTCTGGTGGCATATTTTATTTACTAAAAATGCGACAGTATAGGCAAGATGAAAGAAAATAAAGTTAAATAAAGGTAAGAGCCGGATGTGAAAAAATGTCTGTAGCTGTTGGAGGCCTTTGTTTCCGATATGTATCTGTCAGATATTGTGGTGAGAAAGATCACTACGAATCAGGGTAAATTAGCCAGAGGCTTTTAAAACAATTACAGAGTACCAAGGTAATAATGTTTAACCATTTGTTTATTTTTTTTTTTATTTCAAGACCTTTACTTCCATAAACCTGTTAAAATATACTTGGAATGTGACGGTTCTATATGTTCTCTAGGAAAACAAAAATAAATACCTTTCAACCAAAGAGTTGCGTTTAAAGAAGAATTTATTAGGTATCTTCCATGAAGAATATTCAATGATTAACCTGAACCTTCATATATACCAGTTTCTATTCATGTATTATTATTGATATACCTCCTCTTTCAAATCCCAGTAAATCGTTACGATTTTAATTGATTTTTATCTAATACTCTGTTTGGTATTCGGAAACGTATAATAGATTTATTTAGGATGAATTTTAGATAAATTTGTTTTGCAGTAAAAACCTCTGTTAGAGCAGGTCAACAGAAAACTATTGTATAGTTAAGAACAGCGTAGCGAAAGTTCCCATGGAAATTATGCTTTGACCCAAAGTTAATAGACATATTCCACACAGATATTTTAGAAATACTCTATAAACAAATTATGGCAGTTGTAGACTTTTTCGTCTGCTGTAAGAATGGAGTTTCGTCTCCCACTGGCCACTTATTTTCTTAACATATTTCAGGGTTTATTTTGGAGGTTTCAGTTACATCAGCTGACAAGAAAACATTAGATTAAAAATCAGAATAATAATAGACTCTGCTCAGATTTTCTCTTGATGAAATCTAATCATCTACCGTTAGGAGTCATAAGCTTATGAGGCCTACGTTTGTTACACTCCAAGTTGAGAAAGCGAGAAGAAGGATTACTTCATCTATTAAGCTTTTAGGTTGTCATTAAGAAATAAACAAAATAAACTAAATTGTGCAATTTTTCAGCTTAACCAGCGCTCAGTGTTTGATGAATACCTTACAGACATTTTTTACATATTTTTGGAATTGTTGACAATTTACGAGCATCAGTACAATGACATTTCCATATCGTTGTACCTTCATTCTGAAATAACTGATTCCCGTGTCCCTACTCGTTACTCTAAAACAGTGGTGGGCAACCTTTCAGCAGCCGGGCCAAATTTTAGAAATAGAATTTTCAGTCTGGCAGCACGTACTACTTTCTTGGAAAAAAATACCTGGTTATTTTAATGAAGGTAAAAAATCACAAAAAATGAAACATATGTATTTAATGAAATATTAAAAATACAGTTATTTTAATGCATTGAAGTCTAAAGCAGTGGTGTGGTGTGTTGTAATGCTGGGTATCACCATTAAAAGTTAAAGTTTATGTACATAATGATCCAGCTTCGCGGGTCGCAAGTTGACATACGGCGGGCAGCGGGTTGGTCATCCCTGATCTAAATGTTTTTCTGAAATTAACTAACTCCAATATGTATTTCCTTAACTTCCGACGTCATTTATAATAATCCACTTGATACGTACTGTACCAACTCAACATACCATCTGTTCCCCAATGTCATAAATCATAGTATAGAAAGAATTAGAAGTAAGGACACTTCGATAATATTTACTCCTTGTCTTTCTCGTTCTATCACGGACACGATATGCCTTGAAGGTATATGCACTATTAAAACATATCTTACATATCTTATTGAATGTTTGTATAAAGTTCCGATTTACATTAATAATTACTTATTCAAATCCTACAAAACTCAAATATTCAAATAATCTGACGTACATGAAAATTACCAAAAACACGTTATCACTTCTTTATCTCATGGATCAATATTACCAACAGACTGGTAGTAATTTATTCTTCAAATTCAGCTTTTTTAATGATACAATTTCTTCTATCATCTGAGAAAAACAAGTTCTGATATATTTTATATCAGTAAATATATAGCAGGTAGAGTTAATCAACGATTTGGTCCGTTTAATGGAAACACTCTATGAGGTTGTGATTCTTGTGGTGTTATTCGTTTAAAAAAAAAAAAAGCCTCAATCGTGCCATATATTTAGATGCTCAAAGGAGAATTCTTTGGCTAGCTATTTTATGATAATTGGACAATGGCCAAATAATTACATATTTTCACTAGCTATTAAAGCAAGTTCTTGTATATTTGGACCAGGAAACCTTGTTGTTACCATTTAGGTCTATTAAAACGATATTAAAAGTGTGCAGTGTTTGGGAGTGGTTGCTGCTCGCGGATGGATCGCTCGTAATGGAAAGCTAAACTCGTTGCTCCGTATTTTTATATTTTTATTCCACTCTCGTGTTACGATTGACACTGCCAGTTAGCGAGCTCTTGAGAGCTAACAGTGAAACGTCACCTCTGTAGCGCGACATGCTCTCACTAATTCAGTACGCAGCGTTCGAGAGTCGTCGCTTTTAATCGACTGCTCACGGGGTCAAGGGAAAATGCGAGCGCTCACGGGCTCAAGGGTAAATGCCAGCGTAACTGTAGGTGACTTGATTGTGTTGACAAAGAGATCTTTGTGCGCAATGGTCAACTTGCTTTTACTACGATCATGTAGGTGACTTCCATTTCGATAAACGGAGTTACTAGCGCAGTGCGAAATACGAAATATCAATATGAGGAACCTTATGCGAGAAACTGAATCGTTAATACACGCACCACGAGGTTCTGCTGCTCTCGGTGAATGTATATGTTGCGATTGCAGGCATGTACGCTGAGAGCCACAGCCAAACACGAAGGCATTGTATTCTAAGCGGAGCGAGGTTTCTATTACGGCCGCTTTATTCGGGTTGGGGTCGAGCGAGCGAGTTATAAACTGGTGTCGAGTCCCTCGGCTGCAGGCGGATCACGTGCCTCGGGGCGGACAGCGCAAGGCGTGACCGGCATAACACTGTGCACAAGGCTGCCAACATCTGCGCGGCACGGGGCAAGCAGTCATAGGCAAGTCGGCGTCAAGAGTCAGCAGGTGTAATCGCTGCAGTGGTGAAAATACTGCCATCGAAATCCAGCTTACATTGCGATGCGGCGAGAGCGGAATGGATGCAGCTTCAGAGGCCCCTCTACTTTTTTTTTGTATCAGTGCTCGCAACCAGTTGTTGACAGAATGAGGGGGTAGAACAGCCATAACCATGCCAGCCAGCTCTTTTTATGTCTAGAAGCAAAGTATCTTAAATCTCTTTAATATACAGAGGCAGCAAGGCCTCAATACATTTTGGAGAACTTGGAAAAAACATGAAAGCACGACAAAAACTATGTTGGAGAAGAGCTCCAGAGATCATCAGAGACCAGGAGGAAGAACACCAGACCGACAGAGCAAATATATATGCAAGGTTACTAGTACTTTTTACTGGTAAACAATCGCCCAAGTTCGATTTGGACTCATTAAGAGGCCACATGATTTTATGATTTAATTTCCTGATGATTATATCATGATTATATGTCCGATATTGGAAACTCTTTCCCGGTTTCTTACTGCTTCACTGTAGTGTTTAAAAGCGTTTATGATATACATCTCTCTAGTGTATTTAGTTTATTTCTCATACCAAATGGAAGCAAGCCATTTTCATCGAAATTGGCCTTTCTATTATCCAGAATCCTCCTTGAGCATCCTTATTTCTTGAACGCTCTTTTTTTAAATAAGAGTTTGCGAAAATGCGCCTTTAAAAACTGTATGAGACGACGTTGTTAGGAGGTGAGAATATTTTTAAAGAAATATTTTGAGTCTTTTGCGGTGGAATAATGATAGAACTACCTGTGGGATTGAATGTAGGGACTTCTTAGTTTGAGACCTTCATAATATTTCTTTAAAAATATGGAACAATGATACAACTGCCTGTGGCTTCTCATTTTGAGACCGTATTATGAGTTAATCTACAGATGTTTACTAATCCATAACATCCCATGGGACATGAATTTTGTCATAGTTGGGTATTTTCAAACACAGATTCTAGCGTTTGGGTTTGATTAACCAAAATAACTAAAACAGAACTTTTACAATGTCGTCCTCCCCGTCTGTCTATCCGCCCTTTAATATGTCACAGTCTTGCCGACCTCTACACAACGCAATATGTGTCATACTCACTGAAATATAAAACCATATAGAAATACTCCAAAAATGTTTTGGGTATACGTCCCCATTACGTCCAAAAGGGGAAGATTTTTTCAGCCAATGTTGGAAACACAAGATGAAAAGCAACTTTCCTTAAGATTTACATCAAGACGTTTGCTCGTAACGTCAAAGGATGTAGGCCCTAAACAGAATGTTTTTAGTTTTCTGTTAACGAGAAGTAACGGCGGAAGTCAAAGAGAAGCAACTGTTTATTTATGATTTGTTGTGTAATCGTTTTCAGTGTTTCATTAACTGTACAAGAGAAGACGTATTCATTTGTTAAAATCTTTAAAAAGTGAATATAACTTTTGAAAGGCAGGAATCGTGGCTCATTCATCTCACTTTAAATTCTTTCAGAACTATAAAATTATGTATCCTGAAGTTGCAAATATGTCAATTACGTAGATGAAAAACCAAAAACAATTGATTACAACCCCCCACATCCAAAGCAGGATATACAATGTGAAGCTACTTCCTACGATGCCGTGTCCGATGCAGCGATAATATTTTCACCTTCATCAGAGATCCTCAGCATAATGATTTTAATATATCGATGCTTCATCGCATGGCCAAGGTAATCACAGCAGTACATTTTACTGTCCATGTTACATAATTTTCGAGGGCGACTTCAAACACACTTCAAAACAACGGTAGAATTTCGCGGTGTTCAAACCAAATAGCGCAGTGTTTTTTATCAGGTATCAAACAGTCTCATGGCTAAAACCCCAGTCAAAAACTAACAGCAGAGGTAGGGTGGGTAGGGCGTAGTGTATCTGTCCTTGGTGGAGGCCTCCTGAGTTATTTTAGCGCCGCGCCGGTGGCGTCTCGCTGGGCTCGAGATTTACCACCGCAGCTCTCGGGCAACTTGTTTTTTCCGGTTGTGTGGGGACTGCGGCGGGAGCGACCAAGCTGCTCCTTGCTTCCGCCGTGCGTGTGATACCACAGCAGACTCACTGCTGGGTTGTGCTTACTGCAAACGGACGCTTTAGACTGACAGCACACGACCAGCCCACTGTGTTATATACTTACTTTGTAATAGCCGTCGTTCAGAAATGAAACAAACGGCAAACATAATTGCTTTTTGCTGTCTTATCACGAAGAGACGTGAAACCAACATATCAGTTTAATAAAATCAGCGCACGTATAAGAACCAAATTATTCGAAAATTGTGGGTTTAGAATTAAATTAAAATTCATGGCTGATAAGTAATTCGAAAAGTAATACCAAAAATAATTTAATCCTGTTTCTTTCTTTTTAAATATGCTATCCAATATATTCAACACAGATAGCAACATGTTAACGATATCTTAAGTATACTTTTCCCTTTAGAACAAAATTCTTAAGTCAGTAGATATTCTTGCTCTTCCATATTGCTGTTCGCTCTTAACCTGTTGTCCAACATCTTTAAAAAGGTTTACTGCAGTTATAGGCACGTATGTCTAACAAAATTTCCTTCTAAAATTACATCCATAATCAAAGTTATCCATAAATTTATTGGGTCTTGACGTTTTGTTTTGCAAAAAAAATAACTTTATAATTTTTTCTTCACTATTGGATACACTTCACTCATAATCACAATTAATTTACTTAATATGTTATACAAAACACTGAAACAATAATTAATAATCGTTTCAAACGGATCCTTAACTAAAATTGAAATAAGTAATATAAAATTAGCAATCTGTTTTACCTATTAAGAAAGTCTCGTATACATACATTACAACTGCAATTGCTGTGTAGTAATATTTTTTTTTTTTTCGACACGTTGTGTTATACAATTTTTTATGTCGTTTATGGAATATCTCTGCAGGTATTTCACTACACTACATCTTGACATTGGAAACAATTATTTTTGATTATTTCAATGTTATTTATGTAGTATTTCTGCAGATATTTTAACAGACTACATTAATTATCTTCAATTATATCTGTATTAGCAACATTTCGTCCTACGCTTGAACGAAAACCTTTTAGACGCTGATTTATCATAACAGAAAGTATGAACTGTTGTAGTTAGTTGCTAAGTTACGATATCTCAGAGATATTTCACCTAAAAATTAGATTCTTGCCTGATTTCAATCATTAGTAACACTCTTCTTTTGTAAAACAGCTATGAGGTTTGTATCAGGGGTGCTTTGAAATGTTCTAAACCCCGACCGTAGAAAGCGACAACATCTCCAACTCCAAAACATATTTCTACTTTTGAATATAGCATGTAGATAAAAAAAAGGTCCTTTTACCTATTACGAGCGAGCATATGCTGCAAATGAATAAAAAAAATGAAACCTTATTTCTACAGTATCTAAAATTTCGACTTCAAGATTAAATCCAACGTCCAACAGATACGCCGAGATGACGTTTCATTTATTTACCAGTCAGCTACACCAGTATAAGTTGAGTATCACCTGTTAGTCAGGCAGGGGCAAGTCGGGGCACTTGCTCCGGGTGGCAACTGCAGGGGGGCGGCAACTCCATGACCAAATGGTTTCCCGTTGCCTGCTATCTCTTATGTCCTCGACATCTACGGTCCATATCCTCTTAGCAACATTAAAATTATCTGAAAAAAGAGTAAAATAAAAATGAGTAATCAAACCGTTCAATGACGATTTACGAAAATACGACTACCTCAATCATGGAGGAACGTTTTAAGTTTTCGAATATGGAAATTACACTTCGAAAGCCTCATTCTTAAAATTAATATCATGACTTCAGAAAGGGAACATGTTACCATCACAGGTATAGCTTAATTATTCAGTAAAAGTATTTAAGAAGTTTTTCTGAACATCTATTCTAAAGTGAATTTTTTGTTTATTTAGTTAATATGCTCCTAAGTGAGTATATTCTTTAATCGATGGCCAAAAGATTTTCCGGCGTTAGGAAGAGACATTCCTTTCCATGCTAGAACCAGGACGTTATACCACGCAGTGTTGACATTTGAATATTGCGCGGAATGGTTGGTTAGAAGTTTTCATTCAGCGAAGCACTCTTGAAGCTCTTTTTTTTTAATTCTCCAGGTTTTAATACTTTCGGACAAGGAAAAAGCCAGCGCACGCACGCTCATGGATTGTAATAACTGTTCTCGTCAGCACATTTTAATAAAGCAGAAGACGACTGACGGGTGTGAGTTTGCGGGCTGGATATGAATGAGCGAGCGAGCGTGGACGGCGCTGGCCAGGAAATTAAACGCAGTCCCGCTTCATTAGGCGGCGGGAGCCAGGGGACCGCAAAGCACCGCCGGGCAGCACCTAGGAACACTGTGCAGTAAACCTGCAGTTCTTCAATGGGCAAATTCTCTTGCACCATGATGGAACATAAATAAAACTAATAATAACTGGGCGAACATCACAAAGAGCGTGTTGAACTGGTTCTCTCCTCTCATTCGGGAGGACGGCGGTTCGAATCCCCGTCCGGGCATCCAGATTTGGGTTTTTCATGGTTTCCCAAATCACTCCAGGCAAATTCCGGGATGTTTCCTTAAAAAGGCCATGGCCGAATTCCTTCCCATTCCTTGTCCCCTATCCTTTCCTGTCTCTAAAGACCTCGCTGTTGAGAGACGTAAAACAGTTAAAAAATAATAATTTAACTGGTAACGCTCTGGCTTCACATTTGGGAGGACGTGGGTTAGAATATCCATACGGCCATCAAGATTTGAGTTTTACATGGTTCCCCCAAATCACTCCAGGTGAATAGAGGGATAGTTCCTTCAAAAAGACAATGGCCGAATTTCTTTCCCTTCCTTGCCCGAAGTCCTTTCCCGGCTATAATAACCTGGACGAGGCGTAATACCAAAAGCAATTTTTTGTTCAAAAAAAACAACTACTTTCACATTAAAGGACGTTTCATTCCACGGGAATAATTTGGAATGGGTAGAGCGTTTTGTGTTTTTGGGGAAGTAAGATAAAGAGAAAGCATTACCGACGGATTGAACGTCGAACCTCGCGCAATTTGAGTTCCGTGCGTTCACAGATACATCGCACGTGTTTGATACGAGGGTAGTAGCTTGGTACAGAAATCGAAGCTTCACACCACTGTTACAATTGTTCTGTTCCAGTAAATTATTTTACAAGTATATCAATATACAATACATTCTCAGTTAAGAGCTCTTTTCAATACAATATTATTACTAAAGTAGCCTCGAAATAAAAGCTTTTATTTGTTTGGTTCGAATATTAGAAACTACATTAAATGGAAGTATTTTTATTATATATCACTTAAACACAGTATAAGATAGATACTGGGGACAAATTTTATCTTTGCAGGTAACGTGTTTTCAGCCGAAAAAAAAATGACATAAAATTAATGACTTTAAAAGCCAATCATGTCTTTAATTTCAAGCGAAAAAATTTGTAAAGGCATCTTTGTTCTCTTCGTAACGAGCTATAAACATCTATGCCTCATACATTAACGTAAAAAAAAATAGATCTTTTCAGTTCATTTCATTTCTCCAAAAACCTCAAAGACTAAAATTTTATAAATCTGTAAATACATTATTTGATTCTGGGTCAACTGAATACATAGCATGTGTAAGTATGAAGTATCCAACTTCATCCATGTAAGTGATAGAGGACTGTGACAGAGAGCGGACTGGCAGCAGTAGTGCTCCCTTTCCCATTGTGTCCAGAACTCTAAAAAAAGCTTTACCATCATAACAACTATCTACTCTGTGATCAAGTTCGCCCTATTCCTCAATACCCTACGTATGACAAGTAGGTACGCCTACAAGTAACATCGAGGATAAACGTTTACAATCAAGCGTATTTACATTCGCTCGCTGACGCGACTACTGTAAAAACCGATTTGCCAAACTGAGATGTCCACGAGTGACTATAGAGAAAAAATTAACTAAAGGCTGTCCACAAGGATCGGTGTGTGGACCAGTGTTCTGGGACGTAACATTCGAAATGGTCATAGAAAGCATGATTGGGCAAGAAGGACTCCTGGGGCTTGTTGCCTTCGCGGATGACCTTCTACTGCTGATACAAGGCGGTACAAGGGACGAAGTAGAGACTAGAAGCAGAATGGCATTAAGACATTTACAAAACTGGTGATCCAAAGTGAAAGTAACCCTTGCACCACACAAGACTCAATTCATGGTTCTCAGTGGCCGCCCAAAGCGAAATCCAATAATAAAAGTTAACGACGTCTCCATAAAAAGAGTTAGAACTTTTAAATACCTGGGAGTCACGCTAGACGAGCGACTAAATTTTACTGACCATATAACGGAGGTGTGCTGTCGTGCCAAAATAGTGATGAACAAACTGATCAGTATTGGGCAAAGAAGATTTCATCTTCCAACGTCCATAATAAGGACGTATCACGACAGTATATTATCCTCGATTGTGGGATATGCTGCTAGCAGTTGGGTGCATAAGTTACGACAAGTTAAACCTCGCCAGGCACTAAGAAGCGTACAAAGAAGGATACTGATAAGATTAAGTGGTGCATATAGCACAACAGCGACCGACTCTCTGCTGGTTGCGTTGGGCGTTTGGCCACTTGACCTAGAAGTTAGAAAAAGAGGGGCACACTATTGGTTACGAACCGGTGACGCCGAAAAAGTAGAACAAATTTTAGAAAGACCGGTTACAGAAGCACGGGAGATAAAAATAGTCTTGATGGAAGAATGGCAACAACAGTGGTCGCGACGTACGACTGGCAGGAGAACCTACAATATTTGGCCAACAATTCAAGAGTGATTAAACCTTCGTCACCTAGATCCGTCAACCGGACTTGTTCATTACATCACTGGACACGGGCCATATCCCAGCCTACTACATAAAAGAGGACTAAAAGACACAAGCTTGTGTGAGTGCGGGGAAGAGGGTACACCCGAACACATCGTCTGGGATTGCACACAAATGGCAGAAGCCAGAAACGAAGGATTTCATGAACTAAGAAACATGAAAACGGAAGACATACTAAAAAATGAGCAACTTTGGTGCAAACTAGACGAAGTGACGCAAAATATATCCAAACTGCAAAAGGAGAGATTCATGCAAAGCTTAGCGACAGCAAGAGGAAGGCCAAGTCAAGCCGACTATGACGTCACAGAGTAACACCCGAGAGCTGCCACAAGCGAATGCGTGTCTAAGCACTCAATCAGCGAATCATATATCGTGCTGAAAACGCAACCAGCTGGTCTGCGGAGAGGAGTGCTTAAACCATATTAAACTTTAAATTGACCGTTTCGCAGCAACACCACTGGAGATTCTACCTATAAACAAGAACTTGCTGAAGCAACACGTATAAAAGTATATAGTGTATGTATAAGTTCTTTACTAGTGCTCACATGAACTACAGTCCGATGCATAAAATGTGGTCTGACATTGCAGTAATACAAATAATAGATAATAGTTGCAGTCTCGAGCCGCTTCTGAAGTAAAACATTGTTATCTCTTAAAATATGTAAAAATGTTAATAGTTAGTTAAGAGTAAAAGTTGTAAATTATGTAGCCAATAATCTTAAAATAGGAATTTGTTCAAATATTGAAAATAACAAATACCGGCAGTAGATGTTAAACTAATCTAGTTCACCTGTGAAACGAACAACCTACTAGCCGGTTATTAAAGACTCCTTACTTCTGCAATTACATATATATCATTGAAAATTAGTTCTCACAACCAGTGTTGGAGGTGGCCAGTCTCCTGATGGGCGGCCTTCTCGGTCACTTTGGCTGCCAGAGAGACTGAGAACGTGCGCTATTCCGGGAGATTTGGAATTCGGATTACCGCACCGATACCAATGCTGGAAAATGCTTTCTTAGATGGTAAAGTAGTAGATATTAGTAGTAGTTTAGTAATAGTTGCAGTGGTAGACGTACAAAGTGACATAGTGAAATATTAAAAATTCTAACCATAAAGTGGACAGGAAACTGCAGACACCATACAAAACTAGAAAACTATAATAACTCAATTATGACAAAATGCAGCAAATTTAGAAAGTTATAATATATGTTAACAGCGGAACAATCGTATGTATCGTGTCAACAAGAAAAGACTGTACAGATATTGCCAAAGCCATACATAACAAAAATTGAAATTATTCATTGTGAAATTATCTGTTGAAATATCAAATGTAAAACTGTTGTGTTAAATTAAGGCCTATTTTAGTTTCTAGATACTAGGCTGTAAAAATGTGTGCTAATTAAAAAAAAATCGCTCGCTGAGAGTACCCCGTTTTAGTAAATATAATTACCAACCTAAAGATAATGCGTCATTACGAAGAACTAGAAGCGGAATAGACTGTGTACCAGTGTATCACATGGTAGTGTGTCACGTCTTACCTCTGCGATCAAAACTAATTCTTTCACAGAGGACTCCTTTTTTAGTATTAGGGTTTGTTTTCTGTATAGTAATCACGTGAGTGAGAAACTGCTTGTTCAAATGCTTAATTCATTCTAACTAAGAGGATTTTCATCTTTCACACTAGAGAAAAAGTTATTACACATATTCATAAAGAAAAGCAACAGAAAATATTTTTTTAATCTGTTTTCCAAAATAAAATTAGAGTTTGTGTGGATTTCGTATTATAGTGACACACAAACCATACGACACTTCTTTGAATTTTTTTTATTTCTTCGGTTAACTATCTGGAATAACGCTGTCTCATATTATATTTTTCGCTGCTTCACTACCTAAAACAACTTAAACGGCTGCTTCTGTGATTTTGAGTTTCTTCACAATGCCACTTGTTAAACAAGTTATATGCTTGTTTACTAATATACAGGTGTGCGAAGTTACTATTTTCAAGAGATTTACTACCTTCACAGGCTTCTTTTGGAACTCCTCAATGAATTAACCGTCAGACATTAGAATTTTTCACTTGTGCAAAATAATTATCTGACACGGTTTAGAGAAATGTGGACCTTTTTCAGTATGTTTACTGTCTTTAGATGCCTTCCCCACACTGAAGTTTTTCACCCTTAATTTTTTATTTTAATTTATCGCTGACATTTTCACGAAAATTTTACGTAACTTCTGGTAAAGCATTTCGAAAGACATACACTTTTCTTGCCAATGTATCGTTTATTGACTGTACTATACAATTGATGCTAATATTGAGTTGTTTACTTCCAAAGAATTTACTAGGGATAAATCGTTATTCCTCATATCTGGCTGTATCAAAGGCAGGTAAGAAAGTTATCCAAGTTTTTTAAATCATCGTAGATTTTCTTCAGTGCTACATTGTTAGAAACAGCATAGAATTTTGCCGTGCTTGTTTTAACCAAAACTCCCTACAAAAGTAATCACATGTGACTTGATAATATATAAAATGTTTTCTTCTGTTACGAAAATATAATTCCGCACTAAGAAAACCATATCAGAAATATATTTCTGATTTAGTCGAATGTTTCTTAAATTTATATCTCATTTTATCAACAGTCTGTAGTGGTTATAATGCCTCATTTCCAACAAAAGTGCAGTTCAGTTATAGTTATTTATTTTATGTGTCAAGTATAGACTAGAAGAGTTCAGAAAGTCATGTTCAAATCAGCAGAGCTAAACCATACCATTAAGCAAGACTGTGAAGTAACACTGTACAAATAATTTATAATAATATTCTACGGGACAGAAAAAAACGAAATTTTCTTTGAATCTTTGATTTTTCTGCCACACTGAGTGACGTAATTTTGCGGGATGGAGTGAAGGCGGGTTCGTTATGAATGTTGTTGTTACCTATGGAGGCAGGCGGGTAAGTTATTGCGGGGCGGGACAGAATCCTCTGCATGACAAAGCGAGGTATGTCGGCGGCAGCTGTGGGCTGATTAACGCCAGGACCGTCAGCCTCAGGTACTGTGGAGTTGAAATGCTTTCTAAGAGTTTCCCCGAATGCCACAGCCTCGCGTCGTCTGAACTATATTACCCTACCACATCGTCTATCTCTATGAAACAGGGTTGCCTAAACAACATTCCTAAGAGTTTTAACACACACCAAACACTTACATATTGCTGTATTCAATTTGACATCCACAAAAAAAAAAAAAAAAAAAAAAAAAATCTGCTCATATAAGCCTCCCTTAGTATAGAAAAGGCTTTCCGTAATCAAAAATCTCTCCATGTTCTAAAAGATCTTAGATTTAAGATCTACTGATTTGTTTTTTATTATGTCTACAAATTTTCTCTAAAGCTAAGTATGTACGACTGTCAGTCTGTTGCGTCTAAGTTTGTCCAATAGTATTTAGTGAATACGGTAAACTGAATGTTATTGATAAGAATTCATTCACTGTCTGGATTCCTGCTGTATTAAATTTTATTTTTGTTCCTCAATATCCTATATTTCTCACTTCTGTTCTGACATTTTATTTAATGTTTCTTCTAGAGGCAGCAATTCTTATCGTCCACTAGCAGAGTTCCCGGCGTTGCCCGGTCTAATTGGCGTTGATTTACCCGTACAACATTTTTATTCGCGCAATGAGAAACGTGTAACAAGTTTCATACAATTTGCGCCATCCATTTCGGGAATTAAAGCAAACCTAGATTCACCCGCACACTACCAAGAAAGAAGTTGATTTACCCGTACTCTGTTTTTATTCGTCCGAAAAGATTCATGCGTACCAAGCTTCATTGATAAACGGTGATTTGGGAGCAGTTCTAGGAATGGAGTGGTTTGGATACTTTGAGACCTCATTAATACATACCGCATACATAAAAATGTATCTGGAATGTGTCTTTATTCCAGCATCGCGCAGAAACCAGATTTTCAACGAATTTTCAGAATTTGAAAACTTGGGATCAAAGTTACGCATAACCTAGCATTACCTGAAAACTGCTGAATCGATCTAACATATCAAACATCTAAAATATTGTAGTGTCTGTACGATTGACAGTCTATTATACTTCAGGGATGTGCAAATTTAGTGTTTTAGAAGTTAGGAAAGCCAAACGGCGTTCTCCAGTAGCTCTCAGAAGATTCAGAATTGATATCCGTCTGTAACATGTATCTCTAGGACTGGAGAAACACTGTTCATAAACCACCCATGAGAAAATATAAACTAGTATGATAGATTACTATGAGGCATAAGAAGTGGCTAATTCCATTTATTATAACCTCAATTTCTCTCACTAATCAAAAAAAGAAACCCCTACCGTCATGTAGAAACTTCATCATCCGAAGTTTCTTACAATTACAACCAAACACAGATAATTATGAAAATAATATCTTCCAAGTCCATAAAAAGGTCATAATAAACATAAACTGAGATCTGTTTCCGTTGAAATAAATTTTATTCCATTGTAAGTGGCAATCATTCATTTTAAAATGAATCCACTCACTTGTTTTGAACTAAAATTTTAAATTTTAGAATTAATATGTATGTAATAATAATAATGACATAAAGACGAACGTAACAGTACCGTCAACGGGGCCCATAACATATGTTCTCTTATTTTTTCATTCTTGCATTATGAGTCGGCTTTACCGAGCGCAGTAGGTGAGCGGTAACGCTGTGGCCTCACATTCGGGAGGACGCGGGTTCGAATGCCCGTCGAGGCATCTAGATGTGGGTTTTCCATTGTTTCCCAAAATCACTACACACGAATGTTTCCTTTAAAAAGTCCTTCCCGTTCCTCGACCCCAGTCCTTTTCCGCCTCTAATGACATCGACGTTGACGAGGCGTAAAACCATAAATAAAAACAAAAATAGTCGAATTTTGTCTGATAATTAATTTTGGAACATATTCAAGGAAATTTTCTCCATTTAATAACTGTAGTAAGTATTCCATCGTTATTAACGGGAAAATGTTTTATAGTAAACTGAAGATTTCACTGGAGCTACAAATATGAGGATGTTTTTCGAGTTTGGCAGACAGTTTACGGAGGGTAGTTTGGTCGATGGCTGATGGTGACATCTGATTTACAGCATATCGCGTTTTACTCTCGACGTGAATGCGAAGTTATTTGCTCCAGGAAATGGAGAAAATCTGAAAATACGAATCGCTGTTGGACACGTTCTATCGAAAACTAATATTTTGCTATTCAGCCATAATGTCGCGATATATCCTTTGCAGTCGATGCGAAAGACATTTTAACTGGTGATGTGAAAAGAAATGAGATTTCGGCCTTCAGCTCTGCATTTCACTCACCAATCCAGAAACAAATTTGACTTTCCATATGGAAGAGGTGAAGTGGTTGGAGCCAAAAGATGGGTCACACGGAATTTGCGAGATTGTGATACGATTCTCTAACACAGAAATTCCCATTTTTCATTTATCGTCCCTAAAATCAAAATACCATAAATTTTCTTGCTTTCATGTCGTTTACAATTTTGGCCACTTTAAAAATTTCAGATTGTCGATTTTGTTCTGTAAAACAGATGAATTCAAATTCAGTGATTTTCCGGATAGCTACCTTACTAAGTAATATACTTTAGACTTTGATTATTTTTAGGCTATTTATAGAATCATTTACTGTATAATTACAGATATGTTTATATGTTTCTTCGAAGCATCTCATTTTTAATGATTCGATTTGAACCTTATTGATTTGTTAGATTTTCTTAAATGAAAATGCTTTATGTACTGTCGATAAATTTACATAAAGCACTCCAAATTTTTGATCCTTTCTTCACTGAACGTTTCAGTAGGAAATAATAGATTTGGAGTAGTAGTATCTATTTAATTAAGAATCCAAAGTGTTATACGGTTACAGATCTTTAACTATTAAAAAATTGTATTAAATTATTTGATCACACTAAAATTCTATTAAAAAAAAGATTAAATTTCTCTTCCTGCATGTGGTTTCGATAAATCTTAACGCTAAAAGGAACGGGTACTCGATGATGATATCACAATGAGTGTTGGATTAAGCCAGAATGCAGGCAACACGCTTCACTCAACTGTTATTTCGGTAGTCTAAACAAAAGGCTCCTGAAACGCAGTGTAATGACAGGACAGCTTCTGGGCTGCCAGAATACGCTTCTGATATGCTGGTACACCAGTTCGAGTCCAGAGTAGATCATAGGCCACTGTGCCAAACTTCTGATGTCTCCATTCCAAAATTATATTCGTCATATACACTTCAATCTGAACAGAAATAACTGAGATATAATTTGATGTTGTGTAACGGTCTGCAAGCCGAAACCATTTCAATCACTTTTCCTATTTATGTGCTGTGTGGAAAGCATTGTTACACCAGTAGAATTTTAGTTTTGAAATTTCCCTTGGCCTATGAGTATTAGGGCTCACTTAAGCAGGTATACGAGTATTTATTACGTTTTGTGAACTTCTGTGCTTACCCGCCAGTTTAGACGTACATGTTATAGTGCCGCCATATTGGACCTGGGTGCTACAACGTATCCATGTTCAATCAGACCTCTCGCCTGATGTTCCAGCTGTTTCGATTACGGGTTTTGGGTTGTCTCCTGTAGTCATCTATCGTAATGCGGGAGAGGTACCCATCCCCGCCTGATAAACTACTCACTTCATAACCAGTACCAGCAGGCAGACAGATTAGGACACATAAGTCATCCCCCCCCCCTTTTCTGCCTTATATAACAACGCGTCAAGCATTGAGTTTTCTACAGAATGATTGCCATCTGACCTGCTATATACAGATATCTATTAAGGTCATTAAAGAACTGAGCCCTTATTGCACCAAGGTCGACTCGCACTTATTCAGTTGTGTTACTTCCAACTATTCCGTTCATAAATGAACTAACAGTATGTTCTACCACATCGCTATAATTTTTCACCGAGCGTGGTGGGTGAGCAGTTAACGCTGTGGCCTTGCATTCGGAAGGACGCCGGATCGAACTCCCGTCTAGGTGTAACGGGCAGTCTGTGAATTAGGGCTTAATTTGGTAGTTTTGGTTATTTATTCTGTGAATATTGTAATCTGCTTAGAGCGAGCAGAGCGAGAAGATGCCTACGTGCGCAAGGACTGCAAAGTTGCAGGATTCAGGTTACTGCAATGAAGCGCATATCATACGCCTAGCACGTGATCACTCGCATAAGAACCCCCGCGTCGCATGAGACTATTCTATTCTGTGATTGACTATTCTGCCAGCAGCTGTGTAGAAGGTAAGACGTATGTCTTGCCTGTGCTTTGCCTTGCATTGTCTCATGTTAGTTATTATTTGGTTAGGTAAAGTATGCTAGTTAAATTAGTCAGTCTGTATTACTTAAATGAGTTGTTTGCCGTTACTTGTAATAATGTTGTAGCCTCGTGATAAGCTTATTTGGTAATGTCGGGTTATAATCAGAATCGTTAATTATTCAGTTATTTGTATTTAATCAGTAAAGCCATCTTTCCATTATACTCGTATGAAGAAGCTATTCATTCATTTAGTAAGTTGATAACAATTGTATCTATGCTGGCGTGTCGTTTCCCTTCCAGCATAACGTTAGACAGTTTTGCGGATAAATGTATGTTTAGGCTTTAATAATTAAAGTATGTTTAAATTATCAGTTGTGTCGCCTCAGGAATTAAAGTCGTTAGGTTAGATCCCAAGTTATTTCAGATAATTATGTGGAAGAGTTTGTGATATATCGGCAAGGTAAGATCTATTATAAGTATATCACTGTTAGAGCAGTTCTGGATCCCTGCTATATTAAAGATCACCCTGGTGTCAATATCCTTATCCTGACAAATAACATCTAGGTGCCCACAAGTAGTTAATCTGTTATAGCGTGGAAGATAATCTAAAATCCTAAGAGGAACACACCTCCTAAATGAATCATAATGCCCACTAGTGGACTGCACGGCCTTAATAACCCCCATATCACATATAGTCCGCAACACAGGCATACAGATTCAGGTTTTACACGGTTTCCCCTTATCATTCCATGTGAATACCATGATGCTTCCTTCAAAAGGCCATGGCCGAATTCCTTCCCTTTCCTTGTCCCCAGTCCCATTCCGCCCCCAATGACCTCGACGTCGACAAGGCGAAAAACTATAAATAAAAAAATATATAATTTTCAGATTTGTATCCTACCTTCCATTAGAATAGATTTTACAAGACCCATTTTCCAGTCGCAAGGAATACATTTCCTAACAACCAAAACATTTAAAACTATTAATGAATAATAATCATTTGAATTATGCCTTTATAGCATATGGGTGATTTTAATACGTTCTACTGCTTCAATACTTATTTGTTCCATCCCAGTTTAGTTTCAGAGCAGTATTAACATGTAGGCGTGTACTGCAAATTTTTGGAAGGATACCAATTTTTTAATCGACAATCCACATTTTCTAGTTTTGAAATGCTTCCATTTAAATCATAAGTATTTTACTAGGGTGCAATGGCCATGCTTGACTATCTGCCACTTATAAGCTTAAAAACATATATTTCAAATGATCTTTATTAAATTTATCAAGAGACACAGTGGAATCCAATACAAATTTTAGGCACTGCTCTTTGACAAATTCTGTGATTATATTTATTATTGCTCAAATATATCATCACGCATCATCTAATAACGAAAATTAAATTTTTTTCTAACCATAAAGTTATGAAATAGACGGATTAGTAGTAATTATTTGAGGTAGAATTGAATTTCATCACCAATTCTGTCAAGAAAATTCTCTGATTTTGCCTACATTTCATCCACTCTTCCTTCATGATACTTGTTTGACAGAGTTTGTAGAAATAAATATATTCTTTTTCTTCTTTCAGTTGTTTACTTTTTAGAGCAGTTGGCTATTTTACAGTCTGTGCTACGGCTTCATTATTCCTAATTGCTTTCACTGTTGACAGAATATCAAGCAACATCAGATTTGAATGTGGAAGGGGGACCTACAATGCGCTCACTGTTCGGGCACAGCTATTGTCTGCGGAAAACTTGTTTAGACCGGCGCTCCGAAAAAAAAAGTAATACAATTTAGATCGAGAGTTAGTTTCCACGTCGAATTAAGAAAGGTCAGCTCTCCCTACAGAGAGAAAATTGAAACACAAATCTGGTTCACTTTGAGCCATACCTTACATTAGTCCATAACATAGCCGCAAGCCCGACATCAGCGCTTGTCAGTAACAAACAACTATAAATTTTGTTCCGTCTAGTTTTTATTTCGCTCAGAGTATCTTAGAGCAGCAAACAGACTCCGCACAATACCTTTATTTACAGCTTCAAATGTGCTATCAATATTGAGGTTATTTTTTGAACAAAACATCGTCGCTGATTCTATTTGTATTAGCGAACCCCCAGTGACCACTATGAAATTAACAATCTCTTACGTAAGTTCAGATACTGTATTCTGAACGGCTTTGAAAATTTGGCTGATATTGTTTCAGCACGTTAGACTGTTAAGTGTGTTTCGACTTTGGTAAAACTGTCAGATAAGTTACCGATTTGGTTTGACTGTTAGGTGAGTTTCCGTGTTAAGTGAGTTTCCAATTTAGTTAGACCGTTTGGTGAGTTTCCAGTTGGTAAGACAAGTGAGTTTCTCACTTGGTTAGGCTGTTAAGTGAGTTTCCATTATTTTTAGGTGAATTTCCAATAGGTTAGACTGCTAGGTGAGTTTTAGATTCGGTTAAATACTTAGATGGGTTTTCGATTTAGTTAGACTTGATTTCCGGGAGTCATGATTAATGGTTTCATCTGATTAGAGCATACTGTTGGTTGGATCTTAGTTTATAAGAAGCGTTTGTTATGTTTATATCTAACACCATTCTCCGTAGTTGTTATTGTTACCTGCCACAAGTAACTGGTAGGCTGAAGAATTCCCATAACAGACACACGTTTGCTACCTGAAAATGTTGTTTCTTTAGTGATATTCTTAAAGCAAAATTTGAAGACACCAGTGTGTGTTATAATGTTGCAAAATATAGAGAAGAAATGGATCATATATTGATACATAGCAAACTACTTGTAACGCTGGAGGGAACAGTTAAAGGTAAAAAATTACAAACGAAGACAATTGTTATATTATTTTAATCAGATGAGGTTGTAATTGGAGATTAGTCCATTACTTGAGATGAGCATTGCATCAGCCCTACAGAGACTGCTGAAAAAGTGTATAAACCGCACTACAGCTACTTGTTACAAGTAAACTCTTTGGCAAAATAATTGACTGTGGTTGCCTGAGACTAAGTCCATTATTTTGCACTATGTGGCATCACTGGAGAGTTTGTTCCAGGCATTGACTTAAGGAAATGAATAACAGATGGCGCTGAGTAAACTCTTTGGCAAAAAAATTGACTGTGGTTGCCTAGACTAAGTCCATTATTTTGCACTATGTGGCATCACTGGAGAGTTTGTTCCAGGCATTGACTTAAGGAAATGAATAACAGATGGCGCTGAGTTGAATACCCGCAATGTTTCTCTTAAATGCAAGAAATGATACTAAGTCACGTATGAGACGTTAATATATTTAGGACAAAGATATAAGTATCACGAAACTGAATATTTAAATAGTGATTGATTTCGCTTGGTATATTTTCTATATATGTCATTGCAATTGGTGATATTATTTGTCCATAGTCTGTCAACGGATTGAAACATTCCTGCATATCTTTCTACCTTGGACAAATCTCATCATCTCAAAGTATCCGTTACAACCAACATTCTCAATTACCTTATTCGTGTATTCTCCCTCTACGGTTCTTACCTTCGACTTTGCGCTCCACTATACCTAGGACGACTTTCGATCTGAGCTACCATTACTGCCTCTTTGTTTTGTAAATTCTTTGACTATACATAAAGTAAAGTATCTATAGTATAGTTTCACAACGCCGCACCCACCTTGATAGCTACTGACTGAAGTTGACGTTGACGTCACGTGTCCGACCTACGCTCGCAAATTAACAGCGACCTAAGATATCACTAGAAATTCGAGGTTATGTGGTCAATTTAATGGATATCCAACTGCGATGAAATGAACTGCCACAATACATTCATTAAGTCTGTTTTTTGTAGCAAAATTAAATACGCCAATTTAGTTAAAAACATATGGTACAACTTGAGGCTGTAAAAATGAGGAACAAAATTGTACGTCACGATTCAGTGAAGTCCTTCCCGTCATTGTCACTTTCCAGTCACTACTGCCAAGCGGTTTGGTCATCTTTAGGTAGGTATTTACATTGGTTAATTTGAGTTTATACCAAATATGATTTTAAGCTAAGACGTGTATGATTTTATTGCGTTTTCTTGCTTTTACATTGGTTGCCTGTTCCCTATAACTGGGTAATTACGTTATTTACTCTTCTGTCTTAAGGAATTAAGTGAATTTGTCTCTGACCATGCTTAATAATACTATTATTATTGTAAAATGCCTTTAAAATCAAGGGAGTTTATTTAAATTTTGCAGAGGGCATTATAACAGATCTCAGTCTCAGCTCTTGTATAAAATGTTATTTTAAGAATTACATATAGCAAGCTTGTAGTTGATTAACTAGAGGTTTTCTATATTTGATGTGGTTAATTGTGAATTTATGTATATTCGTCATGTAAATGAAGATAGTTTTATAGAGATAAATTGTGTAAATGATATGTAATACTATCAAGAACGGTATTATGTATGAAACATTGATTAAAAGTTTTTAGTTGTAAGTGTTGAGGTGAGCCAATATGTTTGGAGGACAATTCTCAACTGTTTGGACTAGTTTAAGGATATAATTTCGTGTGTAAATAAGTGCAAGTATCTTTAATTTTCATTCCGTGTGTTTCGTGATGATCGCGAATGATTTTGTATTAATTCTGATTGTTTTAATGTTTTTATTGTTGGCTGCATTGTCTCTGTTCGAGAAAGATCGATCGACTTTCTCTAATTTATTCTGGATTTTTCTGTAGCATCTGTATAAACGAGTGGCAGAGAGGAGCAATTAGTTGAAAGTTAGTTGTAAGTCAGTTGTTTTCGGAGGTTTTACAGTGAGTTTAACCGCTGGACAATTTGTATGTTTGTGCTTAGAATCTTTGGAAAAGTCTGGTGCTTTGTGTTGTCTTATAGCTCACAGTGAATTAAATATAAAATGAAAGCAATTCGTCCGTTTGCCATTTGGTGGAACTGTTGAATTCAGTCAAGATCATTAGTAATCAGTAACCTTTAGTGGGGAAGATAAAGTTCTCTGCTGATCAAGACCCCTGTGGAGGATGAAGAAAATAGAAGAAATCGTTATTAATTGATGACAGGTATGAATAACAAGAGTTAGTCATCAACCAAAAGCTTATCAGAATCGTCAGGATAAACGACAGGTCAACTTGTATTTAGCCACACCAAGTTAAGCTTCGACCGCAAATACCGGCATTATTCTACCCCCGCGACCACACACAAAACACCGCCACGGGCTCGTACTAGTAAATATGTGTATTGAAAACATCGTCACTTCAAACAGAACGCTGTTTGATTCAAACGAAACCAAGGAACAGCGAGTTCCGAGAGTGTGTGTTTTGCGCAGCGTAATATCTGCAGTCACAGGCAGCAGTGGAGAGCTCAGAGAAAGTACGATAATGTTCCCTAGCTTAGCGATGTGTGGAGCAGTGAGCAGGTACGTGTGTCATGCAGGCACTTGGGATTATTTCCTCGGCTGGAGTGTCCCTGCTGGCTTGTCGGAGCCGAGTCAGCGACTCGGCGCGGTGCTGGGTCGTAACCCGACTTAACGGCCGGGGAGGCCGGCGATAAAACCTGCAGGGGCTGCGGGCAGCTGCCGCGCAGGCCCCACGAACTCACGCGCCACTCAGCACAGTTCACGGCTGTTCACTCAAAGACTTTACATTATATGTATCTCCAAATAAAAAAATAAAGAACTGTCATGGGAACATAACTGACCCTAACCCTGCCATACAATTGCACTGAGCTGTTGTGACTTCTCCTTTCGTCAGGACCGAGAGCTTGAGAAATGGCAGATTCAGTCTGTGTGGACGTGTAACCTGGAATTAGGAAAAAAAAAAAAGAAACTTTAGTTACATGCTATGAAACATATATGGGCAACCCACGCCCCCCGGGCCAGATCCGGCCCTCCACCAGCTTCAATCCAGCTCGCGAGAGATTCTGAAATTTCAAATAAGGCGCAAAAAAAAAAAAAAAAAAAAAAAAAAAAAAAAAAAAAATGCATTTGAATTTTCTGTTTTTGTTGATTTGATTTTTGTATGTTTAATTATGCTATTTTAATTGCAATAAATAAAAAAGTGTATTTTTATTCACTACTACATACTTATTTCTTACCTACGGCCGGCGATCTGATTAAGCGCTCTCAGCTAAGCAAAGGTTGCCCATGCCTGCTTTAAAGACATTAAATGAATGTATAAATTCTCGTAAAATACACAAATAACCTCAAACTAATGTACCGGGCCGGTAACTCGAACTGTGTTGTTGCGAATTACTTTTCCTTAGGGGACATCCACATGTCCACTTGTAACGTAATTCTGGCCTTCCAGAGTCTTGAAAGTCTTCATTTGATCTACTGTTGAAAATTCCGTGCCGAAAACAAGATAACCGTTCAAGTCCTCTAGTGTAACATAGCCTGGTCCGCATAGCAGGCTACGAGGTCTTTCACGCACATTTCATACGGATCCTGGCCACTACAGAGTTCAACTTTTTTCTATACGCTATCGCTTCTGCTCCTACCAGATTTCGACCATAGTTTTTTTTCGAATTTAGACATCGTTGACCATGAAAATAGTCGCAAAAAACAAGAACAGCATCCAGCTTGCATGAGAGGAAGTACAGTACATCAATGGGAATAAGGACGCTACAAATATAGCGGCCGAAACTTTATCCGATTCTCGCTTATACCGCCTATACAGTAATGGCTGTTTTCATCCATTGTACGGTTTTACTATTTTCACATTGAAATCGGAAGTATACACCTGTATACAGCTGTATTATGCTGTTCACAAAATCTTGAACTGCGGAGGGTGTTTTTGCACCAGAATTAATCTCACCTTCGATCTTCCAGAACCCCAACTGCGTGAGGGAAGAAACAATTTAAATAAACATCAGTGCTGCAATTGTCTCAAGATTCCTGTCATTGCGACCCAAACGTGGTCGTGAACTGAAGTCAACAGTATCCCACCAACGAATAAAATTGGATGTAAAATCATCCTGTTATTCTTCTGTCACTTAAACACTTCAAAAATAAACCATAAACAGAGCTTGGTCTAATGTTATTATGCTAGTTTATCATAAAAATGGCATAAGAAACCAGAAGAAAAGCAACGTAAATTGGATTCTGGGTGAAATAATAATGAAACATAAGGAGTAAATTATCTTAAAATAATAAAAACGACATATTTTTAAATTCCCATCCCCCATTCTAACGTAGCATTAAAATTGACAGCCCTGCTTAAAAAACTTAAAATAATTTTTTAGCCTCTTTTTTCAGTCTTTCACGTGATCTATTAAATCTGTTCGATAAGTGATTGTGTTACAGTGTCGTATTCTAAACATCCGACTTCGTTCCATCGTGATATTGGTGTTATATTGGTTCCGAAATAACTCCAGATAAATGGTGGAACTGTTTGTTCAAAAATAAAATGGCCGATTTTAATCGAGGTCCATATGAATTATTTTGTTTTGAGTCTATTTACCACTGTGGACAATCCGTAGAACTCCAACTAAAAAAAAATAAAAGCACTGTCCCTGGTCTGGACAGTTTATTTATTGCTTACTGTAGTGTACATAGTGCAAGGTATCTTGCTTTCACTATGTAAAATTCCTTCTTGTTGATTCTAACAGCTATTTTGAGGCGGAAGAAATTCCTATGATATCTTAGCACGTTATTACTCTAAATTCACCTTTCCTGTCGTCAAGACACAGATAAGCAGCAAGTTGCTGTATTCGAGTGCAGTCAATATTTAAAGTGGAATTCAGCATTCAATAAACGTAATTGCTGTCTGATATTCACTGATATAAGAGCCGATTCGTTTACTTTTTACCAGCAAGATTTTCGTTGCTCATATTTATTTATTCTGTACTTCTCTTTTTGAGATAAATTAGCTGCTTTTAGTACTACGTTCAGGTCTTCAGTGATTGTGATATTCTATACATTTTTCCTCCCTTATAATGAAATGTTTCCTGTCAGTAAACGATTGTCACAAAATATTTTCGAACATTGTTAAAAAGTTTTCAGCCATCAGATGACGAAGAACTTTCCTTTCCTTATTCCTCATAACAGTTTTTGGTAGAGGTTAAGACGCAGCAATCTGGCAGCTCAGTTATTGTACAAAGAACAGTTAAAAACTGCAATATAGAAAAATGGCAACACAAAATTTTTCTCCATTAACCAGAACTTCACTGCCCGAGAAATCAGTAAAGGAAGAAGTCTCCTACTAAGGAACTGACAAAAATTGTCGTTTCCGCTTGGATTTGCGTCACCTGAGGTGGATCGAATACACACGGTAACTAAATTACTGGCTTCTGTTCACAGAACGATACGTTTCCACTCAAGTTCAAAAGAAACGACGTGAAACTGGTAATGCTAAAGAAGTAAAGTGTATAAATTTCTCTTTTGTGGTGAATGTTAATTAAGTATTGAATAATATTCCTGGAAACTGTGACTACAGCATTTACATATTTTTGTTGTAGTCTCCAAAGTAAAACCAAATCATACCGTCGAGTGTGTTATACGATTTACTCAAGATGCCGAGTGGTACAGAGAGATGCGGTTTTCAACTCAGATTATTGCGTTGCAATCTGTTAATCAAGAACCATTTCGCGCAGTCTTTATATGTATGTAAAACAATGAATACTTTATCATTCAAAAGAACTCGACGAAAGCTTATAATAGCTATATAACGTGTTGCTATATTTATACA
>JARYHS010008075.1:136351990-136400495 GCA_031002005.1 Vandiemenella viatica
TTCCACAAAACAGTTATCCATTAAAGCACACCGATAATTAGGAAACAAAAGGGCAGTTTTAGAATTTGTACGCATCTTCTGTCTCTTCGTGGTGTTAATTGATAGTTCAGACATTCTTGTACATTTTTTTCCAAAAGAATGTTTCATTTCTGTAACATAAAATAACAACACTCTTACTATAGTACTAAATGATTTTTGTAAGTTTATCGTCATATAATTTCGCAGTCTCGGAATTCCAAGTACGGTACATAACTGAATTATTTCTCCCGTCTTTAGTATAGTTGGTCAATTTTAACTACCTAACAACCTTGTAATCAATTCAGGGGATTTCGTCACGAGAAATTAATGTAGTTGTATCCATTCCGAAGCGTTAACTTGATTTTCCACTTGCCACATGAAACTGTAAATTCTGAAACAAAATTTTTTACAGAATGGCTACACTACATGAGCTCATGAGTCTGGAATGCTGGCGATTTGTCTCTCGCATGTAATATATATTTAGTAAGTATTAGTAACTAATTATATCTGGGCAAGCAAAGTAGTCCAGTTGATTACAGCTTGCTTATGATTGGTCTACCGTAAACTATTACTGGCAACGATACAATTTCAGCCATGTGGGACGGGACGTCATTATTATAATATTTTAGTTTCGAAATCATGTAAGTTTCCATGTTCCCTGCACGTCCTGTTGTTCGACTTTCTGCCGATTGACGGTTCAAGTTGCAAGCTACCACGTGCAGTGTGAGCATGCAAGCCAATACTTTCCAGCAAGCTAGAATACATTGATCAGTCTCACTTCTTCACTGACGAGCTACAAGTTAACACCTAGGCCTCGGAGATAGATATTCGCTGCACCACCTACCATAATGTTAGTGTGAACTGTAGGCTAAGTTTCATCCCTAGGGTCAGTATTAAGGGTTACTGAATACCTCCATATCTTGTACAACATCGACTGTAGATGATTTACTGTTCAGTGCAGATTAAATGAGGTTTCCAGAAACATTGTTTCATTTCAAGTAGCTCATAGCTGTCCGCTCCCTCTCCTAGTACAAGTTACCCTCGATGCTCATGTTCATTTGCTAGCACAAGAGAATAAGAGGATAGGTTCAAGAAACAAGAATTCAAGAGCGCAAATCATAGGGCATCACACGTTAACCCTTAGAACCCATGTGTCAGTCATCCCGGCATACCCAATCAATAGTTTAAACACGGTCTGACAGTAGTGTAGAATATTACTGTGATTTCCGTCATTCTTTCATATGAATTACCAACAATAAAGTTTACGCGCAAATCATTTTTAAAATGTTACATTTACGTGAGAAGATTACAACTGACTTGATAATTAAAATTACCCACAACGTGACTGAGAAATCGTGCTGACGGTGTCATATTTGGCAAGTCAAGAATTTGAATCCAATCACAAAAAGTATGAGATATTTAGAACTATCTTAATTCTGAAAATATTGGTTGGTTCTGAATCTAAAAACAGTAATTATAAGAATACTTTCATTACAATCAAAGCGGTCGTAGTCTTTATTTGCACGATGACAGTTTTAAAAGGAGCAAACCATTTAACATTTAAACTCGTAATGAATTATTAAGTACACAGCGACGGAGTTATTAGGTAGCCTGTGTCAGTATTGCGTATGCGAGGTTTTGGCGGTGCGGCACGGAGTCAAAATGACAGCGCTATGTGACGGGACAAAGCGAGACCAGATTTACGCATCCGGTGGGGACCGGATGGTCTAACTGCCCCGGCCTGAGTGCGATGCGATTTATTGCCCGTCATAAATGGCTTATCGGTTCGCCTTCAGTTAGGACAAGTTTCGGAAAAACTACAGGGTTTATGGAGAAACGACCAGACTGACGCCGTTAGCGTGTGACCAGCAAAGTGTTCTGTGCGCCTTCCCAGGAAAATGAGGTAAGCGATGAGGGGTGTATACAATTAAACCACTGACGGCTCTTGCTACCAGTGTTAGTACCTGGGTGACCGATCTTCGCTCGGTATCTTTCGATTTCTATTACAGATTTTAAATAAAGTTTGATTAAAGTAAAATTCATTTTGAGTTACACAGTTCATTTTTCTAACCAAAGATAAGTTTAACTAACATCACAAGACTTGCTGGTACCTGAAACTTCTATGAGATGAGGTTAGCCGCTTCCGAGAAACCGAACACAAGAATTGCTTCTTTTTTTTTTTTTGGTAAAATCGTGTTAAACTTGAAAAACAAAACGTTATCTATATATGAAATTTCATCCAAATCACTTGATCCATTAACCACCTCATAAATTGCTTTTAAAGAAAAATACTATTATTATCTTAAATACAAATCTTAATGTTAATCAGAGATTAATTAATGGTGAGATAATTGGGGTAATTCACTTAGACGAGAACACCATTAGTGCTAAATTCATTGGCTCCGATAAAACTATGCTCATACCTCGCAGAACCTCACATCTTCTGAACAACCGTTCCTTTCCAAATGATAAGAAAAAATTCCCAAAAGAGGTAACCTTCGTTATGAACATTAATAAAGAACAATGTCAGACGCTTCAAAGGGCATTCATCGGAACCTGATCTATCCTTTTTTTTTAACTGCTTAATGTCTCTCAACAGCGAGGTCTTTAGAGACGGGAAAGAATGGAGGGCAAGGAAAGGGAAGGAATTCGGCCATGGCCTTTTGATGAAGCACCCGGCATTTCCCTGGAGTGATTTGGGAAACCATGAAAAACCCAAATCTGGATGCCCGGACGGGGATTCCAACCTCCGTCCTCCCGAATGCGAGGCCAGAACGCTAGCCGTTACACCACCACGCTCGGTACCTGTTCTATCGTATGGATACCCCCGTATGTGGCTTTTTCACGAGTTTGTTCATTCATTAACATTTATTTTTTGTGTTAAAGACATATACGTTCAAAAAGCAACGATCATATTATAACTGTTAATACTGTTTTCAAAGAAGTTTTGTAAAGAAGAATGAAAAAAAGAACATCTGACAAAGTCAATATTTTTAAAAAAAAAGTCTAATTTTAAATGTTTTACAATTAAAACATGTAGTATTTAACGATAATGACTTTTTATAGTAAAAGAGATATTTATTAATACTCTTCAAAATAAAATACTTTTCATTTAAAATATTTCCAATGACTTATTTCCACACTAGCATTTGCCCGCTGCTTCACGCGCGCGTGCCTTGCAGGTGTAGAAATTATTTACCGATTTTATTCTCTTATCAGACATTAACGTGGAAAGGCATGAACTGTTAATGTATTCTGAATAGTTTCGTTTGTTTCGGTTAATACGTTAGGTTCGGTTTTCATACTGATGTCAGAGAGTTGTTTTATTCATATTTTAACGTGATGCAATTGATTCAATAGTAGAAAAGGTTCCTGAAAAATTAACAGTAGTAATTCGTGGTTGTAATTATTGTGCGAAGTATAAACATTTATTGTTTAGAAAGGCTTTCACGGTTCAAACGACATTCTTTCTTCTGTGCGCTTTCAGAAGCTATGGATTTAGCGTATAGAACCCGGTTATAGGTCAATCGCTTTTCTCGGTGCAGGTTACTTTCATTTGCTCTAGCTATTTCATCTCGTTCTCTTTGACGTTGCAGACGATGTTGTCGGTCTATTTCACTCTCATTTAGCCGATTTCGGCGACATCTTTTAGCTGCAGAAGTTGACCCCGACAGATTAGATCTCTTTCGCAAGGGCATATCATAAACTTTTATACTTACCCAACTCACAGCACTAACAATTAAAACGTTTTCACAGCTGCAATTATCACTATGCGTGAACTTTTTGCTGCGTATATAGATGAGCATAAACTTGGTTACAATATAGAATATCTGTGGTAGTAATAAATAATATTATTTCTGAAAGCAATATTTAACTCAGCTAAAACATAATATTTTTAAATGCTGATATGGAGGATTCCACGTTAACCGTGGTACCGAAAATTTAAATGGATATATAACAGTTGTAACGTTAAGAAAGCTGATATTATAATCATTATGTGTAATTTTTTTGGCGATTTTATGTGTAAACTTTGCCTGGGATTATATAGCTAGGTATAAGCTTTGTTAAGGATGTATCTGTGGATATAATGAAAAATATTGTTTCCATGATACTTAACTAAAAAAAGTTTATTTTTAAATGTGGATACCGAGGATTGCAACATAACCGCGGTGCCATAAATTTATGTAAATATAGCAGTAATCTACGACTTAGTCCTCTTGGAAGTGTGCTGAAATATAAAAATTCGTTACGAATAATCACAGCATCTCAATTTTTCTGATTTATTTATTTTTTGTTGTTTTTATTTTTTGTTGTTTGGATATTGGTTTTATTTTATGTTGATACACCATCAATTATTCCTGCTTTAAAATAGAAATTTACGTGAATTGGAGCTACTCTTGATTTCAAATCGTCGTATCATTACTGTCATTATTTCAGTCAGATATAATTAATCCAAAAATGTCGAGATGTGATCATGGTACAGTTTATGTAGTAACGTGCATGTAACTGAAACAATTATTTCTGAGTGGCAACATTATCGCAAGTTGTGAATCGCTTGAAATGCAACCTGACAGCTGATATGATGCTTTGTTATAGGCCTAAGAGACGATGCCTGCAGCTTTATAATCTACGCGGTGTAGCATTAGGATATGAAACATTTTTAATTTAAGTTTCTTTCAATATAGCCGTATTTTCTATGTAATTATTTCAGTCGCATGTAAGTACCTGGCGAAACAACAGCCTGGACCAGATGACAATTGACTCGTTTTGTTTAGCATCAGGCATAACGGGTTTAGTTTTAAAATTTACGCGGTGTAGAATAGAATTTTAGGATGCCTAGTTATATTTGAAATAAAAATTCGTTACCAATAATCACAGCATCTCAATTTTTTCTGATTTATTTATTTTTTGCTGTTTGGATATTGGTTTTTATTTTATGTTGATACACCATCAATTATTCCTGCTTTAAAATAGAAATTTACGTGAATTGGAGTTAATCTTGGTTTCAAATCGTCGTATCATTATTGTCATTATTTCAGTCAGATAATTAATTCAAAAATGTCAAAATGGATCACGGTACAGTATATGTACTAATGTGCATGTAACTCAAGCAATTATTTCTGAGTGGCAAAATTATCGCAAGTTGTAAATCGATTGAAATGCAACCTGGACAGTGATGACAGCTGATATGCTTTGTTATAGGCCAAAGGGACGATGCTTTAGCTTTATAATTTACGCGGTGTAGCATTAGGATATGAAAATTTTTTATTTGAGTTTCTTTCAATATATCCGTATTTTCTATGTAATTATTTGAGTCGCATGTACCTGAATTTTCGGATGCCTAGTTATATTTGCACGTTATAGCCACGAGACATATTAATCGAATAAAGTACTTCCAAATATGTGCAATTCCGCACAAGTCATTATGAAAGAAGTATGTTTTATTACTTGCTGATATTTATAATAGCTGTTTTTCAGACATCGCTCTTCGAGAAAAAACTGAATTTCGTATTAAGTATTGGCTTATTGTGGCTGTATTGTACAGCGTTCACGTAGCAATTTTGTTCCAGAGACAAACTGTATAACAGTCTACCAGAGACAATACATGTCTTCAATATTAGTAATATAACTTTTTCGTAATTCAACAGACCTGTTACGATTCAAGTAAATGCTGATTATACTTGATTCACGTATTCTTTATTTTGAAGTACTGCGGTCCAGAAAAATGAATCGCAGAAGTAAAAAAAAAAAAAAAGGGAAATCCTAAATTTTGTCAGGTCTCTTTATGAAAGGAGTGACCGTCTGAATGTGTATAATTATCTGTGGTCTACAGTTTCACATTTCTGAAGTTTTTTACTGACTTGCTTCTTCCCATGGTACATATTAGTCGTTAGCTACTTCTGCAGATGTTGATCAGCAACATTAGCTTTAAAAATTTGGAAACACCATGCAAATTGATGCGGTAGTTTTTGCGTTATTAGAGATCAAGCCTCACTACAAACGCAGCTTGCTTACAGAATTTAAATAGTATAGGTTACATACATTACCATTTCAGCGACTGACCACAATACTAACTCGCACGGGTCAGCTACTGTACAAAAATTATTCTTTTATAGTTTAAGAGTTCCTTGCTGTAATCAAAGAGAAACTAACATCAGTCCAGCTTACTGATTCCTGAAACGCCTACGAGATAGCGTTACCGTGTCCGAGATACCAAATACAAGAATGCTGATATTTTTGTAAAATCGCATTTTTTTGCAGGGAAAATACCTATTTAGGTAATTAAAAAACAAAACGTTATCTAAATATAAAATTCATCCAAATCGTTAGAGCCCTTCAGAGATCCGAAATATCTATATATATATATCTACTGTATATATATATATATATATATATATATATATATATATATATATATATATATATATATATATACAGTAGATATATATATATAGATATTTCGGATCTCTGAAAGGGCTCTAACGATTTGGATGAAATTTTATATTTAGATAACGTTTTTGTTTTTTAAATTTACCTAAATAGGTATTTTCCCTGCAAAAAAATGCGATTTTACAAAAATATCAGCAATTCTTGTATTTGGTATCTCGGAAACAACGGTAACGCTATCTCGTAGGCGTTTCAGGAATCAGTAAGCTGGACTGATGTTAGTTCTCTTTGATTACAGCAAGGAACTCTTATAACTATAAAAGAATAATTTTTGTACAGTAGCTGACCCGTGCGAGTAGTATTGTGGTCAGTCGCTGAATGGTAATGTATGTAACCTATACTATTATAAATCTGTAAGCAAGCTGCGTTTGTTGTGAGGCATGGTCTCTAATAACGCAAAAACTACCGCATCAATTTGCATGGTGTTTCCAAATTTTTAAAGCTAATGTTGCTGATCAACATCTGCAGAAGTAGCTAACAACTAATATGTACCATGGGAAGAAGCAAGTCAGTAAAAAACTTCAGAAATGTGAAACTGTAAACCACAGATAATTATACACATTCAGACGGTCACTCCTTTCATAAAGAGACCTGACAAAATTTAGGATTTCCCTTTTTTTTTTTTTTTTTTTTTTTTACTTCTGCAATTCATTTTTTGGACCGCAGTACTTCAAAATAAGAATAATACATGAATCAAGTATAATCAGCATTACTTGAATCGTAACAGGTCTGTTGAATTACGAAAAAGTTATATTACTAATATTGAAGACATGTATTGTCTCTGGTAGACTGTTATACAGTTTTTCTCTGGAACAAAATTGCTACGTGAACGCTGTACAATACAGCCACAATAAGCCAATACTTAATACGAAATTCAGTTTTTTCTCGAAGAGCGATGTCTGAAAAACAGCTATTATAAATATCAGCCAGTAATAAAACATACTTCTTTCATAATGACTTGTGCCGAATTGCACATATTTGGAAGTACTTTATTCGATTAATATGTCTCGTGGCTATAACGTGCAAATATAACTAGGCATCCGAAAATTCAGGTACATGCGACTCAAATAATTACATAGAAAATACGGATATATTGAAAGAAACTCAAATAAATTTTTTTTTCATATCCTAATGCTACACCGCGTAAATTATAAAGCTAAAAGCATCGTCCCTTTGGCCTATAACAAAGCATATCAGCTGTCATCACTGTCCAGGTTGCATTTCAATCGATTTACAACTTGCGATAATTTTGCCACTCAGAAATAATTGCTTGAGTTACATGCACATTAGTACATATACTGTACCGTGATCCATTTTGACATTTTTGAATTAATTATATCTGAGTGAAATAATGACAATAAATGATACGACGATTTGAAACCAAGATTAACTCCAATTCACGTAAATTTCTATTTTAAAGCAGGAATAATTGATGGTGTATCAACATAAAATAAAAACCAATATCCAAACAGCAAAAAATAAATAAATCAGAAAAAATTGAGATGCTGGGATTATTGGTAACGAATTTTTATTTCAAATATAACTAGGCATCCTAAAATTCTATTCTACACCGCGTAAATTTTAAAACTAAGCCCGTTATGCCTGATGCTAAACAAAACGAGTCAATGTCATCTGGTCCAGGCTGTTGTTTCGCCAGGTACTTACATGCTACTGAAATAATTACATAGAAAATACGGCTATATTGAAAGAAACTTAAATTAAAAATGTTCATATCCTAATGCTACACCGCATAGATTATAAAGGTGCAGGCATCGTCTCTTAGGCCTATAACAAAGCATCATATCAGCTGTCAGGTTGCATTTCAAGTGATTCACAACTTGCGATAATGTTGCCACTCAGAAATAATTGTTTCAGTTACATGCACGTTACTACATAAACTGTAGCATGATCACATCTCGACATTTTTGGATTAATTATATCTGACTGAAATAATGACAGTAATGATACGACGATTTGAAATCAAGAGTAGCTCCAATGCACGTAAATTTCTATTTTAAAGCAGGAATAATTGATGGTGTATCAACATAAAATAAAACCAATATCCAAACAACAAAAAATAAATAAATCAGAAAAATTGAGATGCTGTGATTATTCGTAACGAATTTTTATATTTCAGCACACTTCCAAGAGGACTAAGTCGTAGATTACTGCTATATTTACATAAATTTATGGCACCGCGGTTATGTTGCAATCCTCGGTATCCACATTTAGAAATAAACTTTTTTTAGTTATGTATCATGGAAACAATATTTTTCATTATATCCACAGATACATCCTTAACAAAGCTTATACCTAGCTATATAATCCCAGGCAAAGTTTACACATAAAAACGCCAAAAAAAAAATAAAAGAATACACATAATGATTATAATATCAGCTTTCTTAACGTTACAACTGTTATATATCCATTTAAATTTTCGGTACTACGGTTAACGTGGAATCCTCCATATCAGCATTTAAAAATATTATGTTTTAGCTGAGTTAAATATTGCTTTCAGAAATAATATTATTTATTACTACAACAGATATTCTATATTGTAACCAAGTTTATGCTCATCTATATACTCGCAGCCAAAGTTCACGCATAGTGATAATTGCAGCTGTGAAAACGTTTTAATTGTTAGTGCTGTGAGTTGGGTAAGTATAAAAGTTTATGATATGCCCTTGCGAAAGAGATCTTATCTGTCGGGGTCAACTTCTGCAGCTAAAAGATGTTGCCGAAATCGGCTAAATGAGAGTGAAATAGACCGACAACATCGTCTGCAACGTCAAAGAGAACGAGATGAAATAGCTAGAGCAAATGAAAGTAACCTGCACCGAGAAAAGCGATTGACCTATAACCGGGTTCTATACGCTAAATCCATAGTTTCTGAAAGCGCACAGAAGAAAGAATGTCGTTTGAACCGTGAAAGCCTTTGTAAACAATAAATGTTTATACTTCGCACAATAATTACAACCACGAATTACTACTGTTAATTTTTCAGGAACCTTTTCTACTATTGAATCAATTGCATCACGTTAAAATATGAATAAAACAACTCTCTGACATCAGTATAAAAACCGAACCTAACGTATTAACCGAAACAAACGAAACTATTCAGAATACATTAACAGTTCATGCCTTTCCACGTTAATGTCTGATAAGAGAATAAAATCGGTAAATAATTTTACACCTGCCAAGGCACGCGCGCGTGAAGCAGCGGGCAAATGCTAGTGTGGAAATAAGTCATTGGAAATATTTTAAATGAAAAGTATTTTATTTTGAAGAGTATTAATAAATATCTCTTTTACTATAAAAAGTCATTATCGTTAAATACTACATGTTTAATTGTAAAACATTTAAAAATTAGACGTTTTTTTTAAAAATATTGACTTTGTCAGATGTTCTTTTTTTTCATTCTTCTTTACAAAACTTCTTTGAAAACAGTATTAACAGTTATAATATGATCGTTGACTTTTTGAACGTATATGTCTTTAACACAAAAAATAAATGTTAATGAATGAACAAACTCGTGAAAAAGCCACATACGGGGGTATCCATACGATAGAACAGGTACCGAGCGTGGTGGTGTAACGGCTAGCGTTCTGGCCTCGCATTCGGGAGGACGGAGGTTGGAATCCCCGTCCGGGCATCCAGATTTGGGTTTTTCATGGTTTCCCAAATCACTCCAGGGAAATGCCGGGATGCTTCCATCAAAAGGCCATGGCCGAATTCCTTCCCTTTCCTTGCCCTCCATTCTTTCCCGTCTCTAAAGACCTCGCTGTTGAGAGACATTAAGCAGTTAAAAAAAAAGGATAGATCAGGTTCCGATGAATGCCCTTTGAAGCGTCTGACATTGTTCTTTATTAATGTTCATAACGAAGGTTACCTCTTTTGGGAATTTTTTTCTTATCATTTGGAAAGGAACGGTTGTTCAGAAGATGTGAGGTTTCTGCGAGGTATGAGCATAGTTTTATCGGAGCCAATGAATTTAGCACTAATGGTGTTCTCGTCTAAGTGAATTACCCCAATTATCTCACCATTAATTAATCTCTGATTAACATTAAGATTTGTATTTAAGATAATAATAGTATTTTTCTTTAAAAGCAATTTATGAGGTGGTTAATGGATCAAGTGATTTGGATGAAATTTCATATATAGATAACGTTTTGTTTTTTCAAGTTTGTAACACGATTTTACCAAAAAAAAAAAAAGAAGCAATTCTTGTGTTCGGTTTCTCGGAAGCGGCTAACCTCATCTCATAGAAGTTTCAGGTACCAGCAAGTCTTGTGATGTTAGTTAAACTTATCTTTGGTTAGAAAAATGAACTGTGTAACTCAAAATGAATTTTACTTTAATCAAACTTTATTTAAAATCTGTAATAGAAATCGAAAGATACCGAGCGAAGATCGGTCACCCAGGTACTAACACTGGTAGCAAGAGCCGTCAGTGGTTTAATTGTATACACCCCTCATCGCTTACCTCATTTTCCTGGGAAGGCGCACAGAACACTTTGCTGGTCACACGCTAACGGCGTCAGTCTGGTCGGTTGTCTCCAATAAACCCTGTAGTTTTTCCGAAACTTGTCCTAACTGAAGGCGAACCGCTAAGCCATTTATGACGGGCAATAAATCCATCGCACTCAAGGCCGGGGCAGTTAGACCATCCGGTCACCCACCGGATGCGTAAATCTGGTCTCGCTTTGTCCCGTCACATAGCGCTGTCATTTTGACTCCGTGCCGCACCGCCAAAACCTCGCATACGCAATACTGACACAGGCTACCTAATAACTCCGTCGCTGTGTACTTAATAATTCATTACGAGTTTAAATGTTAAATGGTTTGCTCCTTTTAAAACTGTCATCGTGCAAATAAAGACTACGACCGCTTTGATTGTAATGAAAGTATTCTTATAATTACTGTTTTTAGATTCAGAACCAACCAATATTTTCAGAATTTAAGATAGTTCTAAATATCTCATACTTTTTGTGATTGATTTCAAATTCTTGACTTGCCAAATATGACACCGTCAGCACGATTTCTCAGTCACGTTGTGGGTAATTTATGAATTTATCAAGTCAGTTGTAATCTTCTCACGTAAATGTAACATTTTAAAAAATGATTTTGCGCGTAAACTTTATTGTTGGTAATTCATATGAAAGAAATGACGGGAAATCACAGTAATATTCTACACTACTGTCAGACCGTGTTAAACTATTGATTGGGTATGCCGGGATGACTGACACATGGGTTCTAAGGGGTTAACGTGTGATGCCCTATGATTTGCGCTCTTGAATTCTTGTTTCTTGAACCTATCCTCTTATTCTCTTGTGCTAGCAAATGAACATGAGCATCGAGGGTAACTTGTATCTAGGAGAGGGAGCGGACAGCTATGAGCTACTTGAAATGAAACAATGTTTCTGGAAACCTCATTTAATCTGCACTGAACAGTAAATCATCTACAGTCGATGTTGTACAAGATAGGGAGGTATTCAGTAACCCTTAATACTGACCCTAGGGATGAAACTTAGCCCTACAGTTCACAACTAACACATTATGGTAAGGTTGGTGCAGCGAATATCTATCTCCGAGGCCTAGGTGTTAACTTGTAGCTCGTCAGTGAAGAAGTGAGACTGATCAATGTATTCTAGCTTGCTGGAAAGTATTGGCTTGCATGCTCAGCACTGCACGTGTAGCTTGCAACTTGAACCGTCAATCGGCAGAAAGTCGAACAACAGGACGTGCAGGGAAACATGGAAAACTTACATGATTTCGAAACTAAAATATTATAATAAATGACGTCCCGTCCCACATGGCTAGAAATTGTATCGTTGCCAGTAATAGTTTACGGTAGACCAATCATAAAGCAAGCTGTAATCAACTGGACTACTTTGCTTGCCCAGATATAATTAGTTACTAATACTTACTAAATATATATTACATGCGAGAGACAAATCGCCAGCATTCAAGACTCATGAGCTCATGTAGTGTGTAACCATTCTGTAAAAAATTTTGTTTCAGAATTTACAGTTTCATGTGGCAAGTGGCGAAAATCAAGTTAACGCTTCGGAATGGATAAAACTACATTAATTTCTCGTGACGAAATCCCCTGAATTGATTACAAGGTTGTTAGGTAGTTAAAAAATTGACCAACTATACTAAAAGACGGGAGAAATAATTCAGGTTATGTACCGTACTTGGAATTCCGAGACTGCGAAATTATATGACGATAAACTTACAAAAAATCATTTAGTACTATAGTAAGAGTGTTGTTATTATTATGTTACAGAAATGAAACATTCTTTTTGGAAAAAAATGTACAAGAATGTCTGAACTTATCAAATTAACACCACGAAGAGACAGAAGATGGCGTACAAATTCTAAAACTGCCCTTTTGTTCCTAATTATCGGTGTGCTTTAACTGGATAAACTGTTTGTGGAAATTATTTAAGGGTAAGCAATCTCACTGCAAAACCCTTAGTGTTTATAGCACTATAGTTCCACGAGAAATTGTTGTTAGTCTGTTTGATACCACTTGTATCGGTATCGGTAATTCTGTTAAATTGCGTGCTAAACAAATTTTTATTGATGGATGACATCAAATGTTGCAGTTCATTCCGCAAGACAAAACAGAATGACGTCGAGAAGAAAGCCAAAGAGGAATATCGTGTTTGAAGATCGTTAAAGGAAGGATTGATCTAAACAAAGTGAAGCAAGTCTTTGTAAATGCTAAAGACAGAAAGTGTTTCACGATATAACGACAAAACGTTTGGAAGGCTCAACAAGACATGATGTTGAGTAACTTATATGACCTTGAGGATTTTTTTTATTTCGTTGTCTTAGCTTTCAAATTCATCACACTGAAATTCAATATATCAATTAATATTTATTCGCATGTTGTGTAGCATCCAGGACCAAAATTATTTGTTGAATATCAGATCAAGCTCACATTTCGCAGATGTTCTCGTAAAGAAAAACCCTACAATTTATCAGCAAACAGTATGAATTTTTTTGCCTTGTCTTCTTCGTCAAACGTACGATTTTGAGCCCAACATTTTTGGCCATACTAGCTGAAATTAGGTTTTTTCTTGTAAACTGTGATCAAAATTTAAAACCATAAAAATCTTCGTATATCTGGTGAAAAGGGAAAAAATTCAACGACAATATTTATAGTATCAAAATCGAAAAAATTCATTACCACGGAAAACCAAAATTTAATCTTTGGTATCTTTTATCTAGTGCACACCTTCTGAATTATATTAAGAATCTTTGGTGATATTTTAAGATTCTAAGCTTTCATAATGTGAAACCCCATCGGTTCAGAAGTTTTTGCCTGATGCCGAAACAAAGAAACAGCCAATCACAGACCGCTACAGATTTCTGTATTTAGAGGAGAGATTGAAAGAAACTAGTCATTCAAGAGTGTGTAGCAGTGAGAAGTTAAAAGAGTCAGTAGAATCTTGTGAAATGTGACTGAGTGAAGTTAATACGTAAGTGATTAACAGTATGCCTGAAGGAGGGATCACGAGAATACGACTGACTTGATGCGGTCACACTCATTTTAGAAATGAGTGATGCGTGAAATGATTTTTCGAACAAGAAGGCCAGACCACCAACGAACTATTGGTTCGGCGCTGTCAAAATGGACACCAACATTACAAAATTTACAAGGGAAGATTCAATATTGGAAAGCGATGAGACACATGAAACACAGAATTGCCAAAATTTGGATAGTACAAAGAGATTTGAAAAATATTCTGTAGAATGTTGTTTTATTAAGAATTTAATTAGTCCTAGAGTTTCTATATTTTAATGCTCTGGTGGCTTAGTGGTTGAGGTGACTGACTGGGGACTGAATCACTGTCACGCGAGGATTTTCATAGACCTTCATCTCTTTCACAACTTGCTGTATAATGTGAAGTACGCCAGAACGCTTTCGTGGTTCGGATTCCACGTTAAACTGCAGGTATCCTGTATCCGGTAGGATTGCCGGGTTAGGTTATGGCGGCTGCGACAGGGGCGGAATACACAGCCAATAGAAACCGTCACCAGGTCATTACGACCACACGGAATTATTATTATACATACATATCTAAATTCAAAACTATTTTCTAATGCATCTATTCCACTCAATTCTGTAATTATATATCCACGTTAATACTTTGATACGTTTATTTTGCTAATGTTACTGCACATAAACTGCTATACAATACGCAGCTTCCATTACATTGGTATATTCTATGGACAATTGTTGAGCATAATAAGCTTGCTTTCACATCAACTGAAATTTTGCTACTTACGCTACATTTTCATGAAATAGAGGTGACAGTCCCAGGCAATTCATCAAGCCACTGAGATGAAGTCTGCAAGGGGAGTGTCAGGCATTGGTAATTTTAATTGTTTTAAGGAGGGACACTTTCCAACCCACAAAAAATAATTCCTGTGCAGTCGTATGACAAGATACGCCGTATTTGTGAGAATTTGTTTTTCCCGTATTGAAATATTTGCTGAAATCATTAGTATCCGGAACACTGAACAATTCCCAAAAATTATTTGTTAGCACAAAGGTTGAGACGTTTAGTTACGAAACTAAACATCCCGTGCACGGTATATTATTGTTATTTATCCTATACAATAAAATTGTTAAAATGTTATGTCTGTTTACAAAGTTTATATCTATCAGAGTAACTGCAATGTACACGACTGATTATAGAGCTACCAAATCAGCAGAATTTGGAATTTTCTTCTGTCTGTCGATAGATGATAAAAAAATTGATGTTCAGAACGAAACTGCACACATTAAAAGGTTATGACTACCGATTATGATACAAGATGCTCTTCATCCAGATTAGTCACAAACTTCACGATGATGCTATGGTCATGGTCGTAAATTTTTAAATTTTTGTCTGTTTGCCCGTACATCAAGCAAAACCTAATGGACGGATTTTAACGACATGTCCTCTATTAACATTTGAGATGCTTTTAATTCAAATAGGTAACGTACTTCACCATAATGCAGATGTCTATACTGTTAAAAAAAAAAAGTCTGTGTGCACATCTTGCGAGAGCTAATTAACGTATTTCAACGAAACTAAACATTTTGGTAACATATGGCATCTGTTAACACCCTCGAATTATTCGCAGCTACTTTCTCAGATTGCCTTACCTTCAGACCTCAACCAGTAGCTATCCTCAGTTTATTTCTACTGACAGATTCATTAAATTGTGTCTCTTTTCATCAACTGTCTATTAGTCTACAGTAAGTTATCTATTTGTTTTGGTTAGAGTGTTATCTGCAGTGTTCTTCCAAATTTTTTTCTGTTTTAAATCTCACCTGAATTGACAACTCTTGCATATTCTTTCTGTTTTATAGATCTGTTTTAAACTTAACTGCTCCCGTACTACTAAGTGATCCATTTGCTGAAGAGAATATTCTGATATGACATCAACAATTAAAGAGTGTTTTTAGCGAAGACATGAATACAGTTTTTATTGTATGTTGTGCTTCCGTGAATGTTGGGTGAGCGGATACTCTCTGGACTCACATGTGGAAGGACGCTGGTTCGAATCCCGTGCGTGCGTCCAGATTTGGGTTTGCCATAGTTTCCTCATATCACTCCAGGCGTATGCGGGGATGCTTCCTTTAAAAGGCCCTAGCCGAATTCCTTCCTGTTCCTTACCCCTTATCGTTTGCCGCCTCTAATTACCTCGAAGAGGCGTAAGGCAATAAGCAAAAAACTTGATTTAATACACTGTAGTTCTCTCATTTGTAAATAGTATAAAACAATTGAATTTCTTATAATGATATGAGGACGTAGGAAAACCGTCTCGTATTATTGACCCCTGTTTCGTTTCTGACGGTGGTTTTCTTGAGGAGGTGGTTGGGCCTCTGCAGCAGTCCCCCCTTCCTGCCGGACCTGAGGGTGGCCCACAACTCGATTAGCCTCGGCTGTTGTTTCTCACCGCGCAGCCGCAATCAGTTTAAACTTCCGCAGCGCTGCGTACCGGCTTCCTTCTTGCCGAGCTGTTGGGCCGTGAATCGTGACCAAAATTCAATAACGCCGCCTGCAAATACACCTCCTCGCGCCCTAAAAAACAGCGCGGAGGTACGAACAATATTTGTAGAGCTCCTCCGAAAAAAATGTTGTCTCACGCGGGTTTGTACAACGGTTGCTCAAAGGCGTAAAACTGCTGAGCACCGCCAGGCACTGAATGCGCTGTTATAAAAATAATAATTAAGAATCATTCGGCGAACTGTTTCAGTAAAATTTAACGAGCAGATCATTTTCGATCAAATGCATATTAAAATCCGAAGAATTACTTCCAATTACTATGTTTTATGGAAGTTGCAGTCCATCGTATTGGACGTTTAATCAGATGTTTAGTAACTCCTTTTTTTTTTTTTAAAAAAAAATAGAGTTTATACAAATCGATTCTGAATAACGCAAACCATGTTTTACCATGATAACCTCATTACCAATGTTATGCGAAATGAAACCCGCTGGTATTAAAAAGAGTATATTAGTGTTGCACAGTAGATTATTTACTACAGCAAGTGGACTTTAGAAGGGAAAAATGGTTTTAATTTAATGTCAGAAATATCGCCAGAGTTCATCTGTTGCAAATCACATCTAAAAAGTTTCTTGGATGGTATAAATTTATTCTTGATTTATGGCAGTAATTCATACGAATCACGAAAGTTAAACAAACCACAGAGAAGAAGAGAAAATTTAGGTTCCAATATAAGCCCAAAGCGTTAGATTACATCTTCTTTCGGTAATTAAAAGGATCGTACGGGAGTGTTTAAGGTTTCGGTGTGGACGTATTGTCCCAATAACTTTTTTATTACGGTACTTAGCAATGGTCAATCATCCGTAGACGTATTTACCTAATTAACAGTTTTCATCTAACAGAATATCATTTGTCCCATCAAATAAACTGAGTTAATACTAATTCCAGTATTGGAAACGAGTTTCAGTACCATGCTTCATATTTTACTCAAACGGAGAATACACAAAAAATTCAGAAGTTTAAACACCGTCTTAAATGCACAAATTGCATAGAAATAATGTATAGGTAATAGGCTAGATATATTTTTAAAAATAAATTTAAATAATAACGGGCTGCCACGTACTTATCAAATGACAACAATGAATGGCTGTTGAGAAATTCTAAATATGTTTGATACCATATATCGTTTATAATGATTAGCTATGATAAAACCAAAACAAACCACACTATAAAAATCTAACCAGTGACGACATAAAAGCCTTGATCCTCCATTGTCTGATTAGATGTCGATCGCCAAGTGTGTAAATTCTATTTTAAACAGAGAAATTTTCTCAACAAAAAAGTTAAAAAATAAGTTTTTTCAACAAAAGTTTTTTGTGTTCCTATATACAGTGCGAGGTCGAGCGTGAGTGGTAGTGCTTTGGCCTCACATTCAGGAGGACGCGGGCTCGAATCCCCGCTGGGTTTTCCATGGTTTCCCCAAATGACTCTAGGCGAATGCCAGGATGCTGCCTTCAAAAGGCATAGCCAAATTCTTTCCCGTTCCTTGTCCCCTGCCTCTAATGACATCGCCGTCGACGAGACGTAAAGCCACAAACAAATATATATGTATATATACAGTGCGAGTGATTTGCCATCAAACCAGATGGTGAAGAAAGTAAGAATAAAATTCATCAATTTTATGTAGAACAGTATCTTCAACGATTATTTTGATCATGTAAACAAGCCTAGTGACGCACCTTGCAGGTGTTTAGATTTTTTACAAATATTTCTGCCATTGTATGACGTTTAATAAATACAACGTTTCGGATAAAGCCTGTGCTATCTTCATCAGGTACACAGGTGATTTTTGGTTTAATGGGTACATAGAGGCTGTGTTTTATGAAAACGAAGCAGGTTCTTTATACATATAGTGCAATTAATTGTTCGAAGGAATGGGCCGTAGGCTTGTAGTAATCTCTAGTTGCATCGTATTTCTCATCCGAGTTTACATTTGAACGAGCGGATGAAGCGCGTGACGAGTCTGGTGGTCTGTAGACAGCATCACGTGCTCACCACCAGCTGTGGCTGCGTCTATTCTGGTTCCGAGAACAATGCCGTCGCCCAAGCAGAATGGACAAAGAAATCTGGAGTAGTGGGACGCCGCACAAGAAAACTTGCGTACCTAGCAAAAACGACGGACCGGTCTCGATTTAGGAAGTTACACAGACAGCCTTCTCGTACAGTGCTATGTATCACCGTTTTAATTAAACAAGTGTCTATATTTACCATTTAGTTGGAGTAAGCCGTCAGAGTTAGAAAATTATAATTCCAAAACAGTAGTTTAATCAGAAATTGTTAAAAATAAGAAACTTTTTTCTTTTCCCTTGAAATAAAGTCACTGGACTGGTTTGATATAATGTTCCATTTATTTCTATCTTCAGAAAATCTCTTAATTTCAATGTATCCACTACATTTATTTGGATCATTTATTCTAATCTTCGCATTCTTCTACAGTTCTTTATTTCGAGTGTTCCCTCGACTAACAGATTCACCAAAGACTTGCCATCATCTGTCTTCATATTGCGACTCTCTCACATACTTCTTTCCATACCTTATGTATCAGCTTAATTTTCAACGTCTTTCTGTTAACACTGCGCTTCGAATGCTTAAATACCAAAGAGTAAACGGAATGATATAAAAAGTTCATAGTTAATTTAACATAACAACAATAGCAGCGAGAAGAAGCAATCATAAATCTGAAACATAGAGAAGGGAAATGATAGAATTGGGATGAAATAATTTAAAAGAATTGAGAGAAGACTGTACTGGATGATGTAAATTGACTGTACTTATGTTAGTTAAATCTTGATGTATTAACAGGAACGAAAAATTTGTCAACCCGATCTTATTCGTATAATAGCCAACTAATAAAAATTAAAATTAGTCAAAAACAACCACGCTATTGTATATAAGGGAAAAAAATGTTTAATAATCAAGAATTCAGCTGAATACTTGAAAGAAAGGCGAACGTACTATCACATACGCCTACATTTTTGTAATTTCTTGCTTTGCTATAAAAAGTATATTCAGTTTAATGTTATTTTTCGCTTTTCTCTTCCACTATTACTTTTATTCACACCAAGTTCTTTGTGCCATCTCCCTCTAAATTAACAGTTTTTCTGTGTTTGCAATGTGAATCACTGAGGGGTGCAGCCCTGCACCTGGACGCAAACAACCAGCGTACAGTCGGGTTAAAGTAATGCAAATGCATTGGGCACTGTTTTATTAAAAGAAAGAAGTATCACGCTAGAAACCGCTATGGATACACATTCAAATTCATCACAAACGAAATGTCTTTTGGACCTATCATTGAGTATGGATTTAAAACCATTGTAACAAATCTTACGAACAACGAACAGGACAGGACTGGAACAGCACATATGTATATATATGTATAAGGAATCTTTTTTAGCTCTTGAGGCACCATAAATCGTTACGAATACTCACACCGAACAAGGTACCACAATCTTAATCAGTACAGTGCATATGTTATAAAAGTGCTGTTGAGTATATACTTCATTTTGCTGTACAATTTTCCAAAATTAATGCAACACAAAAACACAAATTGCTGCCTTATTTCTTGCATATTACTACAATAGCCAATTCAGTTATTAGCTTCAACTCAAATAAAACTCATACCATCAAGATTTGAAATATGACAGCAAAGTTTACTGATTAATTGCAGCGGGTCTACAAATACCCTTTGCATAGTGTTTTCTTTCATTCTATTTCACTGAGTGTTTGTGTAGTTGAAAGTAATTAATGTAGTTACATCTTGTTTATGCCATGTTTATTGATCAATGTCGGTATAGCGACATGGATATGATCAAGTACAATCGTTCCAAAATTACTTAATATTTTCCTTTTTTGACTGCTTAAAATTTCCGTGGCACTACGTCTTCACGCATTGATTTCGTATTGGGATCGATGAAGATCATTTAAGTAACAGTTTAGTTAATTAGGTACTACTTCATGGGGCGGAATGAACAATAATTAACATTAGTGAAGCAATATGTGATAAATTGTATTAAATTTTCCTGGAAGACTGAATAATAAATAACAGCCAGAATCCTTACTACATACAAGTCACAATATTTCGGACACTACTTAGGATTGATGGTAGTGATGTGATAAACACACAAAAGCTAGCGTCGATACCCGCATACTTTCTAAGTACTTGTAATATCGGTTAGCACAAATGCCAGAACATATTGGCTGCTAACGTTGATTAAAAAATAAAAATAAAAAAAAAAAAAAAATAAATAAATAAATAAATAAATAAAAAATAATTGAATATAGAATTGGGGAAGGAATTATTTGGTTAAAGTTCTCTTATAACGAGATATTTGTGATGAGAAATTGTTTAAGTGAATGCTTAAGATTTTTAAACAATCATGATTGAATTTTTAGGCGGCACGCGTTATGTTGCTAGGAAGCAGCCAGCTTAGAGTAGCCTGATGTTTATGCTGCCCAATCAACGCTGCTGTATAGCAGACTGCAGCAGCTCAGTTCGCAGGCGTCGGCGAGTGTACTGCTCAGAAGAGCATTGTACGACAATGAATGCGCGCACTCCCCGAGTTTGTCCGGCAGTATACGAGCTGGCGGGGGAGAGAAAATCAAATGAAAATGGAAATGAGCTTTGCAAGGGTGGTCGACTGGACGAGGGCAAACACGTCTCCATTATTTAAAATATTCGCTGGCACAGGGAGTGAGATGATTAGAAGAGAATGCTGCGATGCTGATGCGATCCCGGCACCAGTTTAAACGTCAGCACAAAAGGAACTCGATGATTATTGAGATGGCACAAGTGCAGCGTAAACAGCCAATCAGCGAAAACATTCTGCTTAGAGATTAGCTAAGGCTTTTGCCTGGGCAGTATTGTTTCATATTAGATGAAAGACTATTGAGAAATTATTCCTTGGTTTGATGGCGTAACTTTGTGATCTCGCATTCAGGACAACGCAGGTTTGAATCCCCGTCCGGGCATCCAGGTTTTCCACGGTTTCTAAAAATCTTCAAGGAAAGCTAGGATGCTTCCTTTAAAAGGCCATTGTCGAATTGCTACCGGTTCCTTGACCCTCATCGTTTCGGGACACTGAAGAGAAAAAAAAAGAGAAAAAAAAGTGAAATTTTGGAATATTGTGATTTGAGTAGACTTCGTTGCAGCCGCTGAGAAAACCCGCTTAGGAAGCACATTATAGACTAATTTCTTTATACGTCTTTTCATTTAACCATCTGCTGTATTTAATCCTGGTGATGTTGTTTTAAAATTGAATATTCAACAGAAAATAGTTGATATGTGATGAAAATGGTATAATTTTGTCTATACAGTTCTCCCTACGTGTTGAGGCAACCTTTATGTGATACCTGAGTTCCGTTTACGTGTCTTATAAGTTGAAAATGTGTGAGAAGCCTGAAATTTCATTCAAGTGACATGTTTCTACCTAAAAATAACTTTCAAAAATAGACACACAAGGAGAATCTAGTATCTATGTTTAAGTGTTATGGAATTATAGGAAAAGCAGTGATGGTTTACACACATATGTATGACAATAATGTCTGTTGTTGATGCGAAACTGGAGCATTATTAAATTCACTTGGCATTAACAGAAAATTTCTTAAGGACTTATTTGGGATGATCGCCGTTAAAAGAAGAATCCTGCTTTGTTCTGGCAATCAAGTTGTCGTGAAAATGTTGTAGCTTGGTGGAAAGCCTGTGTGCTTTTTTTCCCCTTCTCTGAAATCTCACTATTTCACTCGCTGTTGTTAGCTGATTGCACTGTGAGTAGCGTATCACAGTAGGACCCGTCAGAGTAGCTCACTGCGCTGAGGCGCCACATACAGGTTAGGGGAGATACAACGAGACCAGGCAGGAGCCCAGGTCTCTGCATTCCGGCCGACCTTCCCGCAGCCATCAGGGAGAAATGCCGGGACGTCTCCAATCTCCACCTCATAAAGTACACTTTTCACAAACAAAAAACACATTTATCAACACATTTCGCAGACAAACGCAACACCTCGCTTCCACCATTAGAACGTAGTGCGAACTGGCAGTAGGTATAAAATTTTGGCGTCGTTAAATGAATTCAAAGCTCCATATCTGACGATACTAACGCTGAGCAAAACTCATAATAGGTAGTTGACTATGAAATATTGGGAAAAGGTGTTAAAGAAGAAGATGAAGAATCGCGTCACAACAGGCTAACAGTATGAAATATAGCTTGGCTGACGGTTCATTTTTTCGACAAAAAGTAATAATAATGTCCACCCCGTTGGCTCAATTGTTTACGGCACCGTGATGATATCCAGCAGTGACCAAGAGTCAGTTGGTTCGTGCCGGCAGGGTAGGAGAGGTGGTGGTGCACAGCGTTTAGTCACCATATTGTGCGCCAAAGTCCTTCGTTAAATTCCAAACTTTCAAACAGTGCTTATGCAATGAGGGTATATGCCACTGTCAATGGTGATTCGGGTGCGTTAGCAGAGGCGGCCACGGGGCTTTTTCTGAAGAGAAGGCCTGAATCGACCGAGTTTCATCATTTCTATTCTTCGTCTCTCATGAACGTACAACACTTTATACTGAACACACACATCTTTTTTTTTTTTTTTTTTTGCTTATGGCTTTACGCCTCGTCTACGTCGAGGTCATTAAAGGTGGGAAATGACTGGGGCAAGGAACTGGAAGGAATACTGCCATGGCGTTATTAAGGAGCCATGTCGGTATTCGCCTGGAGTGATTTGAGAAAACCGTGGAAAACCCAAATCAGGACCCCCGTCCTTCCGAATGCGAGGCCAGAGCGTTAACATCTCACCCACCACGCTTGTTAAACCAAAATGAATATACTTTTTAAAAAATATGAAGTTCGTAGTGCCCCGATCTAGCCCACGGCATCACTGGCTGCTATAGGCATCAGAGTGCTTATCCGCCCCAAAGGAAGTGTGTTAGGCTGTTTGTTCCCCAGACTTTCCAGAGTATCCAGTATTCCTGTCAGAAATTCTGTCATCTTGCCATTACAATGTTTCAAAAATTCTGGAAATACATTGTCTCTTCCCCAGAGGCCTTAATTTTTTTCTTTGAATCTGGTTTTACTGCGGGGGTGTTCTCAAAGTTGAAATATTCTTGTGGTAAGCCACAGTATTGCAGACCATTGAAGTACTCCGCCAGTATTCTGCAATTCTCGCTGTTGTTATATGCAGTTTTTGGATCATCAGACTGCAATGAGACAAGTGCAGCTGACGGAACGTGATAGTGTACAGCAGTTAAGAGTTGGCCGAGGCGGCGGGTCCAGGTATCCGAGGCCGAACACCTTGCGTAAGCGGCGCGGCTGGCTGCCCGCGCGAGGCGCGGCGAGGGCGGCGCGGGAGCTATTCCCGGCTCAGGTCGTGGTCAGCGTGACGCACGAGCCACTGGTTCACGGACGACATCGACTCCCAAACAGCGGGCAGCAGCCACGTTCACGAGGCGACCCGTGCTATTAGGTAACGGGGTTACCTCTTTGGTTTTTAACTGATGTATTAATCTCTATCATTAATTAGTGTAAGCCCGCGACAGTTTTTTCCGTCTGGCCACGGGTCTAGAATAATTCCAGTTTCTAGAGTCAAAGGTTATAACAGATTAACCTACTATGGCCACATACGTTTTTCATACTAAGCGTTCACTGAAGAAGAAGGGGAAAAAAAAGGGGGGGAATCTCTTGAGCTTGAATAACTCAAAATATTAACAGACATAATAGATACAGACAGAGGCGATTGCGCTATCGTAAAATTATTTCAAAGGTCTTGGTGCTTCACTCGATCTGGTTGAAATACCAACTTGTTTTTTTACCATAAAGGTTTACTCTGTAAAGTTTGAAGAATTTCTATTTAGTTTTAAGGGAGTGCGATCAGCCATCGCACCATCAATTGCTCCTAAAGCATCACGTTGTTCTTGATTGAGGCTGACCAAACATTTATGATGTGATCTTTGGTCATCGTGTCGGCAGCTGCCAGAGGACTTACTGTAGATTCCAGATTATTAAATAGCTAAGCAACTTCTAAGAAATGAATTGCCAGAATACTCGTTAAATTAACATATTTGAAGTCTGGTGTCCACCTTAAATAACCTAATAACTCACGTTCAGTGAATACTAACAAAGCCCACTAACGAAAGTGGTCCTTAAAATACGTAAGAAATAAATAAACCGTAACGTTTAAATTTTGGTATAGCAGCAACTCTAGTGGAAGGTTTAATTAAATTGAAATTTAGCTCAGGCCGGAGTGACAATTGTCATCCGTTGTTCTAGCAGAGAGTATGAGTAATTTAAATATTTCTATGTTGCATTCATTAGTGACAACTTATTAAAAGTAGTTCCACGATTTTTCAGCTGTAAAGGTTTTTTTTCAATTTATTTAAAAAAATTAAATGTTTCTAAAAGCAAACTTAGTGATGTATTCAAGAATTAATTTCATAGCAGTTGCTTAATTATTAAACTATGCCCGCACCCTCTAATTTCTAATAATATCTCCGTTCGCTGTTAATTTGCAAGCGAAGGCCGGCGTGTGCCGTCACCATTCTCTAGCCAATAGCTGTCGAGGTGAGTGAGCGAGTAAGTAAGCATACGAAAGTAAAGTTGTCACGTTGTTGGAATGTACGAGTTGTGTAAATAAAATAAGGAGACTTTATTTTTTAACACTTTATTCAATTAATATTACGTTTCCATGTTGACTCCTTGAAAGTAATTGCTTTGGGAAGCGGCACGGCGTTGCAGACGATTCTTCTACTCTTGATAGCAGTGTTGGAACTTGGGTGCTGGAATTCTGTTCGGCTTTTCAACGTTAGTATCTCAAAATGATGTTCCTTGGCCCAAATTTCCTATACTAGGAAAACAAAAAGTCGCAAGGACTAAAGTCGGGTGAATAAAAAGCTTAAGTAAGGAAAGGTTTTTTTTTTTTTTTTTTTTTTGCCAGATCTCATTAAATTATATTGCTGTGTGAAATTAATCGTCAAAATATGAAGAATGCTGTGAGTCAAAGTAAACTATTCTTCGACTATTCTGACGGTCAACCGATGGTCAGTACGAACAACATATCGGATTCTGTTGAAATTTCCACTGCGAGGTTCATCTTCATTTCCCTCTCAACCTTCTGAAAATGCCTTAAAACCCCAAAAACCTTGGACCTTGACAAGTTTGAAGATTTGCAAAGCTTTCCCTTGCACTGAGCCAATTTCTAAAGAAAACCTGATAGCTCACTGCCGTTTGAAATTAATGTCACTCATTTCCAGAGTGCACCAGAAAAAAACTTGTTTAAGGAAAAAAATCGCTATATTTAACCAAGTAGCAATTCAAAACCCGTAATACAGACGCATCAGATGCTGACACGCGTCCCCGGTGTTGCCAGATCAAACCCAACACTCAGAGATGCCAACACTGTCACTCTCATCACTTTATTTACGCACCTCGTGTGGGGTTGGTATCACCGCATGGTCGGCGGGTGCAGATAACACATTGTGCAGATTCACGGGAGCGTGTGAACGATATAGCAAAATGGCGATAGCCTGAACAGCACGCGGCCTAGGAGCACGAGTGTGCGCTATAGAAAAATGTTGGGAGGTGAATGGAACAGTATGGTAAACAAAGCAATGAGACAGAAGCTGATACAAGCCATTTGGAGTGAGCTGTGGAGTAGAAGTGTTAACTTTTTTCGTTATATCACCGGATTGAGTAATTTATCAATCATCACGAAGGTAAACATCACATAAAGTGTTACCATCGCTGTTGATCAACAAGTACGGTGTAGAGCAGATGAATATGAATGTTTTCTTACACTTGACACTGTGACTAAGAAATTATACTACCATTAGTGCTACAAAATAAACGTTTCTCTATAAACCTTCAAGTAGGGTCAAAATTTCCCACCATTGCACAATCTGGACTTTACAGGCAGGAAGATGAGGAACATAAATGCTGAGCACGTAATTAAATCTTGGAATCTGCAGTCCAGATAACACCAAAGTTTACATATTGCTTTCCGGACCGAGAATTTTATAATTCCCTATTTTTAAATTATACTTCTGATCGTAATAATCTACCATCTTGAATGCAGCCACTGTACAAGGTCACTAGATACTCACTCAAGTACAGTCGCAGATTCAGTCACGGCGTCGAAAGCATATGGTTCCAGATCCAAATTTAAATTAGGACAATGTATACCAGCATTATTTTATTTATTTATTGACATTCGGTTATGTAACCATACAGCCATCACTTGTAACATGATTCATTATCGTTAACTAATAACATGTTTGATTATACTCATTATTATATTGCATCTGTTAATTATCGTTATACTTATGCTACTTACAATTTTGATTATATTGGTTACAATTTTAAATAGAATTTATCTAAACGTAATTAAAGACTTTCAGGTATAAAGCCGAATCGCAGTAGCAGTTGATACAATTCGTTTTCAAGTCATATTGCAGGTATACGTGAGGCAATACCGACATTGGTATTCATGCGTCTAAATTATTATTTTCTTTTGTTCACGTTCGGTTATATGACCATACATCCGTGAATTGTAAGATAATTCATTATGCTTAATTATTGACAGGTTTGATTATACTATTTACAATCTTGCTTATGCTAATTATAGTTGTACTTAGGCTACTTACAATTTTTATTATACTGATGACAATTTTAAGTCATACTTTTCTACTCGTAATCTTTAAGGAATAAAACAGAATCGTTGTAGTCGTTTATACAATTCATTTTATGCTTATTGACATTTTTATTTTTTGATGATGAGGTCTTAGATTTCTATATTTCCATTTTTAGGAATCTAATAAGGCTGTTGTACACTGCTTTGTCATCGCTAACTAGGAGTAGGATAAGGTTGGTAGGAAGAGGGATTCCTATGTTGACTAAATCCTTGATCATGGTATCCTGGGCCCGTTTAAATTTTCTACAGGAAAATATAATGTGGTTGGTGTCTCCTATAGGCTGATCTGAACAATCACAGAGAGGAGATTCTCTCAGACCTAGTCGATAGAGGTGGCTGGGGAATCTTCCGTGGTTGAACCGCAGCCTGGAAATCATTGTTGTTAGTCGTCTGCTTGTGATCCATTTATAAAACCAAGGTTGAGGTGGAATAATTGGTTGGATGCTTCCATAGTGCGATGCTTTGGTGGTTAGAGATGTTCTCCATTCTTCTTGCCATTTTTCTTTGGCTCGTTTTTTGATTGTGTGAATTATATCTGACGTCGGGAGGTTCATACCATCTTTAAATCCGTTGAGGATGGCCTGTTTTGCTAAATTATCCACTTGTTCATTGTATTTTATACCTTTGTGAGCTGGAACCCATAGCAGGTAGGTAGTGATTCCCCGTTCTTTACTGCTTTTTATTTGTTTCCTAATTTCTAAGATCGTCATCGGGAGGTGATAATTCCACGTGTTGTTATGTAGCCGTTTTAAGACACTCATGGAGTCCGTTAATATGATGCTTTTGTCCGCTTGGATCATTTGGCTATACTTAACCGCCTCCAGTATGGCTTTCGCTTCAGCTGTGAAAATAGATGTTTCTTCATGTAGCGAGAATTGAGCTGAATGATTAGTGTTGGGACAGAAGAAAGCTGCTCCTACTCTGTTTTCCTCGGAATTCTTTGAGCCGTCTGTGTATATTTTAACTGTGTTTTTCCCTATCTCTGCGAGGAGTCTATTTAGTTTCTGGTTTAAGGTGGGATTTATGTCTCCTTCCAGAAAGTGTATGTGGATTTCTTCTAGTCGGAGTTCGTATGGTTCTTGAAAGATGGGGTGTATGTCGTAAGAAGCTACTTTATCTTTATATTTAGACCAAAGTTTGTAAGCATTTAGAAGCGGGAGCTTGAGTTGGCTTTTTCCTTTGTTCGCTAATGCTTGCATCCTCTCAAATCGATGGTGGAGCGGGTGGGTATTAAGTACCAATTTTTCCATTATGAATTTTTCCTCAAGATATGATCGTCGTATATGAAGGGGAGGTTCTCCTGCCTCCACTAATAGGGCGTTAATTGGGGTTGAGCGTATTGCCCCGACACAAGCTCTTAGGCAAGCTGCTTGAAGTCTATCTAGTTTTTTGAGAGCGTCCTTTCTAGCATATTGGTAAAACATGGAACCGTACTCTAATAGCGATCTAATTAGTGTTCGGTAAAGTAGTAGGAGCGTTTTTGGGTGGGAGCCCCACCAAGTACCTGACACCATTCTTATTATATTTAGTCGGGAATTCGATTTTGCTATCAGCTGATCGATATGCTGGGACCAGCTAAGGCGGCTGTCCAGCAACATTCCCAAGAACCGTGCTTGTTTCTTAAGTGCCAGTTTATATGGACCTATTTGGATACTGTCCGAGTCATGGGTGATTTTTCTCTTTGAAAAGTAGACTACTGATGATTTTTCCAGTGAAAGTTCAAAACCATTGGTGTGTAGCCATTTGATGAGAGCTGTAATTGCCTTGTTCAATAGGTTATGGACTTCCTGTTGTGACACATCGTTTGGCATATATAACCACGTCGTCTGCAAATTGGAGTGAGATAATCTTCGTTGGGATGGAGTGGATTATATCACTTATGTATAGTAAAAATAGGAGTGGGCTGAGGATTGCTCCTTGTGGTAACCCTTGATTAACAATACGCGGCCCTACTCGATTTTTCTTTGAGCTGACATAGATTATCCTCTCCGATAATAGGGATTAGAGTCCTTTCACAAGTTTCATCGGTACCCCTAATGTCTCCAGTTTGTGCATCAAATGAGGATTCTGACGTTGTCGTAAGCTGATTGGATGTCTAGGAAAACCGCACCCAAATATTGCTTGTTGCAGAATGAGAGGTAAATGTCCGACGTCAAGATCGCTAGGTTGTCTAGTGTGCTTTTTCCCTTACGAAATCCGGATTGTGAGTTTGGAATCAGGTTGTTCGCCTCCACCCACCATTCTAATCTGTTCTTGATGAGACGTTCTAGTGTTTTTCCTACACATGACATTAATGATATCGGTCTGTACGAAGTCGCTTTGGTGGGGTCTTTTCCTTGTTTTAATATTGGAATGATAACCTGGGTTCTCCATTCCGCTGGAATAGGTTCTTTCATCCAAATCTTGTTAAAGATGTTTAGAAGTCTCTGCAAGCCAGCTGGAGGCATGTTTGTTAACATTGCGTAATGGATTCCATCTATTCCAGGCGAAGAGTAGGAGGATCGCTTTAAGCTTGTTGTAGTTCTGTCATGGTAAATGGCGTGCATAGTTGGTGGTCCGATGCTTCTTGCGGGTTTAGCGCGAAGTTGGAGTCCTCCTCCTGGACTGTGGAAGGAGCGATTTTGTCTGCAATGTCTTCAAGGGTTGTGGTACTAATTTTAGGGGTTTCGCTGTTGAAACCATTATTTTTAAACTTCCTAATCGTAGACCAAACAGAAGAGATATTCGAATCCTTTCCCAATGTTTCACAGAATTGGATCCAATTCTGACGCTTTTGCGTTTTGAGCGTTCTTTTGTTCGTGCGTTAATTTGTAAATAAGACATATAGTGTTGGAGGTCGGGGTTCTTTCTGTATAAGTTAAGAGCGAGTCTTCTTGGGCTATTGCTTTCGAACATGTTGGGTTCCACCATATTGGTGGGCGACTTTTCTTGGCGTTTTGATAGTCCTTTCGTTGAATAGATTTGTCTGCTGCCTCTGAAATCACATTTGTCAGTTTTTTATAGCTCTCGTTTCCCGTAGATTGTTCTGTGATATCCTTGGAATTTTGTTCAATTCGTCTCCTGTATTGGGACCAGTCGGCTCTATTGACGTTCCATCTGATTGTTGGAAGAGCTGCAGTTTCTTTGATTAGTGGGCATCCGATATTTAAAAGTATCGGATAGTGGTCCGATCCCAATGAATCATTGAGCACTCTCCATGTCGCTATGGTTGCCAGGTTGGGGGAGCAGAGAGTTAGGTCCACTGCCGAGTTGAGTCTTCTTGGTGATGGGACCATTGTTGGGCTGCCGTCATTTACTATTACCAGATTGTTGTCTTCTGCCATATCCTTAATTGTCGATCCTCTCAGGTCATTGTAGTGACAGCCCCAGCTCTGATTATGTGCGTTAAAATCGCCGGCCAGAATCATTGGTGAGTTTATTTGGCCGATAAAATTTGTCCAGTCGTTTGGAGTGATTTTTGTTTTTGGGCAGCAGTAAATGGAAATGATGTTGACTGTTGACTGGGTGGTTCGTATCCGTATTGCTACTGCTTGAAAGGGTAATTTGCTCAAATTGAGATTAATCGGTTCGTGGGGAATATTCTGTTGCACCAATATCGCCACTCCTCCTCTACCATCCAGTCTGTCATTCCTGTACACCTTGTAGGATTTGAAACTGACCTCTCTATTTGGTTTGAACCATGTTTCTGACAATATGGCTATGTCGATATTGTTTTGAGTGAGTGCTGAAATTAGGCTTTCTCTGTTCGCCCAAACTGATCTTCCGTTCCATTGTAAGATACTTAGATATTGGGATACCGTGGAGTTGTTATTTTTCTTATCCATTGTTATTACTTCTTTGGTTACTTTCTTATTATTATGTTAAAGGGCTCCTTTTGTTTTAGTTGTTAGGTTGAGTTGTTCCAGGATGGGATTGAGCTTCTATTATATGTTGTTCCTGAGATATTGGAGGGCCCTGAGGGAAGTCCATTAACGTAGTGGCAATAAGGTCTCTGATGTTATGTGGTAAGTTACCGGAGAATGCCATTTGTAAGATCACTGTGATCAAGTTTTGTATCTTCTACTAGATATTCGTTTGCTGTTTGGGCGTTTTGGCTATAGGGATTATTAGTAATTGGGAATGCTGGTTGGTTTGGTGCCCTCATAAGAAGTTCTGGCGGTACCTGGGAAGCATTTCTGTGCGTAGTTCGTTGTGTGTCCCTAGGTGTCCAGTTATGATCTTTACCCTTGCTCTCTATTCTGACCGTTGGTTTCTGTTGGTGTGGTGGCGGGCCTTCTGATCGACTTTGTATCTTTAGAGGGGCTGTTGGTGGTGGATTCAAGGTATTCTGAACTGTGGTTGGAACTTTTATAACTTTGTTTGAAGCTCTAATCATAGAAGGATTGGTTGCTTGATTATAAAATGTTCTCTCTCTATTCTGTGTCAAATGTTCGGCTGTTATTGTGGCATAAGTATTTTGTTCAATGCTTGCTAGCGCCTCCTGGTAAGATATTCCCTCGTAAGCTCTTTTCCTATTTATCTGTAGTTGTTTTTGGTACTGAGGGCAGTTGCGATCCATGGAGAGATGGGGCCCGTTACAATGGGCACAAGTAGGTGGTCCTGAATTTTTACATTCTTTGAAATGGTGGTTTCCAGAACAATGGCTACATCTAGGTTGACTCCGACATTGTTTACTATTATGACCGTACCTCAAACATTGGTAACATTGAAGGACCGAAGGGATGTACGGTTCTACCGGGCATCTCACTCCATGGATTATCACGTATTCTGGACGGCGTTGCGCTTTGAAAGTAATTGCACAAACTGGGATGGGTCTTCTCTGGTCTCTATCGGTATCACTTGTATTTTTGGTGAATCGCCTTATTCGTACTACTTGAACGTCACATCTTATCACTTCCGTTATCTCCTCTTCCGTTAGTGAAATGTCTACATTTCTTACAATGCCTTGGCGGGTTGTTAAGGAAATGGGGATGTAAGCTTCCATGTTGTGCATAGGGAAAATTTTGCTTTGGGCTAGGGCGTTAGCACTCGGACCAGAAATTGTCTCGATTCTAATACGATTTCTGCCTGACTTAGTAATGTTCACTATGTTTTTGGTTACTATTTCGCCTTCATGGTGGATCAGCTTGCCGACTGCCATGGGATGTAGTCTACCAACGTTACTCACTTTGCTTTCTACAAAAATAATATATGGGCCTCCGTCATACCATTCATATTTGTTCGCTATTTTAACCACTGGGCCAGTGCTTGGTCGTTGATCACTTACCGAAGTCGGTACTGGGGTAGTGTTGCTTCCTATTGCCGGTGTTGCTGCGATGAGATGCTGATGTTGGTTTCTGCCAACTTCCACCCTTGGAAGTTTTTCAGAGCTGTCGACTGCTGTTGTGTTGTCGATGTCTCGGAGCAGGCGCTTGTTGGGCTGCTTTTGTAGAGGCATTTCTTCTTCTGATGATGGTAGCACTTTTGTGGTGTTGTCTAAGTTTAACACTGTATTCATCGCTTCACCGACTACCTCTCCTATGTTGGAACCTATACCATTCTCGTGAACTGCACTACCGACAGGGAGGCCGATTGGGCCACCTTGTCCATAATCTCCACCAAACATGGTGGAGATTAGGTTATCTGTGGAACTTAGATTGTCGCTGTTGCACTGGTAGTTAAATAATTACACAAAAGCTTTTAAAAGTCAGTCTATACACAGTAGTAAACTATTTCACTCACTAAAACGGGAATAATCGAATGAATATAACGTTTTTTTTGAGCGACAGAATACAAAGCGTGTTGCTATGTAAACATACCAGCATTATTGGTGATAGGTTTCATACATCTGTTCCCCAATTGTGAGACCAAGTTACCTGTAAAATTATTAAGTAATGTTTTCATAGTAATGGCGAGGACACTAACCCAGAAGTCATCGAACCAAGTATTCTAATGGGTCGTGTATGGAGAAACAAGTATCTTAATTTAATATACGTCATCAGTGATTCTTTCTCGAAGAGCATCGGTGGAAGCATTTTACGCTCCTATTAGAAATGTAGAACGAATCCACGCGGTCTTATGACCCGGGTGTATTCCAACTCTGTCTTGCCTCCTTTTATTTTTTTCCGCGTAAATCTGAAAAAAAAACGAAGCCAAATTATCTTTTTCAAATCTCTCGAATTTTAATTAATTAGTTTTTAATTTCCCGCCTTCATTCAATGGAAAGTTAGACTGAATGCCGGAAACAAAACTTCTTGACGCAAATATATTGAAGTCTATTAAACTATTTGCAGCAGGAAATTATAACTAATTTTCTTGATAACTTTGGCCACTAATTACATGGTTTCTAGGGTAAATGCAGTAGTAAGGGGCTTGTTGTTAAGTAAATTCATCTTTTTTTTTTATTTCTTTTACTGCATTTACATCCAAGGGCGGATCCAGCCTTTGAGTCAGTGGGGGGGGGGGGGGTCACGTAGTCGAGGTCTAACTAGGACATGCTTCAAAATTATAATAGTACCTACATATAAATAAAAGATAAATTAATTTAATTGCATTATGTCAAAATAATTTTAATTAAATAACAAAATCAATTATTCTCTTCTGAACTCTCGCGAATCTTGTTATGACTTCCTCAAGTTGAACGAGTATGGTTTTGTGAACGTGCAGAAGTGCCGGTCCAGTAAGGTGGTCTTCTGTCAGTGATGCACGAAGTCAAGTTTTGAACCTACTGAGGGGAGAAAAAGATCCCTCTGCCAATGGGACACTATCTGGTAGTGTGGCAAGATTACACAAATATGCGTTTACGATGGGATATATTTTAGCATGAAATTTTTATATTGGATTTGAAATCGACTTGAGGAATATTCTGATTCCGTTGTCATTTTACTATCCACAGGCAATATTCGCTTATAATGACTGATAATGCAGTGTCGTCTGTTACCTGCTTATAATCTAATGCGAGTTGCTTAATTGTTTCGACGTCTTCAATAGTATGGGTATAATTGACTTTCGGAACAAAAACGACTAGTTGAAATAAAGTATTTCAGGAGACAAATGGTCTTGTGGATCATTTTACATTTATTATAGAATCTAGAAGTATGATACAGCCCTACCGAAATACTCTTCAACTGATTGAACAGGTAGGTTATTGGCTCTATTTATATCGGCACTGTTCTGGGGCATTAAAGTTCCATCGCAAATTTCTCGGCAAATTCTTTTGACTCTTCAAAACATTTGTTCCATTTTTTATCTCAGAACACTCATTGTATCATTTATTGCGTCAGGAGAACTTTTTTTTAAGACAATTGACTTCTTCTGTAATACTCTGCTTAAGGATATAGTTGTACAAGTACCTGAAAAATAAAATAAGGTATATTTCTACTAACTGAGTAATTAATAAAATCTATGTATGCTATTATAAATCTGTGAGAAACCTGCGTGTGCCTGATGTTTTGAAATGGCACCACGCAAAAAATTCTTCAGCAATTAAGATGGTACTTTCAATTAAGAGCTTATGTTCCAGATTAAAATCTGCGAATACAGCTAGCGACTTGTATGTACTGAGGAACGGAGAATGAAATTATAACTATTTCTAGAAGGAGAAATAAGCGAGCAGATCACTCTGTATTCGATATGAGCATTCAATAAACACAGGCAAAAGATCACACTACGATCATGCTTAGATTCTGTTTTGTTTTTTCACTTCGATTATTTAGTTCTCAGTTTTGTACACTAAAATAAACATAATACGTGAATCAAACGTGGTAAAAATCTTAAACGTAATAAGAATCTTAAAATGAATAGTTAGTTTGGGAAAAGTCATTATTAATTCGCATTTTACCAGCACTAAAAACCTTCAACTTCCTAGCCAGTACTGTCACATTTACTCATTGCTTTTCAGAGATCAGAGCAAGAACATTATTACATATTCAATGATGCTATTCGTTTAAAAGCGTGAAAATTAATGCAACTGATAAACTAATAGCTCCGGAGTAGGAAATTTTGCTCTTACGGCAAAAAGTAAAACGGTGATTACATGTCAGCTTGATACGAAGCCCGACAGAAAGGAAGGTTGAATACAGTGACCAGGGAATTTATTCGTAGTTGCAGTCGCAGTTGTAACGTTCATAACCTTGATTTTGTAATGTACAATTTAGATTGTAGTCATAAAGTTCGAATTTGACGAAAGCAATAAGGAACCACTGAAATTTAAAAAAAAAATCAACTAGGAATCCTAAAATCTTATGCTACTTCACGCGAATTACAGAATTAAATCCATCGTGACTTATACATTAACAAAACGTGGCAGCAGTCATTCTGTCCAGGCTACATTTCAAAGTAACCACAACCTGCACTAATACTGCCGTTCGAAAATCAAAGGTGCTTAATTTAATTTAATTTTGATTGCAATTGAGTGCACGCTCTAGTAGCAATTTCCTTACGCACCTTTCTTAGTCTTTTCATGCACCCACCTACATTTGCCCTCTACAGATTTCAACTTTAAATTCTTTCAACTTTTTTTTGTAAATTATTAATCATTTCTCTTGGTAACTTATTCCAATCCCTGACACCCTTACCTAAAAACAGAATCTTCCTACACCTTTGTGCCTGAAATCGAGTGTCAGCTTGTAGTCACGGTTTTCTTTTCCCATACATGAATTACTTTTAATTCTAATGCCAATATCTTTCAATGCCTCATCATCAGTATACGGCTTGTAGACTATATCTTCATTGCATTTATCTTCATCTCATGTTTACCAACCCAACTAGGTATCCTGTCCAGATCACCCTGCAGCTGTTCGCAGTCCTCTTCCGTTTTTATCCTTTTATATAGCATTATGTCATCCGCAGACAATACAAATTCTGGTAGTAAACCAACACAATTATTCATCAGAATAATGAATAGCAATGGTTCCAATTCATTACCCTGTGGCACTTTCATTTTTACTTTCACTGCTTTTGATGCTGCATTTCCTAAGCTAACTTTTTGTTTTCTACCTTTTAAAAATTCTTCTACCCACCATACACTTTCTCATCCATTCCAATAGCTTTTACCTTATTTCCTATCATTTTGTGGCTCACTCTGTCAAAATCCTTTGAAAGATCTAGTGCTACACTGTCAATTTGTCCTCCCTTGTCCATTTCATCCGAAATATCTTGCATATATACCACCAATCAAGTTTCGCATGAATAATCTTTCCTAAAGGGTACTTGAAAACCACTTACAATCCGTGACTCCTCAAATATAATTCTCCGTTAATTTACCTACCACTGATCTCAAACTGATTGACCTATAATTTTAGACTCTATTACTTACTCCTCCTTTATGTACCGGCACTACTATCGCACTTTTTCAGTCCTCTGGTACGCATAAAGGATCCAGACTCAATTTAAATACTTCTAAATAAGGTACAATGCCACATCTGGCTATCTTTAAGATATCTGTTGTAATATTATCTACACCAGCCCCTTAAAAAATTTTCAGCCTTCTTAGTTCCTCCATGATATTCTCAGGATGCAATTCAAATTTTTTAGTCTGCTCATTTCAAGCTCGTTATCCGATTTCCTCCCCACCCCCCTCTCGTTCCTGATTCATTGTCAATAATGGTTCACTAAACCAGTTACTTATATTGATGTTGGGTTTTATTCTCCGTCTTAAAACAGAAGTTAGGTCTATATAAGTCAGTTACTTATAATCTCTGCCTTTTTAAAATCTTCAGTAACTTCTTCTCCATCCTTATCTATAAACGTCTCTACACCCTCCCTTCCCGTCTGTTTTCTAACATAGCCATAGAAATTTCTTGATGCATCAGTCAATGGTCCCACTTCTCTGACAATACTCTTCATAAACCCATCTTTAGCCACCTTCTTAGCTATTATCAAGTACTTATTTGTTGTTTTTAAATATTCCCTACTACCCTGCTGCCCCTTAACTCTGTTATATTCTCTTCTTACCAACCTCTTTAACCTTCTCCGTACACTGTACACAGTACACGGGTTCACTACTTTATTTTTTGTTTCGGAATAAATATTTCTTCCCTCTTTCTTATTATTTCCTTGAACTCTTCCCACCTTGACTCTACTGTACTTGTGCATTCCCTCCAATTGCTGAAACGTTCTCAGAAATATCTCTCCCACGTGCATCAATACATTCTCTATATTGTGATCCGAAAGTTGTTCCGTTAGAACTAATTACTTGCGGCTGAAATCAGTAATATGGCGTCAGAGAAAGCTTAGGAAATTGAAAATAAGTCCTTACGATCTTAAGTGATACCACGTAAGATTAGTTTTAATTCACACAAATTATTATATTAAAGCAGAAGTAATTGGTGTAATCAATATATGGTCAAAATTAAACCAATATCGAAATAGAAAATAATTTGACTTTTTTGGAGGATAAATATATGGAATTGCTTTTTCATTTAGGACGTAAATAAATTTTCATTATTGCCGTATTTTTATTATTACCGTAATTATTGTTAAAGAAAACTCTTACACTATAAGACACTTCCATACATACGAAGTCGTGGGTAATTGCTAGTAAGATATTAAATTTTTGCTTTCATGAATTAGTACATACATAAGGTACCGTAATAAATAAAATATTTACGTACCTACCTAAAACCCCGCTCAAGCAGATACATAATATTATAAAGTCTGAACTGAACAATGTTTGCAGTAAGCAACGCGCGTCATTAGCATTTTCGCTGTCTTGCCATGTAGAAATCTTTTCCAGAACGCTACAAATTTTCACTATCTCATGAAATTGTAGACGGCCATTATGTCTCTCAACCCAACGCGTCTCGCAGATACCTTGCATTACATTGTAGCTCCAAATTATTAAAAAAAAAAATTAATTCCTTTTAGTGGATGAATTGGCAATTTCATTGTGTCCTAGTTACTAACGGCAAAAAATGGCTGGATGACATAGATGATATGTTATTAAGAACAGGACTGTTGCTTGTTCAGCATATAAAATTTGCAACTATTTTCGCAAGTTCCATATCACCTAGATCGTTATCATCACATCTAGGCGTATCGTAAGCATCACAGAAAGTCACAAAACTTCCTTTATTATACCATTGAGTATATATTTAAATGAAAGGCTGAGCTGTGAGATATGTGTTATGTTTGTTGTTTCATCGAATAAAATACAAAAGTATTTAGTTACATTCACATTCAGTAAAATACTTTCCTAAATGATTTCATTGCAAACATCAATCAAATAATTTTGCACAATTTTGCTGATGTATGTTACATTAGACTTAGAAGTCTCTAAATGATGCTGCTAATGCTATGTCTCGAGATTCTACACGGAATTTTAAAAGTGCTTCCTTCATCAACTACTGTGCTGTTGTTACTTGCTTCTTTATCGAAAAATTTATCCTCATTGCGATGACTACGTAACGATATATCTTGATGAACACAAAAAATTATCGTTTTGGCAATTGGTCGTAAGGTTTACTTTATTTTCATTAACTTTTGTCATTTTTTGATTGCTAAATTTGATTTTCAGTTTTGTGAAAAGCTGCTAAAAAGCTTTTTTCCAGCTTCGACAGTTATTTCTTGGTATTTATTTCGCTGGTGAGTTAGCAACACACCATTTTTACCAAGAAAATCATCGAAAGCTATTAATGGTTCTTTTATGAATAGTTGTAGAGGTGTTTTTGACTGTGTGGCAACTCAAGGGCGTTACTGTAAATAAAACATAATATTTTCTGTAAAGGTCTTGGTCTTTATGCGATAAAGCAAGCCAGTGAAACTTGTCAATGTGTGACTTCTTAAATATATATATATATATTTATTACAACACAGTGTGGGAAAATATAAATTTGAGAAGGCAACTAATGTTTGTCTATCAATATAGCTCTTGTTGAAACGTCTAGGTATTTTCTTACAAACCATCCAATATCTGAGGAAAATTTCGATTGAGAAAGCAAACTTTTTATCTGATTAGAACTGGAAGTCGACGTACACGAAATCGGCAAGCATAGAACAGCTTCGGCAGGAGTAATATTTTCTTCTTCATCTAGGTTAAGGTAGTTGTTGAAGCATCGGCAGCACACATATGCATTAGTGCTCAGTATAGGTAAATGTTTTGGGTGTTTATCAATCTCAAACCTAGGTTTCTTCCTAAAAGAATGAATCTATCTTTCTAAAGAAACCACTACATGTATTACGTTTCGACACACCACCACAATCACATTTTCCGCAGCATCCTGTAGTAAAAAACACCCGTCTATAAATAAGCAAAAATGACAATATTTATGTAAATACATCAAATGGTTTAGTGGTGAGAAGCGGTCGGAGCTACGCGGCTGTGACGTCACCGAACATCGGATGCGCAGCCGCGAAGGAATAGTATGACGCACTGTGCGACGCGGCAAAATCAAAAGTTCCAATTGCGTGCACAATATTCAGTTCACAAGGACCGATCGGATACAACATAATATTATAAACAGCATACAGTCGCATTGTGACTGTCGTGTATGTTTTGTGAGATCTGGCCATCCATTATTCAAAGTAATCTTGTTTAATTAAAATCAGTGAGATTAAAAATATTATCAGAGGGCGAGCCCAGGGGGGGGGGGTCATGATCCCCATGACCCCCCCCCCTTGGATCCGCCAATGTTTACATCAAGCCTGATATTAGTGTGTGTCGCCCCATTTAATTTGTTTTTATTTCAGATTTTCACAAAAGAAGGAGTAACTATATGTTGAAACAAAATTTACTACAAATATTATGTTGTTTTATTTTATCAAACGTTTATTTTAAGTATCAAAATTACTGAAAGTTGAAGATTTCAGACTGTGGAAAGAATTTTTGTCTCTGCATATCTATCATTTTAACATTTTAACAGAAATTAATATATTATATCAGAATATGTTACATTGAATTCTATCCGAATCGACAGAAATTAGTTATTGAAAGTAAGTTTAAACAAAAGCTGAAAGTAGTCATTTACAATCCTTTGATCTCGGATCTCTGGGGCACTTCAGTACCGTGATGTTGTTTGTGTCTATCCATTGCACGAAAGTCCCAAAACTAATAAGTGTCTGGAAATGGCAAAATCGTAAGGGAGAGCAGGAGTTGTTGCTACATTTTTCGTGGAAAATCCAGGCCTCAATTTCAGCAGATGTTTGACGATGTAATGATTTATCTCTTTTCGAACTTTTGTAACAATGATTTCAATTAAATAACAGACCGTGTTGACTGAGTGAAGAGCAGCTTTCGTCACTCAGTGTGTGTACCTGAGGACGGCTGTCCGTGCAGCAGATGGCATGGTGCGGCCGCACCTGGGCCTGATGTATGGCGCAGGATGTGACCCTAATGCCGCATTAGTAAGCGTTCCCATCAGCCGCAGGATGGTCTACCAATCGATGCAGGACACCGTGGAGTATGCACTGCAAATAACTCACATACCCCATTACAAGGGTGCCACGTGTGTTTACCGAGTAATGAGGATCTGTAACGGCTATCGTGGGTCAAAAAGAGGAAGGATACTGATCTCCTTGTAACGAAAAAAAATAGAAATTTTGTACCAACATAATTACAGTTTCTATGAAACTTAATTACTTCACACGTATGTATGAATTATAGAAAAAGATTTTTCAACTGTTATGCACAGCTCAGTATTTGCAAGTAGACTTTACAAAACATGAGATTTTTTTCTGGACTGAGAAGTCTGAATAACTCGTATAAAATCTTTGATGTTTGTTGAACGAAACAAAGAACCCTAAGCTTTCAATCTCACTCAAATGAAAGCGGTAGTAGCGGCGTAATCTTTACTTAGAGGAAAACGAGTTTAGAAAGTAACGGACTGTATCCAGATGTGCGAGAATTAATAACGTAGATAGTGTTATCACTGACTGGTGAAAAGGCGTGAAACCAGAGAAGACTGCAGTCTGAAAAGCAGAAAAAGATAGGCGATCATTTTTCCCGAAATTAAATTAAAGAAGAAAACTAGGAAAATCGGATATCTTTTTGTATACAGCTAAAAACAACTGTTAGAGCAGTATATGTGACTCTCTTTCCAAGGATAATATCCTTATTGCAGCAACTAAGCAAAGAAAAATTTAATTTTTTGAGAAATGAAATAAAAATAAGCATTCAAAAAACTATTGGCTCTCTGTCATTACCTATGGTATTTTGTAAATTCCTCTTGAAGGAACGTCTACGTTCAGTGAAATTAAATGCATTAAATGTGGAAAGATAGCAAGAGTTACAAACTTCAAATAGTTTTGTTAATAAATATGGTTGATGGTTAGTGTTCTATTTTATGTATTCTGGGGTAAAAAAGTTTTAACTTTATTTAATTAGATCTTTGACTAAGTAAAACCTGCAAAGATAAATTCATACAATTTTTTGAACGTTTTTTTTTTTTTTTTTTTTTTTTTTTTTGTAGTCTTTGTAGAGCACAATAACGTCCATAAAAGATTTCAAGTTCGGAATTTTAATTAGGATCCCTTGCAGACCGATATTTAAATTTCTGTTCTAAGCTGCTATTTACTAACTCTGTTGTTCTTTGATGGAACAATTAATTTTACAGAGTATTCATTAACATATATGTTAGAGAGGTAAAATCCAGATATCAATTTTCTTAAGATGAGCTAAACAAATTATACGATTTCATATGATATTTTATAGGACTTACTTTGAAATCCAATCATCAGATTTTTTAAAATAATATTTTTGTTGGGTCATCTCAAACTGGTGGATTAAATTTGAAACTATAACTTTATTAATGTAATGTATGAACCTCACTAACCGTTCTTTCCATCGAACAGATTCTGCTCTTCAGGAATGTGACATTATATATGATGATATACAGCAATTACACTGCACATTTTAATTATTACTGGTATAATCGAAATATACACTATTTCCACCCACATATTCAATACAAGAAGTGTATTTAAGGTAATGTTTTCAGATATAGTTCTCAATCATTTAAATACTAACCACAATAATATATACTGCAAGGTGTCTTTGCAATGGCGTGAGCGTTTAGAACTGCTATTGTTTTGACTCAGTGCTTACATTATCTTCAGATACACTATGATTTACTGACAAGAAACAGAAACCTGTAGATTAATATTCACATCATGTGAAAATGTAGTATCAACTTCAGCAGAACATGCTTCACTGCTTATCATTGTTCAATTTGATTTTTAACGAACAATAGTTTTTAGTTAGGTTTTGAGTAGTAAACTCTATGCCAAATTAATGACAACATCTGTTTTTTTTTTTCAACAATCAAGCTTGTTAGGAGTATGCTTGTTTTCAATTAAATAACAGATGACACTAAACCTAATGAAGTAATCGCTGTTTTGGTGCAGACGTGAAACATAATAAACCAATTTTTAACAAACTAAAAATTCGGAACGAAACATAAATAGAACCGCTACTAATTCCTAATTTTCGATGGCAAACTACAGTTAAAGGATCAACAAAAAGCTGCCATGAAGCTGACATTATCTAGAATTGATTTTCCTGCTTTTTTGCAACATTTTGTATGGATGTTTCAATGTTTAATGAAGGATCAACTTCGCAGAATAATAATGAAAGCAATTAGAGTGATGTTTGGAGTGAAATTCTGCCGAATCTGATGCGAGTGAGTGATTAAAACCGCAGATTTTAGCTTCCTGGTTTCACAATGCCGCCATAATTACGATCAATTTGCGCTGTGCGGGAGGACGCACGCTTCACAAAACCCGCATTAATTAAAAAGATCAGCCGGGCTCCGGTGCTCATTGAATCCATCAGCGCCGTCATAAACGAAATCGTCTCATATTTCCTTAATTGCGCAGTCCTACAGGTTAACTATCGCGCGTGCGGGAAACGGAATATCCGACCGGCGAGTGATACAAAAGTGACGTCGAGTCCAAATTCAGGAGATATCGAATTTTGAAGAAATAGAGCAGAATCATCGAACAAATACTGCTGTATTTAGAAAAATACATCCAGAAAACGAATGTTTGAGGGTAAAGGATTAGCAAGAACGGGAGCTCGTCTTTGTGAAGGGCCTGACGTAGTACCAACAAAATTATAAGGAATCACGTTCCAGCGAGATTTATAGATCAAAGTTCAGACTTAAAGTTTTTGATGGACCTTATTGGAGAATTATTGGATCCTACAGTGAAAAATATTAGGAGCGTTCTGTTTTCCACTGTACTAGTAAAGTAACATTTTTTTTTACTTATGGTTTTACGCCTCGTCGCTGTCGAGGTCATTAGAGGTGGGATGCGACTGAGGAGAAGGAACGGGAAGGAATTTTCCCATCGCCATTTGAAGGAAGCATCCAGGAAATCGCCAGGAATCATTTGGGAAAACAGTGGAAAACCCAAATCTCGATGACCGGACGGGGATTCGAACCGTCGTCCTCCCGAATGCGAGGCCATAACGTTAACCGCTTACCCACCACTCTCGGTGCAAAGTAACTCTTACCATAAGATGGTTTTGAAGGATACATTTTTAATTAATGATGTGAAAAGCTAAAAACAATGTAATAATTCCTTGTTCATTCTTTTTATATGTTTTTTTACTGCTATCCCACCTCTTTAGACAGCAACAGAAGACTGAAGAATTGTCAAATTCAAGAAACACTTGCCAAAGTTTAAGTAATGTGTGATGCTTGCTTTGGAGAAAATGGAGTAGTTACCAGTTGATACCAAATCTAGCATTTGTAGTTTATTATTTAATAAGAGTACTAGCTTTTAAATGATTGAATAGGATTTAGCTGGAAGGGTAGACCCTTTAGTTCAATGAAACCCAGTATGATAGCGGACTTAGGGATACTGCTGTGATGGTAGCAGGAAATGATAGCAACGTCTGTTATGTTTTGAAACAGGTTTGCATTTAATCCTAGCGCGGATGGGAAGTTTGGCGGAAGTTCGCGTTGTTTGATAACGAACACGGGTCGTTTGGCGAATATCACATTTCCCGCTAACAGGGCGCCTGGCTTGATTAATCGAGGAGGGAGTAGGGCCGTCCATCAGCAGATCAAACACTGCGCGGAGGCAGAACTGTAAGGGGCAACCGAGAGCCAGCTCGTCCTGTCACAGAGTCGTGGGAAGTGACCATTGCGGTCAGCCCGACTTGCGCTTTGACCAGAGGGTTTACATAAAACTGGGAGGCTTGCCATCTTTGGAAAGCTATTCGTAGAAGAATTAGTAGTAACTCACGGAAAGAAAAACATGACCATGACCTCCATTTGGCATTCAGGTGCAAGTGAGTGGGATTTATATATAAAAGAAAGTGAGGTATTCAAAGAAATTACCAAAAGAAGAGGTTAATAATTAATCAGAATAGCTGAAAGAATATAAAATTTGTAAATGGCAAAAGAAGGAAGATGGGGAAATTACACTCGAAAAAATTCACGTAGAAAGAAAACAAAAAAGGAAAAAAAAGAACGGGTATATAGGAAATTTGCCATTGCAGCAAGCACTCCTTCAAATTTAAACTAAGATAAATTATGTCTTACCCTAACATAAATAGACTCACTAAGTATATGGAACGAAAAATTTCCTATTTTTATTTTCTTCACATGATGATGACGAGACTGTCGACTTTCTTAACTGGTACCCTTTTCTTAAAAATGGTAACAAACATAAATTTCTAAAGGAACGGAATATAATAGACGTATTAAAAGAAATGTGCGTGAAGTTTATTTTTCTGTAAGATCTTGTATCTTGTGACTTTTGCACAGATTCCATTCAGTTTGGACACGTCATGTAAGGGCTTATTAAACAACTGATTACAATAAGAGGAGTATCTTGAGTTGACGTTGTTACTCTTCCTCTGTAATAATAATATAGCGGCAATAACTATGTATTACGTAGGTAGATATTAAGAAATATGTTTTCTGTTTCATTACTAATGGCGACAAATGATACGACAGATATTTGTAAAGGAGAACTGAACCAACATTAGTATAATTTTTTAATTAAGACACCTGGTACGCCTATTTACAATGAAGCTCCTTTAGTATCAGAAGCTGCCACTCTGAGGAGTTATCCCGTTGCGTTAAGTGACGTGTTACACTATTCCAGTTCCAGCAACCGATTCTTGTCTGGAAAACACCGTAGATGGACTCAAATAACAATATAGCAGCTGCCGATTCTGAGAAGCGAGAGGTGGGTAAGGAAGGACTGGAAGCAAGAATGGAAAGAATTTCTACCACGGGTTTTTAAAGGAACTGTACCAGCCTTGGGCTGGAATGCTAGCAGGAAACTATAGAGAAATCTTAACGATGCGTCCTCCATAATGCGAGGCCCGAGTGTCAACTACTGAGGGAAGACAAGAGGTTCCAACTAGTGATGTGCCGGATCGTTAAAAATGTATATCCGAGGATACGGATACAGGTACGGATCATTATTGTCTAGATGCGCGAATACGGATACGGATCTCAACTTTCTCAACTTGGACCGACAGTGGAAAAGTCGTCAACTACGATCTATTATCGACGAACGTCCAGCTTACGCGACGTGTTTTGACCTTGAACTGTGCGTGTTTATGTTTATATTTGAGGATGACATAGGATTGCGTAGATTATATACGTTTCTGTTTTTTTTTTTTTTGAAAGTTGTAAGTTAAATTAAAATAAAAACAATTTATAAAAAAAAGTATAGTAGTGTAATATGGAAATATTTTACGATAGTAAATGACGAATCTGCTAAATGTAAACTCTGTGAAGGAATGTATTCCCATGAATGCACAACTTTCTTAAAAAATCATCTTCAGACGAAGCACCCACAAAAATATGAGTTTTGCTTAAAAGAAGACTCCGCTAAGAAGATTGCCGGCGAACAAATTCAGCAGGGAACGTCTTTAAAAACGGTAAAAAAAGAATTTAGAAAAAACATTTTTTAACGAATACATAGAAAAAGTCAAAATGTGGGATAATAAAATATAGAAATTATTTAAAACTATTTAATTACAGAAATGATAGATTTATCTGGATTACCTTCTCAACACGTAGAAGATTTTTGGTTCTGACGATTGCTGGATAATGTTATTGCAAATTATGTTCTAAAAGGCAGGAAATATTTTACTGAATTTATATGCAGCGAACTTTAAGATCGAAAATAAAGACGTGTTGAAGGATTTTGAGAGATTTTCCTTCACATCCAATATCTGGTAGGCTATTTTGGTAGGCTGTTTCGTTGGTATCCAGAACATTACAAAAGATTTTATAAGGGAAAATAACGTTTTAAAAGCGGAGATACTTGAAGAACGTCAAACGGGAGATTACATTTCGTAAATATTTAAAAATATGTTTGAAGGGTGGGGAATCCCAAACAAAATGTGCACTGCTTGGTAAGAGATGGAGGATCCAACATGAAGAGTTCCTGCACTTTATTTGACGTAAATAATATTGATTGGGCAGCACATAGCTGCGACTGATTGTTAAAAAAGCTGTTAACAATAATAGTAAATATATGGGTCTCACATATTTATCATCACCTGTCACAAACGTTTCCAAGTAAGCAGTTTATAAGTGCAGCAGGAATAAGTTATGATGCTCATCGTAATAGACTTTTGGGTGACAAAACTGCCAATTTACTCTTTTTGAAGTACAATTTACCAAACTTAATGTTAAATATAACATTTATTTTTTTAAGTTTCTGTAAAAGTGATTATTTTATCTGATGCAAACACTTTAGCAGTACCTTAAACATAATTTCAGCTAGCAAATCACAAAGATTATAGAAGCTTGATCTAACTACAAAGATAGTTAAAATAATACCTTAAAACTTACTACAGTGGTTAGTTACCAGTTACCTTTGGTAAACTAGTAAAATAAATGTAAGAACGAAGACTTTTCCGGCGTACGACTGCAATGAAGTCTTAACGGGTGTACCGCTGGATTGTGTTGTGAAAACACGATATTTCGACGACTAGTTCCGCATCTTCACAGATAGTCAGCCGACCAGTGCAGATGTCTCCACACCTGAAGAAGACGGCGGAGCTAGTCGTCGAAATGTCGTGTTTCCACAACACAATCTGGCGGTACACCCGTGAAGACTTCATTGTAGTAAAATATATGTTTAAATAATTAATTTTTGCAATATAAAAGTGCCAGATATGATATTTTAAGAAATATGAAGTAATTGGAATTGAAGTTAATAGTATTTCATTGCTAGTTATATTTAAAATTTTATATACCTGCTTAGTGAAATTCTTTAGATCCTGTAAAGATCCGCTAAAAAAGTAACGGATACGGATACGTATACAGATTCTTTTTTCCCCTTAGGATATCCACGGATACGGATATCCGGCACATCACTAGTTTCAACACACATATAGAGTCATTTCCAAACTACGAGTTTCTGTTTACCCTGTTATACATATGCTAGAGTTTCTTTTCATTTATGAATCTGAATGCCGTCTGCGCCATTGTTACTGTATCATGAGGAAACTACCTTAGTGAGTTGGATGAGGTTTTCGTAGTTTGAAAGATTGTGATCTATTTTAGAACGTGCGTTACGTCTTATCACTTTACGTGACTGAGGTCGGAGCAGTAAAATATAATCTGTTCGTAACTAGAGCAGATAGGCGCTAGAGAACACACAGCATCTATGATAAGCATTCCACTCTTAACCTCAAAATATACCAACCAAAGATCACATTACAGTCTTTAGATTCTGTTAATATCGTTTTTGACAGCATAAATTTAGTTACTTATTTCTTCATTTTTCTAAAATATATTACGTTAGAATACACGGAAAACTTAAATCAAGTATTGTGATATTTACTTTAAGATAAAGGTTACGTTACAAATCTCAGATAGAATCCTAACCAAATTTGATGGCAGGTATGTAGAATATTTGATGTACCTTTAAAATGCCTGTTTTTCACGCAGCTTCCTCAACATTTAGTTAGATAATTCTTTAATTTTTGTAAATTATATTACATTAAAATATATAGAATACGAAAATTGAAGTTACCTGATAACTGGAGAAACAATGGAAATAAGAGAGGAAATAAAAGAAACAAAACGTCTCACGTGATGTTTATGTATTTTTCCTTCTACGGGATAATAGTTGCTACTCAAGAATAAAATTTTACAAAAAAAAAACATTAAATTCATAACGCTACACTCCTGTTGCCATACGGAGAAGCAGCAGCAAATGATAGTACAGTGTATAAAGTAAACAGAAAACGTGATAGAGCATGTAAATATTAAAAAAATACCTATCTTTGCATTAAGCAGCTGTACAGTGTGTGTGCCAATGTTTGGGCTAGCAGTTGCAGTCTATACTGTAGCAGTGTGAACTACCGTGTAGGTTAACAAAGAATCGCGACAGGAGAA